>JBBGZY010000735.1:0-717608 GCA_037952925.1 Lithobates clamitans | reverse complement strand
GTTTAATCTTCCTCTGGATTACTGCACAGATCAGGAAGAAATACACAAAGCACACCAGGATTTATGTAAGAAATCAGATGCACATGACTCTTGTGATTAGACAATATTTCTTTAACCCGGGATTTTCTTTGCTTCTTTTTTGGTGTTTTTGGAGGTTTCATTTCAGAAACTTGGCAAATTCTGCTTAAAGCCTTCTGCTATTATCTGTCATTAAACACCCCATACATTAAACCATATTGCATACCTGTTTATCTGTCCCATTTCAGCTCATTTCCAGTGATTCCCTTACAGGTAAGGATAGCCAGGTTTTCCTCCAGGTTGCTGTGAAGTGTTAACCTCCAGTGTGTATTCTGCCTCCATATTCTGAGTGCACACAAGATGCCTGGTGTCACTTTCTCCCTACAGGTCAGGAAATGGATTTGGGGGTCTAATCTGATGCACAGCAATGGTGAGACGACGTGAGAGGGCGGCAAAGGCCGGGATTTGCTGTGTTTTGCTGTGATTACTGTTTTTTTTTTTCAGTTTGAGATTTGCTGCTGTGAAGTGTTTTTGGTTTGACTTTGTAAATCTGCCGAATGCACTTCTGATGCTCAGTTATTCTATCAACCTCAACCAATGTACCATCCTGAAAATGATCGAACCACAATAAGACCCAGGTGTTCTGGGTGCTGTAAAGAAAGAGTAATAGCCACTTGGTCACCATTCTTCATATGGAAACCAGGCTGAAAACTTGTAGACACATTTCATATTATTCAATATGATCAAGCCATAGACCTCAGTAGGTTTCAAAGAGAACAGTCTAGACCAGCCCTTCTCAACCAAAGTTCCATGGAAGCCCAGTGTGCCTTCAGAGATTGCTAGGGGTTCCATGAGTAATTATGCTTTTCAGATAAGCTACCACTGGCACCAATGATCTTTTTAGATAAATATCTGGAGAAAATCCTTCCAATGATAACCAATGTAAGGGACATTTTTTCCAATGATCACCAGTGTAAGGAGCATTCTTCCCACTGACCACCAATGGAAGGGACATTCTTCCCAATGATCACCAGTGTAAGGAGCATTCTCCCCAATGATCACCAGTGTAAGGGACATTCTCCCCAATGATCCCCAGTGTAAGGGACATTCTCCCCAATGATCCCCAGTGTAAGGGACATTCTCCCCAATGATCCCCAGTGTAAGGGACATTCTCCCCAATGATCCCCATTGTAAGGGACATTCTCCCCAATGATCCCCAGCGTAAGGGACATTCTCCCCAATGATCCCCAGCGTAAGGGACATTCTCCCCAATGATCCCCAGCGTAAGGGACATTCTCCCCAATGATCCCCAGTGTAAGGGACATTCTACCCAATGATCCCCAGTGTAAGGGACATTCTCCCCAATGATCCCCAGTGTAAGGAGCATTCTCTCCAATGATCACCAGTGTAAGGGACATTCTCTCCAGTGATCCCCAGTGTAAGGGACATTCTCCCCAATGATCACCAGCGTAAGGGACATTCTCCCCAATGATCCCCAGTGTGAGGGACATTCTCCCCAATGATCCCCAGTGTGAGGGACATTCTCCCCAATGATCCCCAGTGTGAGGGACATTCTCCCCAATGATCCCCAGTGTAAGGGACATTCTCCCCAATGATCCCCAGCGTAAGGGACATTCTCCCCAATGATCCCCAGTGTAAGGAGCATTCTCTCCAATGATCACCAGTGTAAGGGACATTCTCTCCAGTGATCCCCAGTGTAAGGGACATTCTCCCCAATGATCACCAGTGTAAGGGACATTCTCCCCAATGATCCCCAGTGTGAGGGGCATTCTCCCCAATGATCCCCAGTGTGAGGGACATTCTCCCCAATGATCCCCAGTGTAAGGGACATTCTCCCCAATGATCCCCAGCGTAAGGGACATTCTCCCCAATGATCCCCAGCGTAAGGGACATTCTCCCCAATGATCCCCAGCGTAAGGGACATTCTCCCCAATGATCCCCAGCGTAAGGGACATTCTCCCCAATGATCCCCAGCGTAAGGGACATTCTCCCCAATGATCCCCAGCGTAAGGGACATTCTCCCCAATGATCCCCAGCGTAAGGGACATTCTCCCCAATGATCCCCAGCGTAAGGGACATTCTCCCCAATGATCCCCAGCGTAAGGGACATTCTCCCCAATGATCCCCAGCGTAAGGGACATTCTCCCCAATGATCCCCAGCGTAAGGGACATTCTCCCCAATGATCCCCAGTGTAAGGAGCATTCTCTCCAATGATCACCAGTGTAAGGGACATTCTCTCCAGTGATCCCCAGTGTAAGGGACATTCTCCCCAATGATCACCAGCGTAAGGGACATTCTCCCCAATGATCACCAGGCTAAGGGACATTCTCCCCAATGATCACCAGCGTAAGGGACATTCTCCCCAATGATCACCAGCGTAAGGGACATTCTCCCCAATGATCCCCAGCGTAAGGGACATTCTCCCCAATGATCCCCAGTGTAAGGGACATTCTCCCCAATGATCCCCAGTGTAAGGGACATTCTCCCCAATGATCCCCAGTGTAAGGGACATTCTCCCCAATGATCCCCAGTGTAAGGGACATTCTCCCCAATGATCCCCAGTGTAAGGGACATTCTCCCCAATGATCCCCAGTGTAAGGGACATTCTCCCCAATGATCACCAGTGTAAGGGACATTCTCCCCAATGATCACCAGTGTAAGGGACATTCTCCCCAATGATCACCAGTGTAAGGGACATTCTCCCCAATGATCCCCAGTGTAAGGGACATTCTCCCCAATGATCCCCAGTGTAAGGGACATTCTCCCCAATGATCCCCAGTGTAAGGGACATTCTCCCCAATGATCCCCAGTGTAAGGGACATTCTCCCTAATGATCCCCAGTGTAAGGGACATTCTCCCCAATGATCCCCAGCGTAAGGGACATTCTCCCCAATGATCCCCAGCGTAAGGGACATTCTCCCCAATGATCCCCAGTGTAAGGGACATTCTCCCCAATGATCACCAGTGTAAGGGACATTCTTCCCAATGCCCATCGCCCTAATGTGCCGTAAGCTTAAGATGTAGTAATTATTATCAGGAGTTCTCTGATACTGGAAAGTTATTTTAAGGTTCCTCCATGTAACAAGGTTGAGAGACTGGTGTGAACCCAAATGAGGAAAACTATATCTACCTGTATTGAAATATAGGGACAAAATGGAAACATGGTAATAAAGATGGACTTCCTGCCTCTTTCTTAAAACAATGTGTGCCAGGAAGATGGGTTTGCATGGTTGCATTCTGTTTTTTCCCTGCATATGTGAGTTGACCTGTGTTTTTGGCGTAAAATAAAAAAATTGTCCTTGTTCTTCATTCCTTGCGTATCTTGATGGCTCCTGTCCTCCTCCAGATATCCCTGAGGAAGAAGCCAGGTACTGGACCAAGAAGCTGGAGCAGATAAACAGCCTGGAAGAGGCCGGAGAGGTGCGTCTATTATTATCTTCTATTATTATCTTTATCTATTGTCTATCCTGCAAGGTCAGATGTACACCTATCCAGGGCTTCTTTTCTCAGAGAATAGGTGCAGGAACTCCGTCCTTCTGAGTCAGTTGTCGTTTCTGCCCCCACCCACCTCTGAGCAATGTCCCTTGGTTCCACCTTCTACATACCTCCCAGTACTGCCCCTTTTAGAGAATACAGAACCAAGTATCATTTTGCACTACTAAGTGATTCGTTAATGATGACAGCAACAATAGATCCCATTCACAACAATAGACTGTCTCCCCCCAGCAACAATGCTCCCCCACACCAAAAAAAAAACACCCCAGCAACAATAGACCCCCAGCAGCAACAACAGATCTCCCAGCAGCCAACATCAATAGATCTCTCCCTCAACAGTAGATCCCTTCCAGCAACAATTGACCCCCCCACCAGCAACAATAGACCTACCCAGTAAGAATAGACCCCCATGCAAAAATAGATCCTTACTAGCGACAATAGATTCCCCAAGCAGCCAGCATCAATAGACCCTCCAACGCACCCCAGCACTCCTTTCCATTACATACATTCATTGCTGGAGGCGCCGGAACTGCATTCCCCCTCGTTCCCGCTGAAAAAAAGCCCTGCACCTATCACAGTCTGAAGGACCCGTCTCTGGGAACCCCTCGGGAGCATACCCTGTTTCCCCGAAAATAAGACCTAGCGTGATTGTCGGTGATGGCTGCAATATAAGCCCTACCCCCTAAGTAAGCCCTAGTTAAAGTCCTTGTAGGTCTTATTTTCAGGGTAGGGCTTATTTTCGGGGAAACAGGGTAGGGCTTATTTGGGGGGTAGGGCTTATATTGCAGCCATCACTGACAATCACGCTAGGTCTTATTTTCGGGGAAACAGGGTAGAAATGATCAGTTATCCGGGGTCATCTTCTGACATGAGGTCCAGGACCCTATCTGCCTGTTGTCTCGTGATTTATAACTTTGAGGTTTACCAGCTTTGATATAAACCACTGAAAACAACCTTTCTGACACCTCCTTAAAAAGTGGGATTTTTTAATTTATTTTTTAAACCAAATGGTGCTGATTTTAAAGCTGAACCTTGGCCTCCCCTTCAGTCTCGCACACTTGTTCCAGCTCTTCTTACATAGTTACATAGTTAGTCACAAGCCCATCCAGTTCAACCATAAAAAAAAGAATCCAGGTCTTTCTTAAAGCAATCTACTGAGCTGGCCAGAACCACCTCCGGAGGGAGTCTATTCCACATTTTCACAGCTCCTATTGTGAAGAAACCTTTCCGTATTTGGAGATGAAATCTCTTTTCCTCTAGGCCAGGGGTCTTCAAACTATGGCCCTTCAGTTGTTTAGGAACTACAATTCCCATCATGCCTAGTCATGTCTGTGAATGTCAGAGTTTTACAATGCCTCATGGGATGTGAAGTTCCGCAACAGCTGGAGGGCCGTAGTTTGAAGATCCCTGCTCTAGACGTAAAGAGTGCCCCCTTGTCCTCTGTGTTGACCGTAAAGTGAAGAACTCAACACCAAGTTCACGATATGGACCATTTATATATTTGTACATGGTGATCATATCCCCTTTAATCTCCTCTTCTCAAGAGTGAATAAATTCAGTTCCTCTAATCTTTCCTCATAGCTGAGCTCCTCCAGGCCTCTTATCAGTTTGGTTGCCCTTCTCTGCACTTTCTCCAGTTCCCCGATATCCTTTTTGAGAACTGGAGCCCAAAACTGAACTGCATATTCTCCTGGACTAAAATTGCTTTCACTGCATATTATGAGCTTCTCAGAATGTGCATTAGAAGCTGTAGCAAGTCAGATAGAGCCCGCCTTATTTCCTGGCTGGAGGACACCCAGCACCCCCTGGCCCTTTTCTCCCCAGACTTGACTGTCCCTGGCCCACTCTTTTCATTCATTGGATTTCTGTTCTTTTGTTTCACTTAAAGTGGTGTTCCGCCCAAAATTATACTTTTTAAATAAAAATACCCCTATAATACACAAGCTTAATGTATTCTAGTAAAGTTAGTCTGTAAACTAAGGTCACTTTTGTTAGTTTATAGCGGTAGTTTGTTATTTTATAAACTTACAGCAGGCCGTGGCCATCTTAAGTGTGGGCATCTGAAGCCAGACTGTATTTCTTCCTGGATCTCATCCTTGCAGATCTCGCACATGCTCAGTGCAGCACAAGCAGTGTAATAGGTTTCTGGTCAGGTTTCCATAGCAACAGCAGTGTCAGAGGAAGTTGCCGCCCCTTCCCAGAAGGCATTGCAAACAGGAAATGATGCGATGAGCCACGGCCAGGGAGGAGGAAGTGAAAAATGAATACAGCAGATATACAGTAGGTGCTGAGAAAAAAAAAAAAAAAATATCCAATTTGTTTACAGTGCACAGTTTAGTGAGGGATGCTGAAGAGTTGTAAAAGTGGGTGGAACTCCACTTTAATACTTCTCAAACAGGTACAAATAGGGTTGCCACCTCATCCCTTTAAAACTGAACACATATTAATTACACGGGTTCTGTGGCAGATTAAGGTGGTAATTAAACTCACTTGTTGCCTTATCTGCATTAACTTATCCTCAGAACCTGTGAAATTCATAGGTGTTTGGGTTTAAAGGGATGAGGTAGAAACTCTAGGTACAAAAGATTAAAGTGGAGTTCCACCCACTTTTACAACTCTTCAGCATCCCTCACTAAACTGTGCACTGTAAACAAATTGGATATTTTTTTATTTTTTTTCTCAGCACCTACTGTATATCTGCTGTATTCATTTTTCACTTCCTCCTCCCTGGCCACGGCCCATCGCATCATTTCCTGTTTGCAATGCCTTCTGGGAAGGGGCGGCAACTTCCTCTGACACTACCGTTGCTATGGAAACCTGACCTGAAACCTATTACACTGCTTGTGCTGCACTGAGCATGTGCGAGATCTGCAAGGATGAGATCCAGGAAGAAATACAGTCTGGCTTCAGATGCCCACACTTAAGATGGCCACGGCCTGCTGTAAGTTTATAAAATAACAAACTACTGCTATAAACTAACAAAACAGACCTTAGTTTACAGACTAACTTTACTAGAATACATTAAGCTTGTGTATTATAGGGGTATTTTTATTTAAAAAGTATAATTTTGGCCGGAACACCACTTTAATAGAGAACGTTTTCCAAATAAATCCACCAGCGATGACATACAAAACAGGAGGCAGCCACATGGTTTTTGTTCTTTCAATCATGGAGACTGGTGGTCTGCGTGCCAATGCTTTTTCTTCGAGGAGCGCCCACTCCTCCAGACTGACGCCCACCCATCAAGGCGTTTAGATATTTGCATAACTCCTCCCAACAGCCGGCCCACTGCTTGCTTCAGCACTGAGAGATCTTGGAGTCCAGAGTCAGGGTGCTGTGATGTTTGCAGGAAGCCGTGTACAGCACCCTGCTGGCCCCTCCTGTCAGCCATGATCTGCCTGCATTGCATAGAAAGGCACAGCGACCCAGTGATAATGGAAAGGTTTTATTTAGAAATTTCATTAGCATGTTGATAGAGAGGGGAGGGAGGGACCAGGGAAGGAAAAAAATATAAGCAGATTAAACTTTTTAGATCTGCTGCCAAACGTGAAAAGCAAACACTTGGAGGTGCCTACAGGAAGAGTTGCTTGTGACTGTAGCTTTCAGATAAGAGACTGTGAGAACCAACTGATTGATCTCCACTTTGAAACATCACTTTGCTTCAAAAGACTTGCTTCGATTTGGTGCCAATACCACCTATCAAGTCCCTGACTGAGGATGTGTGCAAAATATCTCCTATCTGCAATACGGTGTCTGTATTGGTTCACAAACCTACATATAGTACAAAGTCTCCACCTGACCTATAAAAGCCGCACAAAGTCATCAAACGCGTAGCTGGAATCTGTAATCGTATGGAGAATGTAAACCCGACTGCCCTCTACTAATAGTTTCTCATTCTGTTGCCTGTATACAAATTGAATCCTTTTTTAAATACATACCGTATATACTCGAGTATAAGTCGTTCCGAGTATAAGTTGAGGCCCCTAATTTACCACAAAAAATGGGAAAAACTTATTGACCCGAGTATAAGACGAGGGTGAGAAATGCACAGCTACTGCAAGTGGAAAAAGAGGGTCAACAATGCCCATTTGCAGCCTCACTGTGCCCATTTGCATGCCTCACTGTGCCCATTTGCAGCCATAGGTCAGCTGAACTTCAAACTCGTTAAGTGTTCCTAGATGCCCCCTAGCTGCAGCCAAAATTTGGGGTCTCTGAACCCAAAGGGTCCCGAAATGACATTGCTGCAGATGGACACAGTTGACCGACTTTGGGGCCCCGTATCTCGTGGCCACTTAGTGTTAGGAACCCCAAATTTGATGTGCAAACCCAGTGGAACTAGCACCATAAAATATCCAAAGCTGGGATTTCTAGCACCAAGTGGCCCCGAGATACAGGGCCCCAAAAATCAGTTCAGAAAATGTCAAGCACTTTTCTGCAGCAGAGAATGACATTTTCTGAACCAATTTTGGGGCCCCGTATCTCAGGGCCACTTGGTGCTAGGAACCCTAACTTTGGTTATGTTATGGTACCAGGTCCACTGGGTTGGCACACCAAATTTGGTGTTCCTAGCATCAAGTGGCCCTGAGATAAGGGGCCCCAAAGTTGGTTCGGAAAATGAAATTTTTTGCTGCAGAAAAGTGCTTGACTCGAGTATAAGTTGAGGGGGGCACTTTCAGTACAAAAAAAGTGCTGAAAAACTCGACTTATACTCCAGTATAGACGGTAATATATTTTATAAAGTTTTTTTTCTTCCAACACCCATACAATGGGAAAATCACTCAATACAAAACAAGCGACGTCCGAAAATTGAAAACAAAAAAATACTACAGCTCCTTGAAAAAGTATTCATACCTCCTTGACATTTTCCACATTTTGTCATGTTACAACCAAAAATGTAAATGTGTTTTATAGAGCTGGGCGATTTTCTCCAAAAAAAAAAAAAATCTGCCATTTTTAAAAAAAAAACACGATTCGAATTGAGTTTTTTTTTTTTTTTTAATGGACACCGCACCGGTCCTGAGGAGCTGCGGGCAGGAGTTTTTAGGCGAGGGCGCGGCTTCGGCCTAGTCTGCGGCGTCCGGCCTCGCGGACTAGGTCGAAGCTGCGGCCTCACCTAAAAACTCCTGCCCACAGTTCCTCAGGACCAGCGCGGTGTCAGCTCCAGTCCTGGTGAAAAAAAAAAAAACTAAAAGATCGATTTGCTGAAAATTTGAATCGATTTGACCTCTCAACTTCATTCGAGATTCAAATCGATTTTTTCCCCAGCCCTAGTGTTTTATTGGGATTTCAGAGTTTTAGGGGTATCAGAGGGGTATCGGGCTGAATACAAATGTACGCCACACTTTTCAGATATTTATTTTTAAAAAAATTGAAAATCCATTTATCATTTTCCTTCCACTTCACAATTATGTGCCACTTTGTGTTGGTCTATTACATAAAATCCCAATAAAATACATTTACATTTTTGGCTGTGACATGACAAAATGTGGAAAATTTCAAGGGGTGTGAATACTTTTTCAAGGCACTGTAGACTGACCCCATCTTTACAAGTTGTTTTTTTTCTTTTTTTTTACCATTCCTCTGGCTCAAAAAAGAGGAGGGGGGAAAATGAATCTCATTCAAATTATTGCTCCTAACATTCTCAAGCTTGTAACCTCTTTATATTCTCATGAATACCAAACCAGCTATCCTACGCCGTTCTGCCCAAATTTTTTAAAGTTTGTTCATAGCACCTTAATGCTGGAAAACCAGCTGCACTAGTTTCAAATTCGGGTTGTCTGTCCTGCACTGTCTGTGTATGCGGTGAAGTGCGCCTTTCTGCGACCAATGTACTGGCAAGAAAGCCCTAATCTCAGGATAACCACTTGACCTCCAGAAGATTTACCCCCCTTCATGACCAGACCATTTTTTTGGCACTGCATTACTTTAGCTGATATTGGGCGCAGTCATGCAATGCTGTACTCAAACAAAATGTACTGTATATCATTTCCCCCCTACAAATATGGCTTTCTATTGGTGGGTTTTTTATTTTTTGCCCAATAAAGGAAAAAAAATTATATATATAATATATTATGTATGTATATGTATGTATGTGTATATATATATATACATGTGTGTGTGTGTATGTATGTGTGTGTATATGTATGTGTAAACATGGCTAATAAAATCTAATTTCTTCATAAATTTAGGCCTATATATATTCTTCTACATATTTTTGATAAAAAAAATACTATTGATTGGTTTAGGGCGAACATTGTAGCATCTACAAACTATGGTATGTATGTATGTATGTGTATATGTATATATATATATGTATATGTATATGTGTATATATATATATATATATATATATATATATATATATATATATATATACACACACACACACACACACACACACACACACACACACACACACACACACACACACACACACACACACACTGTGTGTATATATATATATATATATATATATATATATATATATACTGTAATTTTTTTTTTTATAATAATGTCGGTGATCAATCAGCGACTTATAGCGGGATTGATATTACGGCGTACAATCCGACACTAAGAGACACTTTGTGGGAACCAGTGACGCTAATACAGTGATCACTGCTAAAAATATGCACTGTCACTGTACTAATGACACTGGCTGGGAAGCAGGGGCGGATCCAGAGTCTAGTCTCGGGAGGGGCACTGCCAGAAAATATGTTTTTTTGCAGGCAATTTATCGAGGCAATGGCTGGTGTTAGCGCTTTCATCATCACTGCACCATGGTTGTTATGGTGTCAGGATGATTGAAGAGCATTATTTCTCTTATTACATTGTAATAAAAAATGAAATGGTTCAACTCATCATAATGCAGAATCAGTGGGAGCCCCGAGTGTGTCACTTTCCACGTCGACCTGCCTTCAGATGCAGCTTGTCACTTGCCACGTCCCTGCCACAAGCTGCGGATTGTCACTTGCCTGCCACCAGATACTGAATGTCACTTGCCACGTCACCTGCCACATGCTGCTGATTGTCACTTGCCACGTCACCTGCCACACATTGCAGATTTCACTTGCCATGTCACCTGCCACATGTTGCTGATTGTTACTTGCCACGTCACCTGCCACGCATTGCGGATTACACTTGCCACGTCACCTGCCACACATTGCGGATTACACTTGCCACGTCACCTGCCACACATTGCGGATTACACTTGCCACGTCACCTGCCACGCATTGCGGATTACACTTGCCACGTCACCTGCCACACATTGCGGATTACACTTGCCACGTCACCTGCCACATGCTGCTCATTGTCGTTGGCCTGCTAAGGTGCAGATTGTCAGAGTGAAGGCAGGCAGCAGAGAGATGATGTAATCTCTCTGCTGCCCACGGCTGTACAGTGAGGGCGGAACTGCAGTGATGCAGGGCGGGCGGTGAGAGATGTCATCTCTCTGCTCCTCGCCTGCTGGCTCACTGACTGGCCAGTCTCTCCGCTCACCTATGGACTGGCCTGCCCCCTCACTCACTGTCTGCCCTGCACGCCCACACACTCAGCTGGCGACCCCCCCCCCCCACTCGTCCGCCGGCGCCGACCTGCCCACTCGTTAACATGCACACTTGGCTGGCGACCCCTCCCCCCCCCACTCGTCTGCCGACCTGCCCGCTCAGACTCTCTCTCACCTGGCCCGCCTTCTTGTTAACCGGTACACTCGGCCTCCCGCCCGCTCACTCATCCGCTGACTGGTCTGTCACAAATTTCTCGGAGGGGGCAATTGCCCCATTGCCCCCCCCCCCTGGATCCGCCCCTGCTGGGAAGGGGGTTAACATCGGGGCGATCAAAGGGGTTAACTGTATGCTTAGTCTGTGTTTGTGTGTACTATGTGTGGAGCTTTCGCTATATATATATATATGTATGTATGTGTATGTATATATATATATATATATATATATATATATATATATATATATATGTATATACAGGGCTTTTTTTCTCAAACAATAGGTGCTGGAACTCAACCATGACCCCCCCAAAACCCCTCCCCCTACACACACCCTCCAAATCGCATCAAATAGTGGGTGTGGTCAGTCACATTTCATGAACAGTAGGAGGGTCTTAAATCGGCATTAAATACCAAGATTGCATTACATACAGAGTGCAAAGTTCAGGGGGTTACATACAGAGTGTAGAGCTGTCACTTGGAAACACAGAAACCAGACTTCTGTATTTACAAGTGATTGTGGTGAGCAGCCCCCCCCCCCCCCCCCCAAGGGTCTGAGCCAGAGGTGGTGGAACCAAGTTCCCCTGAAAAAAAGCCCTGTGTGTATATATATATATATTTGATTACATGCAACATTTGTTTTAAAAATAGTATTAATATCTTTAACAACATTTTACCAATTTCGGACATTTCCAGATAAGGTGTATGAGATCCCCAGGGGGCCCAATTCCATCTGTTAGAGGTAGGACAATCCTGCTCTATAAGGTATATCCTATGGATTAGAAATGGATCCATTACTCTGTTAGGCTGGATTCACATCTATGCAGTTTTAGTGCTTTTTGCATTTTGCAGATTTGCACTACAGTCCATTTACCATGGTGTCCTATGGAACACTTTTTGTAGAGCAAATCTGCAAAATGCAAAAAGCACTAAAACTGCCATAGGTGTGAATCCAGCCTAAGAGGCTGATATTGAGGCAAAAGTAACCATCCTTTAAAGTAGTGTGTTGGTTTTGTGTTTTTTTTGTTTTTTTAGGGACATTAAGCGCACTGTAAGGAATTATTCCCCAGGACACTATTTGTTGAAATCCTTTCTTCGGCGCTTGCAAGTTTACAGCTTTCCATGCTGCTGGCGCCTGCTCTCTCAGTGTCGCTTCCCTCAACTTCTGGTCTTCGCGGCAATGAATTAACAGTGGACAGTGCGGTCTCCAAGCAGGCAGAGTGGTGTTGCAGGGGAGTACCTTGCTATTGTAGGATTTTTGGGGCTGTGTGTTTCTATTGATGCATGTAATGTTGTGGAAACACAGCTCTAGTCCCTGCATGCAAGGCTGGCTCCATAGGAGGCTGCAAGAGAAAGGGAGCCGCCCTGATGTAGTGATTATGGCACCAGCTTAATCTGGAACATATAGGCAAAGATTAAGGGATGCAGAAGCTGCATGGTCAGTAGTGATTTAATTAGCTGCTGAAAGTGCTTAAAACAACTGAGAGTTTAAAGTGTTACTAGACCCACAACAGTAAAATCAGTTTGCATATGCAATAAAGCATGCTTGTTATACTCACTGTGGAACCCAACGGGTTAAAACTGCGCATTGTGTAAAAAAGGCTGTTTGATCCTGTCTTTTCTGATCATCCCCTTCTTCCACTGTCCCCAATCCATCTCCTGATAGTACAGAGCCTTGGGGGCACTCTGCACGTGCTCAGTTTGGTGTGTATGGCCAGAGGTTTTTTTTTTTTTTTTTTCTTTCTTGGGAGGGTGCATGTGATCAGCACAGGGCCAATCAGCACTGTCCACACCAAAGATCAGGGGTCCTGGATCCTGATAGGACCGCTCAGTGCAGTATGAAAACTGCTCCTACAAGCTTTAACCAGACACCGAGAGAAGTCACAAGACTGCTATATACTGCACTGAGTAACAAAACAAAAAGATTTAGCAGTTTTTATTTACTAAAATAATTGCATTTCCATGTTCTGTGTACTGTGGGAGACCAGATATAGTGAATGCAGAGTCCTGGGGAGACCAGTTATAGTGAATGTAGGGTCCCGGGGAGACTAGATATAGTGAATGCAGGCTCCTGGGGAGACCAGATATAGTGAATGCAGGGTCCTGGGGAGACCAGATATAGTGAATGCAGAGTCCTGGGGAGACCAGATATAGTGAATGCAGAGTCCTGGGGAGACCAGATATAGTGAATGCAGGGTCCTGGGGAGACCAGATATAGTGAATGCAGAGTCCTGGGGAGACCAGACATAGTAAATGCAGGCTCCTGGGGAGACCAGATATAGTGAATGCAGGCTCCTGGGGAGACCAGATATAGTGATTGCAGGCTCCTGGGGAGAGCAGATATAGTGAATGCAGGGTCCTGGGGAGAGCAGATATAGTGAATGAAGGGTCCTGGGGAGAGCAGATATAGTGAATGCAGAGTCCTGGGGAGACCAGATATAGTGAATGCAGGGTCCTGGGGAGAGCAGATATAGTGAATGCAGGCTCCTGGGGAGAGCAGATATAGTAAATGCAGGCTCCTGGGGAGAGCAGATATAGTGATTGCAGGCTCCTGGGGAGAGCAGATATAGTGAATGCAGGGTCCTGGGGAGAGCAGATATAGTGAATGAAGGGTCCTGGGGAGAGCAGATATAGTGAATGCAGGGTCCTGGGGAGACCAGATATAGTGAATGCAGAGTCCTGGGGAGACCAGATATAGTGAATGCAGAGTCCTGGGGAGACCAGATATAGTGAATGCAGAGTCCTGGGGAGACCAGATATAGTGAATGCAGGCTCCTGGGGAGACCAGATATAGTGAATGCAGGGTCCTGGGGAGACCAGATATAGTGAATGCAGGGTCCTGGGTTTAGTAAGACTTTAATATCACATTGATATCTCTGATCATACATCCTCTTCAATATTACTCATGTCTCAAGATCGTTCCTTTTGTTCATTTCTGGGGATATTTCATCAAATATTTATGGATTAATATGTTGTAGACGGAGGAAATGACACCCTTAGTACAACCAGACAATACCACATCCCCTATTACTGGAGTCTTCTAATATGTTGTAGGCCTTCTCTTTTCCCGGGGGCGTATTGTATGGGGCAATTTGGAGTCTTAAAAGCCAACTTCAATTTTATCTCCTCTCCATGCATGAGGTACAAATGCTTTTTGTGGTATTGGGGAAAAACCAAGGAAAAAAGTGAGAATAGAAGCTCAGCTGCCATCATGAGAATCTTTATTTCTCATTTAATCCCTCCTAAGGTAAATTAATAAATCTGAATGCATTGTGACCAACTACCATTAAAATTGACAGCTCTGTCATTAAATACCAGTCAGATCGGGATGCCCATACGTATCACAGATCTCCTCCTTCCTGATTATAATTTTTGCAGTATATATTTCTTCCTCCTAGTCTGTGGGAGGGAGTCAAGCATAGGGAGCGACTCTCTTTTTGGGGCCCACTATGTCATTGGCCCGGGTAGTCAGGACTCTATGAAGGTTTCGCACTGCAGACCCAGTGCGCGGAGGCGTGCGGCACACAACGTCATTATGTATGTTGCGCCATGCGCGTCTGTGCACTGGGCCTGCAAACGTTCTGACAGTCTAAGTCCTGGCTTCTACCCGGATAGGGCAAAGGCCGCCGCCTCCCTCGGCTCGGACAGTGCACGCCACAGAACTCCTGGACCAGAGCACACGCCAGCCAGCCACCCACCCACAGCAGGGTGCCAGCCAGCCGCCCACCCACAGGGTGCCAGCCGCCCACCCACAGCAGGGTGCCAGCCACCCACCCTCTGCAGGGTGCCAGCCGCCCACCTACAGCAGGGTGCCAGCCGCCCACCTACAGCAGGGTGCCAGCCACCCACCCTCTGCAGGGTGCCAGCCACCCACCCACTGCAGGGTGCCAGGCAGCCACCCACTTACAGCAGGGTGCCAGGCAGCCACCCACTTACAGCAGGGTGCCAGGCAGCCACCCACTTACAGCAGGGTGCCAGGCAGCCACCCACAGCACCTGTGTTGATTTTTCAAAACTTTAAATGTACAGAATATCAGCACCTGATATCAGTTATTGGCCTGAAAGGCGGCTGAAAAAATTGATATCGGCCCTGAAAAAAACGATATCGATCGACCCCTAGTCGAGCACCTGGGATTATGGTAGATCTCATATTGCACTAAAATCCATATGACGAAAAAGACCAAAACATTACCCTAGAGCGGGACTTTTGAGGCACTACCATCAATGATGCAGTGTAAGTAAAAAATACATAATTTTATTACAAAATTCAAAAGTACAACAAAAAATATATACAAAAATACAAATCAAACACAAACAATATATACAATGGGATACATCAAAAAGCAAGGACATGTAATTTGGACACAACTGCAACTTAGCATTGATTGTAGTGCATCAAAAGTCCCGCTCTAGGGGAATGTTTTGGTCTTTTTGGACTTTTGGGATGTGGCACACCCTCTGCTTAGTACTACTTCCTGTCAGAGACCTCTTTTTCTAAAAGCCATATGACAGCCAATTACACCTCTCGCGGCTCCTCCCCGTATCATTTAACCCCCTAGGAGGAGCGCTCTCCCGAGGGGGCTACCTTGCGGGCGTGCTCCAGAGTCCAGCATTTGCATCCACAGACATGAAATGTCGGACTCGGCCCCGGCGCCTGCGTCATTGGATTTGATTGGCAGCAGCGGGAGCCAATGGCTGCGCTGCTATCAATCTATCCAATCAAGAGCCGAACCCCGTGGAGATAGGGACAGTGCGTCCCTGCCGAGTAAATTAAGAGGCTCAGGTAAGTAAAACGGGGGGGGGGGGTGGGGGGGAGCTGGGTGGCCGGTTACTGCCAGGTGTTTTTTCACCTTCATGCATAGGATGCATGAAGGTGAAAAAACACGAGGGTTTACAAACCCTTTTAAGGCTTTACAATCACTTTAAGGAGATATCTCTGGAAATAAAGAATCTTGAGAGTGGATTTGTGTTTTCCCTCAATTATGGTTTTACTCATGCCGTTATAACCTTTCTTAGCCAGGAACCGCTTCCCTGTGCAACCCTCTCCCACTGTTTTTACCTACTTACACTGTTTCCCCGAAAATAAGACCTAGCGTGATTGTCGGTGATGGCTGCAATATAAGCCCTACCCCCCCCCAAATAAGCCCTAGTTAAAATCCTTGTAGGTCTTATTTTCAGGGTAGGGCTTATTTTTGGGGAAACAGGGTAGGGCTTATATGGGGGGTAGGGCTTATATTGCAGCCATCACTGACAATCACGATAGGTCTTATTTTCAGGGAAACAGGGTATCAAGTCCTTGACTTTTCTGACATCTTACCACCTACTTCCTATTCCATGGCCATTAGAGCGCCTCGAGGGTGGACAGGGCCTATCCCTGAAGCCATACTGCCAGCGACAAGGTGGCACCAGTTTCGGAAGGGTGCGCGAGAGAAGCCTTTACTGCCTAACAAAAAATATTGAGTTTCTGCTCTTAGACACAACTTTTTAGAAGTCTAAATTGAACGGCGGGTTTCCTTTTAAAGAAAAGTAACGATTATCATTCTGTATGAATAACGAGTCTGTCTCGGACACCGCCATTCTTTTACCTCGTCAACTGCAGATTTTCCGTGTTCTAATTCTGGAGCTGGAGTTCATAATAATTAACGGCAATTATCGTAATAGATTCATTCTCATGGCCATATGGTAGGAAGGGCTTGTTTCTATAGGTCAGTCCATCTGATTCTTGTTTCATCAAAAACTTTAAAGTGGTTGTAAACCTCAGACATGTAATATGAACAAAGCATAGCACTCTATAGCGTGTACTTGTCTCCTATCCAGAGCACTAAGTGTAATTTCTATTTGCTGCTTCATTCCTCTGCTGTCTGCATGAGTCACTTCTGACAAGTTTTCCTGACACCAAGAGAAAAAAAGGTGACAGGGGAAGGGATCTCCTTGAGTAGATTGACAGCTTCAGCTCTGGTAAAGGGGGTGTGTCCTTTCCCACCAATCATTTCTCAGAGCTCTCCTCACTGATGTAATTTCAGCTCCCCGCCCCCTGCTTTTCAGAGCTGAGAGATTCTTTGTAATTTACCGTATATACTCGAGTATAAGCTGAGTTTTTCAGCACATTTTATTGTGCTTGTTTTGCTAGTAAATAGGGTCAACTACGTCTGGTGAGTAGGAATCTTGACCATATCCTGCACTGGTGTCCCATTGGAATTCTTTGCGGTCTGCTGTCTATCATCCATCCATCCAAGATGTTTTGGTACACCTGAAAGGACTTTTTAGTGGATGTCACTATATGTGTTTATTTTAGCACTTTGTGGAGTTTATGGGTTTGCAATACCATATGTATTGTTATATATTTTATTCAATTCATTTTTCACATGCATTTATTATGCACTGTTCAATCTTACAACTAGTTTGATAAACCAGAGTAGCTAGCGCTGTTTCTTCCCATGGAGTCTTACCGGTGGACAATTTAATTATTGGAGTCACCCCCGTGGATCACTTTATACATTATTCACTAGTTTGGTTTGCTACAGCAGCTGCTACATGGCACTTTAGATTTAATTTCAATTTTTATTATATTATTATATTGGGGAGAGTGTACACCTCGCTATATTTAATGTACAGTGAGCTATAGATAGAATTACTGTATTAGCTGGAGTCCTTTTGAGACCGTAAAGTTTTTATATGATTCCTAGATGTAAAAAAAGGTTGAGAAAGGCTCCCCTTGATGATGCTGAATGTCCTCCAGCCAGGAAACGAGGCGGGCTCTATCTGACTTGCTGCGGCTTCTGTTGCACATTGTGAGAAGCTCTCAGTGTGCAGTGAAAGTAGAGTAAATTATTTCAGTACAGGAGAGGAGCCGGTACAACTGTGCATGACTATAGGGAAGGCTGGAGTTCAGCTTTAATGTATCTCGATTACCAGCATGAAGAAAAAGAGTGTGAAATTTATACACTTAAATTATATCCAGTGTACACCGTACAATTATCCTCCCACTCTGTGTACAGGATTCCATCACTCACTCAAATGCTTTGTCTCTGGATTATGATATCTGTCTGTTGCTGCTGCTCAGAGGGTTCTTCCTAGACCTGTCAAGTCACTGGGATATACCTGGAGTCACCGGGTCACCCCATTCACACAGCTTCTGGGAATAAAGTGGCTTGGTTTTTATTTTTTTTTTCATAACATAGTGGTTTGTTAAAGTGGTTGTATACCCCGCTTTGTGATTTTTACCTACAGGTAAGCCTATAAGAAGGCTTACCTGTAGATAAAATAATATCACCATCATTGATATTCACCCTGCATGCATGACGTCTGTGGCACATGTTCTCTGAAGGTCAGGCGTAGCGTGCCAGAACTTCAGAGCTTCTTGCCGGAACCGAGGGCTCCCGCACGAGTGACGTCATCACGGCTCCGACCACTCACAGCTCCGGAGCCTGCGAACCTGGAAGTAACGCCGGGGGAACATGTCAGCCCCCTCAGCGGTGACCCTTAGTGGAACTTCAGAGCTTCTTGCTGGAACCGAGGGCTCCTACGCGCGTGTGCAGGAGTGACGTCATCACGGCTCCGACCACTCACATCGACGGAGCCTGCGAACCTGGAAGTAACGCCGGGGGAACAAGTCAGCCCCCTCAGCGGTGACCCTTAGCGGAACTTCAGAGCTTCTTGCTGGAACCGAGGGCTCCCGCACGAGTGACGTCATCACGGCTCCGACCACTCACAGCTCCGGAGCCTGCGAACCTGGAAGTAACGCCGGGGGAACATGTCAGCCCCCTCAGCGGTGACCCTTAGCGGAACTTCAGAGCTTCTTGCTGGAACCGAGGGCTCCTACGTGCGTGTGCAGGAGTGACGTCATCACGGCTCCGACCACTCACAGCGACGGAGCCTGCGAACCTGGAAGTAACGCCGGGGGAACAAGTCAGCCCCCTCAGCGGTGACCCTTAGCGGAATTTCAGAGCTTCTTGCTGGAACTGAGGACTCCCATGCGAGTGCGCATGAGTGAGATCATCGCGGCTCCAGACACTCGCAGCGTCAGAGCCCGCTAACCCGGAAGTTTACACCGGGGGAACATGTCAGCCCCCTCAGCGGTGACCGGTGAGTATTTCATAATGAGCTAGTATGCGGTGAATACTAGCTCATTATGCATTTGTCTAACAGGTTTTTTCTTTTTGTTCTCTTTTTCACAGGGTGTACAACCGCTTTAAAACAACTGTTAGTTTTTATTTTACTGTCTGTATCCCATTGGGAAGATTTTCCTTTATTTCCTGTCCTGGTGACACAACAGGTACAGGATTGGAATCTCCAAAAGCTGAACATACACTGGCAAAAAAATTATTTTAAATTTTTTTTTTGTTTTAAGAACGATCTCCCAATCTTTGTAGTGGGGACAAATTTATTGTTCATTTTCGACCATAGTAATGAGAAAAATCTAAAGCAGCAGGTTGGAAAATTTTTCTCAAGCAAATTTCTGATGGTGAATGCGGTTTTCGTTCAGGAAACAACGTTCTTTCCAATAATCAAATGGTAAAAGCAAGCAAAATTTTGAAGTACTTTTGAATGACATTCGTCAAGTCATTAAATGCATTGAGAATTTCCATACAAATGTTTGTAGCAGAATCTCTGACCTCTTCCAGTCTAATGGGAACCTTCAAGGCCAAAGATAGCTGACATCCTTCAATATGTGGTGGGTTGTGAGGCATAGTGGGTCCAAAGTTGGTAAAAATCATTGGGCGCCAGACACTTCTTGGGTGTAAAGAGGTTTTATTTCTTTGACAGTTCTTTTTATATTTTGAAAGGGAAAGAGGGTTAGGGCCAGGATGCTCTTAAGTAGTTGCAATTTCAAAGACGGACTCCGAGACTTCAACGGGAGGACAGCCGTACAGGGAAAGGCTCCAGCAAGGTACCACTTCTGCACGTGCAGGATTGCTGTCTCCTATGGTAACAGTACTTAAACAGTTCCTAACTCAAAGTAACAGTTCTTTCAGCTATAGTACAACTTCTCCTTGGAGTTTTCAGCCTCTTGAGCTCCCGGTCTCTCACTAGACCCTCTGATTCACTGACTCTGAATCCTGTGAGCTCCTCAAGGTCTTTGCGTTGGTATCTCCCCCAGGCGTCACCCATGCTTCCCTGCTGGGTCCCTAGCTTGGCACTTGGGATACCTTCAAGCTTCACCCCTGCTGACCGGCTCGGTCCCTAGCTTGGCACATAAAGGCTGCTCTGCAAGCATCACCTCTGCTAATTGGGTCCCTGACTTGATCACTGCCTGAAGTTTCCCGATTTTTCCACCGTGCCATTCACTGAGAATACTGCTCCGGTACTTGCTTCAGTTATTCACTGTGGTCCTCCGGCCACGTCAGGTTTTCCGGCCGGCATTACAGTCACTTCTGGTAGGACTGCAAGCCACAGTCCCAACCCTACGCTGCCCTCTTACTCTGGATAGGCCCTCAAACTGTCCGGCAACCTGATGCCCCCGGGATAGGCCTAATCTCTGGCCTAGCAGCCCGGGGCAGACGACACCCGTCCACCCAGACGACGGTCTGGGTGGCACACAAGAACCTACCTGGATCACCTGACCTCATCCGAATATATAGGCTCTCCCAGCAGGCCAAGGGATTCAACAGAATCCCTGCCCATTGGCTGAGATACCCCATATATCCATAACCTGACCTTGAGTTGTCCTTCTCAATCTAATACCTCCAAGTGCCCGGCCACCTGGTGTTAGAAGAGAATAGTACAACCAGGCCAAACTTAGGGAGAAGTCAGTGGATCTCTAATAATTAACTACAGTAACTACTTCTGACAAGGAATTTGGTGAGGAGCTCCCTGACTAAACTGCAGGACGTTACATGTTCATGCAAATATTTGTAAGAATATTAATTCCCAATTCTATTAGTATATGGCCAGCTTACTTCCCCCTTTTAGACAAATGTCACCACAACAGGTGTTCCCGTTGAAAAATATATCCTCAACTCGTGTTCTGGTGAGAATTGTAAAATTTTGGATTTCCCACCACTTTCGGTCTTTCTGACAGATAGGACTCCAAGACATGGAAGCAATCCTTTAAAGTACAGAAGTGTAATCTAAGTTGGCATAACCTAAGAAAAACCACAACGATGTAGATATCTCAGTAGTAGGGATGAGCCGAACACCCCCCGGTTCGGTTCGCACCAGAACCCGCGAACGGACCGAAAGTTCGCACGAACGTTAGAACCCCATTGACGTCTATGGGACTCGAACGTTCGAAATCAAAAGTGCTCATTTTAAAGGCTAATTTGCATGGTATTGTCCTAAAAAGGGTTTGGGGACCCGGGTCCTACCCCAGGGGACATGTATCAATGCAAAAAAAACTTTTAAAAACTGCCGTTTTTTCGGGAGCAGTGATTTTAATGATGCTTAAAGTAAAAAAAAAAAAAGTGAAATATTCCTTTAAATATCGTACCTGGGGGGTGTCTATAGTATGCCTGTAAAGTGACGCGTGTTTCCCATGTTTAGAACAGTCCCTGCACCAAATGTCATTTTTAAAGGAAAAAATCTCATTTAAAACTGCTTGCGGGTTTAATGTCATGTCGGGATATGGCAATATGGATGAAAATCAGTGAGACAAACGGCATGGGTACCCCCCAGTCCATTACCAGGCCCTTTGGGTCTTGTATGGATATTAAGGGGAACCCCGCACCCAAATTAAAATAAGGAAAGGTGTGGGGCCACCAGGCCCTATATACTCTGAACAGCAGTATACAGGTGGTGCAAACAAGACAGGGACTGTAGGTTTGTTGTTAAGTAGAATCTGTTTGTAATTTTGAACATTTTTAACGTGTTTAGCTTCAGCCAAAAAATCTTTTCTAAGCTTTTTGGAAAACATAGGGAAGGGTTATCACCCCTGTGACATTTGTTTTGCTGTCTTTCCTCCTCTTCAGAAGATTTCACCTCACTTTTTTGTCCCAATGAAAAATGTTTTTTGAAAATTTGGGTTTTTTTGTGGAACAAGGATTGGAAAGCATCAGTGGAAAGGAGAAATTGTTTTCCCATATTAACTCTTACAGGAGAGAATTTCCCTTCCTAGGGGTAGATTTCATCTCACTTCCTGTTGTCTCCTTCCGTTTGCAAGTAGGAGTCGTTTGTAAGTTAGATGTTTGAAAGTAGGGTCCTGCCCTATATACTCAGCAGAAATTTGGGCCTTAGGTGTTGCTGTGGCCACAACACTGTAAGCCCTCACAGGGCCCTGCTGTGAAATATTAGATCAAGAATTGTAATTACATGCCCCTGTTGAACAGGAGCTGAAAAATTAGGCCTTAGGCACTGGTGCTGGTGCCACAACACTGCAACCCCTCACAGACACTCTAGTTGGAACGCAGGAACGAGCCCTGCTGCAAAGTATTGCATCAAAAATTGTAATTACACGCCCCTGTTAGACAGGGGCAGAAAAATTGGGCCTTAGGCACTGGTGCTGGTGCCACAACACTGCAACCCCTCACAGACACTCTAGTTGGAATGCAGGAACGAGCCCTGCTGCAAAGTATTACATCAAAAATTGTAATTACACGCCCCTGTTAAACAGGGGCTGAAAAATTGTGCCTTAGGCACTGGTGGTGGCGCCCAGAACCAAAAATGTTCTTACAAGCTATCAGCGTGATGATTGAGGACTAAGAGGATAATTACTCAGGGATAGTCACTCAGCATCAGCATAGGCAGTCTTTGAAGGGATCTGAGATTTCAAAAAAAATTATTCGGTTACATCTGCATCAGGTGCTTGGTAGCTGGTGGTGATCCAAGACTGATTCATTTTTATGAAGGTCAGCCGATCGACCGAGTCGGTGGACAGACGCACCCTGTGATTGGTTACCACGCCTCCAGCAGCACTGAATGTGCGTTCCGAAAGAACGCTGGATGCAGGACAGGCCAGTAGCTCAATTGCATACTGTGCAAGCTCTGGCCAGTGATCCATCCTCAAGACCCAGTAACCCAGAGGATTTTCGGTGGGAAAGGTGTCCAAGTCTGATCTTGCCCCTAGGTATTCCTGCACCATGTAAAACAGACGCTGGCGATGGTTGCTGGAACCAATCATACCTTGGGGCTGCGGACCAAAAAATTGTCTGAACGCATCGGTCAGACGGCCACCTTCTCCACCGCTCCTTCTTTGACTGACCGAAGCCTCAGCAACACGTTGTCCAGAAACAGGAGTTTGTAACCTCCCAGTCTCTGGGAACGCGTTGCACAGACCTTTCTGCAAGGCCTCCCGAAGATGTTTCATCCTCTGCTCCCTCTGCGATGGCAAGATAAGGTCCGCAACCTTACCCTTGTAACGTGGATCAAGGAGGGTTGCCAGCCAGTATTGGTCCTTCTCCTTGATACCACGAATACGAGGATCCTTACGCAGGCTTTGCAGGATCAGGGAGGCCATGCAGCGTAGGTTTGCTGAGGCATTCGGTCCGGAGTCCTCTGGGTCACTAAGGACAACAACGTCCGCAGCCACCTCCTCCCAGCCACGTACAAGTCCATGTGTTCCTTGGGACTGATCCCTTAAAGACTGCTGCTGATGCTGAGTGCCAGGCTCCACCTCCATACTGACACAATCTTCCTCCTCCTCCTCCTCCTCCTCCTCGTCCTCTTCCTGTGTGATCGGCGGGCACGCAGGAACACTGTCTGGATAAAGGGGGCCTTGAGAGCTAAGGAATTCCTCCTCTTCCTGCCTCTGTTCTGCCTCAAGTGCCCTGTCCATTATTCCACGCAGCGTGTGCTCCAACAGGTGGACAAGGGGGACAGTGTCACTGATGCATGCACTGTCAGTGCTCACCATCCTCGTGGCCTCCTCGAATGGTGACAGGACAGTGCATGCATCCCTGATCATGGCCCACTGGCGTGGGGAAAAAAAACCAAGCTCCCCTGACCCTGTCCTGGTGCCATAGTCGCACAGGTACTCATTGATGGCCCTCTGCTGCGTGTGCAGCCGCTGCAGCATGGCCAACGTTGAGTTCCACCTGGTGGGCATGTCACAGATTAGGCGGTTCTTGGGCAGGTTAAACTCATTTTGGAGGTCCGTCAGCCGAGCACTGGCATTATATGACCGGCGGAAATGCACACAGACTTTCCTGGCCTGCCTCAGGACATCCTGTAAGCCCGGGTACCTGCCCAAGAACCGCTGCACCACCAAGTTAAGGACGTGAGCCAAACAGGGCACATGGGTCATTTGTCCCTGTCGGAGGGCAGAGAGGAGGTTGGTGCCATTGTCGCAAACCACCATTCCTGCCTTAAGTTGGCGTGGCGTCAACCACCTCTGAACCTGCCCCTGCAGAGCTGACAGAACCTCTGCCCCAGTGTGGCTCCTGTCCCCCAAGCACACCAGCTCAAGCACCGCATGGCATCTTTTGGCCTGCGTACTTGCGTAGCCCCTTGAACGCCTACGGAGCACCGCTGGTTCCGAGGAAGAGGCCATGGAGGAAGAAGAAGAGGAGGGGGTGGAGGAGAGAGGTGTGTCACAATCAGCATTTTGGAGGCGTGGTGGCGGAACAACCTCCAACACTACCGCACCTTGTCCTGCATCCTTCCCAGCTGCCAGCAGAGTCACCCAATGCGCCGTGAAACTTAGGTAACGTCCCTGTCCATGCCTGCTGGACCATGAGTCAGCGGTAATATGCACCTTACCGCTGACCGCCCTGTCCAGCGAGGCATGGACATTGCCTTCCACATGCCGGTAGAGAGCCGGAATCGCCTTCCGTGAGAAAAAGTGGCGTTTGGGTACCTGCCACTGAGGAACCGCACATTCCACAAACTCACGGAAGGGGGCAGAGTCTACCAACTGAAAAGGCAGCAGTTGAAGTGCTAGCAATTTTGCCAAGCTAGCATTCAACCGCTGGGCATGTGGATGGTTGGGAGCAAACTTCTTTCGGCGGTGCAGCAGCTGGGGCAGGGAAATTTGCCTGGTACACTCTGACGTCGGTGTACCAAAAGCAGATTGCCCACAAGTACTTGGCTGTGACACACCTAATTCTACACCTTCATTCCTCTCACTGCAGGTCTCAGAGAGGACTGAAGGTCTAGTGGGGTTGGAAATCTCAGCTGATGAGGAGCAAGGAGAGATCCTCTTTGTTCTTTGGTGTGGGTCTTTTAGATACGCTTGCCAACGAACTGCATGGCAGGTCAACATATGTCTGGTCAAGCATGTGGTACCCAAGCGGGAGATGTTTTGGCCACGCGAGATATGCTTGAGACATATGTTGCAAATAGCAGCGGTGCGATCTGATGCACTCGTCTCAAAAAAGGCCCACACCAAAGAACTTTTTGAATAACGCGCAGAGACTGCAGCGCCCTGCACATGTGGAGCTTTGGGGTGTGATGCAGTCAATGTGCTGCCCTTAGGCTGGCCCCTGGAGGGCATCCTGCCTCGTTGGTGATGTGCCGCCTCCTCCTCCTCCTCCTCCTCTCTCCTATCAGGCACCCACGTTGAGTCAGTGACCTCATCATCCCCTCCCTCCTCATCACTGGAGCAAACCTGGCAGTATGCTGCAGCAGGGGGAGCATGACTGCCAGATTGCTGTCCTTCTTGGGCACCCCCTCTGTCCGTGCTCATGTTACTGCCTTCATCGAGCTCAGTATCATCATCAGAGCCTTCCAAACGCTGGGCATCCTCCTGGAGCATGTACCCAACACTGTGGTCAAACAGTTCGAGGGAATCCTCATGAGGACATGGTGGAGCTAGGGAAGGAGTCACTGATGACATTGAGCTGAGGGAAGAGGCCGCTGCTTTGCCAGACAAAGCACCCTGGGCATGGGTGAGAGAGGATGAGGAGGATGAGGACGGCTTGGTCATCCACTCGACCAAGTCTTCCGCATGTTGCGGCTCAACACGGCCAGCTGCCGAAAAAAAGGCCAAGCGTGTCCCATGGCCACGTGCTGATGAGGATGCACCGTCTCCACGACCAGCACTAGACACAGAGCCTGCTTGCCCTCTCTTATTGGCTTGTGACTGTCTGCCTCTCCTTCTTGGCCTTCCAGACATACTAATGGCCTGTAGCTGCACTAAGCTGGGATAGAACACCTGTAATTTTCTTCAGGTAGCTTTATATACTGTAACCAGACAAGCCTGCCTGTCAGTAGGAAGATAACAGGAACGGATCTAGCTGAACACTGTGAGCAGGACGCACTGCACTAAATGTAAATAGCAGGAACGGATCTAGCTGAACACTGTGAGCAGGACGCACTGCACTAAATGTAAATAACAGGAACGGATCTAGCTGAACACTGTGAGCAGGACGCACTGCACTAAATGTAAATAGCAGGAACGGATCTAGCTGAACACTGTGAGCAGGACGCACTGCACTAAATGTAAATAGTCTAGAAGATAACAGGAACGGATCTAGCTGAACACTGTGAGCAGGACGCACTGCACTAAATGTAAATAGCAGGAACGGATCTAGCTGAACACTGTGAGCAGGACGCACTGCACTAAATGTAAATTGCAGGAACGGATCTAGCTGAACACTGTGAGCAGGATGCACTGCACTAAATGTAAATAGCAGGAACGGATCTAGCTGAACACTGTGAGCAGGACGCACTGCACTAAATGTAAATAACAGGAATGGATCTAGCTGAACACTGTGAGCAGGACGCACTGCACTAAATGTAAATAGCAGGAACGGATCTAGCTGAACACTGTGAGCAGGACGCACTGCACTAAATGTAAATGGCAGGAACGGATCTAGCTGAACACTGTGAGCAGGACGCACTGCACTAAATGTAAATGGCAGGAACGGATCTAGCTGAACACTGTGAGCAGGACGCACTGCACTAAATGTAAATAGCAGGAACGGATCTAGCTGAACACTGTGAGCAGGACGCACTGCACTAAATGTAAATAGCAGGAACGGATCTAGCTGAACACTGTGAGCAGGACGCACTGCACTAAATGTAAATAGCAGGAACAGGTCTAGCTGAACACTGTGAGCAGGACGCACTGCACTAAATGTAAATAGCAGGAACGGATCTAGCTGAACACTGTGAGCAGGACGCACTGCACTAAATGTAAATAACAGGAACGGATCTAGCTGAACACTGTGAGCAGGACGCACTGCACTAAATGTAAATAGTCTAGATAGAAGATAACAGGAACGGATCTAGCTAAACTGAATACAGTGTATATATATATATGCAACACCTGGGATGCATATATATACACAATACACTGTAAGTGCAGCTAACTGACTGACTGTTCTGCCTAATCTATCTAACTCAAATCAAATGACACTGTCTCTCTCTCTCTCTATCTCTTAGCACACCGGAACACACACTACACAGGGCCGCCGTGCAGGCGGCCTTATATAGTGTGGGGCGTGTACTAAATCCCCTGAGCCATAATTGGCCAAAGCCACCCTGGCTTTGGCCAATTACAGCTTTCTCTACTGACGGCGCTGTGATTGGCCAAGCATGCGGGTCATAGTGCATGCTTGGCCAATCATCAGCCAGCAATGCACTGCGATGCCGCAGTGAATTATGGGCCGTGACGCGCCACACGAATTTGGCGCGAACGGCCCATATCGTTCGCAATTCGGCGAACGACCGAACAGCCGATGTTCGAGTCGAACATGGGTTCGACTCGAACACGAAGCTCATCCCTACTCAGTAGTCTTTAATCTAGATGAGGCAGGTAGTTGAACCCAGGTATACTACAGGGGCAAGTATTTATGGACACCTGACCATCACACCCACATGAGCTTGTTGGGCAACCCATTCCAAAACCATAGGCTTTGTTATGTAGTTGGCACCCCTGTTGGTGTCTATAACATCCTACACTCTTCTGGAAAGGCTTTTCACAAGATTTCGGAGCGTGTCAGTGGGAATTTGTGCCCATTCAGCCATAAGGACACTTTCGAGGTTCGGTACTAATGTTGGATGAGAAGACCTGGCTTACAATGGTTGTTCCAATTCATACCAAAGGTGTTCAGTAGGGTTGAGGTTAGGTATTGATGTTAGGTGAGAAGACCTGGCTCACATTGGGTGTTCCAATTCATCTCAAAGGTGTTCAGTAGGGCTGAAGTCAGGACTCTCAAGTTCCTCCACGCCAACCCATCAAACTACATCTTTATGGAGCTGGCTTTGTACATAGGGCACAGTCATACAGGAACAGAAAAGCATCTTAACCCAACTTTTACCACAAGGATTGCAGAGCATAATTGTCTAAAACGTCTTTTTGTATGTTGTAATATTAACCATACCCTTTACTGAAAACCACTAAATTCAATCGTTCGGAGGGGTGCCCACATATGTATTGCTATATAGAAAAATTTCTAAGGGGGAGATGACACTAATGTTCTAGCATCAGCATTATAGTTTCAATGGCTTCCTACTGAAATCGCCATTTCTATAATATTAAATCTCATTACATTTAATTGATACAAAATTAGCCTAGTGACTTGGTCTGTAGGGGTTGAATTGTTTCACAGTAGAATGCGGTTAATAGACTTTTTTTTCTGATTTTTCACACTAGGGGAGGTAGGAATAAGCAGACCTACGTTTTATGAATGTGATCCAATGTTGGGAAAATGGCACACTTGTTTTTCCCCAATAAAGACATGTATGTATGTTTTTTATGCTCAATAGGTCATATTTCTAAGTGCTGAGAAATCCAGGCACTTGCAAAAGTTCAACCCAGTATGGGGGCAGTACATTAGCAGCTTTTTAGCTCCATTCCAGTGCGGTTCTCAGGCTCCCCATAGTGCTAAATGAGTGTTTTCTGTAATCCCTTAGAATAATAACATTGTTGTAAGCAGTTGGGGTCCTTTTTTACGAACATGGACATTTTCTAACCAGCTGAAAATTTTGCTGACGTGCAGACCTAGTCTCCATTTCTGCAACGAAGAAAAAGATCTAATCCCATGTCACTGTTGGAGATGACCCCACACTGGGCTATTTCACCTGAAGACCAACAAAAAGCTTCCCATCCATGGCCAGTTGTTGATCATTGAAAATATCTAATTTTCCCATTGCCAAGTTTGGGTTTCTTTACTTTTTTTTGTTATTATTACCTGTTAGTCTTGCAGATCAGTTGTGTGCTACCATTTTGTTCTTTGTGTTATGTTATACACTTGTATTTTTACATTGCGACTTGTACATCTCTCCACAGTACGCCTACCAGGACGATGAAGAGAAGCCGCCTCTCCCCATCGCTGCGTCACAGTGCTGTAAGTCCACACTGACCGTCTTCATGTTCCATAGGTCTGGTCTATGTCCACAGTTGTATTGTGACAATCGTCTTGTGTGTCGGCTAATTAGTTTCCCTCTTACTGTGTCATCCCAACTATTCATAAGACAGCCATCCTTTTCTTTTTTTTTTTTTTTTTGATAACTTTGCTTATATATATATTCTATATTCTACTTCTTTCTTACGTGCTTATGGATCAGAAGTTTAAAAAAAATTATCTGCTATTAATAGGGAATCTTTTGCCTCTTCAGATATAAAAGTGAACATGATTAGTTTTCCGTCAATCTGTGCTGATACTTTTGGGAATAGGCCCCTGTATTGTATATGTTGCATACTACTGACCCTTGCACTCTCTACGTTACATACACCTGACCCCTGCACACTCTACGTTACATACGCCTGACCCCTGCACTCTCTACATTACAAACGCCTGACCCCTGCACTCTCTACATTACATACGCCTGACCCCTGCACTCTACGTTATACGAATGACTCCTGCACTCTCTACGTTACATATGCCTGGCCCCTGCACTCTCTACATTAGACGCCTGGCCCTTGCACACTCTACGTTACATATGCCTGACCCCTGCATGCTCTACGTTACACACGCCCTGATCCCTGCACGCTCTTTGTTACACACGCCCTGATCCCTGCACGCTCTTTGTTACACACGCCTGATCCCTGAACACTCTATGCTACACACGCCTGACACTTGCATGCTCTACGCTACACACGCCTGACCCCTGCACGCTCTACGTTACACATGTCTGACCCCTGCACGCTCTACGTTACACATGCCCTGAACCCTGTACGCTCTACGTTACACACGCCTGACCCCTGCACGCTCTACGTTACACACGCCTGACCCCTGCACACTCTACATTACACATGCCTGACCCCTGCACGCTCTACATTACACATGCCCTGACCCCTGTACGCTCTACGTTACACACACCTGACCGTTACACTCTCTACGTGACACATGCCTGACCCCTACACTCTCTACGTTACACACGCCCGTCCCCTGACCTCTGTAAGCCCCTCTAACTTTTGCACAACCTTGCCACACCTACAATTCTCTACGACATACTTGGCGCACTGCCTCATTATTGTTCAAGTGGGCCCTGTCAAGTAGACTGTATGGGGCCATATAATTTCTCATGGTGTCTTTACCTATGCTGCACTACTGCTCTGCTGTCCCTCTGGAGTTGCAGTGACATACTCTGCTCTTACAGGTATAAGGCAGAATGATGCAGTGCCTCAGCCTATTTGCCAGGCCCAGGTGCTGTCACTTAGAGGAGGAGCACATCAGCTCCGTGTTAGAGAGTTTGACTTCTGAAATAGGGAACCTGAGGTAGAGTGCATCAATTATAAGGGGGTTGGGGGCTATAAAGAGACCTTGTCACTTTTTTTCTTTGAGAGGGGACAGTCCCTACATAGGGTAGTCTTGTCAAATTCAGGTATTTTGTATTTGAATGTAGCTTGACGAGAATATGCTGCATTTGACCTGCTTTGTCTGCAATCCAAAAGCATCCCAATTGGACTTGTTGCGTCCGAAGAAACGCAAAGCCGTTCAAACGTAGCCGCTGACTTCTCATCTTTCCTACTCTATTGAAGTCAATTGAATTCTGCTGATGCCTTTCAAAGTCACATCGAGTGCAGAAAAACATCAGTCTAAGTGAGCCCTAAAGCTGACAGTCTAATAGGAGCTATTAAACACCTGCTCACTAAGAGGAGATGGTGTTTGAGGCTTCTGCTCACTAAAGCTTCCACTGACAAGATGCAATATAATATAATATTGCATGTATAAATACATATATAGAAAAAAAGAGATTGCGCAAACCTTAAACACATTATTAAATAATCATACAAAAACACATAACCATGTGAGTGAATCGGTCAATGTGAGTCAATTATTATTGTGTTAAAAAGTCCAAAGATCCAAAAAAATAAACTTGAAGTGAAGTGATAATGAAGGCAACTTCTGATGCAGCACCTAAAAATCTGCAATGGCAACTGGTCAGTACTTTATATCCAAACGGAGAAGTCCGGTAAGAGGCCGGATGGCCTCTTACCAGACAGAATGGACCCCAAATTTTAGGGATCAAGCTCGTGCCTTATATGCACAGTAATCGGCTGCGATATTCCACCTGGTCCGCTCCAAACACTAGCCACTCGGGGACAATGAGACATTTTAGTAAGTTTCCAACCTTCCAGTCACTCTGCCCGATGTTCCTCCAATAAAGGATTTAGGAAGAAAAGGAACTTTATGGTACAGTAAAAAGGGGTAGTTTATTCCAAAAAATGTTTCTTAGGCACAGCAAAGAAATATGATACAAAACAAAGCCACAAGCTTTCAGACTGCCAGCTGGTTTGTGGTGACGTCACAAGAATCTCTCCAACCGACGCGTTTTCCTGTAACAAGCATCGACTGGGAACAGAGATAACTCTGGGACGTCACTCACCACGTAATTTATACTAGGCAGGGGAAACACCAGACATACAAAATTCATCTGTTCCTCCCAGGTGTCACACACATAAGTTTTTTATGCGGCAAACATTGTTTTAAAAACAGATATTTAAAAAGCAACAATATTTATAAAAAATATTAAAAAGGTATAAACCGCCATACTAAACATATCATGATCGAATTTAAAACTGAAAAAAATATATTCTTTTGATTACATTTTCCTAAAATTCTATGTAGAGATAGTTACCACAAATTATCTATTAAGTATCACTTTGGATCTGACACCAAAGTTACTATTAAGACATATTTTGGTTGAGTCAGATACACAGTTTACTATAATATTTTCCAATAATTAGCTAATTTCATCTGACAAGCAGTAGTATTAAAAAATTATACTAATAATACAAAGAACAGTCTAACCACCATGTATATAATAAACCATCAAAGATTAAATTTTTTTTTTTAAATAAAAAATAAAAATTAATATTTAAATTCTAACTCATCATTTGATTAATACCCATATAAACAATGAAAATGAATTGATAATGATATTCTAGCTGTATAACTGTCCTGTCCGACAGCCCCTAAGTACGGGATCAGTACAACATATACAATATTAAGCTATAACAAATCTATATAAAACAAATGGTACACTCAGCTGTTATTGATATAACAGTTAATGTCCCATTCTATATTGAGACCCATAGGATTGTAAGAGCAAAGGTCAAAAATCCATCATGTTTCCCTTCTAGAAATCTGTCTTTTCATATTGCTGCCCCTCCAATGGGGAGAATATCTTTCTATAGCTACAACTTTCAATTCGGAGGGGTCTCTCCTGTGACATTCGCGAAAATGTCTAGAAACATTATGACCAATAAAACCTTTACGGATTTATTGGCCATTCTGACTTTTAAAGCCTGTGTGGTTCTCCCCACATATTGGAGGCCACACGGGCGAATTAGTACATAGATAACTCCTACTGTCCCGCAGGTAATAAAATCTTGTACACCTTAGTTGTAACCTTAGAGGAAAAAAAGAGAGGTTTTGATGGTTCTAGATGTTCTACACACTTTGCACCTTCTACACGGGTAGAAGCCTTTCAGATTTCCAAACATATCCACTTTAAACACCGGGTAAGAGGCCATCCGGCTTTTAGCTTACTTCTCCGTTTGGATCTAAAGTACTGACTAGTTGCCGTTGTGCTGCATCAGAAGTTGCCTTCATTATCACTTCACTTCAAGTTTTTCTTTTTTGTGTTTTGGGACTTTTTTTAACACAATAATAATTGACTCACATTGACCGATTCACTCACATGGTTATGTGTTTTTGTATAATTACTTAATAATGTGTTTAAGGTTTGCCCAATCTTTTTTTCTATATATGTTTGTCAATTGAGTATTTTATTCTTGGAGATAGCAGCATACATATATATATATATATATATATATATATATATATATATATATATATATATATATATACACATATATATATATATATATATATATATTTCACTTCCTTTTTTCACCTTTTTTTGTATCACACATGTAATATTGTATTTCATACAATATTGATCACGTTATCAGTTTGGTGAGCGCAGAATAATAACTACATATAAATAAATTGAATAGTGCTAAGAATATTAAATTAATATATATAACATATATAAATAAATAAAAGTCCATAATTATATTGAATTAATGAATAGATATAATGTCCGTGAACCACCACCAAAATCTTCAGTTCAAGTGAATGGTGAAAAATCCTTTATTGCTGGGTGAGGTAAGTGCCATCTTCCACCAAAATTAAGCAAACATCCTACTCACCAGACCATAATGACACCCATTACAGGTAGTCAAACAAGCGCGGATGCCAAATTGAAGTGTCCCCCCCCATGAAAAACTGACCCTGGCTCGATAACACAAACGATCGCCCACGTATCAAAAAGAGAAGGAGCTCTATGAAGTATGAAGTTGTATTTATTCCATAAGGTAACATTGACACGTAAAAATCAGCCTGCCCATTAAAAACACGCAGGTACACTGAATGCGTTCCACCTGGGCTCCAAATAGTGGAAGTGACGTCACGTACTATACGATCCGACGCGTTTCATCAGCAACGTCTGACGTCATCAGGAGTCAATGGTGTATGAAGGTCCTGCTCACTAAAGCTAACACTTGTAGGATGACACTGTGTATAAGGGGCCTGCTCACTAAAGCTAACACTTGTAGGAGGACATGGCATATGAGGGTCCTGCTCATTAAGCTAACACTTGTAGGAGGACACGGCGTATGAGGGTCCTGCTCACTAAATCTTACATGAAATAGAGGGGGGCAATGAAACAGAGTTATATGCTCTGACATGTGTTGTCATCCCCACTATAAAATGAAACTGAGACACAAGTGGGCAAATGAAATCCTTTTTTGCAGTTACAGTTGTTCCTTTGCATACATTTCATCAGTTTCCTCAGCTTTTAGTCTGGAGTCATTCTTTAGATTTTTCCACACCGGTGGGGTTGGATGTGGATAGAAGGTCCCTCATGAGCTCACCCCTCTGATCACACCTAATAAAAGTCCCCTGATGTTGTATACGTTGGAGAATTGGACGCGTGCTGAGGTTCAGGGTGAAAAATCCGTCGGAATAAATTCCATCAATTTGTATCGCTAATTAATAAGCGAGTGATGCCGCTCTGTCACCTCTCCAGGGCTCGACGTTTGTTTTTCCATAATTTAATTGGATTTTGCAAACAATGCTGAAAATTGCTTTACGATGAATTAAAAGACGAGGACAGAAGCCTAGCGTTCATTGAAATACAAATAAGCGTGCATTGATTGTGTGTGTGTAATCCCACCGGGGAGTACCGGGGGCTCTGAATAGCTTTTGTTAAGTTGGTATTGTGTGCGTGTGATTTTTTATTTTTTTTTTTCTTCTTCTTTTGAAGCTTTGAGATTTGTGATAGCTCAAAAGTTCAAACTAAGACTGTACACTAAAAATGAAGATGTTTTTCTATAGAATACGCCCGCCCAATAAAACACCGCTCTGCGCCTTAGGCTATAAGATTCCTGTGATAATCGAATGATAGAGACAATAAATTAATTATATATTTAAAAATATACCATAAAGTTAATTAGAAGCAGCTGCTTAGAAATCACGTCAAAAATCAAAGGCAATATACAAAAACGTAAAGTCTCCTTCAATATTGCAGCAGCGCTCTAACTGTTCCAAAAAGAGCAGGTTTAATATATACAGTTCATGCATGGGATGATATGGGCAGCGGAGAAGGTTTAGATGTCTGTACACTGCTAATAGGCAGGTCACACAGAGACCTCCGGTCTCGCACTCTCTTCACATCGATTGTTCATTAAAGTAGTTCTAATCCACAGCTTGCTAAAATCCTCTACCAGGTTAATACCATTCCAAATCAAATTTTCAATATCTTGAAATCTGCGGCTGCCATTAAAAAAGTCTCTGGTGATCCTGACTTAAAGGTCATGGTTCAGGCACTTCCTGATATAAGGTGACAACGTGCTGTCCCTGTCTTTCAGTTTTTCCCCTTCGTTGCCACCCTGTCCCCTAAGCTTCTGACAGAGAATACAAGTGGCTGTTTTGACACTTTTTTTTTTGTTTAAAGGCATGGTCCACTGTTGTCACCATCAGGGAAACCTCCCTTAGAAATACTGAATAGCCATTGCTGGAGTGCATTTAGGCAGGAATTGGCTGCATAGAGGCTGCAGGAGATCATAATAATAATTGACTCACATTGACCGATTCACTCACATGGTTATGTGTTTTTGTATGATTATTTAATAATGTGTTTAGGGTTTGCCCAATCTTTTTTTTTTTCTAGATATGTTTGTGATGATCAACAGCACTGAGCTGTAACAATGGATGAAAAAAACTGAAAGTAGTTTTATTTAAAATAATGGTAGTTTATGGTACTCTTCTGTAAACGAATTGTCAGGTTTATATCCACTTTAAAGCTGAACAGCGGGCAAATTCCATTTATGGCGCTGCTTGTAATTGACCTTCTAGTAAATTTGTCCAATGTCTGGGTCAATTCATATCAAGCATATGAAAAACATCTTATGTGCATGTTAACATTTTTTGTGTGTGTTGCACTTTAAATGCATAGAAAAAATTCACCTGGGCAGCATAACACACAGAAACCAACACAATGACGACCTATGATCCTAGCGCTGGATACATTTTTTTCTACATCACTCATCTTGTCCGTGGTAGCTTCCTGCTGGGTTAGTTAGAAGGCTGCAACCTTGGAACCTTCCACCGAAGGCCGCAGCCTTGGAGCCTTCCACCGAAGGCCCCAGCCCTGGAGCCTTCCACCGAAGGCCGCAGCCCTGGAGCCTTCCACCGAAGGCCATAGCCTTTGAGCCTTCCACCGAAGGCCGCAGCCTTTGAGCCTTCCACCGAAGTCCGCAGCCTTTGAGCCTTCCACCGAAGTCCGCAGCCTTTGAGCCTTCCACCGAAGTCCGCAGCCTTTGAGCCTTCCACCGAAGTCCGCAGCCTTTGAGCCTTCCACCGAAGTCCGCAGCCTTTGAGCCTTCCACCGAAGTCCGCAGCCTTTGAGCCTTCCACCGAAGTCCGCAGCCTTTGAGCCTTCCACCGAAGTCCGCAGCCTTTGAGCCTTCCACCGAAGTCCGCAGCCATTGAGCCTTCCACCGAAGTCCGCAGCCTTTGAGCCTTCCACCGAAGTCCGCAGCCTTTGAGCCTTCCACCGAAGTCCGCAGCCTTTGAGCCTTCCACCGAAGTCCGCAGCCTTTGAGCCTTCCACCGAAGTCCGCAGCCTTTGAGCCTTCCACCGAAGTCCGCAGCCTTTGAGCCTTCCACCGAAGGCCGCAGCCTTGGAGCCTTCCACAGCAGCACCCACCACCCCATTGTGGGATGCTCTCGAATTAGTGGATTCCTTAGACCCTTCACCTATAAACCTTCTAAGATCTTCTCACTGTTTAACAAGTGGGCTCACTGAGCTTTGTTTATCATCTGTGGCTTTAGCCATGGCCTGCCCCAACTGCTATAACTAAATCCTGGTAAAACAGTCTGCACCTTTGTGGGGATGAAACTTGTCCACGACAAGGAGATAAAGTTTCTGGGACATTCTGTCTAAAAAGTGACGAGCATATCTCCATCACCTTCTCCTCTTATCAGCATGGTTTTTTGTGATGCAATATCACAGGAAGCACCCTCATGGCTAATAGAGGACAGAATTAGAATTGGACTTGGGAAACGTAACATTAATAAATCACCGGGACCAGATGACTTGAAACCGAGGGTACTTTGGGAACTCAGTCAAGTAATTGCCAGACCATTGTTTCTTAATTTTACTGACAGTCTACTGACTGGAATGGTACCAGCGGATTGGAGAAAAGCCAATGTAGCACCAATATTTAAAAAGGGCCCAAAATACATCCCTGGGAATTACAGACCAGTTAGCCTAACATCAATAGTATGCAAGCTCTTGGAGGGGATAATAAGGGACTATATACAAGATTTTAGTAATAAGAACGGTATGATTAGCAGTAATCAGCATGGAATCATGAAGAATTGTTCTTGCCAAACCAATCTATTAACCTTCTATGGGGAGGTCAGTTGCCATCTAGATAAAGGAAGGCCCGTAGACGAAGTGTATCTGGATTTTGCAAAAGCATTTGACACAGTGCCCTATAAACATTTACTGTAAAAAATAAGGTCCGTTGGCATGGACCATAGGGTGAGTGCATGGTTTGAAATTTGGCTACAAGGGCGAGTTCAGAGGGTGGTGATAAAAGGGGAGTACTCAGAATGGTCAGGGGTGGGTAGTGGGGTCCCCCAGGGTTCTGTGCTGGGACCAATCCTATTTAATTTGTTCATAATCGACCTGGAGGATGGGGTAAACAGTTCAATCTCTGTATTTGCGGACGATACTAACCTTGCAAAAAGATCTGAACAAATTAATGGGGTGGGCAACTACATAGCAAATGAGGTTTCATGTAGAAAAATATAAAATAATGCATTTGGGTGGCAAAAATATGAATGCAATCTATACACTGGGGGGAGAACCTCTGGGGGAATCTAGGATGGAAAAGGACCTGGGGGTCCTAGTAGATGATAGGCTCAGCAATGGCATGCAATGCCAAGCTGCTGCTAACAAAGCAAACAGAATATTGGCATGCATTAAAAAAAGGGATTAACTCCAGGGATAAAGCAAAAACTCTCCCACTCTACAAGACTCTGGTCCGGCCGCACCTGGAGTAAGCTGTCCATTTCTGGGCACCAGTTCTCAGGAAGGATGTACTGGAAATGGTGCGAGTACAAAGAAGGGCAACAAAGCTAATAAAGGGTCTGGAGGATATTAGTTATGAGGAAAGGTTGCGAGCACTGAACTTATTCTCTCTGGAGAAAAGACGCTTGAGAGGGGATATGATTTCAATTTACAAATACCGGACTGGTGACCCCACAATAGGGATAACACTTTTCCGCCTTTTCCGCGGAAGGGAGTTTAACAAGTCACATGGCCACTCATTAAAATTAGAAGAAAACTTAAAACTACGTAAAGGGTTCTTTACTGTAAGAGTGGGTTGGAAGAATGCTCCTCACATTGGTCATCAGTGGGAAGAATGCTCCTTACATTGGTGATCGGTGGGAAGAAATTTCCCTACATTGGGGGGTCAGTGGGAAGAATGCCCCTTACATTGGTGTTCAGTGGGAAGAAATTTCCCTACATTGGTGGTCAGTGGGAAGAAAGCTTCTTACGTTGGCCGTCTTTGGGAAGGCTGTTCCTTGCGTTGGCAGTCTTTGGGAAGGATGCTCCGCATATTGGCGGCCTTTGGGATGAATGCACTCCTTTTAGTCGTTTCCAAATGCTACACTCACAGATGGCTATAAAGTGTATATGGTTCTTAAATAGTTTATTCAAGTTAAAAAAACACAAGTCCTAGTTCAACCAGTAGAAAAAAAATAAAAATTTCAGGTGGCTGTAAGCCCAGAATTTTTCAGAACCATGAAGTATGAAGTTAATTGGCCACACATCAAAAGAACCCATGGCAACCTTTTGGTGGAACCCTATGGTTCTAAGGAACAATGGTTAAAAATGGCTGGCTGATCTAGAGTCCTAAAGTATTTACTCCAAAACAAGCCAACACATTTCTATGGCTATCTTCATCAGGGCTTAGAATGCTGTGTACTGTATACTGGGAGAATAGGATTCTCGGGTACCTGTAAGTTACTGCTGGACAAATGACTTCTGTAGCTTGAAATGAACACCTCCTAAGTGAACCACCCCCTGTGTTATGGGTTATGGGGATGCCTCGGGAGTGCTTGGGCAGATATAGGGGCTTGTGTACTCCTTGCCAGTACTGTATACGTAGGCCTAATTGTGCCTGGGAGATCTGAATGCATGCGTCGTAAATAAAGACATCTAGCTAGGCAGTATTTGAAAAGATGATGCATCTGTAAGCGTTTTCCTTTGTTGAATAAAGTATTTTTATTGCTATTAACAAGGTCATAAATGTTTCTTTTGAAAAGGCGCGGTGAAAGCATATGTTCCTGAAAGGCTTATACCGCTCCCGCCATGCGTGCTTCGCATTGACAGCTGTTACACGGAAGGCATAGAATATATTTATATAGGACAAGCTGTGTTAATAAAAGCTAAACGTGATTTGAAAGAAAAATAAAAACAAATGTACATTGCACTGACTCCCAAACATAAAATAGAACAGGCAATTCAAATCACAGCTCCAGCTTTGAGGCGATATCATCTGGCCATAAGTACCAAGGTTGGTAGGCTAACCTGTTTCGGGGGACATGCCCCCTTCTTCAACTTAAAGGTTTGAAAAAGGGGACATGTTCTCCGAAACACGTTGGCCTACAGACCTTGGCATATGTGGCCAGATACCCTCGCCTCATGGCTGGAGTCGTGATTTGTAATGCCAGTTCTATTTTCTGTGCTTGAGTATGCTTTTTGTCTGTGGATTCAACAGACGTTGGTAATGCAGTAGGCCTTTTGCGCCCTTCAGAGTGGTTTTTTTCTTGCCGCAGTATATCTAAGGTAAGTGGTCGTGAAGCGGTTAAAGACAAAAAACATACTGCCAAACATAAAATAGCAGAGGCATCTCAAATCACAGCTCCAGCTTTGAGGCAATGTCATCTGGCCATATGTGCCAAGGTTGGTAGGCTAACGTGTTTCGGGGGACATGCCCCCTTCTTCAGCTTAAAGCTCTGAAAAAGGGGGCATGTTCCCGAAACACGTTAGCCTACAAACCTTGGCATATGTGGCCAGATACCCTCGCCTCATGGCTGGAGATGTGATTTGAAATGCCAGTTCTATTTTATGTGATTATGTTTTTTGTCTGTGGATTCAACAGTGGTTATAATGCAGTAGGCTTTTGCGCCCTTCTGTGTGTTTTTACAGTTTCTCTGTAGTTTTTCCCTTCTGCTATATCGGAAGAAGCATTACAAGCGGAGACACCTTTTGGCTGTATTACAGTCGGAGTGCTGGATTGTTTGAGCTTTTCTGAGATTTCCCACCTGTAGTACTTGGGAACATCATTTTTACCCACTTCCTCTGACCCCAGGTCATCTTCGACCCACCCACAGCCTGTGATTGGACAGTGAAAGGTGAAGCAGCACAGTGATGAGCTCATCTCTCTGTCACTCTTCCCTCTCCTTCTATCAGCAAATGAACTCACTCCTTGTACTGCTTCTTCCTCTCACACTCCAGCCCTACTGTACAGAGACTGCAAGAGGCTGATACCAGGTCCCATTGAGTTACTTGCTGTGCTATTCACATTCAGCACTGAAATTTCCCCTGTTGTACTTTTTTCAGCCACTAGATGTCCTCAGTCTGATGGGAACATCATTTAACCCACTTCCTATGACCCTAGGTCACCCTAGACCCACCCACAGCCTGTGATTGGACAGTGAAATGAGTAGCAGTTCAGTGATGAGCTTGTCTCTGTCACTCTGCTCTCTCCTCCTATCAGCACATTGACTCCTTGTACTGCTTCTTCCTGTCACACTCCAGCCCTGCTGTAACGGGGCTGCAAGAGGCTGATACCAGGTCACATTTAGTTACTCTCTCTGCTTTCATTAAAATAATACATTTTAATGATGTGTTAATGATCACAGAGCTACATTTTATTCTTTGTCTTTAGATCTGCCAGGAGTTTATATTTAAGCCAGTTATAGCGGCACTGATCGTTTACCGTTCTCCAGGGATGGCTTCCCCCCGGTATCCCTGAATTATTTAATTCAGTCCTTCCTGATAATTCTACGAGAATATTTGAGTGACACGTCGTGACTGTGGCACTGCCCGATTCAATGGCTGTTTATAGGCGCGGCGCGATCCCCTGCCTTGCGGCGCGCGCGTTCCCGGAGGGGGGGGAGGAAAGCTCAGCATCGCAGATTATGTATTTCATGATAAACGGCAGGAACAGTCTCCTTCTCAACTTTATAATTAGCGGAGAGATCTTGGTAATTGTGCAGGCAGATGGCTTCTTAGTCGGGTGATAGCACCGTGTTATTAGCGGGGCCCCGGCATCCTGTTGTCATGGAGAAAATGAGCCAGTTTGAGGATTCAGATTACAGTGCGCGGTGAAGTACAGGAGGCAGATTATCTACAAGGGTTAATTAGAAGACATGGAAATTTTATCATTTTAGCAGATGCAACTGGGCGAAAAAAAAAAAAAATGTTAACGCCGGTTCCCTCGTTAGCTGTAACAAGTGAGCGCCGAGCGGTTTTCCAGCTGGTGGGACTCGTGGATTGACATTACCATGTCGGCAAAAGTCAACGTGGATCTCTGGTCTTGTTTTTTGACAGCCAATCAAACTAGCGTAGTTAAAGGTGAAACAATAGAAATCGGGGAAAGCCACAGCGTCGCCACAGTGGATTTGTAGTTATTTTGTTACATTGTCTATGAGGAGCAGTGATAAGAATTACATTTTTAAATTATTTTTTTTTTAATTTAAATCAAAATTCTGAATCAAATTTTTTTTTTTTTTTTAGCCAGGTAAATTTAAAATGTAGTATATTAAAGCTTAAAGGGTCAGTTCACCTTTTCATGAAAAAGAAACAGACTGGTGGTGGGTGGGACTATCCTGCCGAGCTTGGTGGTGTGCGGGACTATCCTGCGGAGCTTGGAGGTGTGCGGGACTATCCTGCGGAGCTTGGTGGTGTGCGGGACTATCCTGCGGAGCTTGGTGGTGTGCGGGACTATCCTGCGGAACTTGGTGGCGTGCGGGACTATCCTGCGGAACTTGGTGGTGTGCGGGACTATCCTGTGGAGCTTGGTGTTGGGGGCGGAACTATCCTGCGGAGCTTGGTGTTGGGGGCGGAACTATCCTTCGGAGCTTGGGGGTGGAACTATCCTGCGGAGCCTGGTGGTGTGCAGGACTATCCTGCGGAGCTTGGTGGTGAGGCGGGACTATCCTGCGGAACTTGGTGGTGTGCGGGACTATCCTGCGGAACTTGGTGGTGTGCGGGACTATCCTGTGGAGCTTGGTGTTGGGGGCGGAACTATCCTGCGGAGCTTGGTGTTGGGGGCGGAACTATCCTGCGGAGCCTGGTGGTGTGCAGGACTATCCTGCGGAGCTTGGTGGTGAGGCGGGACTATCCTGCGGAGCTTGGTGGTGGGGCAGGACTATCCTGCAGTGTTTGGTTCTGGGATGGGACTATCCTGCGGAACTTGGTGGTGTGCGGGACTATCCTGCGGGGCTTGGTGGTGGGGCGGCACTATCCTGCAGGGCTTGGTGGTGGGGTGGGACTATCCTGCAGGGCTTGGTGGTGGGGCGGGACTATCCTGCAGGGCTTGGTGGTGGGACGGGACTATCCTGCAGGGCTTGGAGTTGGGACGGGACTATCCTGCAGGGCTTGGTGGTGGGGCAGGACTATCCTGCAGGGCTTGGAGTTGGGACGGGACTATCCTGCAGGGCTTGGTGGTGGGGCGGGACTATCCTGCAGGGCTTGGTGGTGGGGCAGGACTATCCTGCAGGGCTTGGTGGTGGGACGGGACAATCCTGCAATGCTGGTGGTTGAGGTTGGACCATCCTGTGGAGCTGGTGATTTTTGTGAGTATCCTGTGGAGCTGGGGGGGGGGGGGCGGCGAGTGGGCTGGACTCTCCTGTGGATTTTGCACTTACCTGGACTCAAGGTCCAGGCCATGATTAAATAGCAACTTCTGACTTCCCTTGGGCTTCATGCAAATAAGGTGCTGTACTTTTGGCTGTTACCAGCTGTGATACCTGGGAGCATGGAATGAATCCATGCAGAATCAGCCATCCCCCTTTTCTCAAAGTATGTCTTCTGTCTTTCAGTTTGAATTAAGCCCTAGTGGCATGAAAAGGAATTATTGCAGCACCAGCGTTGCTTTTTTTTTTTTTCCTCTATTTTAAACCCAAGCTGGGGACCTTTTCAAAAATTTAAATTGCCCAGAATCTGGCTTTGATGATGTACAATTTTTTTAAGCCAGCAGATGGCACTTTGACCTTCTTGTCGCATCAATTTTATGGTTACTGGAAGCAGGCATATGAGCTGCTATGCTATGTCTTTTTGCTCTGGGAATCCTTTGTCGTGTATTCAACTTTTTAAGGTTTTAAAAACGTCATTGTAAAAACTTTCAAACTTTTCAAAATGTCTAAAATAAAGCGGACCTGAAACTATTAGGCCTGATGTGCCACGAGATCTCTGCATTTAGGTGCGGGCAGAAGGCACAGACGCACCATTCAGTCCCACTGCCGGCAGCCTGTTAAACTCTATGAGAAGCTGCCATGGCTAGATGGTGCACCAAGTGGTACTAATGTTTAGGGCTGTACTTGTCCAAGGATGAATGCCCATAACTCAAGCATTCTAGCTTCATTTAGAGACCCTGTTGAGTCTCCTTTGCTTGTAAGGTGGTCCATAGTTGGCCCTATATTTAAAACGGATACAGTCTTTCTCAAGGTTTGCTTGCAGTTATTTTGGTCCTTTGTTAATGCTGGGATTGTGTGGTGTTCGAAGAAAACGTAACTGTAGGTGTCCTGATCCACCTTCCAGTGCTTTGGATCTGAAGAGGATCAAAGCCCCAATTTTCTCCCCCCACAGTAATTGGTGGGCAGGAGCCTAGGTGAGTCTTGGGACCCAGTAGACATGTCGGAGGACAGGCAGACATTTCCCCTTACCAACCCGACCATGGTTGCCCTAAAGGTGTCATCAGATCGTACGTTATTTATTTTCAGATCAAGGAACGTTTGTTCAACTTTGTTCAACCCTGGCCGAGCTTGCTCAAGCAAAAAAGAATTGGAACATTTCTATTGTTTCCCCGGAGACAGACCGAGGCCCGCAACCCTCCCTCCTCTATAGATGTTGACGTGAACCTACAAAGATCTCTCATTACGCAGATTTATCGGCAGCTGGGTCCGACACGGACATCCAGCCACTGTGTAAGGTGTGCAGGTGGTTTAAAGAGAACCTCACCTAAAAGAAATATAGGGGCTACTAATGCTGACCATCCTTTGGGAATACTAGATCTCTGGCTGTCTGTCTTCTGTGCTTTCTAAAGCATTTATCTGGAACAAGCACGCAGATTAGACAGTCAAAGTGAAGTACTAAAGTAGTTAAACTGTTGATCATGCTACAGCATCTGGTTTTAAGAAAGCCGCTCTCCCAGTATGTTTTTTAACCTGAAGATCAAATTAATTCCAGAGCTGATAACTAGAGTTCATTTCTGGAACATGTGTTTGATTTTCTGATGGTTAGGCTCTAGTCACACACATTGCGTTTTTTGATGCATTTTGCAGAAATGCAGAGAAATTTTTTAACATGGGTTCCTATGGAACATGTTCACATCAATGCATTTTTGTGCCTCTGCGTTTTTGGAAAGGGTCAGGGACTTTTTTTCCTGCAAAATGCAGTGTTTTGCATGTAATAGACTTTAATGGACCCGCATCCAAAATGCAAGTGGCGCAGTTTTACAGCGATTTTGCCACAATTTGCGTTTTTTTCAGTTTCTTTTTTTTTTGCACTGTATATAGCTAGTTGCTAAGTAGGGGGCCTGGTAAGCCGGCCGATGAGTTTTCAGCTGTCAGCGGGTTTCCCGCTGAATGTAAAAAATAAAAGAATTGCCGACTAAAAACAAAAAATTGCGAAAAAACAGTCCCGCTGATCTGTCCGCGCCGATGTCAAGCATTTCTTAGACAACGAAGGGGGCGAGGCCATTGGTTTAGGTCACTCGGAGGCCCTGCCCCCTTGTGATGTCACCACCCGGGGCATGGTGGGTCTGTATTGTCACAAGGAGCGGGGCCTCCGGATGATGTAAACCGATTGCCACGCTCCTATCGTTATCTAAGAAATGCTTGACATCGGCGTAGACAGATCAGCGGGACGCAGCATCGGAGAAGGGTCGTCGGGAGCAGTGGCAGAGGAAGAACAACACCGGACCGGAAGAAGATAGAAGAAAGAAGAAGAGCGGGAGAAGCCCAGAGGAGCAAGATGTGGGAGAAGATGGAGGAAGACCGGAGGAAGAAGCGGAGAAGAGGAAGAAGATATTTTTAATAAAAGACTTGTCAAAAACTGTCTACTGTATTTTTTAACACTACACTACTTTTTTGTGGTGAATGGGTAGGGGTACAATTTACCCCATACTCATTCACATGGGGGGGGGGCAGGCGGGCATCTAGGGGCCGCCTTGTTAAAGGGGGCTTCCAGATTCCAATAAGCTGACGCGTCCGCAGATCCCGACAACCACAGGGAAAGGGTTGTCGGGAAGAGGCCCTTGTCCCCACCAACATGGGGGCAAGGTGCTTTGAGGTGGGGGCGCAGAGCCGGCAATTCTTTTTTTTTTTTTTTAACATTCAGCAGAAAGCCCCCTGACAGCTGATGACTCATCGGTTGTTAAGGACGCGGCTGGCGGCTTCCCGGCCCCCTCCTTAGCAACCAGCTATATACAGCGTAAAAAAAAAAAATTCCAAAAAACGCTGCAAGCACCGCAAAAAGCACTGCAGAAACGCTTAAAAGCAACATGCAAAGATGTGAATCGAGCCTAAGTGAGGTCAAATAGAAGTTTGTATTTGATCGTAGTTGTGAGCAAGTTCAAAGAAGCAAGATGGGAAATTTTCTTGAAAGAAGAAAATTCAAACTGTGAATGTGATTTAGGGGAAAAAATGTTACATATTGTAATGAAGCCTGTTTAGTACGTCTGGGGTCCCATTCATGTAACAGCGCTTTTGAACAGAATGAGTTAACTCTATGATGGCCCTGATGAAGGGGGAACCCTACATTCCCTGAAGCACACTGGATTTTCTTTATCTTTAGACACGTGATGAAAAAATATACTTGGACTTTTTCATTTCTTGCATGGTGCTTATTGTGCTGATCATTTTTTTTTTAATATTGCTTCCTAGGTCCATTTTAGGGAGATTTTTCTTCCTGTCTGGACAAGAGTGGAGGAGTGGGTTGAAGGCTTAGAGAAGAAGAATGGAGTGGTGGGGTTGAAGGCTTAGGAGAAGAATGGAGTGGTGGGGGTGAAGGATTATAACAAGAATGGAGTGGTGGGGGTGAAGGATTATAACAAGAATGGAGTGGTGGGGGTGAAGGATTATAACAAGAATGGAGTGGTGAAGGATTACAACAAAAATGGAGTGGTGGGGATGAAGACTTAGAAGAAAAATGTAGTGCTGGAGGTGAAGGCTTAGAAGAATGGTGCGGTGTGGTGAAGGCTTAGAAGAAGAATGTTGTGGTGTTGTGAAAGCTTAGAAGAAGAATGCTGTGGTGAAGTGAAGGCTTAGAAGAAGAATGGTGTGGTGAGGTGAAGGCTTGGAAGAAGAATGGTGTGGTGAGGTGAAGGCTTGGAAGAAGAATGGTGGGGTGAAGGCTTAGAAAAAGAATAGAGTAGTGGGGGTGAAGGCTCAGAACTTCTTAGTGCTGTCCATGCCTTCCTGCTCTGGTGACCACCATTACTTCCATTGTTGGTATGGGTGACACAGGGACAGGAAGTGAAGAAAAATCACCAATAGGGCCAAAAAGAGAACTAAGAACCTACCAAAATGTTAACTTTTCTGAAATTGGGTATAGTCAAGCTTTGAGTCTATTAGTTGACCTGGGGCAGATGTTCCACTATCTTTAATAAATGGGTCTCAGTTGATATGTCTGGCAACACCTTTTCAGGTTGGGGAGCAGTGTCAGTGACCCAACCTCTTTACAAAGCTGATAAGTGATGCTTATCACATTTTACAGCTTGTTAGTTTGCTAGTTTGAAATGTAAACAGTGGTGTCTTAAAGTCAGCTAATCTCCTACAAGCAAGGACTGAAGCTTGCTGAATCATTAATGAAAGGATTATCGGCTAGACACACATGGAGCTTTTTGTCTGGAAGCGTTGGCGATATTGGCTTTATAAATCCCAGCACAGCTTCGGAACTGGAAAGGCAGGAATTGTACTTGTTGTGCTATTAATACGCTATACACCTGAGGATTAGTAATCTCAGGTGACCCCCATGGCTCCTGCAAAAGGAAATTTTGCCTTAAAGTAGACCTAACTGAATGTCATTTATTTAACTCCGTGCAAGATATTGAGCAAAAAAAAAAAAAAATTTCATTCTTTGTTAAATTTAAGTGCCTATTTGCAGCTGCTTCTTGTCTACATGCACTCCAGATGATGGTAGCATGGCCATTTCCAGGGGCGTGCTTCCCAATGGGGATGACCTTGAATTGTAGTGTGTGCTGATGATGACTTGTAGTCATCATCAGAAATCTGTGTGATGCGGTGACCACACCGGAACGCAATTGTGAGACGGGGACATTGTGTCTTCGCCGATTAACAGAGTTTCTGAGTGAGGGTCCTCATGGCAGGATCATCAGGGATCATTTTAAAGAAAGCAAATGATTGAAAAAAATAAATAAAAATTTAATATTGCAGTTTACCAGGCAGGGGCCGCGTTTGTTTTCTATGTTCGGTGTTCTTTTTCACCTGGTGATCTTGCCAGAAACAAACTTCCTATCTTAGGGTGACAACGCTAATTTACAGCACTGTACCCTTGGTGGACCAGCGTTGCCATTGTAGGACTAGAAATGTATTAAAGCTTCAGAACAACTTTCACTGTCCTTAGGGGGCTGTGTCCCAAGGTCTGCAGAAGCTAACTGAGCAAGGCTTATAGCGTTGCTTAAGATTTCAGTGTGGCATAGACAGAGTGTGTGAGGGGAGTCGCTTTGGGTGGGGGGCTTGTGGAACCCAGCTTACCTTGGAGAGCACTGGAATCACCTTGTCCAGCTCCACTGGCCCCTCCTATATGTAAGCTACCCTGTGTCTATTAGGGGCACAGGGTTACTGAGAACCCCAGTCTGATCTGCACTAGTCAGACTCCCTGTACAACCACACTGGAATATTGTGTATATATAATATATATATATATACAGTTGTGCTCATAAGTATACATACCCTGGCAGAATTTATGATTTCTTGGCCATTTTTCAGAGAATATGATTGACACAAAAACTTTTCTTTAACTCATGGTTAGTGTTTGGCTGAAGCCATTTATTATCCATCAACTGTGTTTACTCTTTAAATTATAATGGCAACAGAAACTACCCAAATGGCCCTGATCAAAAGTTTACATACCCCAGTTCTTAATACCGTGTATTGCCCCCTTTAACAACAATTACAGCTTGAAGTCTTTTGTGGTATTTGTGGATGAGGCTCTTTATCTTCTCAGATGGTAAAGCGGCCCATTCCTCTTGGCAAAAAGCCTCCCGTTCCTGGAAATTCTTGGGCTGTCTTGAGTGAACTGCACGTTTTGAGATCTCCCCAGAGTGGAAAAATGATATTGAGGTCAGGAGACTGAGATGGCCACTCCAGAACCTTCACTTTATTCTGCTGTAGCCAATGACAGGTTGACTTGGCTTTGTGATTTGAATCATTGTCATGTTGGAATGTCCAAGTACGTCCCATGCGCAGCTTCCTGGTTGATGAATGCAAATGTCCCTCCGGTATTTTTTGATAACAATATGCATTCATCTTGCCAACAATTTTGACCAAATTTCCTGTGCCTTTGTAGCTCACACATCCCCAAAACATCAGCGATCTACCTCCATACCTTTCATCATAGGTCTTGTTAACTCCTCTCCAAATGTAGCATTTATGGTTGTGTCCAAAAAGCTCAATTTTGGTCTCATCACTCCAAATTATTTTGTGCCAGAAGGTTTGAGGCTTGTCTCTGTGCTGTTTGGCGTAGTAAGCAGGATACTTTGTGGCATTTGCTTAGTAATGGCTTTCTTCTGGCCACTCAACCATGCAACCCATCTTTCTTCAAGTGCCTCCTTATTGTGCATCTTGAAACAGCCACACCACATGTTTTCAGAGAGTTCTGTATTTCACCTGAAGTTATTTGTTATTTGTATTTTTTCTTTGCATCCCAAACAATTTTCCTGGCAGTTGTGGCTGTACTTTTAGTTGGTCTCCCTGACCGTGGTTTCAACAGAACCCCTCATTTTCAACTTCTTGATTAGAGTTTGAACTCTGCTGATTGCCATTCTCAATTCCTTGGATATCTTTTTATATCCCTTTCCTGTTTTATACAGTTCAACTACCTTCTCCAGCAGATCCTTTGACAATTCTTTTGCGTTCCCCATGACTCAGAATCCAGAAACGTCAGTGCAGCACTGGATGGAAGATATATATAATTTGTCTCCTATACTGTTGTAGACTCCTTTACTAGACTGCTTGAGTTGTGGCTGTATCCCATTGTTCTATTGTGTCTGTCTGCCTTGGGAGCAACCTATTATGGGATGTATATGTCTCTGTAGATTAGCGGTGAGAGGGGGGGGATTTCTCCAGCAGCCCCTCCCAAAGACAGTCTACTGACGAGAAGTTTGAATACACCTGTGTCATGCTACTGGTGGAGGTAAAGTCTACCCCGCCCTGTTTCAATATGCATAGAATGGGTGATTGTCCCCTGAGTGTATATCTCTGTGTGCCTTTGTTCAAACAGTTCATGTTCCAGTTCAGGGGCCAAAACAAGTCCTGCCTAGTTCTTGGTTGCAAGCGGTTGTAATATCTGATATCTATATTCAGACTGGACGAAGTGGTATATGACAGAAGCACTCAAGCGGAGTGTCGGACGTTCCGTTACAGAGTGCAAAGTATGTTAGAGGGTCACTTTTGGCAGGATCAACATTTATGAAACAAATGTGACAAAACAGGCAAATTTAAGGAACCAATAATAAGCAAATAAGAGAAGTTCATTGTTGGGGTTTATATACTTTTAAAATTGAATGAAGCCCTCAGCTTTTTTATCTTATTTATTTTTAAAGCGGATTTAAACCTCTGCATAAAAATAGGTAATAAATGGCCCCCCGAGTGTTTTATGCCATATTGTCATGGCACCATTCAGAGAATATTTTTGCATTGATGGAAGGAATGCAAAGCGCTCTGATTGGCTGAGGTTGAGAGTGTGATGTCACCACTCCACCTCATCCAATTTGGACAATGCTTTGCGTTCATTCTGTAAATGCAATCCATTTTTTGAACGGCGCCGATGCTGAGCAGCCAACCTCCTTTGTTCACAATGCAGCAGGCCAGCTGCTCGGCATGGGACCCAGAAGCTATTGAAGCTCGCTGGAGTTGGGGGTGTCTACTACATCACTTTCCAGCTTCTAGAGGAATCCCATGAGTATGGTACAGTCAGGTCCATAAATATTGGAACATCGACACATTTGTAATCTTTTTGGCTCTATACACCACCACAATGGATTTGAAATGAAACAAACAAGATGTGCTTTAACTGCAGACTTTCAGCTTTAATTTGAGGGGATTTACATCCAAATCAGGTGAACGGTGTAGAAATTACAACAGTTTATATATGTGCCTCCCACTTTTTAAGGGACCAAAAGTAATGGGACAATTGTCTGCTCAGCTGTTCCATGGCCAGGTGTGTATTATTCCCTCATTATCCCATTTGCAAGGAGCAGATAAAAGATCCAGAGTTCATATCAAGTGTGCTATTTGCATTTGGAATCTGTTGCTGTCAACTCTCAATATGAGATCCAAAGAGCTGTCACTATCAGTGAAGCAAACCATCATTAGGCTGAAAAAACAAAACAAACCCATCAGAGAGATAGCAAAAACATTAGGTGTGGCCAAATCAACTGTTTGGAACATCCTTAAAAAGAAAGAACACACTGGTGAACTCAGCAACACCAAAAGACCCGGAAGACCACGGAAAACAACTGTGGTGGATGACCGAAGAATTCAAAGTCAACAATCAAGAGAAGACTTCACAAGAGTGAATACAGAGGGTTCACCACAACATGTAAACCATTGGTGAGCCTCAAAAACAGGAAGGCCAGATTAGAGTTTGCCAAACAACATCTAAAAAAGCCTTCACAGTTCTGGAACAACATCCTATGGACAGATGAGACCAAGATCAACTTGTACCAGAGTGATGGGAAGAGAAGAGTATGGAGAAGGAAAGGAACTGCTCATGATCCAAAGCATACCACCTCATCAGTGAAGCATGGTGGTGGTAGTGTCATGGCGTGGGCATGTATGGCTGCCAATGGAACTGGTTCTCTTGTATTTATTGATGATGTGACTGCCAACAAAAGCAGCAGGATGAATTCTGAAGTGTTTCAGGCAATATTATCTGCTCATATTCAGCAAAATGCTTCAGAACTCATTGGACGGCGCTTCACAGTGCAGATGGACAATGACCCGAAGCATACTACAAAAGCAACCAAAGAGTTTTTTTAAGGGAAAGAAGTGGAATGTTATGCAATGGCCAAGTCAATCAATTGATCTGAATCTGATTGAGCATGCATTTCACTTGCTAAAGACAAAACTGAAGGGAAAATTCCCCAAGAACAAGCAGGAACTGAAGACAGTTGCAGTAGAGGCCTGGCAGAGCATCACCAGGGATGAAACCCAGCGTCTGGTGATGTCTATATGTTCCAGACTTCAGGCTGTAATTGACTGCAAAGGATTTGCAACCAAGTATTAAAAAGTGAAAGTTTGATGGATGATTGTTAATCTGTCCCATTACTTTTGGTCCCTTAAAAAGTGGGAGGCACATATACAAACTGTTGTAATTCCTACACCGTTCACCTGATTTGGATGTAAATACCCTCAAATTAAAGCTGAAAGTCTGCAGTTAAAGCACATCTTGTTCGTTTCATTTCAAATCCATTGTAGTGGTGTATAGAGCCAAAAAGATTAGAATTGTATCGATGTCCCAATATTTATGGACCTGACTGTATATACAAGGTTACATTGCTTCAAGCTGCACCAACGTAACAATTTATAATATATCCATATCTAGAATTCACTTAAAAAAAACTGAGGGATTATTGTCACTTGAAGGTCTTTCCCTGCAGAAGCTGAATCAAGTTCCTTCCTTGTCAGAAAACCAATAATGTGTAATTTATCCAGGGATGACTAACTGATCTATCTGACATTTCTGTACAGCTGTCTTGGGATGGGGAGCTTGAAAAAATATTTACTTTTATATACAGTGCCTTGAAAAAGTATTCACACCCCTGAAATTTTCCACATTTTATCATGTCACAACCAAAAATGTAAATTTATTTTTTTGGAATTTTATTTGATGGACCAACACAAAGTGGCACATAATTGTGAAGTGGAAGAAAAATGATAAATAGTTTTCACATTTTTTACAAATAAATATGTGAAAAGTGTGGGGTACATTTGTATAGGGCCCCCCTGAGTCAATACTTTGTAGAACCCCCTTGCACTGCAATTACAGCTGCAAGTCTTTTTGGGGATGTCTCTACAAGCTTTGCACATCTAGAGAGGGACATTTCTGCCCATTCTTCTTTGTAAAATATCTCAAGCTCTGTCAGATTGGATGGAGAGCGTCTGTGAACAGCAATTTTCAAGCCTTGCCACAGATTCTCAATTAGATTTAGGTCTGGGCTGTGACTGGGCCATTCTAACACATGAATATGCTTTCATCTAAACCATTCCATTGTAGCTCTGGCTGTATGTTTAGGGTCGTTGTCCTGCTGAAAGGTGAACCTTTGCCCCAGTCTCTAATCCTTTGCAGACTCTAACAGGTTTTATTCTAATATATGAAAAAAAATGCGCCGCGCCTAGGGGTGTAACTGAATAACTGTAAATCTAAGTACAAATCATAGATAATAAAGCGTGCAAATCAAATAGAGCCTAAAGCTCTGATCACTTACTAAGATCACCTGCTGTGTGAATCCTAAAGCTCTGATCACTTACTAAGATCACCTGCTGTGTGAATCCTATGACCAAACACACTAAAAAAATATCCAGTGCAATAAATCACAAAGTGCAATGTGCATAGAAAAACGTAATAAGATAAATATACAATCCACAGTGATTAAAATATAATCATTCCTAATAAGGTGTATATGCTAAAAAATGTTACACATATGTAGATCCACTGTGATTAAAATGAAAAAAAAAAAAATTAAATAAAACAATATATATATTCGTAAAACACAAACAGAGTAAATCAATCACATGCGTGGGCGAATTGAAACTATAATCGCCCTAATAAAAGTGTTCAAATCACATCCGCGAAAAAATCTTCCAATCCAGTAACATAAAGTGACCAAGTTCAAATAAAAGTCAGTGTAATGGTGATGGTTCAAAGAAAAAGTTCAGGTTTTGAATCAAACGTGCCCAAAGAAAAACATGCTGTGAAGTGCCTTGGTGACCCCCAATGTGATTGCGCTCACCTTGGAGCGTGTGACACAGGTTTTAATTGTGTCAATACACGCTTTTGGAGCCACCCCTGGGCTCAGTATTAGGTACAGCTGATTCCCACACTGGATTCTTTATGGCTCCACTCACATCAGACCACATAAAAGAAAAAGGCTAATATAGTATAATACCGTAGGATACTTTTATTAAAATCACATCCAATCCCCACATGGGGTACTCACATTTATAAGGTGCTCATGTGCACCAAACATAACATAGGAAAAAACGGCTGTGCGGCGTGCTGCGGGGTGTGAGAGCTCCACAACCCAGCTCTGTGCTGATCGCTCCGTCCTGGCCCCTCCCCTAAGTACCTAATACTGAGCCCAGGGGTGGCTCCAAAAGCGTGTATTGACACAATTAAAACCTGTGTCACACGCTCCAAGGTGAGCGCAATCACATTGGGGGTCACCAAGGCACTTCACAGCATGTTTTTCTTTGGGCACGTTTGATTCAAAACCGGAACTTTTTCTTTGAACCATCACCATTACACTGACTTTTATTTGAACTTGGTCACTTTATGTTACTGGATTGGAAGATTCTTTCACGGATGTGATTTGAACACTTTTATTAGGGCGATTATAGTTTCAATTCGCCCACGCATGTGATTGATTTACTCTGTTTGTGTTTTACGAATATATATATTGTTTTATTTAATTTTTTTTTTTTTTTTTTTCATTTTAATCACAGTGGATCTACATATGTGTAACATTTTTTAGCATATACACCTTATTAGGAATGATTATATTTTAATCACTGTGGATTGTATATTTATCTTATTACGTTTTTCTATGCACATTGCACTTTGTGATTTATTGCACTGGATATTTTTTTAGTGTGTTTGGTCATAGGATTCACACAGCAGGTGATCTTAGTAAGTGATCAGAGCTTTAGGATTCACACAGCAGGTGATCTTAGTAAGTGATCAGAGCTTTAGGCTCTATTTGATTTGCACGCTTTATTATCTATGATTTGTACTTAGATTTACAGTTATTCAGTTACACCCCTAGGCGCGGCGCATTTTTTTTCATATATCATTTATCGCACGGTCATGAATACGTGATCTGCGCCTGCAGCCGGGTAGCTGTTTGGTTGAATTTCCATTAAGGCACTGGATAATTGTGGCTCGCAAGATTTTTTTCCATAATTAGGTTTTATTCTAAGATTGCCCTGTGTTTGGCTCCATCCATCTTCCCATTAACTCTGACAAGCTTCCCTTCCCTACTTAAGACGAGCAGCCACACAATATGAGGCTGCCACCACCATGTTTCACAGTGGGGATGGTGTGATCAGGGTGATTTGCAGTGTTAGTTTTCTGTCACACATCATGTTTTGCTTTTAGGCCAAAAATTTAGGGCAATTAAATTTTGGTCTCATCTGACCAGAGCACCTTCTTCCACATGTTTGCTGTGTCCTCCACATGGCTTCTCACAAACTGCAAATGGGACTTCTTATGGCTTTCTTTCAACAATGTCTTTCTTCTTGCCACTCTTCCATAAAGACCAGATTTGTGGAGAGCACGACTAATAGTTGTCCTGTGGACAGATTCTCCCACCTGAGCTGTGGATCTCTGCAGCTTCTCCAGAGTTACCATGGGCCTCTTGGCTGCTTCTCTGATGAATGCTCTCCTTGCCCAACCTGTCAGTTTAGGTGGACGGCCATGTTTTGGTAGGTTTGCAGTTGTGCCATACTCTTTCCATTTTCGGATGATGGATTGAACAGTGCTCTGTAAAGCACGTAAAGCAAGCACTGACACAATGAATCAAATTACAAAGCTAAAATGCGAATGGACCAGATATCTGTGGAACCTGAGTCCATTACCATACAGAAGTACTGACACAGTCAGTGGCGAAAGAATACTGGTCCAAAATTCCAGTTGAGAGGTCTAAGAAAATCATTGATTACAGGAAGCAATTGATTTCAGTTATTTTTTCCATGAGGTGTGCCATTTTTTAAACTTTTACGTGGAATGTGTCCGATTTTGGCTTTTTGTTTCTCCACCTTTTTGTGATACCAATACAAACAAATGAAATAAACATAAGAATGCCTAAACAGTTGTAAGTGCAACAATTTTCTGGGCAAAGTGGTGCATTATCTGTCAGAAATGCAGGGGTGCCAATATTTTTGGCCATGGTTGTATAAAAGAGAGAGAGAGCCCTGATCATCAGTCAAATCGCATAAAGGAGAGAGAGACCTGATCATCAGTCAGATCAAATATATAGAGGGGAGAGCCCTGATCATCAGTCAGATCACATAGATAAAAGAGAGAGTGCCCTGAGCATGTCAGATCACATAGAGGAGAGAGAGCCCTGATCATCAATCAGATCACCTATATAGAGGAGATTGCCCTGAGCATTAGTCAGATGCCATATATAAAGGGGAGAGAGAGCCCTGATCATCAGTCATGTGACAGAACGCTTAGGTGCTTCCGCCAAACAGCTCCTCCTGACCTCCAAACTCTTCCAGCCGACTGAGGGCTAATACCTACCAGCCCTTTTACCCCAAGCAACATACACAGAGAAGATGTTGAGGTAGAACCAAAGCAATGACTGTTTATTAAACAGAAATGCAGGTTTTTATACACTTCAAAAGTAAGTCAGTAGGTCAACACATGAACAATAAAACCAAATATTTACCCAAAACATCACAAAATGGGTAGCTAGCGAGATAAAGTTGACACAAGGCTAATCCAATCATAAGAACCTCAAAAAGTTTAGCTAAATTAGCCAACAGACAGAAACAATAGGCGACTCAATTAACAATGGGAATTCACACCTAGGAGGCACACAATGGGAGAGAATGCACATGACATAAACAGTGCTCCAACCCCACCTCACACTGGCTGGCACCCATCTACAAGAGTCTGAGACCATCTCATACAATGTTCCAGCAGTCTGATACAGTAAAATTAATTTATCTCTATAGATTTCTTTAGGGAGATTGTTGATAAATATTTCTGTCCCAAGTGAAGGAGCGTCTGCAACCCAGTCTGCAAGAGGGCCCCCATATTTCGTTTGACCATTAAACTGTACAAGATTAATATTACATCTTTCTATCCACTCCAGTAGGGAAGCGTTATTGTCCTTATTCAGAGAATGTATCCAACCCTCGGTCGCAGCATTCATCACATTGTTGTCCATCATTTGGAGAATGATCTGCTCTCTCCATGGGCTATAATCAGGGGGTAGGAGGCAAGCCCCTAGCCCACTTCCGAAAGCCCATGTACGGGTTGGGTCTGTCACATTTCTCCCCCATCAAAAGTAGACCAACAAGGTCCCAAACCTCCACCTGGTCTGGATTTGCGTTAGTTGGGCAGAGTGAACCCACGTAGGTGGTCTGTCACAAGTTGGATCACATATATATATATATATATATATATATATATATATATATATATATATATATATATATATATATATATATAAAGGAGAGAGAATGCTGAGCATCAGATCACATATATGAAGGAGAGAAGGAGAGCCCCGAGCATCAGGAAGATCACATATATAAACGAGAGAGAACACTGAGCATCAGTCAGATCACATGTATAAAGTCCTGTGAACAGCTGAGACTAATAACGAGATCCAGCTACTAGGTAAGGTATGGACTTGGGAATATGGAGGTTTTATCCCCTTCAAAGCTCTACAAAGTCTCCGGCCTCCACGACCCAGCACAGGAATTGATATCTGAGAAAACAAAATGTTTCTCTATTACAGTTCTCAGCCTTGGAGCCCCTCACCATGTGTAGGGGAGAGACCAAGGGGACAAGTATTGTATACACAACCCTGGCAACCAGAGCTTGACAATATATAATACACTGATTCTGTATCAAGAATGTTCTCATAGTTTGAGCCTCGACCCCGCTCAGCTTCCGCCATGCCATTAGTTGCCATAGGAACGGACTCTTAATTGTCTCATTGATTGCACTATAGAAGTACCAGTTAAATCTTTCTCTCTTCTCCTGAAGGACCTTTTCTTGAAGAGACGCAATAATAATTCAGACAGCCGTAGTGCACGCTCCGAAGCTGCATGTAGATTATTTCCCCTCTGAACGTTTAAATGTAAAAAAAAGGAAAAAAAGCAAACCTTGGAACGGCTGCAGACAAAGCGTTAAATGATGGCACTTCTGTTCCATAACAGTGACTGGGTGTTCCAGTTGCCATGGCTACACAAGAAGTTGGTGCCTTAGATACGCCAAAGTTCTCTTTGTGTTCTTCGTGTCACTTTTCTGCAAACTAGGATGCGGCTTCTTAAAGGAAACCCATGCTGAGAAAGTACGGAGGCCATCATTTCCGACTTTTTCATTTTAAAATGCTAGTTTCCTAGCCGTCATGATGACCCCCAAAGGTTTATGTAGTTGCAGTCACTCCTCTGGAAGGGAATTCCTACTTTGCTTTTGTTATATTTTTAGCTTGCTTGATTTTTGCTTCATTTTCTGTTTTAGGGTAACAATGCTGCTCCTTTTATACAGTGCATCCGGAAAGTATTCACAGCGCTTCACTTTTTCCACATTTTGTTCTGTTACAGCCTTATTCCAAAATGGATTACATTCATTATTTTCCTCAAAACGTAAAAGAGGTTTGTTTTAAATCTTTGCAAATTTATTAAAAATAAAACATGAGAAACTAAAAATGTACGTAAGTATTCACAGTCTTTGCCATGATACTCAATTTTGAGCCCAGGTGAATCCTGTTTCTGCTGATTATCATTGAGATGTTTCTACAACTTGACTGTGGTAAATTCAGTTGATTGGATATGATTTGGAAAGGCACACACCTGTCTATATAAGGTCCCACAGTTAACAGTGTATGTCAAAGCACAAACCAAGCCATGAAGTCCCAAGGAATTGTCTGTAGAACTCCGAGACAGGATTGTATGGAGCACAGATCTGTGAAATGGTACAGAAAAATTTCTGCAGCATTGAAGGTCCCAATGGTCACAGTGGCCTCCATCATCTGTAAATGGAAGAAGTTTGGAACCACCAGGACTCTTCCTAGAGCAGGCTGCCCAGCCAAACTGAGCAATCGGGGGAGAAGGGACTTAGTCAGGGAGGTGACCGAGAACCCGATGGTCAATCTGACAGCACCAGCGTTTCTGTGGAGAGAGGAGAACCTTCCAGAAGAACAACCATCTCTGCAGCACTCCACCAATCAGGCCTGTATGGTAGAGTGGCCAGACGGAAGCCACTCCTCAATAAAAGGCACATGACAGCAGAGGCGGCTCTAGGCCTTGTGAAGCCTTAGGCGAATTTTACACATGAGGCCCCACTAACATCAGTGATTGAGCACAAGCAAAGTAGGCAATTAAAATGGCTGCAGAAAGATGCACGGATTTAGCACACAGTTCATCAGCACCACTTCCAGGGCACCCTCCTCACCCATCAGACATATGCAGTGAATAAAACATCTGGGACCCAGCAAAGTGGCAACCTACCCCTCTAAGAATTTCCCATGCCTTGGGAGGAAGGAGAGTGGGGGGATCCCAAGGGAAGGGAGGAGGGGAGAGAGCGGGGGAGGAGAGGGAGGAGAGAGAGGGGGGAGGGGGGAGAGAGAGAGGGGGGGAGGGGGGAGAGAGAGAGGGGGGGAGGGGGGAGAGAGAGAGGGGGGGAGAGAGAGGGGGGGGAGAGAGAGGAGAGGGAGAGAGAGAGGGGGGGAGGGGGGAGAGAGAGAGGGGGGGAGGGGGGAGAGAGAGAGGGGGGGAGAGAGAGGGGGGGAGAGAGAGGGGAGGGGGGAGAGAGAGGGGAGGGGGGGAGAGAGGGGGGAGGGATAGAGGGAGTGAGTGAGGGTGGGAGAGACTGGGGGTGACACAGAGGAGGGAGGTGAGAAAGAGAGGGGTGGTACAAGGGAGAGAGACGAGGGGTGAGAGGAAGGAGGGTGACATAAAGAGGGAGGGGGGAGAGAGAGATAGGAGAAGGTAATAAAGGGGGGGTGAGGGAAAGGGGGGGTGGGAGAGATCCCTAGCCCTGTTCCTGTCTGCAGACTCTCCTGTGTTCCATGTCCCAGTATGTGAGAGCACTGGGCAGGAGCAGGAGAGGGGGGCAAAGAACAGGAAGGAGCTGGAGAGCACTGGGGTTGTGTGGGCAGAAAGCACTGGGGAAGGTGGAGAGCATAGGAGGGGTGGGGGCTGGAGAGTGCAGGGGAGCTTTAGAGGAGGGGAGTCAGAAAGAATGCGAGGGGAAAGCAGGGGGAGCTGAAGAGCACTGGGGGAGGAGCCAGGGAGCACAATGAGGGTCGGAGAGCACAGGGGGTGCAGAAGAAGTTAGATAGGAGGAGCGGTGGGCGGCTGCATATAGTGGAATTGAACTTTTTATATTCCTCCTGCAGCCGCTGAATGCTCACTTCTCCTGTACTTCCTGCAGATGATTCAGCGGCTGCAGGAGGAATATAGAAAGATCAATTCCACTATATGCCGCCGCCCACCGCTCCTCCTATCCAGGCGCACAGGCACTCACCTTCTCTCTGGTCGGCCAGGCGTCATCAGGAGATTGGAGGCGGAGCGCCTTCATGTTCAGTTACGGGGCAGCTCAGTTGGAGGCAGGTGTGGAGAGGTCGGGTGAGGTCGGGTGAGCGCAGGCTGAAGGAGCAGCCCAGCTCCGGCTCCCACATGGACATGCCGCCGCCCAACACACGCCTTGTAGAGATGGCACCAGGAGCCGGGTGCTGTCATCCGGCCGTTGCCGCCACCTAGAGGCCTCAACTGTCCACGCTGTCCGCACCTGCTGCCACCGGACCGGGATGCAACCGCTCCGTGCTGGAGCCGCTATTCCTCGGGCAGTACCCGATTCGTCAGTCAGCCCTCAGAGCCACAGAGCCCCAGCGGGGGTAGGCGGAGCCGCCGGCGTCAACATCAGTGATTGAGCACAAGCAAAGTAGGCGGCCGCGAGGCCCCTGTCAGTGCGGGGCCTTAGGCGGTCGCCTAGTTTGCCTCTGCATGACAGCCCGCCTGGAGTTTGCCAAAAGGCAACTGAAGGACTTTCAGACCACGAGAAACCAAATTCTCTGGTCTGATGAAACAAAGATTTAACTCTTTCGCCTGAATGGCAAGTATCATGTCTGGAGGAAACCAGGTACCGCTCATCGCCTGGCCAATACCATTCTTACAGTGAAGCATGGTGGTGGCAGCATCATGCTGTGGGGATGTTTTTCAGTGGCAGGAACTGGGAAACTAGTGATTGAGGGAATGATAAATGCAGCAATGTACAGAGACATCCTTGATGAAAACCTGGTCCAGAGTGCTCTGGACCTCAGACTGGGGCGAAGGTTCATCTTCCAACAGGACAACGACCCTAAACACACAGCCACGATACCAAAGGAGTTGATTAACCCAGTCAGAGCCCAAACTTGAACGCGATTTGAACGTCTCTGCAGATATCTGAAAATGGCTGTGCACCGACGCTCTCCATCTGACCCGATGGAGCTTGAGAGGTTTTCTATTTTTAATAAATTTCCATAGATTTCAAACAAACGTCTTTCACGTTGTCATTATGGGGTATTGTTTGTAGAATTTTGAGGAAAATAATGAATTTAATCCATTTTGGAATAAGGCTGTAACATAAAATGTGGAAAAAGTGTAGCGTTGCAAATACTTTCCAGAGGCACTGTAGAAGGGATAACCGTGAGAGTGTTGTCACCCCAAAACAGGAAGTGGTAGGATCACCAAGGGAAGTATAGAGAAAAAAAACTTTCTCATTTAAAACTCACCTCCAGCCTTCCCTTTATCTTTGCACAGTGGTAGAGGCCCCCTCTCCTGGACTAATACTTACTCTGATTTCACTGCACACTGTGAGCTTCTCACAATGTGCATTAGAAGCTGCAGGTACAGTCTGCCTCATTTTCTGGCTGGAAGGACATCCAACATCATCTAGACCCCCCCCCCCCCCCCCCAGCCTGATTGTCCCTGTCCTGGCCCTCCCTCTCATTCATTGGATTTCAGTTCTTTCTATCATGGAGTTTCGCCATCACATGTGGGCATTGCCATTCAAATACAGCCTGCCTTGGACCGCCCACTTCTTCAGTGTGATACCCACCATCAAGGCATTTTTATATTTGCATAACTCCTCCCAGGTCTAAGCCACTCAACTGGAAGAGGGTGCCTAACAAAACTAGGTACTAGCACCCCCCCCCCCCCAAAAAAAAGCCCAAAAGTGGGAGGACATACAGCAGAATTTCCTTTTTAAGGTGAAGCTCCACTTTAAATAGTTGATTTTCGGATCGTGTGTACACTACTTCCGAGAGCTGATCATGACAGTTCATCCGATGTTATTCGACCGGACAAGTACAAAAATTTTCCTTGTACGATACCAGATCATCCGATTTTCGTTTAGTCAGTATAATGTCCTCAGAAAATACAATACAAATACATTACAACACTTGACATCACTTCTGATTTTTTTTTTTTCTGTCGTACAAGAATTTTCGTGACTTTATTTACCTATTCAATTTCTACTTGCGACTATTAAGCGAAAAAGGTCGTATGATCTGTCGTACGATATTCGGATTGTGTGCGCGGGCCATTAGGGCCCTTTTACACAGGCTGTCCGATCAGGTCCGCCTATCAGTTTTTCTGGTGGACCCGATCAGGCCCTCCAGTCTCCCCTATGGAGCGGCGGATGCCAGCGGTGACATGTCTGCTGACATCTGCCCCTGTCCGCAAAGTCCAGACAGATGACGATCCTATTTTCCGTCCGTCTGGTGGATCGGATCGGAGAAGCGGGACTGTGTCCGTCTCGGCTCTACACAGCGGACAGGACCTTTCATCCGCCTGCTCAGCAGGGGTCAGCAGAGCGATCCCCTGATGAGCAAGCGGAGTCCTCCAAACGTAAGTGCCCATGTGAAAGGAGCCTTATGGTTAACCATTATTTCCTGTAAGTCCTTTTCCCCGCTCTGTTGCCAAGCTTTTAAAATCTTAAGAATGTTTCCTTGTGGGGATTGGGGGTCATTACCTCCTGCAGTTTTAATCAGGTAGTTTATTTATATGATGATTACACAATGAAGTGTAGCAATTATCAATTTTGAATACAAGTGCCATTTCCTTTTTTGAATTTTCAGTGGATGTTTTCATGTTGCTGTGATTTACCGGCCCCCTGGATCATTATCGACTTTCCTTGATGAGTTTTCTGCCTGGCTACCCTACTTTCTCTCTACAGAAATGCCCACAATCCTTCTCGGTGATTTCAACATCCCTGCTAATACAAACACTCCTGCTACTTCTAAACTTCTTAATCTAACCTCTTCCTTTGACCTGAAGCAATGGGTACAGGCTTCTACTCACTCTGATGGCAACACCCTTGACCTTGTATTCTCCTACCTATGCACTCCATGCAACTTCTCAAAAAATCCTTTTCCTCTCTCTGACCACCACCTTATTAGTTTCTCTCTCCCTCTGTCTTCCACCACCTTTCCCTCCAATCGCCTAACCATCACCCGCAGAAACTTTCGCAACTTCAACTCTTCTCTCCTCTATTCTGCTACTGACCACCTCTATGACAAAATCTCTCCCCTGTCCTGCCCCAACCAAGCCACTTCCATCTACAATAAATCCATGTCCTCCACCCTGGACAAGCTCGCTCCCCTCACTACACGCAGAATCAGGCCTCGACCCCTACAACCCTGGCAAACAGATGACACTAAAATTCTCAAAAAACGTAGTCGCGCTCTTGAGCGTCTGTGGCACAAGGCTAAGTCTCTCAAAGACTTCATCCAATACACATCTGCCCTCCAAAAATACTACATTCTCCTCCACTCTGCAGACCTATTTTACAACTCCTATTAACACCTTCTCATCCAGTCCCCGTAAACTCTTCTCTACCTTCAACTCTCTACTTCGTCCTCCACTCACTGACTCACTCACTGCCCAGGAGATTGCTAATCACTTCAAAAACAAGATTCATGCAATCTGTGATGAAATCTCCACTCTACAGGTATCTCCCCCTGTTAAGACCCCATGTCAACAGGTACAACTGACACTCCCCTTTTTTCAAATCTGCTGCTACAGACGAAGTTGCTAAACTCCTTTCTAATGCCCACCTAACTACCTGGACCCTATTCCCTCTCAAATACTACGGTCGCCCTATGACTCTATCCTACACTCTCTAACCCACATCTTCAATCTCTTCCTCACCTCTGGCATTTTCCCCAATGCTCTAAAACAAGCACTGGTCACCCCCATACTTAAAAAGCTGTCCTTGGACCCTGCCAATCTTAACAACCTACGCCCTATCTCCTTGCTCCCCTTTTCCTCTAAACTCCTTGAACGCCTGGTTTACAACCGAGTGACTACCTCATTAAAAATAACTTTCTTGATCCCCTTTAATATGGATTTCACCCTCAACACTCCACAGAAACTGCTCTCTTAAAACTCACATATGACCTACTAACTGCGAAAACCAACGGACCTCTTCAAAAAACTTTACTCCCTCTCCGTCGCTGTGCTCTTCAGTGGCTCTCATCCTACCTATCCCAACGAACCTTCAGTGTCCTTTACAATTTTACTTCCTCCACTACTCTTCCCTTCTCCGTCAGGGTCCCCTAAGGTTCTGTTCTTGGACCTCTTTTATTTTCAATCTACACCTCCTCCCTGGGTCAGCTGATAGACTCTCACGGCTTTCAATATAATTTCTATGCTGATGACGCACAAATCTATCTCTCCACCCCTCAACTCACTCCATCAGTCTCCTCACACATCACTAACTTACTAACAGACATATCTGTATGGATGTCACGCCACTTCCTCAAACCTAACTTGTCCAAAACCGAGCTTATAATATTTCCTCCCCCACGTGCCTCCTCCCCTGACTTCTCTGTCAAGAGCAATGGCGCAACCATCCAGCCATCCCCACATGTCAGGGTGCTAGGTGTTATCCTGGACTCTGAACTCTCCTTTCAGCCCCACATCCAATCACTTTCCAAAGCTTGCCGCCTCAACCTCCGCAACATCTCTAAACTACGTCCCTTTCTAACCAATGAAACCACAAAGCTCCTGATTCACTCCCTGGTTATCTCTCGCCTTGACTACTGCAACTCCTTCCTCATTGGCTTACCTTTAAATAGACTATCCTCCCTTCAGTCCATCATGAATGCTGCTGCCAGACTCATCCACTTTACAAACCGCTCAGTGTCTGCTACCCTTTTCTGCCAATCCCTTCATTGGCTGCCACTCGCCCAACGAATTAAATTCAAAATACTTTCAATAAGTTACAAAGCCATCGGCAACTTTGCCCCCAGCTACATCACTAGCCTACTTTCAAAATATCAACCAAGTCACCCTCTTCGTTCCTCCCAAGACCTCCTGCTCTCTAGCTCCCTAATCACCTCCTCACATATCCACCTCTAGGACTTCTCCCAAGCCTCGCCCATCCTCTGGAATTCGCTACCCCAATCTGTCAGAAGTTCTCCAAATGTATCCACTTTTAGGTGATCCCTGAAAACCTTCCTCTTCAGAGAAGCCTATCCTGCCTCCATCTAACAACTGCACTATTTTCTCCATTAGCTCATCCCCCACAGCTATTACCCTTTTGTATCACTTGACCCTCCCTCCTAGATTGTAAGCTCTAATGAGCAGGGCTCTGATTCCCCTCTGTATTGAATTGTATTGTAATGTCTGCCCTAATGTTGTAAAGCGCTGCGTAAACTGTCGGCACTATATAAATCCTATATAATAATAATATTGAATCATCGCGCTGGCCTGGTGTAGTTTTCTGTAAATTCTTACTGATTTAATTACCAACATTGCCGTCGACAAGCATGCTTTTGAGGAAGTCTAACTCCTGCTGCAGCGTTCTCAGTAATGTAAGATGTAGATTGCAAGCTTTTAGAATCAGGGCCTTCCCAATCCTCTGGTATTGAACAGGTTGTAACTCTACTGTCTCCCTTTAATTGGTAAAGTGTTGGTGCTATAATAATCCTGTGTAGTATTAAAGACCAAAAGGCAACAAACATGCTCAACTGCAATCTGCCCTTCAGGAACCAGAAACTGGTGCTCTGACTAAAGCGTCTCCACACTGAAATGATAATCCAGCAAGAGAATGGAGCTGGCTACTCAATATCATCTATGCAAGCAATTCTTTATCTGATATATAACGAAGTACAGAAAATAATATTTACGCGTTTCGGCAAGAACCTTACTCGTAGCATAGGACAGCACATGCTATGAGTAAGACTTTTGCCAAAACACATTGGTGTGTTATTTGCTATACTCTGTTATGTAGCCAATAAATAAATATTTCCATGACTTCCATGGATGATACTGAGTAGCCAGCTCCATTTTATCGCTGAATAATAAAAATATAAACTCCCAGTAGAGGGAGCAAGAGGCTTTCTTGTTGGCTGCTGCACAGGGGTAGAGCTGGGACTCGTATGAACGGATCTTGGCATCAGGCAGCTGAGTCAGCATGTTGGCATTCACTTAAAATGGAACTATTTTTTTTTTTTTTTTTTTTTACATTTTCTTTAGTCTTTTAGGATACTTTTATATAATGTTGGTATTTTGTACTTTTTGGGAAGCAGCGATTGTTTTGCCTGTTTGAGCCTTACTTTGCAACGCCTACATTGCCGATAGATTCTCTTATAGTGAATCAGCCTCATTTTATGAAGACTGTCCATCCTTCCTTGTCATCAAAATCGTTCTCCATAAGCCTTATATAACCGTTTTATTTTTTTAGTGGTGGGTCACCGAAAAAAATAATTTTTTTGCATTTCATTGTCTCTTTTCATTTTGCTGCTTTTTCTTGATGTTTTTCTTGTTTTGTTTGAGTGTTTTGTACCAGTCTGTTGACATTTTTGAGTGCCAAGTTCTGTGTTCGTCTTTTTTATAAATTGGAGGGAGGGAAAAAAAGACAAAATTTACAACAAAATTGCTGATCGTGAACCAACAATATTTGTTTGTCCTCTTTTTAAAAAAAAAAATAGGGACTGAAGTATTTTAAGCATGGTATGCCGCATTCACAGCTAATATGCAGGTTTATATTAAAATGAAAAAATCAACTAAATACAATTGGTGGAAAAACCAATGCGAAACAAATAATAAAGTTACCAACCTTAATAATTCCACAAGTTAACTTAATTATTTGAATCCAAAAATGAAATTATTACTAATTAAAGCCTAACTAAAGGCAAAACTTTTTTTTTGTTACGAATAGAGTGGAGAGGGATTAGAACACCTGCCAATATTTATATTGCGGTCTGTGCCCCCGTTAGGGAGATTCCCCCTCTCTATTTCTTCTATTTGTTATCATTCAAAGTGAAAGTACAAGAAAATCCCACATTTTGGGTTGTCCCTAGAAAAGTAATAGAGGGGAAATCCTCCAATGGGAACACTAGTTCTGGTGATCTGGGGGTCCCCAAGGAAAATTCCCTTAATTTGCAGGGATTTCCTCTCACTTCCTGTTTGGCTATGGGACAGGAAGTAAAGGGAAATCTCCATAATGGGACACAGATGGCGAAAACAAAATCAGACAGGGGGTTTAACCCTCCCTTGCTCTTTCCAAAATGAAAATTTTGTTTTTGCCTATAGCTCTACCTTAAACCCCAGCCCCTTGAAGACGTCCCTTGTAATGAAACGTGTCGGGCGGAGCCTAGCACTGCCGTCATGCCTGCTTGGATGAGTGGTGCATGTTCATCCGTGACCCCATTTTAATCTTCCGCCACCAATAAAGACACACTATCTGCTTACTAGATAGTTAGACCGCAGGGACACTGAGGGATGCAAACAGGGACCTTTCTGTAAAGTTCACAGCCGGGTCACTTAAACTGTGTCAAACATGAGAGGGAAGAACACAGGAAGGCCATAGTGCATTAAAAACTGAGATTATTATAATAAGAGAGATACTTACAAACAGTGTGATGGAGACAAGCCTGTAAACATGCACCTCTCATCCGTCCAACGCGTTTCATGTTTTGTTTCGTTTTACATTGGTTTTTGCACTGATTGTATTCAGTTCGTCTTAAGGGGTTAGAGCGATATTTAAAGTTATTCATGTCATTTAAAGTAAATGTCTAGACAATTGTTTTAATTATATTTGGATAGAGTAGAGAAGGATTGGGAGCCCCTGTTGGGTTTTTTCTGCTATTCGAGAAATTCCCACTTTCCCCGTGAGAATGTTTTTTTTCCAAATGGTAAGTGAATGAAAATCTGCAACAGGGAGACAGAGTAATAATAATCTGACAGGGGTTCTAGCTTCCCTTACTCTATCCCCCCAAAAATGGCTGGACTTGGGGCCCATTCACACTGTCGCATTATTACAACAAATGCTGCATGCATTGTGATGCGGTGCTATTCATTCTGATTGGCGATCCCAATAACCTTGCCAACGGACTTTAATGCAACACGCGTAAATGTGTGTTACTGCACCAGAATGGTGGGAATGGACCCTCAAACTTTTATGACGCACCCAGCTTTATGACATGTAGCATGTTTTATATACTGTGTTCTTGATGCATCGTGTTTTGTTTTCATGTCTAATCTATTTGGTTTGATTCCGCATGCCCATTTTTCAGTCCTTTCGTTCCCATGGGTTCATCTTTGTTATGCCATCACTCATCGCTGATTTCTTCACCGCCGCCGATACAATACTCTTGTTGCCTCATTGATGCTGAACTTTCTTTTTCCCCTCCTGTTCCTTGCCGCCACTCCCAGGCAGCTGGAGTTATTTCGGATGGGGAGAAAGCCAGAGTATGTAACACTTTTATTTCCGCTCATGCCGAAGCATGCCTTGTGACGCCATGCCGTGTGGATATTCATGCATACAGCCTTATTGTGTCACCCCGAAATATGGTTCTGACAACTGCCCATCGTAATGTCACCAAAGCTCAGCCATTTAACTGATTCCCAATTTCAATGTTGTATTTCTTTAACCAATGTAGATTCTTCACACCAGCCTTTTCCTAAACCTATTACCTTGTTTTGTATGTTTTTTTTTTAGGTTCATTAGTTAATTTTTTAACATTTTTATTTAGGCCAATATATATAAAAAAAATATCTTATTTACCACTTGCATCTGACAGGTGTTGAGCTCTGTATGAGCTCTATATTCTTCCTTATAGCTGCTGCGCTGAAATTTAGATCTAAATGGCTCATAGCAATGTCTTCATTATCCAGTTTATGCCTAAGCTACAAACCGGCCTACAGGTAGTGATGTGGTTCTTATAGAGTTTGTATGATGCTACAACCCATAAAAATCACTGGATATCTAAACAAGCCACACGTGTGACTAAAGCTTCTTATGCTGTCAAAGGAACATCCAGTTGGCATTGCCATGTAATGGCCCTTAGATCTTCTTTATTGTGTTCCAACAGGGAGTTAAGTAATCCCACGTCATGACTAAAGGCCACCCTGGCTGAAACGCGTCAACACTTCTCTGTGGGATTATGTACCCTCTGTTGGAATCCAACAAAGAAGATCTAAGAGCCATTACACAGTGATGCCGACTTTGTGTTTGGATGTTCCTTTGACTGCAGGTAGTGTTGGGCTGTCTTCTCAGAAAGCCCAGCATCCTCTTCCAGTTGTCATTTACGCACCCGTCAATAAATGTTTGATCAAGATTTGTAATGAATAATTAAAATAAAAAACCCTTTTAAAAAGTAAAATTAGAGGTTTGTAAAAATGTATATATTTTTCATAGTCCTGGTAAACTCGTAAAAATGAAGAACAAAGACACAATTCCATAATGTCTTACCATGAGGTTTAATCAAAGCAGTTGGCTTTCGACATTGGATTTGCATTGGTTTTAAATGTTTAATCACCTGTGGATTTATGTTTAATCTATGTTTATTGACATTTTTTGTGCATATACAAGTAGAACAGAATAGTAAGTATCCACACAAAAAGCGAAATATTTGACATATTTCTAATATTTAAAAAAAAAATGCTACCATTGGCTTAGACCCCCCAACCAAAGATATCATAAAAGTATCAGTATGTGTAAACTCCGAGGTGGAATAAGGTAATGTCTAGCCCACGGAGTTTTGGAAGTCAACTTTATCATCTTCAAAGTGTACGAGGTAACCTACAAGGAGGTTAAAATAGCTGCTACCAAATCTCCTGTGGTTTTCAATATCTTTTCACCCTGGCCACCCCTACCTCTCTAAATAGGCCCAGTCAGGGGTGAAACCTTGCAGAGGGGCATGGCTCAGGGCAGGAACTAACTGATTTGATTACATTTCATGATGAGACTTCATGGATGTGTGGCTTTGTTGTTCAGTGTGTTACAGTTGATGCCAGGGCCTCAATGCTTTTATCTGTTTCTACGTAAATAAAGTAATGTAAGAGAGATACCGGTTACATCATAGGCTTAGCAAAAATCAGGGCACAGTGTGACATTTTGAATTAAGAATATGTTGGCATAAAGAACCACTTTTGACTAATTTTGGGTCCATTTTCCATAGATAAGAATAAGAGCAGGTGGACCCCCTGGAATAAAAATTAGGTTTTACCACCTCCTTATTGAAATCCACCTGTCTTTAATTCATGCTCAAGAAAGAAACCATTAAATTTAAAACTCTGCAGCTAGAGATGCTTGGTGCCACTTCTTTTTTCTGACTTTAGTTTAGCGTAGTTTGGTAGCCCTTAGGTTATAGCACAACATAATTTCAAAAGTAGGTCAATCATGGAAGACTGTATGTTTTTGGTAATAAGTTTCTGCTCATCAATCAATTTTTTTGTTTTGTTTTATTTTTCAATTTGGAAAAAAAAAAAAAATCAATGATCCAATCCACAGGGGTTGAATGAGTTTGAAAGTTAGTTTAAATTCATCCAATATTTTAGAACCTATTCTGCTGTGAAACAAAGTGGGGATTTTTGCTTGGGGCACAAATTGCGACATTTGTTTTCCCTCTTTCTGCCCCTTAGTAACATCTACCTGAAAAACAGGCCATTGGTAGACTGTCTATAAAGGGGCAGCTACTGCCTTGATGACCAGGGCTAAGGGGGATCATAAATAGCTTGAAAATGACAAACCATGCACCAGGTTTTACTATTCTGCGGTCAGTGGTCAGTCTCCATACTCTCTGGAAAGGGTCTCCCTTTGAGCAGGCCAAATTCTTTGCTCCTTTAAGGAGTTGAGGACTGACAGATATTTCTCCACCCATCCTCCCCACAGAAATGTTAGTCTCTGGCTACCAAGAGGATGGTTATTTGTTGGTTAAAGCTGAGGAGGCACATGAAAAAAAGTTTTGGGGATCTATTATTTTTAGTATGAATAAAGAGAACTTCTCTCAAGAAAATAACTTTTTAGAGCGGGTATCTCCAACATTTCTAAACAGTTTTCTGTCCTTTGGGCTTTTGAAGGGGGACTGTGGCCAGTGGGAATAAAAAATGCCTTGGCGTCAGTGGAAGTTGAGGAATAGTGCCCCGTCATTGGTGTCTGTGAGAGGAATGGTCCCCATCATTGTTGACTGTGGGAGTAATGGTGCCCCATCATTGGTGTCTGTGGCAGCAATGTTGCCCTATTATTGGTGTCTGTGGGAGCAATGGCGCCCCATCATTGGTGTCTGTGAGAGCAATGGCACCCCATCATTGGTGTCTGTGTAGAGCAATGGCGCCCCATCATTGGTGTCTGTGTAGAGCAATAGCGCCCCATCATTGGTGTCTGTGTAGAGCAATGGCGCCCCATCATTGGTGTCAGGGGTTGGAATGGCACCCCATCTTAGATGTCAGTGGATGGAATGGTGCCCCAAGGGCCAGATTAAGGCTAGCAAAGGGCCACATTGTAAAATACTTATTTCTAATTTTGTCAACTTACGCCGCCCACCCTCCACCTCATCCTTGTTGGACTTTAAACCTGTTTGACATTATTAAAATACAATGGGTTTAGGAACACCGTGAGGTCGGAGGAAACAACTACAAGTAGGTGGACAGGGGCAGAACCAAGAACTATGGCAGAGAGATCCCACCGATTCAAGAAGCCAACTGATAAGCCTGCCAGACTCCTATAAGATTTTTCAATTTCTGTTTTGTTTTTAGTAACTTTTGGAACTTGCTAAACTCCTAAATGCCCCTAATGTGCTATTTAGAATATTCAATATTCTCAATTATCGGGACTTGGCATTAATTACAAGTGTGTCATATCCACAGTACCACTCTGCGGTGATACGAATTCTTAAATACATCTAATGTGTTATTTAGATTAGGCTGGACTGAAGTTTCTAGATTTTTTTATTGTTTTTTTAATTCATTTCTGTTCACATGTCTTTTGTGCTGCCGTATAAAAAACTCAGTCCATTCCTTGTAGTTAGATGATGATCCCTGTAGAGAAGGAATAGCTGTGAACCTTCAGGAAGGCTCCATGTCTCAATCAGTGACATTGTGTCATTTCTGTAAGATGAGAAGATGATGACCTATTGATCTGGTGGACAAGTATAATTTCATCAAAAAGATTGGATTAGAAAATGACGGAGTGAAAATTCCTGGAATAGATGTCAATCTCTGGATAGTTATTGGCCTCACTTGTATGGCTCCCCAGCCTGCTGTCTGTATACACACACACACAGCTTCATTACCAAAAGAGCTCATAGAAAGCATCTTGGATCATATTTTTTTGTAGGTTTTTTGTTTTTTTTGCCATTATTTACCAAAGAAATTAGAAGGATCGAATTGGCTGGTAGGAAATGCAAGGCTTTCTTTCCCCTTTAGATCATTGCAGTCATTAGGTTGAATTACTTGTCCGCCAGTTATAGCTCTATATATAGTCTACCTGAAATGAATAATTCAGCATTTGGTAGATAGTGTCAACCCATTCACAATGTAGAACAAAGGCAACTTGGAAATCCAAGTCCCTTTTGTTATGGCCTCCTAGAAAGTGGTGGGAAGTCAAATTTCCCCAGAAAAACATTTCTATATTGGAACAGCTTATAAAAAGCTTGGAGGGTTTTTCCAGCTACCGGTTTTGCCCAATAACAAAATATAAATTTTGGGTCTCATTGGCTGTAAGTCATTACCATGGCAGTACACATGATGGCAAGGACCAGCCCCATACCACCACAGCCATTTATAGTCGAAGTAGGGCAGCTCATTGGTGGGTTCTCTGAGTCAACAAAAAATAAAGTGCTTTTAATTATGAATTTCTATCATAAATTTATAGATGCATTTGAATGAATACTGTAGTTGCCCAGTATTTTTTTTTTTAATCTTGGATACAGTAAGGGGGGGTTATAACCCATCAGGTTTTTTAAAATCTGTGTCCCATTGGGGAGATTTGCCTCACTTCCTGTCCCATAGTCAAAACCGGAATTAAGAGGAAATCCCTGCAAATTATGGGAATCTTTTGAGGACCCTCAGGTCACCAAAACTAGTGTCCCCATTGAAAGACTTCCCCTCTATTACTGTACTGGGGACAACCCAAAATTTTAGATTTTCTTTAACTTTCGATGATAATTGTAAACAGGGCAAAAAGGCTAAGGGCTCATGCATACAAGAAATTTTTACAGCTGCTGTTATGCCCCTTACGCACAGTCGGACATTGATCGGACATTCCGACAACAAAATCCTAGGATTTTTTCTTGCATACACACGGTCATACAAAGTTGTCAGAAAATCCGATCGTTCTGAACGCGGTGACGTAAAACGCGTAGGTCGGGACTATAAATGGGGCAGTAGCCAATAGCTTTCATCTCTTTATTTATTCGGAGCATGCGTGGCACTTTGTGCGTCGGATTTGTGTACACACGATCGGAAATTCCGACAACGGATTTTGTTGTCGAAAAATTTTATAGCCTGCTCTCAAACTTTGTGTGTTGGAAAATCCAATGAAAAATGTGTGATGGAGCCCACACACGGTCGGAATTTCCGACAACAAGGTCCTATCACACATTTCCCGTCGGAAAATCCGACTGTGTGTACGGGGCATTAGGGGTGTCTGATGTGTTTTTTTTTTTTTTTTTTTAACTGCCTCTAAATGCCCCTTCATGTAAGCCTATGTGTCCATGTACACATAAACTTTCAGAGGTGTTTGGAGGCATAAGCGTTTAGGGGCAGTAGAAAAAAAAACGACAGCCTGTGCATGCAGGAGCAGAGGCTGTTGAGCTGTAAAAACGCTGTAATAAGCATTTAGCAGCGTTTGGCGTTTTTACTTTATAGGGAATGTTTTTACTAAAAAAAAAAAAAAAAAAAAAAGCCACAAAAAGCGCTTAAACGATATTCAAAAATGTGCAGCTCATTTCTAACACTGCTTTTTCCTGGCAGCAGCTCTGGTTCTTTTAAACGTCCTGTGTACATGAGGCCCAAATCTCCCTAACGGGGGAACAAACAGATCAAACAGTTCTAATCCATCTCCCCTCTATCCAAAACTAAAAAAAAAGTTTTGCCTTTAGTTTAGTTAACCTGTCGCTATCTGGACACTTGCATCTATCCCGAGCACTTAAAATGTGTGTAAAGCCAAAATTTTTTTTCAGATATTGTAGGGAAGGACTCCATGTATAGTAGGGCTGCAACTAACGATTATTTTCATAATCGATTAGTTGGCCGATTGTTGTTTCGATTAATAGATTAATCGGATAAAATCAACAACAACAAAAAAGTAATATGCAATTTTTTTGTTTATTTAAAGTAATAATGAAAATTATGGGGCACTATTCATCTCGGGAACACCAATGATGTGGCAGCACTATTCCTTTCAGGAACACCAATGATGGGGCAGCACTATTCCTCTCCGGACCACCAATGATGGGGCAGCACTATTCCTCCCGGGAACACCAATGATGGGGCACTATTCCTCCCGGGAACACCAATGATGGGGCACTATTCCTCCCGGGAACACCAATGATGGGGCACTATTTCCCCCCTTCCAGGAACACCAATGGGGCACTACCCCCCCTCCAAGGAACACCAATGGGGCACAATACCAATGGGACCCCCCCCCCCCAGGAAAACCAATGATAGGGCACTAAAACCTACCGCCCCCCCCCCCCCAGAAATACTTATGATCAAGTCAAGGGGCACTTATCACGATGTATGTACTACTAGTATTTTATACAGCCGCAGTGCCGCTACCTTATATCACTGCTTTTTCTCGCCTCTCTCTCTTCCCTCGAGGCAGCAACGGGCGGGGCTGAGGGGGGGAGCTGACGTCAGCGAGAAGGAGAGGCGTGGACGTGCCTGTTCACATACGGCGGCGGCGCCGCCTTGTACACAGGAGGATTCTAAAGGACTGGCAGGGAGGAAGGTGCGGACCAACTAATCGATAATGAAAATCATTGACGATTTCCATTATCGATTATGATCGATAATATCGATTAATTGTTTCAGCTCTAATGTATAGGAGTCTGCCAGGTTATTTTTTTTCTTTCTTGTGAACCATTGGGGAAAGTTCCCTTCACTTTCTGTCCCAGAAACACAACTAGATGTTAACTGAAATCTTCCAAAGTGAAAGAAATCCACCTCTTAGACCAGGGTTGTTCAAGCCTTTTAGTACGGGGGCCACATCATATATTTTATGACTGTTTGCGGGCAAAAAAAATTCCCTTTCAGGGTCCCCATCAGAGTCAACCCTTAACCGAGGGTCCTGATGAAACTCTCTCCTTACCTCGGAGTCCTCTTTAGAGCGCCCCATGTTAGTCCTTATCAGAGTCAGAGAAGGGCGGTGGGATCGAAGCGGAGACCATAGGCAGCTTCTGACCCAATCTTCAATTTGTGCACACTGAGGGTAGGCCACTGATCTTAAGCCGGTCATACATGGATTGAAGTTTGGCTGGTTTCGCAGGTACTGGCTGAGATTCGATCCATGTATGGGCAGACTGATTGTATCCAAGTTGATCCATCGATGCCCCTAGCAGTGATCAGCATTGTGTTCTGCTGACTGGGAAGGCCCCCCCCCCCCCCCCCCTGCCAGCAGCACGCAATAGTGCTGTGGGAGGCATTTTCCCATCAACAACTGACTGTGTTAATGGGGGAATCAAGCTACTTGCTTTCCTTCCAGTCCTTTAGACTGCTCTAGATGTTGCCTGTGGGCTGTTGTTTGGAGACTCCCATCTTAGACAGTTCACGAAACAAGCGTCCCCATTGGTATATTTCCCCTCGCCTCTTGTTTAAGAACAACTCTAAAATTTTGGATTGCTCTTATCTGTTTTGGCGACAATGCTCCGCAGTGCAAATAGAGGGTGAATCTCCCAAATGAGGACACAACTGCAATAAAAACTGGATAGAAGGTCTAACTCTTCCCCACCAAAAATTGAAGAGAAGGCTCAGCCACCTCTTATCGGCTTACAAGGATCCACCAGGTATCAGGCACATAATAAACAGATATAATGGAGCTCTTTCATTTGTAAAATGGAACAAATAAGAGGAGATTACATATCCTTTAAACTTGACCTCCCCTCTCCCAATGATTAATCCCTAAAAGTGAAATCGAACACTTCAAATGAAGGCCAGCTCCAGTTAACACTACCTTCTGCAGACTCTCTTCAGGCTGCGTAAAAAAAAAACGTTTAGAAGTCCCGACTCGCCAGACCGGGAATGCCGGGATGGTGGTGGTTACTTTCAGGCCTACTACATAATTGAGTACAGGTCAGTTCATGAAAGGGAAGAGGATGCAACTTTCTATACAATGGCTTTTCATCCAAAGCTTCAGATCATATTGACATTAATTGTATCTTTTCTCTGATTTCCTATTGTGCTGATTTTGTATCTTTTGGAAGTTGGAAGTGCAGCAAGAAATGGAATCAAACAGCAGTACAGCCTTTCTTCTACTTTTGGTCCCACGCTGTGTTTTTATGATTAGACGTCTTCACCATTACCACCTGTACCATTTCTGTCGGTCTTGCAGGAACAATGAACTGTATGCATGAATATCACGCCGTTGTTCGGACAAACAAGCATGCCCCATTCCCCTGGTGCCCCAGAGTAGTAATCGTGCTGAATCTATTAATAGTGCTGTGTTTCTTTTTTTTTTTTTTTTTTTGGATTTATGTCTATTTTTTTGTATATCGCACTTGCACCTTATTATTTGACCTCTGGACTTGACGCATCTAGAAGTACATTTTAATGACCGCTCCACCCAAAAACAAATTACTCACTCCCTTACTCCTACGCTAAGACTGGACAGTAGAAGGAGCAGACTGGTGTGCTCATCTGTCACTCTGCTCTCTCATATCAGTATGTTTCTTGCACTGCAAAACACTTTTTTGGCTCCTTGAGCTGCTTTTTCTTGCCCATCTCCAATCACTTCTATACAGAGATTGCAAGAGGCTGATGCCAAGACAGAATCCGTTGCTTGCAACTTATTGCGCTAAACAATGCCTTTTAACAATGTCTTAATGCAGTGTTTCTCAACCGTTGATGACGCTCTTTAAAACTATGCAAAATCCTGAGGCACCCCCAGTCTAAAGTGTAAAAAAAAAACTTAAATGTTACTTATCAGTGGGTAACCTGAGCCTGAGACGATGCAACGCAACCACCTTGATGAAATTGAGTTCACATCAGAAGCCCCTCCATCATATCAGAGGCCCCCATGCACATCAGAGTCCCCCAGCATATTAGGCCTCATGCACACTGCTTGTCCTAAACTCTCGTTTGGGAGCTTTTGGCGTTAGTAAAAACCTATGTGTCCATGCATACAACCAAGTTTGGAGGCAGTTAAATGTTCTTCTCATGAATCCAGAAGAGTTGCGTTCAGGAGAGGAACATTTTGGCAAAAAACTCCAAACGCGGTGTGAAAGTGCTATCTGTAAGGTAGATATTTGCCAGCACATCAAGGATCGGCACAAAGTGCCTGCGTGACTCCGAAAGGTTACACCTTTCTTGTTTTGTGATCATGCAATAAACTACCCGTTTGGACTCCACTTTGTGCTGATCCTTGGTGTGCTGGCAAATATCTACGTTGTGACTTGAACCAGTATCCAGCTGGTTGTTTCTGCAGCACCCAAACCTTGAGAGCTTATACCAGGAACGTGTGCGATGGGAATATGAAGTATTAAGTGCTAGCTGCGTTTTGCTCTTGGGCGTTTATTCATTTCAGTGGCAAGTACTTTGGCCAATGAAATTAATAAACGTCTAAGTGGTAAACGCAGTGCCGCATTTTTGCCACATTTAGGGTTTTTCTGCTGCCAGTAGAGTTGATGTCTAGGAGTGTTACAGTGTGCAATGTAGCCTTAGAGTCAACCCTTAATGTCAGAAGCCCCCTATATATTGGACCCCCCCCCCCCCCGGTTTCGGAAAACTGGGACCCGTGCTCACGGCAACCCAGGTGGCACCCCAGGGAGTATCGGCACCCTGGTTGAGAAACACTGTCTTAATAAATCCAAAGCTGCATTAATTCGTATATTTTGCATTTGCTTGGAGTTTAATTTTAAGTCTACAGAGTCACCATCGCTTTCCAAAATGTGTTTTGGGCTGAGCTTGTCTTAAAATATAATAGGCTTTTTATAAATGTCGAATATGTTTTTAGCAAGTTGTTTTTTTTGTTTTTTTTTTTTAATTAACCTTGTTCTTTTTAAACATACTGGGAATACGCATAAGGTGGTAACAAGTGTGACTATTTGTTGATAGTCCCCGTTGTAATTGTTCACTTCTTCAAAAGGTTGTACCAATGCCTCGTACAAGGCAAATGAGATCATAAGCAGGACCCAATTGGACGATTATTTATTGAACTCTGAAGACCTTTAGACTGGTGAAAAACAATGAAGAATTTCTTGTAGACCTTGTGAAGAAGTTCTGGTTAATGAAGGACAATCACATCTCTTGTGATGCATCAATACCACTAGCCCTTAAAAACATTGGCATGTTGTGGTATAGGATTTGCCAGTCTAGTGTCCAAATTACAAACTTTGGAAGGCCTGAAGTAGTATTACGCTCTCTAGTCACCCTATGCAAAACTGTGGGAGCCATTTTGTGCCTGGAAATGGTTGTCCTCTCTAGCATCCAATCAAAATGTATGCCTCGCCCTTCTACAGTAGACACAAATCGATTGTTTTTCGTGGGGGGGTCTGCATTTTCCACAATACATCCTTGTTTTGCCCTTTGAAAAAAACAAATGGTGGAATATTGACCAACGCCTTAAATTATTCAGCCTTCCCAAGCGCCCTACAGTCAGAACTGCTACCAAAAGCTGATTATTGCTCAGCTTCTTTAGGCCTCCTCCATTGGCTGAAAGATAACCACTGTCACCATAGTGAGTTGCCTGTTCTCTGCCATTGGGTAGGAATGATTGGCTGAAAGTTACCCTTTAGCAGAAGAGGTCTGGAGGTAGCCTAGAGAAGTTCACAGGTAAGTATGCAACAAATTTTGTTAGCAGCAAGGGTGCCAATGTAGGTAAGATTTTCTATCGTGTAACAGGTCCATTTTAAAGCTAGATGTATAAGAAGTCAAGCTCTTGGTTCAAAATGGCTAATTTGCACCTACAGCAACAAGTCCAAAACCATCCGTAGAGATCTGATTGTCCATGTTGGTTGGCTAGATTGATAGTTATGGTGGTGATGGATAAATCTCTTTTCCTCCTTTGCATGGTAATTATAGTCACACTTTCAGGTAATTTAACATGTTAAAGCAAAGATGTCAAACATGAAAAATGGAGATACAAGAGAAATTTGGACCCTTTATGCCTGGGTGTGGTTTTTTTTTTGCCTCCCTAACAGAGATAACACATTTAAAAGACATCCCACACTTGTAGTATAGTCGATTTTTATATCTGATGGGGGGGTTTGGTTGGTGAGATTTACCTTCTAGCAGTGTGTGTTTCTCCTCCTTCCTACACATCTGTAGGTATTGTTCCACACCCAAAGCCCAGCTGAAATCCTTTGGGATGGCGAGACACCATCGGGCAAGGAGCCACCACTAAAACCATGTGCAGACAGTTTGTATAGGAGCAGTGCATACAGCAAGCTTATAGAAATCATTCGCAAAGCTTTGACCAGCTTAAAACAGCTTTGTTAAAGACTTCAGCACCTCCATCCACGGAACACCTTCTCCCTTGGAGACCCTTGTCCCAGTGATGTTAACTGTTAAGAAGGTATCTGGATTATTTTAGAGAGATTTTTCCAAAATGAAGGTTGTGCCCAGTGGGATTCGGATGGCATTTTACCACGGTTACGTGATAGTTTACGTATTTGGGGTAGTATTTGAGATGTACACAGACACGGATAACAAATGTAATAATATAGGAAAATGTAACAAGAATTCTTAACTAAAGATGCTGTTTTTCCACGGAGTACCATCCACTTTTCATAAGGTGTGGCAGAGATGATCACATACGCATGACCGATGGCAAGCTCTGATGCGAGTTTAAGCTGTAGTATATAGGACTTGTGTGTAAAAAAAAAAATGGCCAACCCCCGGCTGACTGCCCTTGGCGCAACGTGACCTTTTAAGGACTTGGTCAGCTTGTAATGACATTCTTTTAGCATGAAGTCATCTAAGGTAATTAGACTTTGGAGGCTTTCTTAGATATTGTGAGACAACTTTAACAAGACAATATGAAAAATGCAAGGGTTTCGACCATACCCTACTGCCCCCCCCCAAAAGTTTTGGATTTAAATACACATTTTAACTGCTTCAGCCCCTTAACGACCAGGCCATTTTTTTTTTTTTTTTGCGATACGGCACTGCATCACTTTAACTGACAATTGCGCGGTCGTGCGACGTTGTACCCAAATAAAATTGATGACCTTTTTTTCCCACAAATAGAGCTTTCTTTTGGTGGTAATTGATCACCTCAATGTTTTTTACTTTCTGATATAAAACATATCCAATAAAAAAAATTTAAAAAATCTAATTTCTTCATTAATTTAGGCCAATATCTCTTCTGCTACATACTTTTGGTAAAAAAAAAAAAAAAAAAATCCCAATAGGCGTATATTGATTGGTTTGCACAAAAGTTATCGTGTCTACAAACTATGGGATATTTTTATAGCTTTTTATTTATTTATTTATTTTACTAGTAATCGCGTTTTTTTTTTTTTTGCGGGACTGCAACATTGCGGCGGACAAGTTGGACACCTAACTCACACTTTTTATTACAGTGAACAGTGCTAAAAATATGCACTGTCACTGTACTAATGACACTGGCAGGGAAGGGGTTAACACCAGGGGCGATCAAAGGGTTAAGTGTGTCCCTAGGGCAGTGATGGTGAACCTTGGCACCCCAGATGTTTTGAAACTACATTTCCTATGATGCTCAACTACACTGCATATTGCATGAGCGTCATGGGAAATGTAGTTCCAAAACATCCTGGGTGCCAAGGTTCGCCATCACTGCCCTAGGGAGTGCTTGCTAACTGTGTGGGGGATGGACTCACTTGATGTGCACAGAGATCCGTGTTCCTGCTTAACAGGAACAGAAGATCTGTGTCCGCCCCTATCAGAATGGGGATCTGCCTTGTTTACATGGGCAGATCCCTGTTCTGCCTCTCGGTGGAGTGTTTCCAGGGGGCCGGCAAACGTCGTGTCCGCTTGACCCGCTGATTGGCTCCCCCTGTGCGTCCCTGCTGTCTATTGCACAAAATTACATACAGGTAAATTGTTTCGCGCAATAGAGTCGAACTATATGTACTGTAGCCGGTCGGCAAGTGGCTGCCAGCAGCTTTTCTGTTTCAATCTTTTTATTGAGATTTCAAATAGTAATAGAACATTGTAGGTAGACAAAGTCAAGTACAAAAATAGAGCTGTCAGCATAAGGAGTATGCAGATAGTGACAACCATACAAAAAGAATTAAGGAGTCCAACCCAACCCATGGACCCATAAAAAGTCCCATAGCACAGCACTCAGCCTGTGAAGTCTCTGTAAACCTCAAAAAAGTCCATGCGAAAAAGGAGAAAGGCTGGTGCCATGAAAGTCGGCTAAAACATAATTATTGCATGTGAACAGCAGTCAAAAAGAAAGCCAACGCGTTTCGTCCGTCAGGCCTTAATCATGGCTCATCATGATTAAGGCCTGACGGACGAAACGCGCTGGCTTTCTTTTTGACTGTTGCTCACATGCAATAATTAAATGATGTTTTAGCCGACTTCCAAGGCACCAGCCTTTCTCCTTTTTTACATGAGGGTCGAGAAACTACATCAATGTGGGTGTCCATGTAGAGTCCCATATAGTAGAACATATACAGCTATATTTCTAGAAAAGGCTAGACCAAAAAATGGGCCTTGTTTCAGGGCAACATTGTGAGCCCAACAGAAGGGTTAAACAGAACTACACCCACTCATTCTCCCCGACTGGGCAAGTAAAAACCTTAGTAATATAAGAATTAACTAGATCTAATAGAACAACTGCTAGCAGCTTTTAAGTGACACCCAGCACTCTCATTAGGACTATCTTCACCTGGAGCTGAATGGTACTTGAATAGCTTCAACAAAGCTTCCCAAAGCTCGGCCAAAGGTTTGCAAATGCTTTGTAGAATAATTGCTGTACAAACTGCTCTTATACAAGCTAAATGTATTATGTAAGAGGTCTAAGGGCTTATTCTCAGAGGGCGGTTGGCAGGCGGCTGGGAGATCTGTCGCCTCCTCTGCAGCTGTTTTAACCCTAAAAAGGCTGAAACACAACTCCGCAGCTGCATGCATTACATGTGATTGTGGCAGGGCCCCGATTACCTTTAATGGGTGGCAGTCAGCGGTGGTACTGCCGAATGTCACAGGGTTTATTTTTGCCGTGGCCGCAGCCTTGAGAGGCTTTATGTCTTTGTGTAAGTGTGTGGTCGGGAGCGGGTAAAACCGCGACCCAGCTACCTGCTTTTACTGCCCCCTGGCTGCATGTCTGAATGAGCCCTTAGTGCAAAGTTCATTACAAGGCAGAGTCGACCTTGCACTGATCTGTCCTAACTAAAGGGAATTTTGATTGGTTGATTTCAGTTGCTGCTCTTTAAATTGGCACTTTGCTCCTTGCACCTATTAAATGTGTGGCATTTGAGTAGAGCTTGAACCTCTGTAGTGGTATCTCATCACCAAAATCCCTGAAGGATATAGAAATCTGTACAATCTAACCCAGCACAAGCACAAATATTAGATAGCATTTTGATTTTTTTAAACTACAGCTGTTATTGGGAGCAAAACCTGTCAGTATCCTACATTACACTGGAGAAATAGGTCTTCAAAATGTTAATTTTTTTTACATTTCTATGGATAGTAGAGTTGTAATTTGTGTGGGAGTGACCTAAGTGCGTAGAGATGGATAGGTCTGCCATCTCCTAAATGGTAGCTTTCCAGTTTGATGCTTGCGCTCATTCTCATTCGAATGTGCGCACAGATCATTTCATTTTAGACGGCATTTTTTTTTTTGTTGCAGATGATTTGGTGCATTGCAAATGGGAGTTAGTGCTTTCAGCTCAGGAATTTTTGATGTGATCGTATTTTTTCATGATGGCACTGCAATAGTGTACAATTTGTCTGAGCTTGAGTATAGTAGTTAGGGGTTACACCAAGTGGTACTTTGCTCATGGAGGACAAAGCAACAGGTCCACTTATTATATACTACGTATGTGCTGCCCTTGCCAAAATTTCTGAAGCTCTAGCACCAGCACCAGAAAAATGGTTTTCGAAGCTGAAGACTAACACCACCAACCTTAAGAGGTTTGAAGAGTCTCACAAAAGAGTTTCTTTTGTGGAGTGTAGCTTGTGTCTGGCAAACACTGTGTTCCAAGTGGGGGAAAGGGGAGATTTGGGACTTTATATGAGGCATAGGACTCGTAGGTAACAATGCCTCCATCCCTGTTTGATAATTTATTTCTTCAATAGACTATGTTCCCAGTGCTGAAGGCTATAGATCACACCAAGTACAAGTGTGGATGAAGGGATAGTAGGACCAGGGCTAGACTGTGCAGTTCATCCACGTTAGAAGAAATGCAGTTATGAACCATACAAACACATTTAGACAGCACTCAGTGCCCTGGATAATCACTTGTGGAATCGTGGGGAATGGGAACCAAGTAACCCAAGTTATGGTGAAAGGAACACTTCTGTTTATTACCCACAGTGGGGAGATAAATTCATTAAAAAGCAAACGATACCAAGTTGGAGGTTCCGGGCACCGATGGGCTAAGGTCTTCCAGTCCAGCGGTCAGGGCTGCTTGGGGAGGTGCCGATTGCTCAACCCTTGGAAGTGGAGCCAAGCGGCTCGGTAATCCTGGCTGGGACACGCCAGCGCGCTCAGATGACGTCACTACAGGCACTTTGTCAGGGACTCTGAGGCATCCATCTTGGTCCCCATGGTTCCATCTGTCATCCCGTAGTGACGTCAGTCGGGCGAGCTGGTGTGTCCTGGCCAGAATTAAAGAGCCGCCTGGCTCCACTTCCAGGGGTTGAGTGATTGGCGCCTCCCCAAGCAGCCCTGACCACTGGACTGGAAGACCTTAGCCCATCCGAAAAAAACAAGAGTAGGGTGCACAACTGATTTTTTTCAACTGCTACTTTCACCATAGCTTGGTCTGGGTTACTTGGTTCCCATTCCCCATGATTCACCCACAAGTGATTATCCAGGGCACTGAGCGCTGTCAAAATGTGTTTGTATGGCTTGTGTCTGGCAGAAGTTGGATGCTCACAGAGCAATAATGTTTAATTAAACTTATGAAAAACTTATGAAAAAAGCAGTTGAGTGTCCTACTCTTTTTGTTGGTTTATCTCAAATGGGAGACGAAACGCGATTACAGCCTGAGCTGAGATTATAAGCATGAAAGCAGAATATTTTTTTGTGTTTTTGCTACGTTAGGCCTTTTTATTTTTATTTTTTATTTTTTTATTTTTGTAAGCAAAGCATGCCCATTTTCTAGATAGCGCTCTGGTTTTTCAAGTGCCATGTCCGAGTGGATTTGACAGTGGAGCACAATGCATGGCCTCTAATCTCTCTTACCTTGCAGCCTTCGAAGATCACGACAGTGCTGTGGATGACCGGGACAGCGATTACCGCAGCGAAACCAGCAACAGCATTCCTCCACCCTACCACACCACCTCCCAGCCCAACGCCTCCGTCCACCAGTTCCCCGTGCAGCCGCGTCTGCAGCAGCAAGGTGGTTCTCGAGAGTCCTGTGTAGACTCCATGCAGAGCTATGACTTGGACTTTCGGGAGAGAAGGACCATGAGGTAAATTCTGCTGAAGGGAGAGCGTAAGATTTCTTGTAAATTATGGAAGGGTTTTGTTGTTTTTCAGTCTGATCTTGAAATGTTCTTTAAAATTATATTCAGGAGCAGCAAATTCCAAATCTCAACATACAAAACCAGAACGATCTATAAGTCAATGTGAGTCTTTCGTTAATCTAATTCCTGGTAGGTCACTAATTTAAAACGCCCAGTTCCAAACTTTTTTTTTTTTTAATTTGGATAGGGTGCAGAATGGTTAAAAGCCTTGCAGCTCCTTTGTTTCGCTGATTAGATCCTGTAGTCAACGCAAAGCTGTGTACATGAAGTCAGCATTTTTATACATCGGTCTCATCTCTTTCCTGTCATTCTTATATGCCAAATAGGTGTTGATTTATTGCATTTTTGATAGAATGGAAGATTTTCTGAGACAACTTGATTTGCTGTATCTGAGAAGCTTTGCCATAATTAATTTAAAGTGAAAAAAAAAAAATAAAACGCTGTCAGGTTTCTCTTGCTGTCTAAGGAGAAAAGAGCCAAATGTAGAATGCAATATATCCAGATTTCTTTTAATTCAGACACTTAGATCCTAAACATTCCAGCATGTTTTAGTTATTCAAAAGGTTACTATTCATTAGGGCTTTTGTGCTGTGCGTACTGGACCGATAAAATTGGAGGGATACTGGGGGGTAAATGGTAAAAATTCTACAAATTCCGGTTAAGCCTTATTCAACAGTGCCAGGCCCTAATGAAGGGGAACCATTTAAAGGCCTGAAACACGTTGGAGTTTTATGACTTTAGAGTCTGAATTACCGTAAATTGAATTCACATTTTATTCCTCTTTGAACACCAAGTCTCCACTTGAGTTAAGATCCAATCTTCGGCCATTTTCTCTCTTGCACAAGCAGAGCAAGGATAGGTGTCCCCATTGAAAAGATTTCCCATTACCTTATATTCAATGAAAACTAAAAATGTGTCAATCCCAAAACTAATGGTCACCAAAACCGAGAGAGGAAGAAAAAAAACTCTGTTTTGGTGACTGAAACATGTTGGGTGTTACAGGATACACCCTGCGCTGTCCACAGCTTATGGGACTATCTGTACCAACTGGGTTTGATTGCAAAATCGTATTGTGCAATATATTTCATGTATGGGTATGTTATGTTTTTATCATTTAGGGCTATGTTTGCCCATCCTGTATATGCTATGTACTAATTAAAGTGGCGTCACTGCCTTTTAAACTTTCTATACTGTCTACTACTCAAATTTCTGCCTTTAAAGTCCAAGGGGATTATTCCAGTGCATTGCACATGCTTTTCAATTTATCCCTAGTTTATCCGCTTCCCGACCGCCGCACGAGATGTACGCCGGCAGAATGGCACGGGTGCGCAAAAGGCCATACCCTGCTTCGTAATCCTGGGCTAGCGGGCGCATGCACGCCGCCGGAGGCACGGGTGTGTGCTCGCGGGTCCCGCGGACTCTATGTCCGCCGGTGGCCTGCGATCACGACGAAGAGAGGCAGAACGGGTAAATGCCGCAAGCATAATAATAACAATGCCATAAATCCGCTATTTTGTAGACGCTATAACTTTTGCGCAAACCAATCAATATACACTTTTTGCGATTTTTTTTTTTTACCAAAAATATGTAGAATAATACATATCGGCCTAAACTGAGAAAAAAAATGTTTTTATATATATATATTTTTTTTTAATTATTTTGGGGATATTTATTATAGCAAAAAGTAAAAAATATTGCTTTTTTTTTTCAAAATTGTAAGTCTTTTTTTGTTTGTAGCGCAAAAAATAAAAACGCAGAGGTGATCAAATACCACCAAAAGAAAGCTCTATTTGTGGGGAAAAAAAAAGGACGTAAATTTTGTTTGGGTACAACGTTGCACGACCGCGCAATTGTCAGGTAAAACAACGCAGTGCCGAATCGCAAAAATTGCTCTGGTCATTAAGGGGGTAAAATCTTCCGGGGCTGAAGTGGTTAAGGTTTCACTTTGGAGGCTCACAGGGTTAAGGTGTAGGTTTTTTTTTCCATAATACATTTTTATTGAAAATTCAGCAAATTACATATACGGTGGGGAAAATAATTATTTGATCCCCCTGCAGATTTTGTAAGTTTGCCTGTTTACAAAAAAAATGAAGAGTATCATTTTTATTATAGGTGTATTTTAAATGATAGAGGCAGAATATCAACCAAAAATCCAGAAAAACCACATGATACAAATGTTATAAATTGAGTTGCAGCTCACTGAGTAAAATAAGTATTTGATCCCCTACCAACCAACAATAATTCTGGCTCCTGCAGACTGGCTCCAGTAGGTGCTCATGTGGTACACAGATTAGTCCTGTCAATGTAAGAAGGTGCTCCTAACGACAACTTCTTTGGTATAAAACCTGTCCACAGAATCTCTTCCTTCTTTCAAACCTCACCGTCATGGGCAAGACCAAAGAGCTGTCAAAGGACGTCGGGGACAAAATTGTAGACCTGCACAAGGCTGGAATGGCCTACAAGACCATCAGCAAGAAGCTTGGGGCAAGGAGACAACTATTGGAGCGATTATTCGCAAATGGAAGAAATACAAACTATAAGTAAAACACTCCTATGGAGCAAGGTACAAAGTTGGTCTGTACCTTTAGCCCCAAAGCATAATGTTTCCACCTCCGTGCTTCACTGTAGGGTTGGTGTTCTTAGGGTCATAATCAGCATTTTCCTCCAAACACAGCAATAGCCTAATAGTATAAAAAAGTATATTTTATTTATAACCACACGTATTGTTATAAATAAAATATACCTTTTTTATATCATTACTGTCCATTGTGCCTCTAAAGTCCGAACTTGGGCTATTTATATGCCCAATCTCTCCTTGGAAGAAATACAAAATAACCATCAATCGCCCTCGGTGTGGAGCTCCATGCAAGATTTCACCTCATGGGGTGAGGATGATGAGAAAAGTGAGGGATCAGCCCAGAACTACACGGGAGGAGCTTGTGAATGATGTCAAGGCAGTTGGGACCATAGTCACCAAACCAACCATTGGTAACACAATACACCGCCATGGATTGAAATCCTGCAGCGCCCACAAGGCCCCCCTCCTCAAGAAGACGCATGTACAGGTCCTTCTGAAGTTTGCAAATGAACATCTAAATGATTCAGAGAAGGATTGGGAGAAAGTTTTGTGGTCAGATGAGACCAAAATTAAGCTTTTTGGCATTAACTCGACTTGCCATGTTTGGAGGAAAATTATGAACCTAAGAACACCAACCCTACAGTAAAGCACGGAGGTGGAAACATTATGCTTTGGGGCTTTTTCTCTGCTAAAGGTACTCGCTGACTTTGCTGCATTGAGGGGCCAATGGATGCCGCCATGTATTGTAAATTCTTGGATGAGAACCTTCTTTCCTAAGCCAGAACACTGATGATGGGTCCTGGATGTGTCTTCCAGCATGACAAAGACCCAAAACATACCCCCAAGGCAACAAAGGAGTGGCTCAAGAAGAAGCACATAAGGGTCATACAGTGGCCTAGCCAGTCTCCAGACCTTAATCCTATAGAAAATTTATGAAGGGAGCGGAAACTTTGAGTTGCCAAGCGACAGCCAAGAAGCCCTAAAGGATTTAGAGAAGATCTGTAAAGAAGAGTGGTCCAAAATTCCTCCTGATATGTATGCAAACCTGGTCACCAACTACAAGAAACGTCTTACCCCTGTGCTTGCCATCAAGGGTTTCTCCACCAAGTACTAAGTCATGTTTTGCTTGGGGATCAAATAATTATTTTACTCACTGAATTGCAACTCAATTTATAACATTTGTATCCTGTGTTTTTTCTGGATTTTTGATTGATAATCTGTCATTTTAAAGTACACCTATGATAAAAATTATAGACCCTTCATTTCTTTGTAAGTGGGCAAACATACAAAATCTGCAGGGGATCAAATTATTATTTCCTCCACTGTAAATGCAATATAAAAACAAAAGAAAAAGAAAACGACGGGCACAGAGATATGGATCCTCAAAATTTTCAAAGAACACAGTCAAATGTCAAGAAGGTCAAGGAGAATAATTAACACTGCAAACATACACACAGCTAAATAGTCCTGGCAATCCCTTTCCTTAAAAAAAAAAAAAGGAATATATACTTTGCATTTTTCAAAACAGAAAGTAACATTTTTTTTAATGCAAAAAAATAATAAAAATTGTATTCAACTTCAACAGTCTTCCAGTGTAAACGGTTATTTAACATCCAGAAACTCCTTTTTTTTGTTTCTAGAATAACGTCCACAAGAATTTAAAGCCTTTCGATATTCATTATTGACATCTACCAATGATTGTCAATCTTGGGCTGCTTGGTTATTGAAACCTCTGTTACATACAATTTGGGGCCCTTTAGGAGAGAAGTCGGCTCTATTTACTTACAAAAATTGGTAAAAAAAAGTACAATACTTCTCTCATTAACTTCCACAGGAGTGCCAAGGGCATTGTGAAGCCTAAGGCCACCCATAGACAGAGCGATTTTCTTCCCTGCAACCAGAGGTCGCAGGAAAGAAAGTTGCTTGATTTCCCCATCAATACCATCAGTGTTGATGGGGGAATCCCTCTTACGGAGCCATCCTGTTCCCCCGGCGGAAGCCGTCACCGCCGGGAGAACACAGTGATTATTACTTGTGGCTATAAAATCAATAATTGCATGTGAAATTCGACAGGCTGAATGTAAGTTTATTGATCAACTTGGGTACATTTAGCCTGCCCATACATGATTCAAATCTGAGCTGCTTCCAGCCCAACAGGCCAAGATTCGAACCATCTATGGCCGGCTTAAGTACCATATGTGAAATCAGGGTTGCTATATTGCACTTGTTATAAGGACATTTGCCAACATACTGTAGATACTTGCACAGTTTCGTGAATATGTACATGAGCCAACCAGTGCTTGTTGGAACAGCAATTTTCAGATACCTTATTAGGCCTCATACAACTTAGAATTTAATGAACTGAAGGTGGTAAGTTACTGAATGGTCCCATAGCTCAGGCACATGCAGCAGTAGCTTGGAAAAAAAAAAGGGAATGGTGTTAATATTAATGCAATCTTTAGTAGTATTTTACAGGTATCGCTTATCTCGGTAATGGAGAACTTTCCACAAGTCATGATGTTAAACTATTCTGTTTCTTACTATCCTCTGCAATGTTTCTACCCTTACTTTTCTTTCCTTTCAAGGAGATATGATAGCGTAGATTCCAGTGCAAATGGACGGCACGACCTAGAGTCTGCGTCTGAATCTAGTCAGCTGACAAGCCGCCACTGTTCCTTAGAGAGCAGGCATTCTCTAGATCTTTCTGATAGGTGGGTCAACTTTTCCGTTACTCCCTGTACACCCCCTGCTTGTTACGTGGTCTTGTCCTGTGCCGTACGCAATGTATGTCCTCGGTGTCATTGCTGTCCACAATTACAATCCGAATGTAGCTTAGTGTGCCAGGAGCCATCGTCACTTGTCGAGGTGGTAAGGTGGTTGGCTTCTTCAACAGTCATCTTGTGTGACTTTTAGTCACTTGCCACAAAAATAGCCCAAAAAAGGTTGCTAAATTTCCTTTGTCACAGAGAAAGGAAATAAGGTGACCACTTGTTTTGAAGTGAGGTGAAATTTTGCAAACAGGGATGCAGCAATAAAACCGTATAGAGTTTCTTACCCATCCAGACTCTATACAAAATGTTGGAGCATAAGGTCTACTCTAGTATTTTGTGCATTTTATATAGTATGCACTTTATAGTCATAGTACTAGAAGCCAGCCTAAAATATCTCGACAAAGTCCCAAGATGCCAGCACTCTAAGCAGTCCAATTACAGACGAAAATATTCCAACTTTTTGGGGTAACAAGAGTCTTTTTAAATTGCCAAAAACAAGGATCCTTAACCACAAACAATCTAGTCTATCGTAAGTCCAGTTGGTAAACCGTGATGTGACTTCCTAATGGCAATTAAAAAGGGTTCTGTATTTAGGACTGCGAAGTTTGAGACTCCTTAAAGCGGAATTTCACCCTAAAGGGGAAGTTATGCTTTATGTCCCCGCCCCCCCTCCCACCCCCTATAAAAATTTGGGGGGGGTACCTAGTTTTGGTAGGTACCCGCTCCCACTTCTGGTCGGATCACCTAGGCAATTCCACCAAAAGTTTGGCCCCTCACCCCCCTCCCTGCCCGTAACCTCTTGGGGCACATTGCAGATCCTATGAGGCTGTGGGACCACTCATGCAGCCGGAGAGGAAGCTGGCTGTCAGGCTTCAAGGAGTCACAGCTGGCTTCCTTCACTAAAAATGCCTGCGCTGGGGATCCTAAAACTCGCGAAGAACCAGCCCGGGTGAGGACAACGCTGGATCCTTGGACAGGTAAGTGTCCTATTATTTAAAGTCAGCAGCTACAGTATTTGTAGCTGCTGACTTTTAATGTTTTGCAAACAGGCTGAAGATCATCTTTAAACACTAGATGGCCACTATATTGGTGGACCCAGACCATCGCTGCTACTAGTCATTGTGTGCTTCCAGCCTTGTAGTAACAGATTAGGGAAAGTCGCCTTCTGTTCCAGCATGACTTTGCCTTTGTACGCAAACAGTGTTATCAAGACATGGTTTGTTGTGGAGGGACTCGAGTGGCCTACATAGACCTCAAATCTACAGAGCACCTTTGGGATGAATTGGAAAGCCAATTACTAACCAGATTTTCCAGGTTTTGGAATAGATTGTCTAATGAGCTAGGTGTGATGGTCAGGTGTCCACAAACATTTAGCCATCTAGTATATTTTAGAAGACTTATGTTTAACTTAAGCCTGTAGTGACTAAAAAGTGGCAGCTGCCATTGTGACCTCCAGATGGAAATACTGGTTGCTTGGATGTTATGAAAATCTAATGGCTTCAATACTTTGAGTCAACAATTTGAAGCAGATATGCAGATTAGGAAAGTAAATTCCAAAAGCCTCATCTGCAGACTTGCTCTAGGAAAGTATTAGACAGATGGTTAGCGTGACCGCCACATTGGCAGCCTCCATGTTTCAGTTTACAGCCAGTTGCTGTCCTGTGAGTTTCTATATAATTTACTTGTTAAAGTGTAAATGGGGGCAATAATAACATATGATGCAGTTTGTCACCAGTTTTTTTTTTTCTCTGAGTCCCCCCCCCCGTAGCCACATATAATTACCTGTTAATCCTGCCAGTAGCGCCATTATTTTTCCACTTCTTGCAATAAGGCGACAACATTGTTTATCCTGCAGTGAATTTGTGTGGCAGTGTTGTCACCCTGTGAATAGAGTAGGCTTAGGTGGACCTGTAGCTGTAGTCAAATAGCTTGAATTAGGGGCTTAATGGCCAGAGCAAATAGTGGTGACAAGAGACAGCCTTGCATTGTACCCCACGATATTGATAATACATCAGAGTGATATCTGCCATATTGCTTGGACACTTTTGGGAACAAAAAGAGGCCATAATCCAGTTCAACAACAGTGGGCCAAACCCCCAGCACTTCAGTTTTAAGTGTAAGTAATCTCAACTAAGGGGAGTCAATTGACTTTTGCATATCTAGTAAAGGGAGCATTAAGGAACATATTTCTTTCTGTGTGTAATGTAAAGCAGAAGTGAAATCCTGTAAACAAGGTCACCTACCTATCATCCTGGTACAAACTCTATTTGATCCTTGGAAATTAAACTTGGCAGCACCCCACAAAGCCTGTTTGCAATTATCTTGGCTAACAGTTTAATCTTGATATTAAAGAAATAGGGCAGCAGTTTGCTCAGGAGGTATGGCGAGGAGCTTTGTCTGAGAACATTTTAGTAAGGCGAGGGGGTAGGGTGTCTGGGAATTTTTTTTATAATAGGTGGCCAAAAAAAACATCAGGACCAGATTTTTTTGCAGGGTTTCAAAGTTGTAATAGGTATTTGAACATCTTCCAAGTTAATTTCCATGTCTATGGAGATCCTGGCGGACTCTGAAAGGGGGGTTCCTTTTGTAAGCACCACTGGCAGTGTTATATGGTTTCTCACAATCCTTCAAACTTGCTACTTTTGCTGGACAGCTTGGCCTGTTAAAAGGCTGTGTTAATGCTGCTGACAAGGCAAGTCATATACAGCATGTCATTTCTGATTTTGGCCCATGGTTCCACTTTAATGTGGCAATGCACCAGAATTCAGCTATGGAAGCTTGGGTAGACCTAAAGTAGCGCTAAGGGAAACAAAAAATGCCATCGTAAATGCAGTCTGTCAGTAGCATTAACACAGCAGTTTTTATTTATGTCAGCCTTCTCCGTAGCGTAGTTATGTTACCTGTTGATCCTGCCCGTAGGTACAATAAAACCTTCTGGATTATTGCTATTGACAGACTGCATCAAATGTCATTGATTATGCCCACTGGAAGATCTGCCATTAAAAAAAATTCACTAAATCCTTCAGAAATGGGAACGTAGACACATGTCTACCTTCCCAATCCCATCTAGTTTCATCAATACTGAAAAAAATACTTAAAAGATTACATCATGGTGTCCTCTATGTAGTCCTGTAGAGTTTAGATTAACTACTATGTTGTGTGCAATTTTTGTTCATGGCAAGGTTTTGTTTGTTTAAAAAAAAATGTTACAATTACCAGATATTCCTTTTGTATAGTGCTCCTTCCTTTTTCTTTTTCTGTTATGAATTCTCATAAGTTGGTATGTAAGCTGTTTGGTAAACAGTGTTTTTATTTTTTTCTTCTTTTTTTTTTTTTTCATTCTTTTCCCCATTCCTTACTTTTTCCTTATACATATGGTAGAAATCCCTCCTTAGTTAGAAAAGATAAAATTAGAATCATTCCTGTAGAGACAAGAGCTGTCGATAAAGAGTGGGAAGATGAATGTGAAACCTTAGGCAAACAGCACATAGAAGACTTCCTGAAAGAGAGTCGAAAAAATTGGCAGGTCGCCAACCTAGTAAAGAGAAATCTGGACATGGAAATGCAGTTAGGTCTTCGGCAATTAAAATCCAGTCAAGATCTGGTTCCAAAATCTTTTTACCATTACCCTGAACAGTATAACACTATTGACAGACGGAAAGGGAAAAAAAAATCTTCCAGTCATCGCCTTCAAAAGGTTAGCAACGGTGTTGCACCAAAGAAGAGCCCAGATCTGCAAACTCTGAAATCACGAGATGTTGAACGCACAAATGATGTTGTTTGGTCCAGTTCATCACTTGAGCGTAATGATGATTCCATCATCTCCTTGTATCCCGTTTTACGACCCTATAAGAATGGCTTGCTGGTGAAAAGTGGAAAGCAAACTTATAATCGTGATCCAAAAGATGTAATTCAAATTAAAATATGTCAGAAACCAGTGGACAAGAAGCCAGGCATTATTGGTCACAGTTCTTCACTTGATACTTTGGAGGAATATGACAGTAGTGCTTCAGATGGTCAACTGTCCTCACCAATTTCTGGGGATGAGTTGGAAGAACTAGCCTTGCTTTCACAAAACTGGGGTGGTCCTAGCTTGTTTTACTCTAATGGGTTCACTCTAAATTCTCTTAACTCGGGTTCAGGTGATTTAAAACCCGCACATTATAAAAATAGTGGGAAATACGGCTGCTCGATGCATAGTCTTAAGTTATCTCCGGTTGAGGAACCAAGTGAAGAATATGTAGATACGATGGATGAGTTGCAGTGTCTTGTTGAATCTGTTTCAGAGTACTTGGCTGAAAAAGAGGAAGAGATTAATAGGTTTCACACCTTACCAGTCAGTAATGTAAACAGTAGTGGTGCTGTGAAAAAACAAAATCCTGAAGATAAAATAGAAGACCTGACTAATGACCTAAATAGGGGAAGCTCAAATAACGAAATGAAGTCGGAATCCCTTCCTGATCTGTCAGGCATTAAAAACACAGTGAACTCCTTATTTAGTTCATTCACACAGAAGGTTGGTTCTGGGGCAAAACACATAACCACATCCGTAGAAAAGATTGTTTCCTCAGCTCCTGAGAAACAACAGCTTCCCAAAACCGGGGGGATATCAAAAATATTTAACATTCGTCTTAACATGGGGACCAGTGATGTGAAGAAAAGCAACAGTGAGAGCCTTGGCTTTCAAAGCGGGCAAAAATCAAACTTGTCTGGTGGCTGGAACATACCTGGACAGGAAGCCAACAAAAACAAAGAAGGCTTCAGCCAATCTCAAACAACCCCTGCTGCTTCTCTTCCATCTCCCAGCAATCTTCCTTCACACCAGTATGCTCATGAGCGTGTCGATGTTAATGTTTCTCAAATGGTACTTCCCGAAAAAAGTGCAGAAGCACCAAATATGATAGACCCTGTATGTTCAGTTAACAAGCCATCCTTAAACAAAACTGACTTTTCTTCTGAAAATAATAAAATCAGTGTTGTTGATGTTAAAATGAATGGTAATACTTCTCAACTAGTCAACAAACTGGACACCAGTGGTGTAGCAGGAACACACGTAAAATCTGCAGAACTGGATTCTTCTCTGCCTAAATCCGAAGATATTTTAAAGCCAACTATAGATGTTAGGAGTAGTGATCACAAGCCAGTAGCCAGTGATGTTTCTGAAGCAGCCAAGGGACCCGAGACAGAATTCTTTCATCCTTTGAAAAAGTCCTTCAGTCAGTTATTTTTCCAGTCATCAGATAGTTCAACCAGTAATACAAGTAGCATGGAAAATGCAAAAAGTTTCAAATCAGAAACAGACCTTCGTAATAATACTTCTGGGTTAAGCAAAATTAAAATTCCCTTTTTCAGTTCTTTCAGTTTAGTGGGCAAAAATGATTCTGAGAGCAGCACAGCTGTTTCAAAATTACCTAGAATGGCATCTTCTGAAAGTGTTTTCTCAACAGATGAAATGAATAAAATTGCTACTAATGAATCAAAATCAGAGAAAATTTTTAATAAAGAAGCCCTTTTAGGTGAAGTATTTGTCAAGGACTCTCTTCAAATTAATGAGAAACAACCTTTAACCACGTTTAAAAAGCCAGAAAGCATCCCTATAATCTTCCAACAGCGGGCAGATGAAAATGAGAGCAAAGAGCAAAAAGGTTCACCTAGTCTAATACAAAAGACTGTGCATAATTCTGAAATGGATAGTAGCCAAAAGAATCCCAAAATGGATATACCAAACACGTGCCCTAGGGCTGAAGAAAGCAAGGAGAGCACTAAGGGATTTATCTCCAGGCTCTTTAGGTTTTCATCGACTGAGAACCTAAATGCAGCCAAGGAAACGCTTGTCAAAGAAAGTGTAAGTTCTCAGGATAAAAAATCTGGAGGTTTCTTTTCAGGGTTGTTTAGGGTCGCATCATATGATAATCTTTCAAACGTCAAACAAAATTCTGCAAGCTTTGTAGGACCCCAACAAAAAGAATGTGTATATAGCAAAGTTCAAAGTGATGGTAGTGGCTCTGTAGAAGAACAGTCTGGAGTATTCAGTAAGCTCAAGCTTTTTTTGCCCGCTCAGAAAGAAAATGAAAGCAATGTAAAGCAAACAAATAAAAATGGTTTAGAACAAAAATGTGGTGATAAAGTCAGCATTGATCAACCACTTAGACCTTTAGCTTGCCGCTCACGTGATGTTTCTGTCCAGTTTGATTCAGAAACTGAAGATTCTGGTTTGTTTTGGATGGATGACTTTGAAAATAGTTTATATCAGTGTGAAGGACCCATTTCAAATACTCATACAGGGCTGGAAGAAACAAGAAGCTTTACAAGTTATGAGTGGGAGTATGATGATCCAGACTGGTGTGCAGAATTGCCCGTGGAAGAGTCCTTCGCTTGTTATGCCCATGGAAGCACTGAAGCTAATGAAATGATTAGGTCTCCTGAAGTACCCGATGCTATCATTAATTTGTGCAAGAAAGATCAAAATGATAATGACTGGATTTCATTTGTACCGTTAGAAGAGGGGCATTTGAACACGAGGGACTCTTGTTTGATTGTTACATCCTACAAACAGGATATTAACTTTACCTCTGCCCAAAAGGATGAAAGTAGTTTGAACAATGGGTTACCTCTTGATTTGAGTTATTCCTCGCAGTGTGACCGTTCTCTGTGGAGCTTGATCGATCAAGATTCTTTGCTTTTTAATGAAAATGCAATGTTCTGTCTTGAAAATGAGGAGTACCTGGAATGGTTGGCGTTGCTAGAATTCGGTTTGTGGTGGCTAGCTGAAGATGGTGATTGTGGATATTACATGTATAGTGATGGGGTCTATGTGTATTCCTTGTTAACTGATCCTACAGGTGAATATGTTTATGTCTGTGAACCAGACACAGAACTATACCTAGACTATGAAGACTACATTGAACCTGATTACTTGGCAATGGATGATATTATAGTTTGTGGATTTAAGGTTCCTTTTGGCAATGGGGATCTACCATGGTTTGTTGAAGATCAAATGTATGAGAGCCACTCATTAAATAGCCCCATTGATTTCTCTTTACCAAGAAGTGATCAGTTAATGAACTTAAACCTGGAGACCTTCTCTCATATGTTTGAAGAATCTATCCACTGCCAGAGAGACCAGCCTGTGGATTTTTCTGCTCGCAAACTTCGAAAAATGAAAGTGGACCTTCGATCTGATGGTGAAAATGTTTTCCTTGACAAACAATCACTTGACCTAACCATGTATCCACAGTGGAATACTACAAGACTGGAATCAAGTGTACAAGGGCATACAAAACCCTTTCCATCAGGATCCTCAGAAGCTCATAGAGCCTCTTCTTCATTCCCTAATCTCACGGAAGAATCAACGTCGAATAATGAAAAATCTTCTGAGAAAAGTGAACCGAAGAAATCCATGTTTAACCCTGTATCTTCTTTATTTTCTTCTCTTGGGGGTCTCCTAGCTAAAAATGAAGATGATAAACCTTGTACCTCCTCATCTGAAGGTCGGTCTTCTGTCCCAAATGACATAACAGTAACAGTTGGCGCACATAATTATTCTGTAAAAGAGAAGCATGCAAACCCTAACCAAGATGATTACATCCGTTATCCAAACAGGAGCAGGGACATATTTCATAGAGAGAGCAATACCTTGCAAGATTTACATTCAAGTAGAATTAATAGTGAAAGGACTTCTATGCATGGAGTGCGTGACATACCTATGCACAGTCAGTTACCACCTCAGATGCAGGGGAATGTTAACAAAATGGATGAACAGCAGCACAACCCACTTCCTAAATATACCAAAGTCCCACGTTCAAATGAATCAGAAAAAACTATTCTGAAGAGCGCCCTTGAAATATTTAACATAAGTGATAGCAGCGGTACTAAAACTGTCACCGACAAAAGCACAACATCTGGATTTTTTAACTTTTTCAAGACGCAATCTGATGCATCAGAACTGAGCGCTCCAAAAACACAAGAACCATCACAGCTAAAGCCTAGTCAAAATGAAAGTTCAGATAAAACCAAAGAGAAAACTGTCCATGGTGATAAGGAATCCCTTGGCATTTCATCCATATTCGAATCAATTACTGATCTCTTTAAAGCTGAAACTTTGACTGGAAAGCCTACTAGTGGTGTGACACCTACTTTAGAAAAAACAAAGATTGCTAATAAGCAGGAAGAACCGGGCATTAAAGAATCCCCTGGTATTTCATCCATGTTTGGTTCACTAAGTGATCTCTTTAAAGGTGAAACCATTACTGGAAAGCCTTCTAGTGATGTGACATCTCCTTCAGTGGAAACAAAGATTCTCAATAAGCCAGTAGAACGCGAAATGACAGAATCCTCAGGTATTTCATCCATGTTTGGTTCAATAAGTGACCTCTTTAAATCTGAAACTTCAACTGGAAGGCCTTCCAGGGATATGACACCCAGTTCCTCAGCTGACTTCACAATTGTTGGTAAGTCAGTAGAAGAGGACAAAGAAAGGGCAAGACCATTTACTGCAGAATCTCCTAGAAATAAAATTTTGAAGAAACAGGAGACCATTGGAGATGGCAGTCAGAGCATATCCCTTGATGCAGAGCATAGTCCCTGTGACCGTGAACCTGTATTTGGGCAGTCGCAAATTAAATTTCCCAAAAAAGTGGTAAAAGATTCAGTCCCATCCTTGAGTGATCAGTGGGGTAGTTCAGCCCTTCCTTCTCAAGAGCCTGTCAAGCTGTCATTTGGTCAGCTGTCCGGAGGGTCTGCAGAGAAGACTCAGCCATCACTGTCATCTAGCAATCAGTCTTCAAAGGTTTCAGAACCGGCTGTCCAGCCAGAAAGAAAACCAGAGCAGTCCAGTATACCCATCCTGCAGACTAGCCAAATAGCCGACAGCCTATCTCAAACAGCTAGCAGTATTTTCACTTTCTTTAGCAGACCAGAGAAAGTGGAGACAACACCAGGAAGAGTACAAAGACCACCCCAAACCAAGGAGCCAGAGTCACAAGGCTTGTTTAAGCTATCTTCATTCTTCTCTTCGGAGAAGTCTAATGTTACTCAGGGTCCCATACAGAACAATAACACTAATTCTAGCTTTTTTGGTTTTTCGCTTTTTGATGAAAAGAAACCAGCTGCTCCAGCTATGCCAATGAGCAATAAGGCCCCTGAAACTGATATTTTGCCAGAAGCCAGCCAAAGGAAAAACTTTACATATAAAGCAACCATATCTGACAAGGATAATAGCAATGATGTACCAGCACAGTTTAAAGCCAATATTGTGTCTGAGACTAGCAAATATATAGAAAGTCCAACTTTAGATCAGAGTAACTATAGTGATGATCAAGTTATAGAACCGTACAAGGATGAGGAAGTTAGGCTATCAGATCAGGGTTGTTGTGAGGAAGATTCAGTGCCTCAATCAGGTGAATATCTGGAAGACTCAGACTCAGTCTTGGAACCTTTTGAGTCTAATGAACCCTCAGATTCTGAGATGTTGGGATATCAAGATGGTGTAATGCAACCACTAGATGAAAATGGCTTACAACTTGAAACAGATTTCAGAGATGGCTCTATATCAGAGACCTTCCAAGATGTAGGTGGTGATATGGAGGCATGCTCTGATGTTCTGCCCACAATAGATAGCCAAATGGATGTGGATGCCAGTGCAGATAATGGTGCACATAATTCTGAAAACATAATTACAGATGCTGGAATCAGTTCATATAATGATGCATACAGTTCTGAAAACACAATTGCAACCCCATTTAATGACACTAGAGCGGGTTTCACTGAAGATGATGATCAAAACATTCATCGAAACGAGGACGCAACCTATTTTATTGATGGACTTCATAACACTGGCTCTATTGTTCCAGAGCAAGAGATCAATGTTCATGAAGAACCACGCAGTTGTCTTTTAGACAGAGAAGCTTTGCTTAAACCTGTGGATTATATGCCAGATTCTAATGTCAGGTCTACAAATATGTCTTTGCAAAAATCAGTACAGATTTCAAAGGATGATGATTTTTCACAGGGTAGCGTTTATCCTCCGCAACATTCAAAAGAAAATATACGTTTTCCTAATCTCACAGATCCTTCCTTCTCAGCAAATACATCTAGGGGCCCCCAGCCAGACAAGTCTGTATTTGATTCTTCCGTAGGAATGTTCTCTAGCTTTATGTCAAAAATGAATGCATTCTCTGGAAATTCAAGTGAGCCTCAGAAAAATCCAGCTAGCTATGGCTTTACATCTCAAGCATCTTCTACATTTTCCAAAAAAAGTTCGTTCTTTGGCTTTCCTTCGACTCCACAGGCAAGCACATTGTCAAATGATTTTTTCAGCTTATTTAAATCATCTCCCGAGGTACCAAGTAAATTTCCCAACACATCACAGCCCACTAATGGGGATGGTAGCATCCTGAAAACACCTGTTAAGCTTAATAGCAACTTAAAGTCTGATGGCATCTGTCAAAATGACTTGGGGCACCTTAATAATAATGAAGGCGGTAAAGCACTAGTTTGTGAACATGAGGATACCGAACAAATTAAATTGGTTGAAGAGTCTAACATATCTACAGAAATTGAAGATGTATCAGATCCGTATTCAAATAAAAGTTTGGAGCCAGCAAACAAAACCTCAGTTATTAGTATAGACAAGCCCGAGGCTCATCACAGAGATCAAATGCATGATGTAGAATTGAGCATTGAAGCTGCTGTTTCATCCATCAATAACCAAGTGGATAAATCCTTAGAGCCCTCAAAGACAGAATCATCTGTTTTCTATCCGGAATCCTCCAGTGTATCTCTGAAAGGGTCTTTTACTGAATCTGCTCCAACAACTGAACAAAGCTCACCAGGAATGTTCATAACACAGACCCAGACTCCAGAGCCTTTTGTTACTGATTCTGTCCTATCTGACTCTCATTCAGATAGAAGTCAAGATGGAAAGGAAAAAACAAGTTGGACATCGGCCTTGAAATGTGAATCGGATAATCTTCACGTGGTTGAGAGGACAGATAGTTCTAGCTTTCTTGTTCAAAATGTAGATAGCAGCTCTAGATCATCTATATTGCAAACAAAGGAAGATACGGTCAGTCTTTGTTCTGTTAGCTTTGACTCCTCTAGTATGGTACTTTCACATTTTCCAGAGAAACAGCAAAGCAAAGACAAATTTGATGTGGCAAGCTTGACTCCCACTCCATCGTCCCGTTCGGAGCCAGCTTCCAGAAGTCTTGAAATAACTTCAGCAAGCTCGATTGATGATCAAGATCCATCTGAAATGAAGACATGTAGCGCCGTTTCAAGCTCTAGAGTCTTCACACCCCCTTATGCAGAGAAACCTAAAGCTAAGCTGAAAAGCATGATGAACAGGCCAGTTGGTAGAACATAATAAATGGTGACCATGATTCAGCCATTTATAATGCACCTAGACTTGTTGTCTTCCAGTGTGTGCTTATTCTAACATAGTCCATTCACCCGCTATTAACATTTAAGACTCCCTGTAGCTCTAGGTGGTCGTAGATTGGTATTATTGTTTGTTTATAGAAGTCATGAACATAGCTGTGCTCTTACCTCCAGAATCCCTTAGTGAAAACTGACCTTTAGCTAGCTAGTCTTTTTTCTCCCCTTAAGATCCTTCGACCTTTCCTCCATCAAGAACCAGGTGGAGGAAATTGCTTGTGATTGTGGCTGTAGATATGTTGCTCATGATGGAACCACAGGACAAAACCACAAAAGCCTTGAGCCATTTTCACTAGAAAACTTAAACTTTCGATTAACATACTTTTCTAGGACATGTCCTGTGGGCTGCCATAAATGTGAATTTCCCTTCGTCTAGGAGCTTCCTGTGTTCATTAGTGAAGTCATATCTGTGCTTTTTCAGTCGTGGTTAACTAATGACAAATCTGGTACCAAGAAAGCATGCTCTACAGATATTTCTCATTCAGTGTTTTTTTGAACTCTGCTAACTCTCAGAGCAATGACAAAGCTTGGAAAGGTGATGGAAAGTCACATTTGAAATTCTAAACTAAATTTTCTGCGTTGGTGTTCTTGGTGACCTTTGCAACCCAATGTCTTTTTTTTCCTCCTTGCAGATCCAGGATCAAACAAAAGACTGATCTAATGTTTTTGTCATGGTTTATCATGTTTGTGTTGAATTTTCTAAATTTAAAAAAAAAAAAAATACATCTTGAATTTGGGTTAGTAACGACACTGTGCTTTTTCGTGACTTGCTGAAGCGTCTAAAAAAAAAAGAAATGTTCACGAGGAAATAGCAGAAAACTGGAAATGTTTTATACTGGATACAGACTTTTTGCAGTGAATCTTTATTAGTATGGCTATCAATTTTGCCACAACAAAAGCAAACTGAGGTATCAATTTGTAGGACAGGGCACAAAGATCTAGATAATTTCTCTGTATTGAACTAAAGTTCTGTGAAATTTGCCAGTTGAATAGAAGAAAAGTGACTCTTTGCTTTGTGTCTTCATAGTAATGTAGTGGTTCATAACTTTAGTCCTCAGACGAAACCTAAAGGGTACACTTTTAATTTTCTTCTACCAATACCAGAGAGACAACCTCTGATTAGTATTCTCTCTAGAAATCAGGTTATACGTCGTCATGTGGCATCCGTCAGGCTGATTGTTTCATGCGTGTCAAGGAAAGTGCACATTAGAGTTCCCATTAACGTTGTTTAGCTTGTCACATCTCCCATAAATATTGGCTTTATGTGACACTTTGTACAAGGCAACCGGTGTCTGTTTCGACTTTTCCAAGACAAAACATGGCTCGTTCTTCTGTCTCACAAACAGCATTGTTTGCAGCTAATTTTCTTCATTTTCAGTTCTGTTTGTTTGTAATAAGCAGCTAATATCGTGACCATGCACTGCTATATGCACACTACAAAACCCACAGTCCAGGGGTGAGCAATTCATTTTCCTAAGGGGCCACATTAGAACCTGGGAATGTTGTGGAGGGCAGATATGGTATTAATTTTTGACTTTGGAATGTCCGTAAGTGCATAAACATATAGAAAACAAACACCTAGCACTAGGAATAGGTCTCTTTCAGAGGAGCGGTCACACAGGTGGTAAAAAAAAAAGGGGTGTCAAAGCTGCCGTTTTAACGCCACCCAGCCACCCAACAGTTCTTTACTGTTCTGCTGTTTACATGCCACAGCTGCTGCATTCTTTTCTTGGAGTGCAGTGTTTGACAAGTGGCGCCGCTCGTCAAGCTTGCCTATTGAGTTAAACGGGGCTGTGCCACAACAGCGTTCAATACAAGAGATTGCAGCACGATAGTGTGGCATTATAGGGGTAAATCAGAGACTCTATAACACCTCCTCACTGCCTGTCAACTGCCCTCTGAAAAGCACTCTGAGTAGGAGAGAGCCCGAGATTGGTACAGAGGGGATGTCTGCAGGTCCTGACCTGCAGTGAAGAACTGAGGCATGGCTCCTCGTGTTTGCAGCATGCAGACGCTAGCACAGGAACAACTTGGCCGCATAGCAGAGTGGTGGAGAGCATTGGGATGTCTCCCCGCTGTACCCACTAGTTCCCCAAGCTTTCTCCTTCCAGTTCTTGCAGCTCTCCACACATAAAGAAAAATAAAATGTCTCTGCTGACAGTGGAGGTGTCGATGGCTAGGGACAGATGTGGCCCTGGGGCCGCAATTTGCCCAGGTCTGCCATAGCCCATCTCTGGAGTGAGCAAGAGCGAGTGGATCATGGCGAATAAATGTAGCCACCCTCTAAAGGGAAGCCAAATCACAGCATCAAAAATAAACAAAAAAAATGGAGATTTGGATGAGGCTGGTAACAATAGAAGAGACTTTAATGTCACTTTAATAAGGGCATTGTAGGAGCTTATGGTAGTGCCAGATCTGAGGTTTTAAAGACAACATGGGGTGTGATGTTCCCTATGAGAGCCCATAGGAGAATTGTCCTACCCAAGCTTTACTGCAATGGGATAGTGAACATTCTATAAAAGCGGTGTGGAAAACCGGCTTTAAAGGTGCCATTCTTAGCGGTAGTAATCTGCTAAATAGCTGACCTGGACCAGATTATTTTTTTCCTGAGTTTCGTTTCTGAAAAGCTGCAGTCAGTGAAAATCTTAAGGACTTCTGTTCACACTAATTGCCAACGTTCTACTAGTAGGGAACCAAAATGCTCAGTAACAATTTAAATGGCTACTTTGCCTGTCTCTGGTTCTGTTTTTTTGGGGGGTTATTGGGGGATAGCGTTTCCTGGCACATATTGGCAGTTTATTACACATTTGGCATCTAATTTTGGAACATGTTTGGGACAACACTGGCATGCTACTAGTGCAGCCCTTAACATACAAATGTTGTATTGTGATAAAGCAGATAAATGATTCCTGACAACTAGGTTGGGAGGTTAGAAGTTTTAAAGTTCATTTAAGGAATTTAAGTTTGCATTAAAAGGAAGAAATACAAGTTGACTTTAACCTGGCCTGTTAAACATTTTCAGTGTTCTGCTCTTACCTTTCATAATTTCTATCCGTTTTCCTTTATCTTGTATCATAAATAACTGTGAATTATTTTTCCCTCTTCTACCTCCAGTCCTGCCGGGAGTAGCCGGTATGGCTCCTCCGGTAATGTTAGCCAGGGGAGCTCCCAGCTGAGCGAATCTGACCATTACCATGAAAGCCTTCACTCTCTGGACCTAGAGGAAGAGCGCCAAGATCCCACTTTCGCTTTCCGTCCCTCCCCCAAGCAGAGGAAGACTGACCAGGAATGGTTCAACGACCGTGATGCCGACAGGACGCAGCCTCAGGGAACTGAAACACAGCCAGAAATAGTCGCCACCAAACCACCCCAAGAGCTAGAGCAACCCAAAGATATCTTTGTGGAGAGACGGCCAAGGTATGTTGAAAACTGACAATTTAAACTGAATTTTAGGCAAAGATAAAAATACTTTTAAGGTTTTCGAAAGTTATGAAACAATTTTCAGTTTTGCCTAGTGTACTAGAATGCTACATAAATAGCTACCATCTGGATTTTACCCATGCAGTGGGTGTACATTTTTCATAAGCTTATGCATGGGGGAGAGCAAGGTACTTGTGTCAGCTTACAGGGCAGGGTGGAAAGTACTCAGATCACCTTACAGGATGGAGGGGGAGGTACATGGATCACCATCCAGGATGGAGGGGGAGGTATTTGGATCACCATATAGGATGGAGGGGGAGGTATTTGGATCACCTTACAGGATGGAGGGGGAGGTATTTGGAACACCTTACAGGATGGAGGGGGAGGTACTTGGATCACTTTACAGGATGGAGGGGGAAGTACTTGGATCACCTTACAGAATGATGGGGGAGGTACTTGGATCATCTTGCTGGATGGAGGGGGAGGTACTTGGATCACCTTACAAGATGGAGGGGGAGGTACTTGGAACACCTTACAGGATGGAGGGGGAGGTACTTGGATCACTTTACAGGATGGAGGGGGAGGTACTTGGATCACTTTACATGATGGAGGGGGAGGTACTTGGATCACCTTACAGGATGGAGGGGGAGGTACTTGGATCACCTTACAGAATGATGGGGGAGGTACTTGGATTGCGTTACAGGATGGAGGGGGCAGTACTTGGATCACCATACAGGATGGAGGGGGAGGTACATGGATCTTTTTACAGCAGTGGTTCTCAACTCCTGTCCTCAGGTCCCACTAACTGGCCAGATTTTAAGTATTACCTTGGGTAGATACAGACTAGAATACTGCAATCACTGAGCAGCAAATTATATCACCTGTGGTATATTTCAATTATCTTGCAAACCTGGCCTGCTGGTGGGTCCTGAGGACAGGAGTTGAGAACCACTGCCTTACAGGATGGAGGGGGAGGTACTTGGATCACTTTACAGGATGGAGGGGGAGGTACTTGGATCACCTTACAGGATGGAGGGGGAGGTACTTGGATCACCTTACAGGATGGAGGGGGAGGTACTTGGATCACCTTACAGGATGGAGGGGGAAGTACTTGGATCACCTTACAGGAGGGGGAGGTACTTGGATCACCATACAGGATGGAGGGGGAGGTACTTGGATCACCATACAGGGTGATGGGGGAGGTACTTGAATCACCTTACAGGATGGAGGGGGAGGTACTTGGATCACCTTACAGGATGGAGGGGGAGGTACTTGGATCACCTTACAGGATGAAGGGGGAGGTACTTGGATCACCTTACAGAATTGAGGGGGAGGTACTTGGATCACCTTACAGGATGCAGGGGGAGGTATTTGGATCATCATACAGGATGGAGGGGGAGGGACTTGGATCACCTTAGGATGGAGGGGGAGGTACTTGGATCACCATACAGGATGGAGGGGGAGGTACTTGGATCACCATACAGGATGGAGGGGGAGGTACTTGGATCACCATACAGGGTGATGGGGGAGGTACTTGAATCACCTTACAGGATGGAGGGGGAGGTACTTGGATCACCTTACAGGATGGAGGGGGAGGTACTTGGATCACCTTACAGGATGAAGGGGGAGGTACTTGGATCACCTTACAGAATTGAGGGGGAGGTACTTGGATCACCTTACAGGATGGAGGGGGAGGTATTTGGATCATCATACAGGATGGAGGGGGAGGTACTTGGATCACCTTACAGGATGGAGGGGGAGGTACTTGGATCACTTTACAGGATGGAGGGGGAGGTACTTGGATCACTTTACATGATGGAGGGGGAGGTACTTGGATCACCTTACAGGATGGAGGGGGAGGTACTTGGATCACCTTACAGAATGATGGGGGAGGTACTTGGATTGCGTTACAGGATGGAGGGGGCAGTACTTGGATCACCATACAGGATGGAGGGGGAGGTACATGGATCTTTTTACAGCAGTGGTTCTCAACTCCTGTCCTCAGGTCCCACTAACTGGCCAGATTTTAAGTATTACCTTGGGTAGATACAGACTAGAATACTGCAATCACTGAGCAGCAAATTATATCACCTGTGGTATATTTCAATTATCTTGCAAACCTGGCCTGCTGGTGGGTCCTGAGGACAGGAGTTGAGAACCACTGCCTTACAGGATGGAGGGGGAGGTACTTGGATCACTTTACAGGATGGAAGGGGAGGTACTTGGATCACCTTACAGGATGGAGGGGGAGGTACTTGGATCACCTTACAGGATGCAGGGGGAGGTACTTGGATCACCTTACAGGATGGAGGGGGAAGTACTTGGATCACCTTACAGGAGGGGGAGGTACTTGGATCACCATACAGGATGGAGGGGGAGGTACTTGGATCACCATACAGGGTGATGGGGGAGGTACTTGAATCACCTTACAGGATGGAGGGGGAGGTACTTGGATCACCTTACAGGATGGAGGGTGAGGTACTTGGATCACCTTACAGGATGAAGGGGGAGGTACTTGGATCACCTTACAGAATTGAGGGGGAGGTACTTGGATCACCTTACAGGATGCAGGGGGAGGTATTTGGATCATCATACAGGATGGAGGGGGAGGGACTTGGATCACCTTAGGATGGAGGGGGAGGTACTTGGATCACCATACAGGATGGAGGGGGAGGTACTTGGATCACCATACAGGATGGAGGGGGAGGTACTTGGATCACCATACAGGGTGATGGGGGAGGTACTTGGATCACCTTACAGGATGGAGGGGGAGGTACTTGGATCACCTTACAGGATGGAGGGGGAGGTACTTGGATCACCTTACAGGATGCAGGGGGAGGTACTTGGATCACCTTACAGGATGGAGGGGGAGGTACTTGGATCACCTTACAGGATGGAGGGGGAGGGACTTGGATCACCTTAGGATGGAGGGGGAGGTACTTGGATCACCATACAGGATGGAGGGGGAGGTACTTGGATCACCTTACAGGATGGAGGGGGAGGCTTGGATCACCTTACAGGATGCAGGGGGAGGTACTTGGATCACCTTACAGGATGGAGGGGGAGGTACTTGGATCACCTTACAGGATGGAGGGGGAAGTACTTGGATCACCTTACAGGATGGGAGGGGAAGTACTTGGATCACCTTACAGGATGGAGGGGGAAGTACTTGGATCACCTTACAGGATGGAGGGGGAAGTACTTGGATCACCTTACAGGATGGAGGGGGAGGTACTTGGATCACTTTACAGGATGGAGGGGGAGGTACTTGGATCACCTTACAGGATGCAGGGGGAGGTACTTGGATCACCTTACAGGATGCAGGGGGAAGTACTTGGATCACCTTACAGGATGGAGGGGAAGTACTTGGATCACCTTACAGGATGGAGGGGGAAGTACTTGGATCACCTTAAAGGGTGCAGGGGGAGGTACTTGGATCACCTTACAGGATGGAGGGGGAGGTACTTGGATCACCTTACAGGATGGAGGGGGAGGTACTTGGATCACCTTACAGGATGCAGGGGGAGGTACTTGGATCACCTTACAGGATGGAGGGGGAAGGTACTTGGATCACCTTACAGGATGGAGGGGGAAGTACTTGGATCACCTTACAGGATGGAGGGGGAAGGTACTTGGATCACCTTACAGGATGGAGGGGGAGGTACTTGGATCACCTTACAGGATGAAGGGGGAGGTACTTGGATCACCTTACAGGATGCAGGGGGAGGTACTTGGATCACCTTATAGGATGGCAGGGGGAGGTACTTGGATCACCTTACAGGATGCAGGGGGAGGTACTTGGATCACCATACAGGATGGAGGGGGAGGTACTTGGATCACCTTACAGGATGGAAGGGGGAGGTACTTGGATCACCATACAGGATGGAGGGGGAGGTACTTGGATCACCTTACAGGATTGAGGGGGAGGTACTTGGATCACCTTACAGGATGCAGGGGGAGGTATTTGGATCATCATACAGGATGGAGGGGGAGGGACTTGGATCACCTTAGGATGGAGGGGGAGGTACTTGGATCACCATACAGGATGGGAGGGGGAGGTACTTAGATCACCATACAGGGTGATGGGGAGGTACTTGGATCACCTTACAGATGGAGGGGGAGGTACTTGGATCACCTTACAGGATGGAGGGGGAGGTACTTGGATCACCTTACAGGATGCAGGGGGAGGTAGTTGGATCACCTTACAGGATGGGAGGGGGAGGTACTTGGATCACCTTACAGGATGGAGGGGAAGTTACTTGGATCACCTTACAGGATGGAGGGGGAAGTACTTGGATCACCTTACAGGATGGAGGGGGAGGTACTTGGATCACCTTACAGGATGAAGGGGGAGGTACTTGGATCACCTTATAGGATGCAGGGGGAGGTACTTGGATCACCTTATAGGATGCAGGGGAGGTACTTGGATCACCTTACAGGATGCAGGGGGAGGTACTTGGATCACCATACAGGATGGAGGGGGAGGGACTTGGATCACCTTACAGGATGGAGGGGGAGGTACTTGGATCACCATACAGGATGGAGGGGGAGGTACTTGGATCACCTTACAGAATTGAGGGGAGGTACTTGGATCACCTTACAGAATTGAGGGGGAGGTACTTGGATCACCTTACAGGATGCAGGGGGAGGTATTTGGATCATCATACAGGATGGAGGGGGAGGGACTTGGATCACCTTAGGATGGAGGGGGAGGTACTTAGATCACCATACAGGATGGAGGGGGAGGTACTTGGATCACCATACAGGATGGAGGGGGAGGTACTTAGATCACCATACAGGGTGATGGGGGAGGTACTTGGATCACCTTACAGGATGGAGGGGGAGGTACTTGGATCACCTTACAGGATGGAGGGGAGGTACTTGGATCACCATACAGGATGGAGGGGGAGGTACTTAGATCACCATACAGGGTGATGGGGGAGGTACTTGGATCACCTTACAGGATGGAGGGGGAGGTACTTGGATCACCTTACAGGATGGAGGGGGAGGTACTTGGATCACCTTACAGGATGCAGGGGGAGGTAGTTGGATCACCTTACAGGATGGAGGGGGAGGTACTTGGATCACCTTACAGGATGGAGGGGGAAGTACTTGGATCACCTTACAGGATGGAGGGGGAGGTACTTGGATCACCTTACAGGATGAAGGGGAGGGTACTTGGATCACCTTATAGGATGCAGGGGGAGGTACTTGGATCACCTTATAGGATGCAGGGGGAGGTACTTGGATCACCTTACAGGATGCAGGGGGAGGTACTTGGATCACCATACAGGATGGAGGGGGAGGGACTTGGATCACCTTACAGGATGGAGGGGGAGGTACTTGGATCACCATACAGGATGGAGGGGGAGGTACTTGGATCACCATACAGGGTGATGGGGGAGGTACTTGAATCACCTTACAGGATGGAGGGGGAGGTACTTGGATCACCTTACAGGATGGAGGGGGAGGTACTTGATCACCTTACAGGATGAAGGGGGAGGTACTTGGATCACCTTACAGAATTGAGGGGGAGGTACTTGGATCACCTTACAGGATGCAGGGGGAGGTATTTGGATCATCATACAGGATGGAGGGGGAGGGACTTGGATCACCTTAGGATGGAGGGGGAGGTACTTGGATCACCATACAGGATGGAGGGGGAGGTACTTGGATCACATACAGGATGGGGGGGAGGTACTTAGATCACCATACAGGGTGATGGGGGAGGTACTTGGATCACTTTACAGGATGGAGGGGGAGGTACTTGGATCACCATACAGGATGGAGGGGGAGGTACTTCGATTACCATACAGGATGGAGGGGGAGGTACTTGAATCACCTTATAGGATGGAGGGGGAGATACATGGATCTTTTTACAGCAGTGGTTCTCAACTCCTGTCCTCAGGTCCCACTAACTGGCCAGATTTTAAAGTATTACCTTGGGGAGATACAGACTAGAATACTGCAATCACTGAGCAGCAAATTATATCACCTGTGGTATATTTCAATTATCTTGCAAACCTGGCCTGTTGGTGGTCCTGAGGACAAGGGTTGAGAACCACTGCCTTACAGGATGGAGGGGAGGTACTTGGATCACTTTACAGAATGGAGGGGGAGGTACTTGGATCCCCTTACAGGATGGAGGGGGAGGTACTTGGATCCCCTTACAGGATGCAGGGGGAGGTACTTGGATCACCTTACAGGATGCAGGGGGAGGTACTTGGATCACCTTACAGGATGAAGGGGGAGGTACTTGGATCACCTTACAGGATGCAGGGGAGGTACTTGGATCACCTTACAGGATGAAGGGGGAGGTACTTGGATCACTTACAGGATGCAGGGGGAGGTACTTGGATCACCCTACAGGATGGAGGGGGAAGTACTTGGATCACCTTACAGGATGGAGTGGGAGGTACTTGGATCACCTTACAGGATGGAGTGGGAGGTACTTGGATGACCTTACAGGATGGAGTGGGAGGTACTTGGATCACCTTACAGGATGAAGGGGGAGGTACTTGGATCACCTTACAGGATGGAGGGGAGGTACTTGGATCACCTTACAGGATGCAGGGGAGGTACTTGGATCACCTTACAGGATGCAGGGGGAGGTACTTGGATCACCTTACAGGATGCAGGGGGAGGTACTTGGATCACCTTACAGGATGCAGGGGGAGGTACTTGGATCACCTTACAGGATGCAGGGGGAGGTACTTGGATCACCATACAGGATGGAGGGGGAGGTACTTGGATCACCATACAGGATGGAGGGGGAGGGACTTGGATCACCTTACAGGATGGAGGGGGAGGTACTTGAATCACCTTACAGGATGGAGGGGGAGGTATTTGGATCACTTTACAGGATGGAGGGGGAGGTATTTGGATCACTTTACAGGATGAAGGGGGAGGTACTTGGATCACTTTACAGGATGGAGGGGGAGGTACTTGAATCACCTTACAGCAATGGTTCTCAAACGCCTGTCCTCAGGACCCACTAACAGGCCAGATTTTAAGTATTACCTTGGGGAGATGCAGACTAGAATACTGCAATCACTGAGCAGCAAAATCTATCACCTGTGATGTATTTCAGTTATCTTGCAAACCTGGCCTGTTTGTGGGTCCTGAGGACAGGAGTTGAGAACCATTGGTGTAAGGCGATCCAAGTACCTCCCCCTCCATGTAAGGTGATCCAGGTACTTCCCCCTCCATCCTGTATGGTGATCCAAGTACCTCCCCCACCACTGCCTTACAGGTTGGAGGGGGAGGTAATTGGATCACCTTACATGATGGAGGGGGCGGTAATTGGATCACCTTACATGATGGAGGGGGGGCTAGTTGGAACACCTTACATGATGGAGGGGTGGGTACTTGGATCACCTTACATGATGGAGGGGGAGCTAGTTGGATCACCTTACATGATGGAGGGGTGGGTACTTGGATCACCTTACATGATGGAGGGGGAGGTAGTTGGATCACCATACAGGACAGAGAGGGTGATTAATGCATTTTTTACAGCTGTTTGAACGAGGCCAAACTCAAACTGCAGACAGGAGGCTGTGGCACAAAGTCTGTAGAATTGCAGGGTCTGAAAGGTCCTCCTAATTATCCTCCTAGTGTTTACAACATTACAAACTGCATCAATCTTGTTAAAGCCCAAATCCAGATTTTAACAAAAAAATTAAATGGCATTTGCTGCAATACTTTTCCCCACCATAACTACTTCATACAAGTCTATAGGCAGAATTAGGTCGATAGGAAAGCGCTAGCAGCTTGAAGCAAGTCAACTGCAAGTCCAGAAGCGTCTCAAACTGATGTCAAACATATGGTGCATTTGCCAATTGACCTTCTTTGGTGTTGCCCACTGTGGACTCAAATGCCATCTGGCACTTGTCCTCTTCTGGGTTGAATGACACCGCCAAAGACAGAAGAGGAGGACCCCAGGGCATCAAGTGACCAAATCGTGAACACCTACCAAAAAGTTATGTTTTTATAGAGCTTTATTAAAAATGTTGGGGTGGGGGTGGGGGGTCAGGGAGGAAGTTAACCAAGAGTGGGGGTGGGTGGTATTACAATAGAATTGGGCTTTATTTCTTAGTTTTTACCTCCAGTGTACCTTTAAGCAAAAAAAAATGAACAGTTTTGAATGTAGACACATATTTCAACCATTGGTATTCCCATCAAGTCTTCACATTCCCCCAGAAAAACACACACACACCCCCTCCTCTCACCGATATTCCGGGTGTATTTGGAAAAGATGAAAGCCTTGTCTTGCTTGAAGATTGTTCTGTACACCACGCTTATAATACTTCTAATGGATGCCGAGAGGGAGGAGGCTTTATTCCACATTATTCTTCGCGCTCCTTCTCCGAGCCGTAGACAAACGCCGTACACTGTGATGTTATTAAAAAGAATTTGTTCCAGTGTTTTCTCACACACACACTTCTCCCGAGCGGCCCTCCTACCCGCCGGCCCGTGGCACTGTGCTGGGATTTGGCACAGAGATGCTCCGCAGGAGCTTTATCTGCTCTGCGGTGTTCTGCTTTTCATTTTATTTCTCTTTATCTAGTTTATAAGTGAGAGCGACCAAAGAGCGATGTTTAGAGAGGAGATCCAGGCGTTGGTTGGCAGTACGCACCTTCCCTTTGTATACAGATCATTGCAGGAGCTCGGGAAATAGAGCACAGACCAAATATGAAATCAATAGAAAGATTTGATTTGTGTGTCGTCATTGGTTTTTCTAGAAGAGTTTTAGTTACAAAAGTGATCTGTATTTACGTGGGTGGACAGACTGTGCATTAAAGAAAAAAATGGACACTATCCCCCAAATAAAGTGCCTTGAAAAAGTATTCATACCCCTTGACATTTTACACATTTTGTCATGTTGCAACCAAAAACGTAATTGTATTTTGTTGGGATTTTATGTGATAGACCAGGGTTTCTCAACCGGGGTTCCATGTAGGGTTCCTCCAGAGGTTGCCAGGGGTTCCTTGAGCAATGAACAGTTTCTGCCTCTCAGATAAGTTCCCACTGACACCATTGATCTTTTTAGCTATCTGTAAGGGGGTAATTCTGCCCAATGACCACTAATGTAAGGAGCATTCTTCCCACTGACCACCAATGTAAGGAGCATTCTTCCCACTGACCACCAATGTAAGGAGCATTCTTCCCACTGACCATCGCACTAATGTATCATGAGTTGTAGATATAGTCATTATTAGCAGGGGTTCCCTCAGACTGGAAAGTTATTTCAAGGGTTCTCCAATGTTGAAAAGGTTGAGAAAGGCTGTGATAGACCAACACAAAGTGACACATAATTGTGAAGTTGAAGGAAAATGATAAATGGTTTCCAATTTTTTTTTTTTTTAATATCATTTGTATTCAGCCCCCTTTAATCTGATACCCCTAACTAATATATAGTGGAACCAATTGCCTTCAGAAGTCACCTAATTAGTAAATAAAGTCCACCTGTTTGTAATTTAACTTCAGTATAAATACAGCTGATCTGTGAAGCCCTCAGAGGTTTGGAGAACCTTAGTGAACAAACTGCATCATAAAAGTCAAGGAAACACCAGACAGGTCAGGGATAAAGTTGTGGAGAAGTATAAAGCAGGGTTAGGTTCTTAAAAAATATCCCAAGCTTTGAACATCTCACAGAGCACTGTTCAATCCATCATCGAAAATGGAAAGAGTATGGCACAACTGCAAACCTACCAAGACATGACCGTCCACCTAAACTGACAGGCCGGGCAAGGAGAACATTCATCAGAGAAGCAGCCAAGAGGCCCATGGTAACTCTGGAGGAGCTGCAGAGATCCACAGCTCAGGTGGGAGAATCTGTCCACAGGACAACTATTAGTCGTGTTCTCCACAAATCTGGTCTTTATGAAAGAGTGACAAGAAGAAAGACATTGTTAAAAGAAACCCATAAGAAGTCCCATTTGCAGTTTGCAAGAAGCCATGTGGGGGACACAGCAAACATGTGGAAGAAGGTGCTCTGGTCAGATGAGACCAAAACTGAACTTTTTGGCCTAAAAGCAGAATGCTATGTGTGGCAGAAAACTAACACTGCACATCACCCTGAACACGCCATCCCCACCGTGAAACATGGTGGTGGCAGCATCATGTTGTGGGGATGCTTTTCTTCAGCAGGGACAGGGAAGCTGGTCAGAGTTGATGGGAAGATGGATGGAGCCAAACACAGGGCAATCTTAGAAGAAAACCTGTTAGTCTGCAAAAGACTTGAGACTGGGGCGGAGGTTCACCTTCCAGCAGAACAACGACCCTAAACATACAGCCAGAGCTACAATGGAATGGTTTAGATCAAAGCATATTCATGTGTTAGAATGGTCCAGTCAAAGTCTAGACCTAAATCCAAACTGGTAGAGACATCCCCAAAAAGACTTGCAGCTGTAATTGCAGTGAAAGGTGGTTCTACAAAGTATTGACTGAGGGGAACTGAATACAAATGTACCCCCCACACTTTTCAGATATTTAGTTATTAAAAAGTGTTGAAAACCATTTATCATTTTCCTTCCACTTCACAATTATGTGCCACTTTGTGTTGGTCACATAAAATCCCAATAAAATACATTTACGTTTTTGGTTGTAACATGAAAATATGTGGAAAATTTCAAGGGGTATGAATACTTTTTAAAGGAATTGTACAGGAAGCAGAAAGAGAGGAAGTTCCAAGGCTTAGGGTTTAGGAAGTATGCTCCCAGTGACCCTGTATGGTGCTGTGTGAATTCTGGCCATTGTGGGTTACAGACAGCACAAATTAAGGTGCATGGTTTTAGCTGTATCCTGGAACACATTTCTTTATTACCTTGGTTTTTTTATTCTTTTGAATTATTACAGAACAAATTGCTCTTTTTCTGACCTCTCCATTAAAAGAGCAACTAAAATAGGTTATCTCCTGCCGACCTAGTGCAGCACTCACAGCCGCAGGGTAGCACTTTAAATTTTGCTCATACATCAGGTTTGGGTGAGGATTGATCACTGTGAACATTTCCACACACATGGCAGTGTACTAATGGCTCCTGGGCCATAATGGAACTATGGGTTACCATTGTCCTCTGTGGCTGGACCCTGTACTAAGCTTGTGTTCAAAATGAAAGGAGTGGGAGGACATTGCAGTACTGCGTATAATAAAATCTGGAAGCTAAAAGGTATTCTATTGCAGCTTTCCATCCCTTAGGTGTGGTGACTGCATTTGGTTATTGTTGTTTTTCTGTTGTTTTTTTTTCACCCTTGTGATCCTGCCAATAACACACTTCCTGTCCTTTAGTGACAACACTCACTCATCCTACTGTATAAGAAGGAACAGCTTTATCACCCTAGGCCAGGAAAGAGTGTTAGGACTACAAAGCAACTCCCCTGCTCCTCATTTATGTAGCCTAAGAGGAGGTTCTCTGTAGTCCTAAAACACTGCTTGGCAGGGACATTGCTAGGTCTACAAAAGATCTGGGGCTAGAGCCCATAGCAGCGTGGTGGAGAAAGTCATACGCTTGGGCGGGCATACACATGTATATACAGTAATATACGTGTGTGTGTGTGCGCGTGTGTGTGTGTATATATATATATATATATATATATATATATCCCCAGAGAACCTCTCCCACTTACATTAGGGTCCCCAGAGAGCCCCCCCTTACATTAGGGTCTCCAGAGAGCCTCCCCCTTGCATCAGGGTCCCCAGAGAGCCTCCCCTCCCCTTGGAAACCCCTGCAGAGACTCAGGGCTATGGGCCCCAGATTCGGGGCTATAGCCCCAAAAGCCACCCCCTAGCGACGCCACTGCTGCTTGGTAACATTGTTTGAGATCACACCTTGGAGAGAACAGGAAGCCACTGGATTTTCAATGTCAGAGAGACACACCAGGGGGCGTAGCTACGCGTTTTGATGCTTCAATGCTCCTTTTTTTTTTTTTTTTTTTTTAAGACGGGCATGAATGTATCATCGTTAAATTTTTAATAGTATTTTTAGTAGAAAAAAAGTGTTTTTTTTCTTAATCTGACCAGTATATGTACCTGGATATGACCTCGTATCAGCCTCTTGCAGGCCCTGTACATCTGGGCTGGAGTGTGAGAGGAAGAAGCAAAACAAGGAGCCAAACGGTTCATATACTGACAAGGAGGCAGGCTGATAGGAGGAGAGAGCAGAGTGACAGAGATGAGCTCATCAGTCTGTTGCTGTCCGGTCACTGACTGGGGGCGGGTCCAGGATGACTCGGTCTCAGAGAACTTGATGCTGGGCACACACTGAGGACATCTGGCAGAAAAAAGTACTGTGGGGGAAAATCTTCAGTTTGAAGCTGAATATTACAGCAAAAGCTGGTTTTGGTATTTTATCTTTTAACAGGCTATTGATGTGATTTTTTTTTTTAAACTGGAGTTCTACTTTCTGCAGCCTCGGAGTCCTTATGACATGGCAGGCAAAAATCTTTCATTATGCCCACTGATCTATAGGGTGTGACCGGTGATCATGGAGAGGTCATGTTTTATTTTAGGCTTTTTGTTGTTGTTATCATCGATCAGCAGCGTAACATTTTTATCTTTTCTCCCTACAGCTATCAGGAAGATGCAGGACCTCCTCCGTTCTCTCCGGCCAAGGCTCGCTGGCTTCGGGTTATTAACAAAGTGCGGGTACAAATTAACGAGGTAGGAGTTGAATCGGGTCATTGATTTGTTTTATTTTTGATGTCTTGTTGTGCCGGAGTCTGTTTGAAAGTTCGCAGTCGGTGTGTGTGTGAATGCGGTGTGCGGGGAATTTGTGGCTTGTTGGGTCATGTGACCATAGGCAGCTTGTGTATGCACCAGGGAGGGACCTACTCTGTCCTACTCACACCCCTATATGAACACCCATGTGAAGTCTGAATCCATCCAAATCGATTGATAACGGCCGCCTTTCAGGACGATAGCCGATATCGGGTGCTGATATTCTGTACATTTAAAGTTTTGAAAAATCAACATAGTTTTCTACACAAATCTGGTCCAAACTGAACATGTTAATGTTTATTAAAATTGGCACCCAGCTGTGGCTGGCACTTTGCTGTGTGTGGGTGGCTGGTTGGCACTTTGCTGTAGGTGACTGGCTGGCACCCTGCTGTGGGTGGCTGGCTGGCACCCGGCTGTGGGTGGCTGGCTGGCACCCGGCTGTGGGTGGCTGGCTGGCACCCGGCTGTGGGTGACTGCCTGGCACTTTGCTGTGGGTGGCTGGCTGGCACTTTGCTGTGGGTGGCTGGCTAGTACCCTGCTGTGGGTGGGTGGCTGGCTGGCACTTTGCTGTGGGTGGGTGGCTAGCACTTTGCTGTGGGTGAGTGGCTAGCACTTTGCTGTGGGTGGGTGGCTGGCTGGTACTTTGCTGTGGGTGCGTGGCTGGTGTGTCCTTTCTGGTCCAGTTCTGCTGTTCCGTGGTGTGCACTGTCTGAGGCAAGGGAGGGAGAACAGTATAGGTTTGGTTGGGGTTATTGTGCTATTGTGCGATCGTTGTGTGATCTCTATTGGCTTATATATGGACTCTGTCGGATGGTAGTTGCGTTGTTTGGGGTCCGCTTTACTTTGGTTCGCCAACTTTTATAGCGGACTCCATGCTTTGGTCGGGTTCTACTTTCGAGATGGCACATATATATTATTACACTTTTTATATATATTTTTTTTTCATTTTATCTATATATATATAATTATTATTATTATTTTTCTATGTGCTTCTTAGAGTAGTCCTCACCATTTCATATTGCAAGTGTTTTTATGTAGATGAATTGTATCTGGATTAATCTTGGTAAATGCATGTCACATATGTATGGACCTAATATTCGGGTGTCGCACTGCGTTTGCATTTATCCTGGGACATGGTGCGTTTTTAATGGATCCTATAATGGAGGCAGCTTCCTTTGATGTATATATACATGCCTATATATGTGGACACACATGCATTTCGTTGTGGATTCTTCATTGGTCCAGTATGGATTAGCAAATGATTTTATATGCACGTCCCTTGTGTACATGTGTGGGGGCACATGGATATGTGCGCCTGCACATGCATACACGTCTAACATGTGACAATTGGTTTATTGTCATTTATGTGCATATCATTATTTTTCATTAAGTTGCTAGTTTTTCATGTTTTATGTATATTTATTTATTGTTTTTCTCCTTTTTCAAATGTTTTTATTTACGGTATTATTTATAAATGTTTACATGCGACTGTTGGTCCACGTTCCTGTGTTTGCGGGTCCTTTTGGTATACATGAGAACCTGGACCTTCAGTTTGAGCTTTTTTTCAAGTTTCTAGCCGCATGCTCTTTGGGGGTGAAGTTTGGTGATTGATCGAGCTGTGTTCTCATCACCGATTATCACCGCCCCCAGAACACCTGTAGCCTATTTAAGATCTATCAGTTGTCTCAGTCATTGTAATGATTAAGCACACGATGTATGAAACGTGTCTACGTGACCACCGTTTGGTGTTATCTTTGTGAAACAAAATAAAAGGCAATCGGAAGTTCTGGATGTGCAGCCATTTCTTTTTTCTTTTAGTTTCCATACCTCGGCATTGATGCTCTTGATGAACAGGTGGTCGAACATATATTCAGATTGATCTTACCTTTTAGGATCCAAAAGAATCAGTGTTCAAAGTATCAATACATGCATAAGGGGTCCTTTTTTTAAAAATTTTTTTTTTATATATATTTTTTTAATTTTCTCTTTTTTTATTTTTTTTTCTCTTTATTTTATTTTTTATTTATTTTCTCTTTTTATTTATTTTTTTTTCTTTGCTCTCTCTCTCTTTTTTTTTCTTCTTTCCCTTGGGCAGATTCTTGCCCACCGGAAATACTGGTTACCTCGGCATAGATGCTCTTGATGAACAGGTGGCTGAACAAATATTCAGATTGGTCTCACTTTTTAGGAACTAAAACTTAAAAATATTATGACGGGTTGTCATATTCCTGTTCTACCAATATACGAATGGTGTCCCAGATTATGGGCTTTCTGAATGTAAGTTTGCAAAATACTTGATTTAAAATGTATTATGTAAAAAAAATCTCTATACAGTGCTACTGGCTTTAGATCGACATAAATGTTAAAAATTGCACGTCAATAAAAAATAAAATAAAATAAAAAAGTCACTATAAACACCAAAATTGCATACAATAAAGTATGAATAAGATAAATATATCATCCAAAAGAATCAGTGTTCAAAGTATCAATACATGCATAAGGGGTCCTTTTTTTTTTTTTCTTTTTTTTTTTTTTTCTTTTCTCTTTTTCTTTTCTCTTTTTCTTTTCTTTTTTTCTTTTCTCTTCTTTCCCTTGGGCAGATTCTTGCCCACGGGAAATACTGGTCACCTCGGCATAGATGCTCTTGATGAACAGGTGGTCGAACATATATTCAGACTGATCTCACTTTTTAGGAACTAAAACTTAAAAATATTATGAAGGATTGTCATATTTCTGTTCTACCAATATACGAATGGTGTCCCAGATTATGGGCTTTCTGAATGTAAGTTTGCAAAATACTTGATTAAAAATGTATCATGTAAAAAAAAATCTCTATACGGCGCTACTGGCTTTAGATTGACATAAACGCAAAAAAATTACACGTCAATAAAAAAGTCACTATAAACACTAAAATTGTATACAATAAAGCATGAATAAAATAAATATATCATCCAAAAGAATCAGTGTTCAAAGTATCAATACATGCATAAGGGGTCCATTTTTATTTATTTATTTATTTTTTATTTTCTCTTTTTTATTTTTTTTCTCTTTATTTATTTTATTTTCTCTTTTTCTTTTATTTTTTTTTCTTTTCTCTCTCTCTTTTTTTTTTTTTTTTTCTCTTCTTCTTTTTTCCCTTGGGCATACTCTTGCCTCACGGGAAATACTGGTTACCTCGGCATAGATGCTCTTGATGAACAGGTGGTCGAACATATATTCAAATTGATCTTACTTTTTAGGAATTAAAACTTAAAAATATTATGAAGGATTGTCATATTCCTGTCCTACCAATATACGAATGGTGTCCCAGATTATAGGCTTTCTGAATGTAAGTTTGAAAAATACTTGATTGAAAATATATCATGTAAAAAATCTCTATACGGCGCTACTGGCTTTAGACCGACATAAAAAACTGCACGTCAATAAAAAAAAAAAAATCACTATAAACACCAAAATTGCATACAATAAAGCATGAATAAACTAAATATATCATCCAAAAGAATCAGTGTTCAAAGTATCAATACATGCATAAGGGGTCCATTTTTATTTATTTTTTTATTTTCTCTTTTTTATTTTTTTTCTCTTTATTTTTTTTTCTTTTCTCTTTTTATTTTATTTTTTTCTTACCTCTCTTTTTTTTTCTTTTCTTCTTTTTTCCCTCGGCAGATTCTTGCCCACGGGAAATACTGGTTACTTCGGCATAGATGCTCTTGATGAACAGTTGTTCGAACATATATTCAGATTGATCTTACTTTTTAGAAACTAAAACTTAAAAATATTATGAAGGATTGTCATATTCCTGTCCTACCAATATACAAATGGTGTTCAAAGTATCAATACATGCATAAGGGGTCCATTTTTATTTTTATTTTTATTTTTTTATTGTCTCTTTTTTATTTATTTTTTTTATTTTCTCTCTCTTTTTTTTTTTTTTTCTTCTTCTTTTTTCCCTTGGGCAGATTCTTGCCCGTGGGAAATACTGGTTACCTCGGCATAGATGCTCTTGATGAACAGGTGGTCGAACCTATTCAGATTGATCTTACTTTTTAGGAACTAAAAATATTAGGATTGTCATATTCCTGTCCTACCAATATATGAATGGTCTCCCAGATTATGGGCTTTCTGAATGTAAGTTTGCAAAATACTTGATTAAAAATGTATTATGTAAAAAATAATCTCTATACGTTCTCTATAGGAACGGCCACTCCCCCAGACTGACAACCCAGCCATCAAGGCATTTTGATATTTGCATAACTCCTCCCAATATCCAGCCCACTACTTGCATCAGGACTGAGGGCTCTTGGGAGTCGTACTGGGGCAGGGTGCTGTGATGTTCATCACCCTGCTGGACCCTCCCACCAGCCATGATCTGTCTGCATTTGCATAGAGAAGCACAGAGACTAGATGATATCACTGGGATCCAAAATAAGAAATGGAAAGGATTTTAAAAAAAAAAGTCACGTTGGGAAGGGGGTGGGGTGAGCCAGAGAAGTCAAAACATATGCAGATTAAACTTCAGCTTTAAAGTGTATTCAAAGCCAAAATCTGTAGTTCCACTCAGTATGTTTGGCATTGTGTCTCGCCATCTACAATTTTCTGAAAGCTGATTTCCCGGAGCTCAGCCACATTGTAAAAAAGTGAAGGCACAATATGGGTTAAGTCCAAGGATCTGCATGACATCCCCTGAACTTATCTCTATTATTTTCTGTCTGACAGGTTTACGGCTCTGCTGGGAAATTGCACTGGAGACATTGGGAGCTGTGAGAGAGGAGAAAGGCACACACGCCAGCTATGCCCGCCCCTCCCCTCTGTTGACCATTCACAGAAGCCTTTGTAGTTTGTGTATGCATTTTGCATTAATACCAAGGCTTCTGTGAATGGGCAGGAGGAAGGGAGGGGCAGGCATAAAAGCTGCAGTGACTATCCTGTTGCAGATGCAGAGCTCGGAAGGATAAGCGTCGTTCTCCCAGAACTTCAGTGATAGCTGCCTTCTGGGAGTACCTTAAAACAGTTGTAAAGGCAGAAGGTTTTTTTTTTTATCTTAAAGCGGAGGTCCACACAAAAATGGAACTTCCACTTTTCGGACCCCCCCCCCCCCTCCGGTGTCACATTTGGCACCTTTCAGGGGGGAGGGGGGAGAAGATACCTGTCTAATACAGGTATCTTGCTCCCACTTCTGGGATGGATCTTGCTCCCACTTCTGAGCATAGATACCCGCGCCACCCACGGGTATCTACGCCACTCCCCTCCCCCCTGTCTTCTGGGAGACACACGGATCCCAGAAGACAGCAGGGACCAGTGGGAACACGCAGCGCGAGTCGCGCATGCACAGTAGGGAACGAGCAAGTAAAGCCGCAAGGATTCACTTCCTGATTCCCGTACCAAAGATGGCGGCGACAGCACCCGAGAGCCAAGGGACAGATAAGCATCGGGTGCCGACGTCGCGGGCGCCCTGGACAGGTAAGTGTTCATATATTTGTAGCTGCTGACTTTAAAAAATATTTAAAAAAAAATACGGAACTCCGCTTTAATGCATTCTATGCATTAAGATAAAAAAACCTTCTGTGTGTATTAGCCTCCCCAGCAGCCCCCTAATTACTTACGTGAGCCCCATCTCTCTCCAGCGATGTCCACAAGTGTCTTACCTGTGCGGGACACTCCTTCTGATTGTCTGAGACACAGCTGCGGTGCCATTGGCACCCGTGGCTGTCAATCAAAGTCAGTTAGCCAATCAGGGGAGAGAGGAGGGTGGCCCCAGGTCGCGGCTCCGTGTCTGAATGAACACAGGGAGCTGTGACTCCGCTCAGGTGCCCCCATTGAAAGCTGCTTGCTGTGGGGGCACTTGACGGGAGGGAGGGGCCAGGAGCTCAAAAGATAGACCCGAGAAGAGGAGGATCCAGGCTTCAAAACCAACTGCACATAAGAGGTAAGTGCAACATGTTTGTTAATTAAAAAAAAAGAAAAACGAGACGTTACAATACTGATATAAATGCGAGAGCTAAGGCCAGAAGGTGTCATGCATCTCGCTGGACTTTTAACTCATGGTGTGCCTTTATTTTATACAAAGGAGCTGAATTCCTGGAATTCAGCTTTAAGCAGATTGTTTTATGCAACACTGTTGCAACCTTTTAATGAGATCCTGTTGCAGGCTGACAACACAAAGCCACTGCCTTGCAATTAGCAGCGACGTTATCAGCCTGCTGAGTGTGCGCTACTTTAGTTGCCCATCGGACTACTTTTCAGATAGGCAGCACAACAGTCAAGTGAAGGAATCTCCTCCGGCTTGAAACTACTGCCTCTACTAGTGGCGGCATGCCTGGCACTGCTGGGGGTGACACCACCGTCCTTTGGGAGAGATCCCTGGGAAATGCAGAGCACTGGAAGTCCCTCCAGTCTATTGTAAGAGTGTCTTCCTGAGTTTCACCTGCTGTGTATTCCCCCAGAGTCTCCTCGGAAGGAGGGTGCCATCATGCTCACCTCTGTGCCACAGGCAGGGCGATGGAAGTAAAAAAACCCCCAAATTTCTTTTTCTTTCCGGGATATTTTAGACCTTCCGAGACTTCGTTTACACCGTGAAGGTATGAGCGCGCGCATGCGCATTTCTGCGTAGCGCGTGTACGGCTGCCCATTCATTTCAGGCACCAGAAACATGAAATGTTTTGCGCCACACCGAGGCGCAATTTGCATTGGGGGGTGTCGTTAAAAATGTAATGGCACCACCATGTGTCTGCTAAAGAGCAACGCCTTTTTGTGCAGGTCGGGAAAGCACGCAATTTTGCGCACGTTCCTGACACTCACAAAACGTGATTGTAGCCCAACAGTAGGTGATTGGGAATAATACATGGCCTGCTATAAAGTGTTCGCCATCCTTAGATATGGCTACAGAAAAAATACATTTTTTTCATTCTAATGATTCTCCGAGAAACGTGTCCGTGACTTGCTGTAGATTCACCGCCGAATATTCTTGTGTAATTACATCTTAGAATGCCTGAAACAAGAAAATAGATTATTATGGGGAAGGTGTATTAAATCCCTGGCTGGAGAGAACAGAGCCCCCCCCCTTTCATCTCTAAATATTAGTGGGGCGACTCCTGGGACAGCGCGGAGCACCGCTGTGCGCGGCCGACAGTTAAATGCCACCAGCCAGCACCGGACTGCAGATTGTACATCATTTTCTAAACCCTCCAAAGCTGATTTGTTTGCTCCAAAATTGTAATAGTAATTTTGTGATTACAAGCATGTTCTGTAAAATGCGGTTCAGAGAGGGAAGCGTAATGGTTTTGTGGAGCCGAGCGGCAATTTCTCTACGGATAAATACTTTGGTACATGCTCAATTATCCGCAGTCTGATGACTGTGCACCTGGTATGATGGCTCGCTCTGTGCCATGCCACCCTCTACCCGCCCCTGTATTTGATGCAGCGTCATTATTTTACTTTTTTTTTTTTTTAATAATCATGCTTGCTGTTTTCAGATTTCTTTTGGAATAAAGTACGGTAATTCATTCTGACTGGTGTAAACTATGCATAGACATGAGAGTAATACACAATGCCAGGGAAGTAAATACATCAGATTTCTTGACAAAATGTAATGAAAGCTTTAATATTTGCCTTATTTATGTGGGGTGGCCAGGGGTGCCATAAAGATTCCAGGGTGAGCGGCAGTTTTAACCCATCCCCTTACCTTTCCAACTGTCAGTCGACTGCCACAGATGTGATCAAATTTATTCTATGGGTTGCTTGGTTTATATCGTGGTTGAGGTGTGGTATTTCAACAGAAAATTCCCATTCCTTTGAAAAAAAAAGGCTTTCTGGAGATGGCAGTATCCTTAAAGCTTGGTGGCTGCTGCTAAGCCACCATCTAAAAAAGGCAAAAGAACATGTGTGATGAAGAAGATCTGGCTTGCAGTCAACCTTCCTGTTCATTCCAAAGGTTTCCAGTAGAGCTGAAGTTGGAGCTCTGTTCAGTCCACTTGAGTTCCTCCACCCAAATTCATCAAACCGTATCTTTATGGAGATGTTGATTGAGAAGAACTGGCTTTTTCAAAATTATCCCAAAGGTGTTCAGTAGGGTTGAGTTCGGGGCTCTCTTCAGACCATTTCTGTCCCTCCACTCCAAAAGTTATCAAACCATATCTTTGTAGAGTTCGCTTTGTACACAGGAATGCAGTCATTCTGGAAAAGGGTCCTTTCCAAACTGTTCCCATGAGGTCGGAAGTGCACAATGGTCTACAATATCTTTGTATGCTGTAGTTTGAAAGTAGAGCTATAGTCTCCAATTCATTTAGATGTTCCAATTCATCATGAAGCTGTTCAGTAGGGTTGAGGTCGGGGATTCTGTGCAGGACACTCGAGTTCTTCCACACCAAACCCATCAAACCATGTATTTATGGAGATGCTGGTTTGAGAATTACTGGCTTGTTCCATTTCATGCCAAAGGTGTTTAGTAGGGTTGAGGTTGTAGCTGTGTTCAGACCGCTTGAGTTCCTCCACACCAAACTTATCAAACCATGTCTTTGTAGAGTTCGCTTTGTACAACAGGAGTACAGTCATTCTGGAAAAGGGTCTTTTTCAAACTGTTCCCATGAGGTCAGAAGTGCACAATTGTCTAAAATGTCTTTGTATGCTGTAGTTTTAAAGTAGAGCTATAGTCTCCAATTAATTTTAATGTTCCAATTGTGAAGCCATTCAGTAGGGATGAGGTAAGGGCTCTGTGCAGGACACTCGAGTTCTTCCACACCCAACCCATCAAACAGGTCTTCATGGAGATGTTGGTTGAGAAGAACTGGCTTGTTCCAAGTAATGCCAAAGGTGTTCGGTAGGCTTGAGGTTGGAGCTCTGTTGAGACCACTCAAGTTCCTCCACACAGACTCATCAAAGCATGGCTTTATGGAGATGTTGGTTTGAGAAGAACTGACTTGTTCCAATTCATGCCAAAGGTGTTTAGTAGGATTGAGGTTGTGTGGCTGTGTTCAGGCTGCTCGAGTTCCTCCACACCAAACTCCTCAAACCATGTCTTTATGGAGTTGGCTTTGTACACAGGAGTGCAGTCATTCTGGAACAGGGTCTTCCCCAAACTAGGCCCATGAGTTTAGAAGAGCACCATTTTCTTTGTATGCTGTTGTATTAAAGTAGAGCCATAGGCTCCAATTCATTTCAGTGTTCAAATGAATCCCGCAGGTGTTCAGTAGGGTTGAGGTCAGGCCTGTCAAGTTCTTCCACACCATACATATCAAACCATGTCTTTATGGAGCTGGCTTTGTACACAGGAGTGCAGTCATTCTGGAAAAGGGTCTTCCCCAAACTAGGCCCATCAGTTTAGAAGAGCACCATTTTCTTTGTATGCTGTTGTATTAAAGTAGAGCCATAGGCTCCAATTCATTTCAGTGTTCAAATTAATCCCGCAGGTGTTCAGTAGGGTTGAGGTCAGGCCAGTCAAGTTCTTCCACACCATACATATCAAACCATGTCTTTATGGAGCTGGCTTTGTACACAGGGGCACAGTCCTGCTAGGACAGAAAAGGGTCTTCACCAAACTGATGTTTGTAAGCATTAACTAAACGCTGCTCCTTTTTGATGCCTGTAAACACCTATGTGTGCCTGGGGGTGCTTTTATTGGCTAAGGCAGTGGTTCTCAACCCCCTGTCCTCAGGACCCACTAACAGGTCAGATTTTAGGTATTACCTTGGGGAGATGCAGACTAGAGTACTGCAATCACTGGGCAGAAAATGATATCACCTGTGATGTATTTCAGTTATCTTGCAAACCTGGCCTGTTAGCGGGCCCTGAGGACTGGAGTTGAGAGCACTGGGCATAAAAAATGTTGCTTATAAAGAAGAAGCAACTCTGTTAGTCTATGTGACTTTGCACATTTAGGCGTTAGCATATTTGTAGAGCAGCAGGCTGAAAAAAAACCCATCACAAATTCGTTTTTGAGAGGAGCTTTCAGGCAGAAAAAAATGCTTAACGTGACTACATGCGCCAAAGTTTTTAAGTGTAAAGTTTTTTTTTTTTTTTTTTTTTTTTTTTTTTTTAGCATTTTGGGTTATAAATGCAAATGCTAATAAATACTTGTACAATATTCTCCATAGGTGTGTGTGTTTTTTTTCTGCTGCATTTTTTTATGCCGCCTAGTGTGCATGGACTCTTAAAAGAAAACCTTAAATGCCTGTAAAAGATCATTGTGCATGAGCCCTAAAAGATAAACTGCTGCAATTTTTTTTTTTCCCTTTGTATTTCCAACACTGTGAATAGACTTTGTAAATGATAAATCCGCTCTCTATGTTTCCTGTGCGATCCGTGGGAGGACGCATTGCCGGGCCGCGTCCAGATTGATGTCCAGCGACTTGTCATATTCAGCTCTGGTACAGCGGAGTAATAAGGCTGAACATTAGCATCACGGAGAGCCATTGTATTGCTTTCTCTCATTGCCGCAGGGCGGAGGAGGGGATGGGGGGGGGGGGTAAAAGAACTTCTCATTATTCTGATTTTCGCTCGTTCAATAAGCGCTCTACCGGCCCGTGTTTCACATTAGATCTTCTGGGCGGTGAGCTTAATCATAAAGCTAAGAACCAGGGGCTGAGTCCCGCGCAGAGCACATTATGTTGAGGGCGGCCGGCGTGGAGACCTAAAGCCGCTCTTACACTATCAGCGATTCAGTGCGCCCGCTAATTATATCCTTAAGGTTTTCTAGGCTTCCGTGAAGTGGTCCGCCTGAACAGTAAATGCATGTTCCTACAATGCCGCCTTTTGTCCTGACGGTCATTGCAATTTTTACACTCCGGAGAAAGGGTTTGAGAGTTCCCGCTGTGGTTCATTTACATTGTACACGGCCTATGGAATCAACGCAGAATACACGCGATCTGCTTATTGTGTATTATTTATTTATTTTTTGTTTGTTCTTTACTTTCCTTTCTTAAAAAAATACCCTGTCAGTTCTCCAAAGCAATCCAAACATCAGGACCTTGTAAGGCAGGGGGTAGGCAATCTTGGCACTCTAGCTGTTGTGGAGATGCGGCCCCCGTGTCACAGGTGCATATGAGCAGTGTATGCCTGATTTTGGTAGGCTTGCTAATTGTACACCTGTGCGCTGGCTTCATAATCATCCCAGGAATAGAGGTCAGGGCTCATCCTTAGAGACAGCTCCGCCCGGCAGACAGGAGGTCTGGCTTAGGAGTCAGGAGGGAGCCAGTGAAGCACAAAGCTGCAAGCACAGAGGTGCTGAGCGTCAGGTCTGGGGAAGACAGACCAAGGCCTAAGGCTACTTTCACACTGAGGCGCTTTGCAGGCGCTATATCGCTAAAAATAGCGCCTGCAAAGCGCCCTGAAGGAGCCGTCCAATTCACTCCAATGTAAAACCCCCGAGGGCTTTCACACTGGAGCGGTGCGCTTGCAGGACGGTCAAAAAAAGCGTCGCTGCAGTGGCACTTTGCGGGCGGCTTTAACCCTTTTTTTGCTATAATAAGTATCCCAATAATTAAAAAAACAAAAAACATTTCTTCATCAGTTTGGGCCAATATGTATTCTTCTACATATTTTTGGTTAAAAAAAATTGCAATAAGCGTATATTGGCTTGCACAAAACATAGGGGATAGACTTATGGCATTTTTATTTATTTTTTACTAGTAATGCCAGCGATCTGCGATTTTTAGCGGGACTGCGACATTGCGGGGGACAGATCGGACACTTGGCACTTTTTTGGGACCAGTGACATTTCTACAATGATCAGAGCTAAAAATAGCCACTGATTACTGTATAAATGTCACTGGTAGGGAAGGGGTTAACAATAGGGGCGATCAAGGGGTTAAATGTGTTCCCTGGGGAGGAGTTCCTAACTGTGTGGGGGGAGGGGACTGACTGGAGGAGGAGAGAGATCGGTGTTCCTGATCACTAGGAACAAGAGGTCTCTCTCTACTCCCCTGTCAGAATGGGATCTGTTTGTTTACATTGACAGATCCCAGTTCTGGCTCCCTGAGGAGCAATCGTGGGTGGCCGGCGGACATCGCGGCCGCCGGCCACGTGCATCGTCTCCGGCGTCGCGCCTCAGGTGACCCCTATAGCTTTTTAAAGCGGCCGACGTACAATGATGGCGATTCGCGCAGCCACGCCAACCTGCCGCAGTACAACTATGATGGCTGGTCGCCAAGTAGTTAAAAGGATGCATTTTTCTTAAACTTTTCTTGCGTTAAGGTGCTGAAAATGGCCGACAATAAATTTGTATTCATTTAAATTTATGATAATAATTAAGACGTCAAATATAGTACAATTGTATATTAAAAAATATATATTTTTTTTTTTAAATTGTCATTTTCGGTTTTTGGCCAAGTGCATCCTGCATTTTCGGTTTTGGCACTAAAATTTCCATTCGGTGCACTTAATGCAAACTGGGGGGGGGGGGGGGGGCACCAGTGCTGCATATCAATGCCGCCTATCAGTGCCCATCAATTCTACATATCAGTGCCACCTCATCGGTGCCCATCAGTGCCTCCTCATCAGTGCCCATCAGTGCCACCTCATCAGTGCCCATCAGCGCCACCTCATCAGTGCCCATTAGTGCCTCCTCATCAGTGCCCATTAGTGCCTCCTCATCAGTGCCCATTAGTGCCTCCTCATTAGTGCCCATCAGTGCCGCCTCATTAGTGCCTGCTCATCAGTGCCCACCAGTGCCACCTCATCAGTGCCCATCAGTTCCTCCTCATCAGTGCCCATCAGTGCCGCCTCATCCGTGCCTCCTCATCAGTGCCCATCAGCACCACCTCATCAGTGCCGCCTCACCAGTGCCCAACAGTGCCCATCAGTGCCACCCCATCAGTGCCCATCAGTTCTCCTCATCAGTGCCTCATCATCAGTGCCCATTAGTGCCTCCTCATCAGTGCCCAATAGTGCCGCCTCATCAGTGCCCATCAGTGCCTCCTCATCAGTGCCCATCAGTGCCACCTCATCAGTGCCTCCTCATCAGTGCCCATTAGTGCCGCCTCATCCGTACCTCCTCATCAGTGCCCATCAGCACCATCTCATCAGTGCCCGTCAGTGCCTCCTCATCAGTGCCTCATCAGTGCCCATCAGTGCCGCCTCATCCGTGCCTCCTCATCAGTGCCCATCAGCACCACCTCATCAGTGCCCATCAGTGCCCATCAGCACCACCTCATCAGTGCCCATCAGTGCCTCCTCATCAGTGCCCATCAGTGCCTCCTCAGTGCCCATCAGTGCCATCTCATCAGTGCCCATCAGTGCCACCTCATCAGTGCCCATCAGTGCCTCCTCATCAGTGCCCGTTAGTGAAGGAGAAAACAAACTTTTATAACCGAAATGGAGAAAAACCTTTTTATTTTTCAAAAATGTCTTTTTTAGTTTGTTTAGCGGAAAATTCGAAAAACCCTAAATTCGGAAATCCGAAAATTTGGAAATATGAAGATTTGAACGAAAATTCAAAAGAATGAAAATCCAAAAATAAGAGCAAAAGTCTGAAAACCCAAAAATTTGAAAATCTGAAATAACTAACTAATAATAACTTAACTATTGCTAAATATTAAATTATAGGTGTTGGAATTTCCTTTCAAATTTGGCTGTTAGTCAACATATCGAATACGAATTTATCCGAAATAATGAATGCTGCATCTAAACAAATGGAACGGAATGATTTAATAATACTAAAAAGTTATTTTTATTATTGTCATTTATTATTATTACTTTGTTACGTTCCATTTGTTTAGACACAGCATTCGTTATTTCGGATAACTTCTTATTTACGAATTATGCGAAATAACAAATGCTGTCTCTAAACAAATGGAAAGTAACTGATTATGTTGTAAAGCGCTGCGCAGACTGTTGGCGCTATAAAAAACCTGTATAATAATAATAATAATGTTAAATGATAATAATAATAATAAAAAAAAACTTTTTAGTATTATCAAATCATTTCGTGCCATTTGTTTAGATGCGGCATTCATTATTTTGGATAACTTCGGATAAATTCGTATTCGTTATGTTGACTAACAGCCAAATTTGAAAGAACATTCCAATACCTGTAATAATTTCGTATTTTTGTTCTTTTCGAATTTTCGGATGTCTGAATTTTCGAATTTTGATCATAACGAATGACCCGAAAAACGAAAAAACTAAACAAAAACGAATGAAACGAAAACTAACAAAGTTTTTGGTAGTGCACATGTCTGCTGGCCACTGCACCTAAAGGGGGTGCTGTTGGGGCGGAGGATGGTAAAAACACATCTTAGCTGTGGTAAGAGGTAAAAAGTGACAGCACACAGCATGTGAATGACAGCCTCAGCTCTGTTGCTGTGTGAAAGGGAGGTGTGTCCCTTCCCTCCAATCAGCTCTCAGAGCTCCCCTCATTGAGCTCTGCAGGGTGTCATTTCAGCTCTCCGCCCCCCCCCCCCCCTGTTTTCTAAAAGCTCAGACAAGCTTTATAAATTTGGGTTTTGAACAGATGTAGAGAATAGAAGACTGCAGATAAACAGGTACTCTGGTGTATCACCAGAGGCCATTCACTTCACTCTGTTTACAACCACTTCAAAGAGAACCTGTCACTTTGCCTATTATGGGTTTTTTCCTGAAGCTCCCTCACTGCTCCTTTGAGTCCTCCGTAAATGCTCGGTGCTTCTGGGTACGGGAGAACGCGTGACCACCTTCTAGAATACACTCAGTAACCATTCCCAAACACTGTCATGTAATGGAAGGGAGGAAGTCATTAACCGTGTGTGAGCTCTGATGTAAATTGATAGGGGGCCTTGAACAGGCTTAGGTGTCTCGGTTCTGACGAAGGAACCAGAGTGGCCGAGAAGAGAAGTATCATTGAGGGGGTGGTGGTTCTGTCAGGAGAACCTGTCCTTTTGCTCTGAATTGGATTAGTCATCAAATCTATAAGTCTTGCTAACTTGAAGACTGAAAAGTGAAATTGGTACATTTGAAGTATAAGCGAGGGAAGCACAATGACTTGGTGGTTATGGCAGCAATTCGATTCCCGATCGAGACTCTATCTACATGGAGTTGGCGTGTCCTCCCAGTGCTTGCGTGGGTTTCCTCCAAGTACTCGGCTTTCTTCCCACACTCCAAGGACATGCTGGTCGATTAACTGGCTCCTATCCAAACTGGCCCTAGCATGTGTATGTTATACATGTGAGTTAGGGACCTTAGATTGTAAGCTCCTTGGGGGCGGGGACTGATGTGAATGTACATTATGTAAAAGTAAAGTCCTTTGGAAATTGGGGGCACTATATAAACACCAATATTATTAATATTATAACAATATCTCATGCCAAGTTCCTCAAAATTTCGGAACCATGGCTGTCATATGCCTTTCCTACCTTGCCCCCAGCCAGCTTGGCCCACCTGTGATGGACGATCCCGATGCTCCCGAGCTCTTGACTCCAACCCCATCCCCTGGCCTCTAATCTTCTAGCCTCTCCTAGATCCCTCTTTCTCTTCTCTAGTTCCCTTCTCGTTTGGCGCACAAGCTCCTTCCCTCTAGCATTACCTTTCCGCTTGACTTTCTTCTGATTTCCATTCCCTTTGAGATCTGTCTAGGGCTCTAGGCTATATATTGCACCACCTTTTGGATTATGGAGGGCCCCAGGGTACACCCCATAGTTGTGGAGAGCCTCTCCGGGACCCCTTGGTCCTCATGGGCCCATGAACATTCCCATTCATTGCTGTTATGTTAGCTCTTGTTTCTTCCGTTCATGTTATGGCCTCATTTTTTGCCTTCCTTTCTGAGCGAACTCTTGTTACCACTTCAATGCTAGCCCCCCGGCGTTGGCGTAACTTTTTCGTGTTCACTATTTGTTAAAACTAAATAAAAACAATTGAAACTGAAAATATTAAAACAATAATACTAAAACGAGTATTGTTAATAATTATAAAAATGATTATGTTGTTGTATTACCTGTATTATTTTTATTCTTATCAATATTTTTATTACTACCATTATTATTATTATTATTATTGACAATAAGATAATAATCTTATTATATTATTTTAAGCTAAAAATGTCTTATAAACAATATTAACAGCAAAAAATATTATTAATGATAATAATAAAAATGATTATGTTGCATTACCTGTATTATTTTTATTCTTATCAATGTTATTTTTACTACCATTATTATCATTAATAATATTATTTGCTGTTAATATTGTTTATAAGCCATTTTTAGCTTAAAATAATATAATAATAATAATAATATATTAATAATAATAAGATAATAAAATAAAATTATTTATTAGACTATTTATTATTGTTATTATTGCTTTTATCACCATTAAGTAAGAACTGTTATCATTGTTATTAATAATGTTACTAATAATAATATTTTTAATAATAGGCTATTTTTAATAATCACGATGAAGGGCTGTATTGGAAATACACACATCTAAATGCAGTGTTGTATTAGTGAAGAATCGGTTTTATTATTTTTTTTCCTGCGGAGGTTACATTGGTGGGTTGTCTGTCTTTTGTAGCCCTCAGTATACAGAGCTGTAGTGATGTTTATTTGGTACCCCGGCGTCCCTGAGAATTATAATTGCGGTGTTTCCTGCGAGCGGCGGAGGCGTCTTGTTATCCTGTAGACGATGCGATGGCGAGCCGCGCTCTCCTGAAGACCTGTCCTCGGGACTTGTTGTGTTTTAATGATATCTGTCAATCATCGATCCCGGCAATTTCCTCCTTTCCCGTGGCGCTCGGTCTCTAGCCGGGTACGGCCGTGTTTCTTCTAGATGGACAAGTCACTCAGTCCTCGGGTTTTTCATGAGCTTTGGCATATTCGGGGCAGTACCGGCTCCTTCACAACTCTCATCACTAGTAAATGAGAGTTTCCTATTTCAGGGGTAGCCAGACTCTCAATCTGCTTTTTCTTTTTTTTTTTTATTGTGGGAATGTGGTCAGCTTAAAGCTAAACTACAGGCAAGCAGCTAATCAGCAGTTCTACTAGTAACTGGTTTTCCTGCCAATTGGTTTGCAATACTTTTCATGATGTCTTGAAATCCAGGCAATCCTACCAGCATGCATATCCAGGTCCCCCACCACCTCCCCTGCAGCAGCAAATGATTGATCTAGAGCAGCGTTTCCCAACATTGTTTTCAGTGGTGGCACCCTTAAGAATTATGCAAAATCCTGAGGCACCCCAGTGTGAAATGTAAAAATGTTACATGCCAATGGGAAACCTGAGCCTGGGACAATGCACACAACCACCTTGATGAAATCATCTTCACATCAGAGATGGCCACATCACATCAGACCACACATTTCACATAGAGCCCCCCTTCATGTCATAGGTCACCCATCACATCAAAGTCCCCCTACGAACGACAACCCCCCCGAAACAACAGAATACCCTTATGACAGAGTCCTCTCCCCCACATCAGAGGTCCCCCCTCATCCCATCAGAGGTCCCCCCATCACATGTCCCCCCATCACATCAGAGGCCCCTCCCATCACATCAGAGATCCTCCCATCCCATCAGAGGTGCACCCTCCCATCCCATCAGAGGTGCACCCTCCCATCCCATCAGAGGTGCACCCTCCCATCTCATCAGAGGTGCACCCTCTCATCCCATCAGAGGTGCACCCTCTCATCCCATCAGAGGTGCACCCTCCCATCCCATCAGAGGTGCACCCTCTCATCCCATCAGAGGTGCACCCTCCCATCCCATCAGAGGTGCACCCTCCCATCCCATCAGAGGTGCACCCTAGCATCCCATCAGAGGTCCACCCTCCCATCCCATCAGAGGTGCACCCTCCCATCTCATCAGAGGTGCACCCTCCCATCCAATCAGAGGTGCACCCTCTCATCCCATCAGAGGTGCACCCTAGCATCCCATCAGAGGTGCACCCTCCCATCCCATCAGAGGTGCACCCTCCCATCCCATCAGAGGTGCACCCTCCCATCCCATCAGAGATGCACCCTCCCATCCCATCAGAGGTGCACCCTAGCATCCCATCAGAGGTCCCCCCTATGAATGACAACCCTCTGAAACATCAGAGTCCGCCCCCTATCAAATAAGAGATCCACTGCCTCATCGCATCAAATTCCCCCCATCACATTACAGTCCCCTCCCCCCTTGACAAACCCAGATGGCACACCAGGGTTCTGCAGCACCTTGGTTGAGAAACAATGGTCTAGAAAGCGGCTGCAGCACATCACAGGGTTATTACTATGCACTTGCCTGCTGCTAGCACATGAGCACAGCAACATAGTCTGGCTATTAGTTATGAAAAAAACTGAAGCTTTCAAAGAAAATAACACCATACCAACTGTGAAACATGGTGGCTGATTGGTTATGTTTTGTGGCTGCTTTGCTGTGTCTGGCATAGTGTGCCCTATACCCTTTGCTGCCACCAGTGGGGGATTATTATACACACACTTGTCTAAATCTGACAAGCTGGTTTTAAGCAAATATCACTTCCATGCAGTAGTGCGCCTCCCCCCAACCACGCTGGTCCCACCATCCCACCTGGGACCAGCGTGGCGAGTGTCACCAGGTGGAGACCTGCTGATCTCCTCTTCCTAATGTGAACCTGGAAGTGAGGTGTATTGCATCACTTCTGGGTTCAGCTGTCACTTGTCCTGGCCTCTGTGGGAAGAAGCTAATGGACCACGATCTGCAGTTCATTCGCTTCAATAAAGGGCAGCCGAGACGTCCGTGTTCTTGTAGATTCCTGGTGTCTCATTACAGAGAATCTATCGCAGCAAATTGGTCTAACATAAGGAACATTTTGGTCCCGTTTGTGATAAAAAATAAAATTTAAAAAATTAGAGCCCTCCTACATACCCGCATATATGAACATAAGCACACGCATCAGAGGTGCCTATGTAAGAAAAACCTGTTGTGCTACACATGCTGTATATTGTTACGCACACCGGAGTACTTCTAGGCCTGTTATTCACCGTTAACTCTAAACTGATGATTTACACGGGCTTTTAAATTTAGGTTACTGAAATATTTTGGCGTTTCTTGAACACTTGCAGATTGACATGTTGGGTATCTTTTTACTCGGCACAACCTCATCTCATATAAAAAATTTAAAAATAAATAAAAGGATAATATATGGCAATTGTTTGTACATCTATGCAAGGTTGTGAAACAAAATATTAGTTTAGGAACCCCACCATTTTTTAAAATGTATTTATTTTTACTATTTAAGACCCAACTGCAGGAATTCTAAAAAAAACCCCAAAAAAACCCTCTCGGTGGGGTGCTGCGCCTGCACTGCAAGGGTGTTAACTTCTTGTTTTATGTCTAGGGGATGAGAAAAGCAGTTTTACTTGCAGTTGTGCTCATAAGTTTACATACCCTGGCAGAATTTATGTTTTCTTGGCCATTTTTCAGAGAATATGAATGATAACACAAAAACTTTTCTTTCACTCATGGTTAGTGTTTGGCTGAAGCCATTTGTTATCAATCAACTGTGTTTACTCTTTTTACATCATAATGGCAACAGAAACAGCTTGAAGTCTTTTGTGGTATTTGTGGATGAGGCTCTTTATCTTCTCAGATGGTAAAGCTGCCCATTCCTCTTGGCAAAAAGCCTCCAGTTCCTGTAAATTCTTGGACTGTCTTGCATGAACGGCACATTTGAGATCTCCCCAGAGTGGCTCAATGATATTGAGGTCAGGAGACGGAGATGGCCACTCCAGAACCTTCACTTTATTCTGCTGTAACCAATGACAGGTCGACTTGGCCTTGTGTTTTGGATCAGTCATGTTGAAATGTCCAAGTACGTCCCATGCGCAGCTTCCTAGCTGATGAATGCAAATGTTCCTATAGTATTTTTTTGATAACATTCATCTTGTCAACAATTTTCACTAAATTTCCTGTGCCTTTGTAGCTCACACATCCCCAAAACATCAGTGATCCGCCTCCGTGTTTCACAGTAGGAATGGTGTACCTTTCATCATAGGCTTTGTTGACTCCTCTCCAAATGTAGCGTTTATGGTTGTGGCCAAAAAGCTCAATTTTGGTCTCATCACTCCAAATGACTTTGTGCCAGAAGGTTTGAGGCTTGTCTCTGTGCTGTTTGGCGTATTGCAAGCGGGATACTTTGTAGCATTTGTGTAGTAATGGCTTTCTTCTGGCGACTCGACCATGCAGCCCATCTTTCTTCAAGTGCCTCCTTATTGTGCATCTTGAAACAGCCACACCACACGTTTTTCAGAGTCCTGTATTTCACCTGAAGTTATTTGTGGGTTTTTCTTTGCATCCCGAACAATTTTCCTGGCAGTTGTGGCTGAAATTTTAGTTGGTCTACCTGACCGTGGTTTGGTTTCAACAGAACCCCTAATTTTCCACTTCTTGATTAGAGTTTGAACACTGCTGATTGGCATTCTCAATTCCTCGGATATCTTTTTATATCCCTTTCCTGTTTTGTACAACTACCTTTTCCTGCAGATCCTTTGACAATTCTTTTGCTTTCCCTATGACTCAGAATCCAGAAACGTCAGTGCAGCACTGGATGAAAGATGCAAGGGTCTGTCAGGAGTCCAGAAACTCATTGACCTTTTATACACACACACTAATTACAAGAAAACAGATCACAGATAAGGATGGTTACCTTTTAATAGCCATTCAAATTAATTTGTGTCAACTTGTGTGCATGTTATCAGGCCAAAATCACCATGGTATGTAAACTTTTGATCAGGGTCATTTGGGTAGTTTCTGTTGCCATTATGATTTAAAGAGTCAACACAGTTGATTGATAATAAATGGCTTCAGTCAAACACAAACCATGAGTGAAAGAAACATTTTTGTGTTATCATTCATATTGTCTGAAAAATGGCCAAGAAATCATAAATTCTGCCAGGGTATGTAAACTTATGAGCACAACTGTACATGGTCCTCCGCCCCCCTAGGTGGTGCTCACCTCCGCCCTCCTGGCACACGAGGCTCCCGTGGCAAGCAGCAGTGGGTGCTCCCTTCTGCTCCCCTTGCAAACTACGCTCCCACAGCAAGCGGCGGTTCCTTCCTCTCCCCCAGCAAATGGTTTTCCCCTCTTGCTGTAATGCGTTATACGGTGGCAAAGAGGCTCTCCTGTGCCGGATCACATACCTAATACGTGACTCGGCACTTCCGTGTAAGGGGGTAGACACGTGACTAATCGCAGCACAAGCCGATCAGTGGGTGCTGGCCGATGGATCACCGCCACCTGCTGATCGTCGCAGAGAGAGACAGAACAGAGCTCTGTCAATGGGAACAATGCAGAGCTCTGTCCTGTCAGCAGGGATGTGCTGGATTTTGTTTTCCTGCACATCCTTTAGTAGAAACACCACATAGTAAACACAAAAACACTGGTTAGGCACACATTTAACGCTCTGATTGCCCTCTGGATATGCAATTAGCAGACCTCCAGCTGTTGCAAAACTACAAGTCCCATCATGCCTCTGCCTCTGGGTGTCATGCTTGTGGCTGTCGGAGTCTTGCTATGCCTCATGGGACTTGTTCTGCAACAACTTGATTTCCGCTAATTGCATATCCCTACCCTAAATGTTTAACCCCTTCCCAGCCAGTGTCAGTACAGTGACAGTACATATTTTTTAGCACTGATCACTATATTAGTGTCACTGGTTCCCGCGAAGTGTCAAAAGTGTCAGTTCCTGTCATGCCACAATGTCGCAGTCCCGCTATAAGTCGCTGCTTGCCCCCATTAATAGTATAAAAAAAATAAAGAAAAATTCCAGTATACAGTTGTGCTCAAGTTTGCATACCCTGGAAGAAATTGTGAAATTTTGGCATTTATTTTGAAAATATGACTAATCATGCCAAAAAACTGTCTTTTATCCCTTTCATGCCTAAGCCTATTTCTGACATTTGGTGTTTACAAGTTAAAATCCGTATTTTTTGCTAGAAAATTACTTAGAACCCCCCAAACATTATATATATATATTTTTAGCAGAGAATCTAGAGAATAAAATGGCGATTGTTGCAATATTTTATGTCACACGGTATTTGTGCTGCGGTGTTTTATAATCGCAACTTTTTGGGAAAAGGGACACTTTCATGAATTTAAAAAAAAAAACAAACAGTAAAGTTAGCCCAATTTTTTTGTATAATGTGAGAGATGATGTTACGCCGAGTAAATGGATACCAAACATGTCACGCTTTATAGTTGCACGCACTCGTGGAATGGCGACAAACTATTGTACCTAAAAATCTCCATAGGCGACGCTTTAATTTTTTTTTTTTTACGGTTACCAGGTTAGAGTTACAGAGGAGGTCTAGTGCTAGAATTATTGCTCTCGCTTTGACGATCGCGGCGATACCCCACATGTGTGGTTTAAAAACCGTTTACATATGCGGGCGCGACATCCGTATGCGATTTCTTTGCTGCGCGAGCTTGCGGGGACGGGGGGGCTTTAAAACATTCATTTTTTTTATTATTATTATTATTATTATTATTATTATTATTATATTATATTAATATAATGCATATAATAAAGCATATAATGCTTTAAAACATTCTTTTTTATTATATTTATTATTACTATTGTTATTATATTATTATTTTTATTTTATTTATTTTTATATTATTAAATTGTGTTTAAAAAAAAAAAAAAATTATCACTTTTATTGCTATCACAAGGAATGTACACATCCCTTGTGACAGCAATAGGTGGTGACAGGTACTCCTTATGGAGACCTCCAATCCCTCCTTTGCACTTCAAAGTATTCAGATCGCCAAAACCGGCGATTCTGAATACTGTATATTTTTTTTAATCCGGCGCCGTTGGCAGCCGAGTAAACCGGAAGTGACGTTGTGACGTCGCTTCCGTGTTTACATTCAGGAGACTGGAACGAAGCCGTTTCTGGCTTTGTTCCAGTCTGCGGCTAGACGCCGGAAGTGCAGGATTGCGGATCGGGTCTCCCGGTGGGACGGGAGGCCCGATCAGAGCGGCGGGAGTGGGGTGTCCTCTTCCGCTCCTCCTCCGTCGCCTTGGCTTTCGGGGGTTATACCGGGATGATGCCTGCAGCTGCGGGCATCATCACGGTATAACCCCCGAAAGCCAAGGCGACGCACGCTCGTCTCGAAGGGGTTATTCAAGGATAACAATCACATGAAGCCATTTTATTATCACATAGTTTTTTGGCTCCTATTAAAATCATAATGATAACAGAAATTACCCAAATGGCCCTGATCAAAAGTTTACATACCCTGGAATGTTACAGTACACGGTACAGACACAGAAGGTGGCACACACAGGTTAAAATGGCTAATAAAGGTTAATTTCCCACATTTGTGGCTTTTTAAATTGCAATTAGTGTCCGTGTATAAATAGTCAATGCGTTTGTTAGCTCTCACGTGGATGCACTAAGCAGGCTAGACACTAAGCCATGAGGAGCAGAAAAGAACAGTCAAAAGACCTGCGTAACAAGGTAATGAAGCTTTACAAAGATGGAAAAGGATATAAAAAGATATCCAAAGCCTTGAATATGCCAGTCAGTACTGTTGAGTCATTCAATAAGAAGTGGAAAATCTGGGTATCTTTTGATACCAAGCCAAGGTCAGGTAGATCAAGAAAGATTTCAGCCACAACTGCCACAGGAATTGTTCGGGATACAATGAAAAACCCCACAGGTAACCTCAGGAGAAATACAGGCTGCTCTGGAAAAAGATGGTGTGGTTGTTTTTAAGGAGCACAATATGATGATACTTGAAAAAAAAAGAGCTGCATGTTCAAGTTGCCAGAAAGAAGCCTTTACTGTACAAGTTCCACAAAAAAAGCCTGGTTACAATATTCCCAACAACACCTTGACATGCCTCATTGGGCTTTTTTGTAGCATTAGCGCAGTAAAGGCTTCCTTCTGGCAGCTCAACCATGCAGCTCTTTTTTGTTCAAGTATCGTTGAATTGTGCTGTTTTAAAAACAACTACACCGTCTTTTTGGAGAGCAGCCTGTATTTCTCCTGAAGTTACCTGTGGGGTTTTTTTCTATGTATCCTGGGCAATTCTTCCGCCAGTTGTGGCTGCAAGTTTTCTTGGTCTACCTGACCTTGGCTTGGTATGAAGAGAGCCCCAAATTTTCCACTTTTTATTAAATAATTCAACAGTATTGACTGCCATCTTCAAGGCTTTGGATATCTTTTTATATCCTTTTCCATCTTTGTAAAGTTTCATTACCTTGTTACGCAGGTCTTTTGACTGTTCTTTTCTGCTCCTCATGGCTTAGTATCTAGCCTGCTTAGTGCATCCATGTGAGAGCTAACAAACACTAATTGCCATTTAAAAGGCCACAAATGTGGGAAATTAAACTTTAATCGCCATTTTAACCTGTGTGTGACACCTTCTGTGTCTGCACCGTGGCCAAACATTCCAGGGGATGTAAACTTTTGATCAGGGCCATTTGGCTGATTCCTGTTATGATTTTAATAGGAGCCAAAAAACTATGTGATAAAAATAACTAAATGTGATTGCTATCCTTCAATAGAAGAGTTTTTTGGCACGATTAGTCATAGTTTCATTATAAATGCCAAAATGTCACAATTTCTGCAAGGGTATGCAAACTTTTGAGCACAACTGCATAGCATAGTTTGTAGGTGCTATACATTTTGTGCAAACCAAATAATGGGATTTTTTCTTACATTTTTGTATTCGATATGTTTTATAGCAGAAAGTAAAAAGTGCTTTTTTTTTTTTTCAAAATTGTCAGGCTTTTTTGTTTATAGCGCAAAAAATTAAAAACTGCAAAGGTGATCAAATGCCACCAAAAGAAAGCTCTGTTTGAGGGAAAAAATTACATAAATTTCATGTGTGTACAGCGTTGCATGACCGCGCACTTGTCAGTTATAGTAACGCAGTGCCGTATAACAAAAATGGCCTGGTCATTAAGGGGGGGGGGCAAATCTTCTGGAGGTCAAGTGCTTAAGGCTTGACATGTTCACCCTTGGCTTGACATGTGGCTCTTCTTTTCTAATTGAAGGGTACCAACAAATGTGTCCATGTCCTCCACCTGCCGCCAACTGGAGTCCATGTCCTCCACCTGCCGCCAACTGGAGTCCATGTCCTCCACCTGCCGCCAACTGGAGTCCATGTCCTCCACCTGCCGCCAACTGGAGTCCATGTCCTCCACCTGCCGTCAACTGGAGTCCATGTCCTCCACCTGCCGCCAACTGGAGTCCATGTCCTCCACCTGCCGCCAACTGGAGTCCATGTCCTCCACCTGCCGCCAACTGGAGTCCATGTCCTCCACCTGCCGCCAACTGGAGTCCATGTCCTCCACCTGCCGCCAACTGGAGTCCATGTCCTCCACCTGCCGCCAACTGGTGTCCATGTCCTCCACCCGCCGCCAACTGGAGTCCATGTCCTCCACCCGCCGCCAACTGGAGTCCATGTCCTCCACCCGCCGCCAACTGGAGTCCATGTCCTCCACCTGCCGCCAACTGGAGTCCATGTCCTCCACCTGCCGCCAACTGGAGTCCATGTCCTCCACCTGCCGCCAACTGGAGTCCATGTCCTCCACCTGCCGCCAACTGGTGTCCATGTCCTCCACCCGCCGCCAACTGGAGTCCATGTCCTCCACCCGCCGCCAACTGGAGTCCATGTCCTCCACCCGCCGCCAGCTGGAGTCCATGTCCTCCACCCGCCGCCAACTGGAGTCCATGTCCTCCACCCGCCGCCAACTGGAGTCCATGTCCTCCACCCGCCGCCAACTGGAGTCCATGTCCTCCACCCGCCGCCAACTGGAGTCCATGTCCTCCACCCGCCGCCAACTGGCGTCCATGTCCTCCACCCGCCGCCAACTGGCGTCCATGTCCTCCACCCGCCGCCAACTGGAGTCCATGTCCTCCACCCGCCGCCAACTGGAGTCTATGTCCTCCACCCGCCGCCAGCTGGAGTCCATGTCCTCCACCCGCCGCCAACTGGAGTCCATGTCCTCCACCCGCCGCCAACTGGCGTCCATGTCCTCCACCCGCCGCCAACTGGCGTCCATGTCCTCCACCCGCCGCCAACTGGCGTCCATGTCCTCCACCTGCCGCCAACTGGAGTTCATGTCCTGCACCGGCAGACAGTCACAAGTAGCTTCTGCAATGTTTTTGAATTGTCTTCTTCTGGAACAATCAGAGACATTCCTAGAAATTCTAAGTCAGCGACATTTCTTGGTATTACTAAAGTTCTGGGCTTCCCCTTTAAGTCTTGTGAGTGGGCCGCTAGCAGTTTGTCTTCTGAAATCGTAATTATTAGTTACATGGTGGATCATCGACATCTTTCTGGGGTCATATCTATTATCTCCAAACGCTTTTGTTTTTATTGTGTGTGTGTGTGTGCGTTTAAACAGAGTGAAAATAATAGACTGTCAAATTAATTACATATTCTGAGGCCGCATACAATGCAATGTTATATTGTGCGCTTAATCCACCCCTAATCCCGGAGACTGGAAGGAACGCCTTCCACCTCACCCCCCTAATCCCATCTGGTAATCCTGCATGTTGTCCAGCAAAGTCCTCATCATCGGCTGGCATGCTAAACCGGGGCCCGGCGGGGGTTACCTCCGCCGCTGGGACATTTTGGAAATGAGATTGAAGACAGCGCGAGAAAAATGATAATTGCTGTTCTGTTCTGGCAGAGGCGCATCTGCTGATATTGTGCCACACAAGGATTACACTGCATGTTCGTGCTGCAAGAGAAATCACTCTTCTAGTGCAGATATTGTCATCTTCACCACTTCAAAGACTTTTCCTTTAAGCCTAATATAGATGAGAGGAAGAAGGAGCATTTCAATAAATATTCCCTTCAATTCCAGTATTTTGTAGCTGAACATTGTGCTGTTTGATGTCGCCGCCCTTTGTTTTCAGAGGAGTTTTTTTTTCGGAATCATTAATAAAGGAATTAATTAAAAATTGTAAATAATATATTGCTTATAATATATATATATTAAATATTTTATTATATCTTTTCATGTGACAACACTAAACAAATGACGCTTTGCTACAATGTAAAGTATTGAATGTACAGCTTGTATAACAGTGTAAATTTGCTGTCCCCTCAAAATAACTCAACACACAGCCATTAATGTCTAAACCGCTGGCAACAAAAGTGAATACACCCCTAAGTGAAAATGTCTAAATTGGGCCCAATTAGCCATTTTCCCTCCCCGGTGTCATGTGACTCGTTAGTGTTACAAGGTCTCAGGTGTGAATGGGGAGCAGGTGTGGTAAATGTGGTGTTATCGCTCTCACTCTCTCATACTGGTCACTGGAAGTTCAACATGGCACCTCATGGCAAAGAACTTTCTGAGGATCTGAAAAAAAGAATTGTTGTTCTACATAAAGATGACCTAGGCCAGGGGTCTTCAAACTGCGGCCCTCCAGGTGTTCAGGAACTACAATTCTCATCATGCCTAGTCATGTCTGTGAATGTCAGAGTTTTACAATGCCTCATGGGATGTGTAGTTCTGCAACAGCTGGAGGGCCATAGTTTGAGGATCCCTGACCTAGGCTATAAGAAGATTGCCAAGACCCTGAAACTGAGCTGCGGCACGGTGGCCAAGACCATACATCGGTTTAACAGGACAGGTTCCACTCAGAACAGGCCTCACCATGGTCGAAGAGGTGAAGTGCATGTGCTCAGCATCATATCCAGAGTTTGTCTCTGGGAAATAGATGTATGAGTGCTGCCAAGTGTCTTGCCTACAGGGAAGCTTGGTGGTTTTGGATTCATGGTCTGGGGCTGCATGAGTGCTGCCGACACTGGGGAGTTACAGTTCATTGAGTGTACTTGAATGCCAACATGTACTGTGACATACTGAAGCAGAGCATGATCCCCTCCCTTCAGAGACTGGGCCGCATGGCAGTATTCCAACATAATGACCTCAAACATACCTCCAAGACAACCACTGCCTTGCTAAAGAAGTTGAGGGTAAAGGTGGACTGGCCAAGCATGTCTCCAGACCTAAACCCTATTGAACATCTGTGGGGCATCGTCAAACAGAAGGTGGAGGAGCACAAGGTCTCTAACATCCACCAGCTCCATGATGTCGTCATGGAGGAGTAGAAGAGGACTCCAGTGGCAACCTGTGAAGCTCTGGTGACCTCCATGTCCAAGAGGGTTAAGGCAGTGCTGGAAAATAATGGTGGACACACAAAATATTGACACTTTGGGCCCAATTTGGACATTTTCACTTAGGGGTGTACTCACTTTTGTTGCCAGCGGTTTAGACATTAAAATAATTTGATCTCCTGCATATTTTGTAAGTTTGGCCACTTGCAAAGAAATGAAGGATCTATAATTTTTTTATCATAGGTGTTTTTTAAATGATAGAGACAGAATATCAACCAACAATTCAGAAAAAACACACAATACAAATGTTCTAAATTGAGTTGCAGTTCAGTGAGCAAAATAAGTATTTGATCCCCAAGCAAAACATGACTTAGTACTTGGCGATGAAACCCTTGTTGGCAAGCACAGAGGTAAGATGTTTCTTGTAGTTGGTGACCAGGTTTGCATACATCTCAGGAGGGATTTTGGTCCACTCAGATCTTCTCTAAATCCTTATGGTTTCTTGGCTGTCGCTTGGCAACTCGAAATTTCTGCTCCCTCCGTAAAGTTTCTATACAATTAAAGTCTGGAGACTGTCTAAGTCACACTATGACCATAAAGTGCTTCTTCTTGAGACACTCCTTTGCTGCCTTGGCGGTATGTTTTAGGCCGTTGTCATGCTGGAAGACCCGTCCATGACCCATCTTCAGTGTCCTGGCTGAGGGAAGAAGGTTCTCATCCAAGATTTTACAATACATGGCCCCATCCATTGGCCCCTTAATGTGGCAAAGTCGGTCTGTACATTTTAGCAGAGAAACAGCCCCAAAGCATAATGTTTCCACCTCCGTGCTTGACTGTAGAGATGGCGTTCTTAAGATCCTAGTCAGCATTTTTCGTCCTCCAAACACAGCGAGTCGAGTTGGTGCCAAAGTGCTCAATTTTGGTCTCATCTGACCACAGCACTTTCTCCCAATCCTTCTCTGACTCATTTTAGATGTTTATTGGCAAACTTCAGACAGGCCTGTACACGTGCCTTCTCTTAGAAGGGAGTCCTTGCAGGCGCTGCAGGATTTAAATCAATGGTGGCGTATTGTGTTACCAATGGTTGGTTTGGTGACTGTGGTCCCAACTGCCTTGAGATCATTCACAAGCTCCTCCCGTGTAGTTCTGGGCTGATCCCTCACTTTCCTCATCATCATCCTCACCCCATGAGGCAAAATCTTGCATGGAGCTCCAGAGCAAGGGCGATTAGTGGTTATTTTGGATTTCTCCCACTTGCAAATAATCATTCCAACAGTTGTCTACTTCTCGCCAAGCTTCTTGCTGATGGTCTTGTAGCCCATTCCAGCCTTGTGCAGATAAACAATCTTGTCCCCGACGTCCTTTGACAGCTCTTTGGTCTTGCCCATGATGGTGAGGATTGAGTGGAAGAAAAAGATTGTGTGGACAGGTGTCTTTCATACACACAACGAGTTGTTAGGAGAACCTTCATACATTGACAGGACTAATCTGTGTACCACATGAGCACCTACTGGAGCCAGTCTTTGGGAGCCAGAAATATTGCTGTTTGGTAGGGGATCAAATACATATTTTACTCACTGAACTGCAACTCAATTTATAACATTTGTATCGTGTTTTTTTTCTGGATTTTTGGTTGATATTCTGTCTCTATCATTTAAAATACACCTATGATAAAACAAAATTTAGACCCTCCATTTCTTTGTAAGTGGGCAAACTTACAAAATCTGCAGGGGATCAAATAATTTTTCCCACAGTAGATATATCTTTGAGAGGAGTACAGAGGCAGGGTGTTGTGATGCATGCTATCGGGAAGCTATATACACCACCCTACCAACCCCTCCCTCCAGTCATGCATGCCTGCATTGCTTAGAGAAGCACAGAGACCCGGTGATGATGTCACTGGGTCTAATTTAGGGTTGCCACCTCATCCCCTTAAACCCAAACATGTATTAATTACACAGGTTCTGTGGCTGATTAAGGTGGTAATTCGGTACCTTATCTGCATTTAAATTAGCCTCGGAACCTGTGTAATGAAAGCGGAAATGAAACCCATTCATATAACAGTTACATTTCTGGCACGTGCCGGGAATGTAACCCTCCCATTGGTTGTGCTCTCAACCAGACTGTCAAACCATCCCATGGCTGGTGTCACATGTGCAGCATCATGGCAGTTGTAGATTAAACAGAGGCCAAGATGGCAGCTTCCTTGGCTAAAAACGATAGGAGGGTTTGCTTCCACTTTAATATGTGTTGGGGTTTAAAGTGGTGAGGTGGCAACCCTAGTCTAATATACAGTGAGGGAAAAAAGTATTTGATCCCCTGCTGATCTTGTATGTTTGCCCACTGACAAAGAAATGATCAGTCTATAATTTTAATGGTAGGTTTATTTTAACAGTGAGAGACAGAATAACAACAAAAATATCCAGAAAAATGCATTTCAAAAAAGTTAAAAATTGATTTGCATTTTATTGAGTGAAATAAATATTTGACCCCCTTCGCAAAACATGACTTAGTACTTGGTGGTAAAACCCTTGTTGGCAATCACAGAGATCAGACGTTCCTTGTAGTTGGCCACCAGGTTTGCACACATCTCAGGAGGGATTTTGTCCCACTCCTCTTTGCAGATCCTCTCCAAGTCATTAAGGTTTCATGGCCAACGTTTGGTAACGCGAACCTTCAGCTCCCTCCACATATTTTCTATGGGATTAAGGTGTGAAGACTGACTCGGCCACTCCAGGACCTTATTATGCTTCTTGTTGAGCCACTCCTTTGTTGCCTTGGCACTGTGTTTTGGGTCATTGTCATGCTGGAATACCCATCCTTGACATACCCTGTATTTTCAATGCCCTGGCTGAGGGAAGGAGGTTCTCACCCAAGATTTGATGGTACATGGCCCCATCTATCGTCCCTCTGATGCAGTGAAGTTGTTCTGTCCCCTTAGCAGAAAAACACCTACAAAGCATAATGTTTCCACCTCCATGTTTGACGGTGGTGATGATGTTCTTGGGGTCATAGGCAGCATTCCTCCTCCTCCAAACAAGGCGAGTTGATGCCAAAGAGCTCCATTTTGGTCTCATCTGACCACAACACTTTTCCCCAGTTCTCCTCTGAATCGTTCATTAGCAGTCTTCAGATGGGCCTGTACATGTGCTTTCTTGAGCATGGGGGACCTTACTGGTGCTGCAGGATTGCAGTCCTTCGCGGCGTAGTGTGTTACCAAATGTTTTCTTGGTGACTATGGTCCCAGCTGCTTCGAGATCATTGACAAGTTTCTCCCGTGTAGTTCTGGGCTGATTCCTCACCGTTCTCATGATCATTGCAACTCCACGAGGTGAGATCTTGCATTGAGCCCCAGAATGAGGGAGATTGACATCTATTTTGTGTTTATTCCACTTGCGAATAATCGCACCAACTGTTGTCACCCTCTCAACAACCTGCCTGGCGATGGTCTTGTAGCCCATTCCAGCCTTGTGTAGGTCTACAATCTTGTCCCCGACATCCTTGGACAGCTCTTTGGTCTTGGCCATGGTGGAGAGATTGGAATCTGATTGCTTCTGTGGACAGGTGTCTTTTATACGGGTAACAAGCTGAGATTAGGAGCACTCCCTTTAAGAGACTGCTCCTAATCTCAGCTCGTTACCTGTATAGAAGACACCTGGGAGCCAGAAATCTTGCTGATTGATAGGGAATCGAAGAATTATTTCACTCATTAAAAGGAAAATCAATTTATAACGTATTTGAAATGTGTTTTTCTGGATATTTTTGTTGTTTTTCTGTCTCTCACTGTTAAAAAAAAACAAAAAACACCATTCCAATTATAGACTGATCATTTCTTTGCATTGCACAGCACAACTTGCCTAAGGTGGTTGTTTGATGATTTACGGAAGAAAAAAAGAAAAAAAAGTATCACGCTATGGGAGCTTTTCTTTTTATGTTTTTTTTAGTTCCATTGGCACCAGCTACAGTTCCAGGCAGCCTTTTAAAGGTCTTGGGGAGACCTAATCATTCCTTATATTTGGTGAGATCACTGATTAGTGATCATTAGTGATCATGGCGTTCTGGAAGCACTTATATGAAGGATTTCTTCACTGATTTTTTCACTGCAAACTACCACTCTTATTTGGATGGGCGTTCATTGTTCAATATATGGACTTTAATCCCAATGGGACTCTGCTTTAGTTTTCTTTTTTCACTTGGTTTTTCTTCAAGGGAATTTTTGTTTTAGTTTCTACATCACTTGTTTAATTGATCACTAAGTTTATGAGCGCTGCATTTACTTTGTATACCAAACATACAAAGTCAGCAGGGGATCAAATACTTTTTTCCTCTCACTGTAAGGTATATAATGAAAATGGAAAGGTTTTGTTTAAAAATGTCGTTAGCATGTTAACGATGGGTGTAAAGAGGAAGGAAAAAAAAATGTAAGCAGATTCAATTTTAACTTTGATTGAAGCCTATGTGTAAATCATAGCATCTCTCTGGAGACGACGTTGCTGGTTGGGGTTTTCCGATCCGTCCAGCTGATTTTTAAGGTCATCATCCCATTGCCAGCAGCATATCAGAATAGGTAATGCTGACAAAGGTCTCCCCATTGGGATCATTGATATGGTTACAGGTCTGTCTGATGGTATCCAAGCAGAAATCGGCCTAATCCTGCAGAGCATTACTCCCCAGTCATAGGTCATCATTGAGTACAGAAGGATGCTCATCAATCACAGGTTGTGTATTTAGCTGTGAACTTTCCAATAATTAGAAAACCATAAATATAGACAATCATGATGAATGGTCAGCAGTTTGCTCACATCGCTCTTAAGTTAAAACCTTTACATGTAAATTGGTACAATTTTAAAGAGAACCTGTCACCAGGGGAATATACAGGTCTAATTATGAGTGCCCTCCTAAAAATGCTTGTTGCCTGGTTGGCATGCTGAGTTTCTAATTACAGTAAGAGGTCCTGGGGGGGGGGGGGGGGGGCAATGATCTAGGCTATGGTGCCAATGTAAGAACTGCATGACTGCATCCCTCCAAAAAATGGCTATACGTCCATGGCCACCCATACATCTAATTGGCTGTAAAGGCTCTGCTGATTTTAGCTCTGCAGTGTTTTTTTTTTTTTTTTTTTTTATTAACCCAGATAAGATTTCAGTTCTACTTCTCCAGGTGATCCAAGAGGGGGTGGTGCTGAGAGATGACCCCCCGTTGGGTTTGGCAATATTTCTGCCCAAGCAGGAGCCCTGGCAAAGTTTGAAAAACTTCTCCTCTTATACTAAGCCTCACTCATGGGGCTTTATAATAAAAAAAAAAAAAAAAAAAAACAAAAAAAACATAACTTGGGCAAATATCGCACACCTTCATGCAGGCTGTTCGAACTTTCTCTGTATTTTCGGTAATAGAACAATTCCTGTGATCATCAGCTCCCTCTAGCGTCCAACTAACTCAGTGAGAAAATATACTGCATTTTGGCTATTAGCACACGTAAAACGGGTCCTTGGCAATCTCAGAAATGGGGTCACAGCATTCATATAGTACGAGGCACACTGGCAGACACAAGGGGGGGGGGGTAATGGTTCCCATTTTAAGATGTCCCAGCTTGTAGACAATGTGGGGACACCACGTTGGCGAGGTTTAATCGGCCTCTTTTTTTTTTTTTTTTTTTTTTTTTTTTTAGTGAGTGAGTTTTTTATTTTTTTTCTTCGCTTGGTGTAAATTGGTCTCATACAGTCCCTGGGCTCTGCTTTTTCTTACATTGATGTCAGTGTGGGGTACGGGGAGGGACAGTATGATAAATGGATTCACCTGATTGTGTCACTTAATTCCGACATCTTATTCTTTCGTCTGCATAAATATGGAAAATATCCGGGGGCCCGTGTGCAGAGCAGGTTTGTGCTGACGTCCGTTCTTCAACTTGTATTCATCGCTCGCTGGTTAGCAGTGCACATGGGACTAAACATGAATCTCTGTGTTATCTGCTTTTTCTGTTGTCAGTCCACCCAAATCTGATATTTCTTTAAAGGTGGAGTTTAGACTTGCTCACCTTTCTTTCTAGTGTTGCCACCCAGTAGTCCTTTATGGCCCTTCAGTTATGGCCTACATTTTTTTTTTTAATATAGCCTCCTGCAGGGATGGTCGGAACCCTTCATTATGGGCACAGTAGGTGTACAGACCTGGGAACTCAGTACAGGGATAGTGGGAGCCCCTCATAATGGGCACAGCAGGTGTACAGACCTAGGAACTCAGCGCAGGGATGGTGAGAACCCTTCTTAATGGGCACAGCAGGTGTACAGACCTGGGAACTCCATACAGGGATGGTGGGAACCCCTCTTAATGGGCGGAGTAGTTGTACAGACCTGGGAACTCAGTACAGGGATGGTGAGAACCCCTCATAATGGGCACAGCAGGTGTACAGACCAGGAGACTCAGCACAGGGATGGTCGGAACCCCTCATAATGGGCACAGCAGGTGTACAGACCTAGGAATTTAGCACAGGGATGGTCGGAACCCCTCATAATGGGCACAGCAGGTGTACAGACCTAGGAATTTAGCACAGGGATGGTCGGAACCCCTCATAATGGGCACAGCAGGTGTACAGACCTAGGAATTTAGCACAGGGATGGTCGGAACCCCTCATAATGGGCACAGCAGGTGTACAGACCTGGGAATTCAGCACAGGGATGGTCGGAACCCCTCATAATGGGCACAGCAGGTGTACAGACCTAGGAATTCAGCACAGGGATGGTCGGAACCCCTCATAATGGGCACAGCAGGTGTACAGACCTAGGAATTCAGCACAGGGATGGTCGGAACCCCTCATAATGGGCACAGCAGGTGTACAGACCTAGGAATTCAGCACAGGGATGGTCGGAACCCCTCATAATGGGCACAGCAGGTGTACAGACCTAGGAACTCAGCGCAGGGATGGTGAGAACCCTTCTTAATGGGCACAGCAGGTGTACAGACCTGGGAACTCCATACAGGGATGGTGGGAACCCCTCTTAATGGGCGGAGTAGTTGTACAGACCTGGGAACTCAGTACAGGGATGGTGAGAACCCCTCATAATGGGCACAGCAGGTGTACAGACCAGGAGACTCAGCACAGGGATGGTCGGAACCCCTCATAATGGGCACAGCAGGTGTACAGACCTAGGAATTTAGCACAGGGATGGTCGGAACCCCTCATAATGGGCACAGCAGGTGTACAGACCTAGGAATTCAGCACAGGGATGGTCGGAACCCCTCATAATGGGCACAGCAGGTGTACAGACCTAGGAATTCAGCACAGGGATGGTCGGAACCCCTCATAATGGGCACAGCAGGTGTACAGACCTAGGAATTCAGCACAGGGATGGTCGGAACCCCTCATAATGGGCACAGCAGGTGTACAGACCTAGGAATTCAGCACAGGGATGGTCGGAACCCCTCATAATGGGCACAGCAGGTGTACAGACCTAGGAACTCAGCACAGGGATGGTCGGAACCCCTCATAATGGGCACAGCAGGTGTACAGACCTAGAAACTCAGCACAGGGATGGTGGGAACCCCCCATAATGGGCACAGCAGGTGTATAGACCTAAGAATTCATCATTGGAGTCCCCAAGAGATGAGTTTTTTTAAATTCTGGATTCCAACTCTAGTTAATCTTTTGACCCATCTCACCATATCCTGTTGGGTGATACTTGCTCGTGGCTCCCCAAGCCCTCCTCCTCCATAAGATCCATGCTTTCTGTACTCTGCACTTAACAATGGTCAGCAAGTTTAAAAACGGCTGTATACGGTTTGGAATAATTGTCTAATTCATTATGCTGTATTTGTCCTATAAACCAACAGCTCTGGATTTACAGTTGGCCCGGGGGCATCAGGGAATGATTCTCTTGGCTTGGCTCACTATTCTGAAATGAGGAATAATCCCATTATTTTTGGGGTGTGAGATGGAAATGAGACCTGATAATACCTTCTGTTATAAGAAGGCTTCTATTGCCTTTTTTGGTTCCTTTAGTCCCTTTTCACCCCAACCTTCCAGGTTTTACTTTCCTTGGTAATAGGGTTATGTAAATCATTAAAAGGTGTGTATAACCAACATACAATGTTAGTTGTGGTTAGAGTAAGGAAGAATTAAAGTGGTTGTAAACGTCAGACATGAAATATGAAGAAAACGCATTCCTCTATAGTAGTGATGGTGAACTTCGGCACCCCAGATGTTTTGGAACTACCTTTCCCATGATGCTCCACTACACTGCAGAGTGCATGAGCATCATGGGAAATGTAGTTCCTAAACATCTGGGATGCCAAGGTTCACCATCACTGCTCTTTAGTGTGTACTTGTCTCAATCCAGAGCACTAAGCGTAAGTTCTGTCTGCTGCCTCCTTCCTCTGCTATCAGCATGAATGATTTCTGACAAGCTTTCCTGACACCAAGAGAAAAATGGTGACAGGGGAGGGACCTCCAGCTGATTGACGGCCTCAGCTCTGTCCCTGTGTGCTGTGGGAATGGGGTGTGTCCCTCAATTTGCAGATTGTAACTTCAGCTCTCTGCCTCCTTTTTTCTGACAGCTCAGACAAGCTTTCTAAATTCTGGTCTTTAAACAGTTGTAGAGAAGAAAAGGCTGCAGATAAACAGGTACAGCTTATGTAGGAGGAGTTGTTTCATATCTCTGTACACCCTGAGGATAGTCCCTTCACTGGGTATGTGTAAGGGTTTACAACCACTTTAAACCTCCTATCATGTTTTCATTGCATTCTTCGTCCCCACAGTGGAGATTCACCCTCTGCACTTGTTTTGCTGACCGTTATCACCAAGATGGAAGGAGATGGGATATTCAAATGTTTTCATTAGAACAGGAGGCAAGGGCACAAAGTAAACTGACAGGTGTTTAAAGAAGATCTATAGGCAACATTTCTTTTTTTTTTAAATTTTGGATAAAGGAGGGTTAGAACCCCTGTCAGGTTATTATTTCCCATCTGTGTCCATTGCGGAGATTTCCCTTCACTTCCTGTCCCAAAGCCAAAACAGGAAGTGAGAGGAAAACCCTGTAGATTAAGGGAAATCTTTGGGAACCCCCTGGTCACCCGAACTAGTGTCCCCATTGGAAGATTTCCCCTCTGTTACTTTTCTGGGGACAACCCAAATATTGGGATATTTTTTTTACTTTCAATGATGATGTTAAACAGGACAAAGAGAGGGTAAATCTCTCTAAAAGGGGCACAGGCAGCAATAAAAACTGACAGGGGTTCTGTCTGTTAAAATTGACTTATCATGTAAAATAATATAGGAGCTTGTCAGCCCCCTTGTGATCGAAATAACGTTAAAAAATAAAAATCGAAAAAAATAGGCAAAGCCCCTCGTCCTCCCATGCACACACATAAGGCCTTCGTTAGTAAACGGTGATCTGGTAATACATATTGGGCATCACCACACACACTGGAGTGGGAGCAATGATACTAGGACCATCATTTTTAGTTAACTCTAAATCAGGGGTCTGCAAACTTTATAAACAAAAGGCCAGATTACTGTCCCTCAGCCCTTTAGGAGGGCCAGGCTGTGAGCAGTGAGAGTAGAAAATCCCCAGCATCGGTGGGAGTAGACAAGACTTGGTGGTTAGTAGGAGGAGAAATGGCGCCCCCTCGTTGGTATTAGTTGGAGGATTAATGCCCCATCGTTGGTGTCATTAGAAGGAATAATGCCCCATCGTTGGTGTCAGTGGAAGGACTAAAGCCCCATCGTTGGTGTTCGTGGCAAGAAATGGTGCCTCGTTGTTGGTGTCGGTGATGGGAACAGTACCCCAAGGGCCGGATAAAGGCGTGCAAAGGGCCGCAGTTTGGAGACCACTGCCCTAAACTGATGAACTGTAAAGTGCCCCCTATAGCCAGTTTTTAGCATCATAATCTTTTGCCGTTCTACGGGTACACACAATTTTAAGGCCTGACATACACTATATTACCAAAAGTATTGGGACGCCTGCCTTTACATGCATGTGAATTTTAATGGTATCCCAGTCTTAGTCCGTAGGGTTCAGTAGTGAGTTGGCCCACCCTTTGCAGCTATAACAGCTTCATCTCTTCTGGGAAGGCCGTCCACAAGGTTTAGGAGTGTGTCTATGGGAATGTTTGACCATTCTTCCAGAAGAGCATTTGTGAGGTCAGGCACTGATGTTGGACGAGAAGGCCTGGCTCGCAGTCTCCGCTCTAGTTCATCCCAAAGGTATTCTATCGGGTTGAGGTCAGGACTCTGTGCCGGCCAGTTAAGTTCCCCCACCCCAACCTCGCTCATCCCTTCCTCCGATTTGGGTGTACATACCCTCAAATTAAACCTGAGAGTGTGCACTTTCAGCCCATATCCATTATATAACTATAGCTTGAAGAAAGACTTCCAGCTGTCATTGATGTTAAAAGGGGGCAATACACAGTATTTTTTTTTTTTTAACAATCAGGAGTGCTTTATTGAAAAGAATAATATGCAGTACAGAAAAAACCAAAGAAGGTAAATAAAATGGTACATGTGTATACAGATACATGTAAAAAGAAATCATATAATCGAGTACAGGTAAACTCTTACTTACAAAAGATTTAGCATGTTGTATCCAATGCAGTTATGTAAACACATTTTGTAGTGGATTGTTGAATATGCTTGGTAAGCCAATCAGGCTTGTCATTACAACTATGTATAAGGAGTCATGAGAGGCGGCTACAAAACTAGTTAAGGATGCATGTACTAGTTTAGTTACATCCTTATTGCGACATAACCACAGGGTTATCCATCCCCACCTACCCAAAACCCAGTGACCCACCATCCAGCTGAAAGAAGCCAAGGGCAGTATCATCCCCCAATCCATGGTAGCCAGACCTTGTCGAACTTCCAGGGGCATCCCCGACTAATATACGTTAACCTATAGAGGGGCAAAGCAGAGTTTACCCTCTTTTCCCAGGAGGAAAGGGTCGGAGGGTTAGTCGAGTTCCAGCCAACGAGGATCTCCTTTTTAGCGTAATAGAACAGGAGTGAGATTAGAATTTTGCTGTGATGCGTCCTATGTTCATCCTCATGTATTCCCAGGAGGGCTAACTCAGGTGTTCTTGGAACGGATAGGTCCATCCTAACATTCAGGTGATCATACACTCCCGACCAGAACCTTGACAATGCAGGACAGTCCCAAAACATGTGTATAAACGTGCCTATTTGAGTTTGACACCTAGGGCAATGTGGGTCCCTATCAGGGTATATTTTGGATAGTCTCGCCGGTGTGAAGTAGACCCTGTGTAAGAATTTAATTTGTGTCAGTTTGTCTCCAGCTGATATTACCAGTTTGGGGCCTTGTTCCAGACAGGTTTCCCAGTCCTCCCTCTCCAGAGTGGGAATATCTGATTTCCAGGCATTCCATAGCCTGTCCATCTTGGATAACTCCCTAGGGAGCAGCGTGGTATAAATAGCCGACAGGGGTTTTGTTAGGTCACTGCTAGAAAGCAGATCCTCCAACGGGTCTAATTGTAGGAGGGGAGGAGTAGGAAACTGTGCCCTAGTTGCGTGACGTAGCTGTGCATAACGGAAGAACATCCATCCCGGGAATCCGTATGTCCTTGACATGAGGGCAAAAGACATCAGTTCCCCATTGGGCATAATGTCTCTGAGGGTTTTAATTCCGAAATCCGCCCAGAGCTGAGGATCAGGTATTGTGCGGAAGTGAGGCAACTGAGGGTTACCCCAAAGAGGCTGGACAGGTGCCCATCGCCCCCCAAGGAAACAATACACAGTATTAAGAACTGGGGTATGTAAACTTTTAATCAGGGTCATTTGGGTAGTTTCTGTTGCCATTATGATTTAAAAAGAGTAAACACAGTTGATTGATAATAAATGGCTTCAGCTAAACACTAACCGTGTGTGAAAGAAATGTTTTTGTGTTATCATTCATATTCTCTGAAAAATGGGCAAGAAATCATATTTTCTGCCAGGGTATGTAAACTTATGAGCACAATATACACATATACAGTTAGGTCCATATATATTTGGACACAGGCACAATTTTATTTTTTCCCAGGTATTGGCCAAAACATATTCAAGCTATAGTTCTATGAATATGGGCTGAAAGTGCACACTCTCAGGTTTAATTTGAGGCTATGTACATCCAAATCGGAGGAAGGGTTTAGGAATTACAGCTCTTAAGAATAGCCAACCCCCCTTTTTCAAGGGAGCAAAAGTAATTGGACAATTGAATCAAAAGCTGTTTCATGGCCAGGTGTGGGCTACTTCTTCGTTATTTCTTCATCAATTAAGCAGGTAAAAGCTCTGGAGTTGATTCTAAGTGTGGCATTTGGAATCTATTGAACCTACATCATGTGATCAAAGAAGCTGTCCATGCACGTGAAACAATCCATTGTAAGGCTTCAAAAACGAAACCAATCCATGTGAGAGATAGCAGCAACATCAGGAGTGGCCAAATCAACAGTTTGGTACATTCTGAGGAAAGAAGAACGCACTGGTGAGCTCAGCAACATAAAAAGGCCTGGACGTCCACAGTGGTGGATGATCGCAGGATCCTCTCTATGATAAAGAAAAACCCATTCACAACATCCAGACGAGTGAAGGACACTCTCCAGGAGGTGGGCGTATCATTGTCAATGTCTACAATCAAGAGAAGACTTCACAAGAGCAAATACAGAGGGTTCACCACAAGGTGCAAACCATTCAGTGGCCTAAAGAACAGAAAAGGCCAGATTAGACTAAGATTTAGCCAAAAACCATCTAAAAAAGCCAGACCTGTTCTGGAAAAGTATTCTTTGGACGGATGAAACTAAGATTAATCTGTACCAAAATGACTGGAAGAAAAAAGTGTGGAGAAGGCTTGGAACAGCTCATGATCCAAAGCACATGTCATCTGTAAAACATGGTGGAGGCAGTGTGATGGCATGGGCATGCATGGCTTCCAGTGGCACTGGGTCATTGGTGTTTATTGATGATGTGACAGAGGCAGCCGGAGGAATTCTGCAGTGTTTAGAGATATACTGTCAGCCAAATGCAGCAAAGTTGATTGGGCGGCGCTTCACAGTACAGATGGACAATGATCCAAAACACACTGCAAAAGCAACCCAGGAGCTTTTGAAGGAAAAGAAGTGAAATATTCTGCAATGGCCGAGTCAATCACCTGATCTCAACATAACTGAGCATGCATTTCCCTTGAAGGCAAAACTAAAGGCAGAAAGACCCACAGCTTTTGAAGGAAAAGAAGTGAAATATTCTGCAATGGCCGAGTCAATCACCTGATCTCAACCCAATTAAGCATGCATTTCCCTTGAAGGCAAAACTAAAGGCAGAAAGACCCACAAACAAAGAACAACTGAAGACAGCTGCAGTTAGAGCCTGGCAAAGCATCAGAAAGGAGGAAACCCAGTCTCTGGTGATGTCCATGGGCTCCGGACTTTAGGCAGTCATTGCCAGTAAAGGATTCTCAACAAAATATTAAAAATGAACATTGTATTTATGATTATATTAATATGTCCAATCACATTTGAGCCCCTGAAAAATGGGGGGACTGTGTTTAAAAAAAATGGTTGCAGTTCCTAAAATTTGTACTTTTATTTTTATGTTCAACCCCTTGAATTAAAGCTGAAAGTCTACACTTCAAAAAAAAATAATTACACTAATAAAGTGGTTGTAAACCCTTACACGCCACTTTTACCTGCAGGTAAGCCTATAATAAGGCTTACCTGTGTGTACGGTGAACATCTCCTAAACTTGCACCGTTTAGGAGATATTCACTGTATCAGCATGTGCCGACGACATCGGCACATGATCACTGAAGAAACGGCTCACTCATGCCATTTCTTCAGCTGCTGTACCGATACCGGCGGCTCACGCGCGCATGCGCAGGAGCGACGTCATCTCGGCTCCGGCCAATCACAGCTCCGGAGCCCGCGGCGATACCCGGAAATAACTCAGAGAGACATTTCGCCGGCCACAACAGTGTACGGGGACCGCTGCGGGGGCTTTGATCTAAGGTAAGTATTTCGTAATGAGCTAGTATGCTATGCATACTAGCTCATTATGCCTGTGTCTTGCAGGTTTTTATTTTGTTTGTTTTTTCCGTGGGTTTACAACCATTTTAAGAGTGCGGACTCCTGGACTTTAGAAATTCAGCTGTATAATATTTATGAAACCACCATCTCCAAGGTTATACGCTTTGCCTGCTTCCTTTACTGATAATGAATATACATTCAAATGCCCATAGTAATTTGTAAAGGCAACAACAGTTATAAAATATATAATATATTTTTCACCGTACATAATGTATTCAGTTATTCACGGCATAACATTCCACCACAATTGCATTCATACTGCAATCAAGGAGAAAGCGCATGGCAAGCTTTCATAAGAATACCACTTCATACCACACAGTACTCGGTATTCATACATGAGTAGCATGTCAGAGTTCATATAATGTTGATAGGATTACATTAATGCTTAAGATATTCCTATGGGAACGGTTGCTTAGTGCAGATCCCTAATGACACTTTAGATCCACCTTATTTGAATGGAATGGTAATTGACACCAGTATGCAATGCCACTGTCAATCCTGTTAAATCAGTCATAGTGTAGCTCAACCTTTTTGCCCCCGAGGAACCCTTGAAATAATTTTCAGGTCTCCGGGAACTCCTGGTAAGATTATTCCATCAGCGATCATTGGGAAAATGCCCCTTGCATTCTTGGTGGTATGTGTGGAAAAATGCACCGTTTACAGTAATGGCGGTGGTCACACCCTTGCAGTCATACCACTGGCTCTGCCAAGTGGCGTTGGACCTGGAAACTATGCAGGGATCATCAGATGGGAGGTCAGTAAGCCACAGCTCAGGGAACCTCTATCCACCTCTGGAGAAACCCTAGGGTTCCATGGAACCCCGATTGTGAATGGCTGCCGCGGCATGAGGTCTGTGAATGTTCTCATATATCCTGGGCATGGTATAGCTAGTGGCAGAGGTGCAACTAGAACCTTCAGGGCCCGGTGCAAGAAACCATGAAGGCCCCCGCTGACCTACTGGTCCCAGGGCCCTTTCCATTGATCTTGGGGTAGCCTTCTAAAGTTTAACATGGTGTTCCCATTCATCAAAACAACCTATATATCATTTATGTAATGATTATGGTAAATGGGATCCTTGGTTTCGCACGTGCATGGAATGCAGCAACCTGTGGCTCCCATGCCCAGTCATTGACCAGCCATATTCTGACCTGAGACCCTCTGGACAGCGGTATACTCTTCACCCTGGAACACTGCCCCGGACAGATGCCTGAGCACTGGTGGACAGTCCCCTAAAAAGGCCACAGGTGGTGGGATTGGCAATGTGGTAGAACATGCTGGATGACAGGCTCACACACACAGCCATGCAGTGACCCCAACGACCTCCAGCCGCAGAGACAGAGCTAATGTGAGGGGGCGGGGACCAGTATGGGGGGGGGGGGTGGGCAATTACAAGAACCAACCCCCTGAATGGCTCTCCTAACAACAGCTAAAAGCCATGGAGGGGAGAGGAGGAGAGGCGGCTTTCAGCTGCTGCATGGAAAACCATTCAGGACAACGGTTCTTGTAATTGCCCCCTCTCTGCCCCAATCACCTCCTTCTGTTCATGGATTCCGAAGTGAATCTATCATGTATGCGCCACCTCACCAACTGTTCAATATTTTCCGAGACTCTCTGCCATACCTTATGTTGGCTTCTATTCACCCAACACATGAAATTCACAATACTAACCTACAAAGCTATCTGCAACTCTGCCACAAACCACGTCCTGAACCTTGTCTGAAAATATCTCCAAGCCATCCTCTTCACGTCTCTCAAGACCTCCTGCTCTCTAGTTCCCTCATCACCCCCTTCCATGCTCGTGTCCAGGATTTCTCCAGAGCCTCTCCCATCCTTTGGAACTTTCTACTCCGATTTATCCAACTGTCTCCTATCCTGTCCTCCTATCCGATGCCTGAAAACGAATTTCTTTAGAAAAGCCTATCCTGCCTCCCCTCGTTTTCAACTCATCCACATAGGTATTGCCATTTTCTATTACTTGCCCCTCACTTTTAGACTGTATGCTGGGGCCCTCCACGATATAAATCCTGGATTATTATATGGTGTGTTTGCAGTGCAGAAGTCAAAAATGTGTTCAAGATGGCAGTAAGTTGGTGTACAGAAAAGCAGGAATCATCAATTTTTGCAATTTACACATCCCACTGACATGTCTTGCTAAATTGGCTTCTTTGACGAGGACGCGTAGATTGGAGACCCTGCCTTAGTAACCGGGATCATAACTCTAGGGTTTTCTCTTTCGCAGTTTGATTCGTAGGGCATGACGTTGGAGTTTTTTTTTTTTTTTTTCATTTTATGGAGCTGCGCTAAACATCCACCTAAGTAAGAAAAGAATAAACCAACAGTAGAAAACTCGTTGTAGTCCGTAATAAGCAATAACACCACTTGTGTAGAGAGATCACTTTGAAAGTCCTCCTCGTGATGTTGGTGACTCACAACACGACCAGATATATACTTCCACCACATAGAATACATGCTTACCAGACAGCAAGCGTTTATACATTTGTGGCTTAATACCCAGCCAGGGCCTTTGTCCTCAAAAGAAAAACCAAATGGCAGCTAGCATCAAGGAATCTTTACATGTAGCAGAGCAGATGGTCTAAGCCCTTTCCTGGGTTCCAAAGGAGCCAAAGTCTTTTTCAATTGATGTGCTCAGAAGGATGATCCAAAAAGGAAGAAAGCTCGTCAAAATGTAAAACCAACTAACGTTTTATTGTAAAAAAAGATATGTTGCCCTTACATTGGAGGCACATAAAATGGCACGTGTAAAGAAAGCCGGCCGGCTAGTGTGAACGCCAATTCTTCCGGGATTGTAACAGCGAGGCGACATCAGCATGTCCTTCCTCCCCTCCTCCCCAGCGCGTTTCGTCACAATCTGACGTCATCCTGGGGCACAGGTGGCGTGCTGACTCACCACTTACATCCCTTACAGCCCAGACAAAGAAAACCACACCTCGATCTGAGCCTCGGGTGGTCAGCCAGGAAATCCTCCATATTTGAAGAGGGGATCTTGCCCTACTTAGAGAATACATATGATACTATGTAAAAACGATTAATGGCTATTAGAAATGGATTACAATGTGGGAACTTCAATTGTGAAATGAGAACCTGTTACTATTGTATTGTTTGTAGAATTTTGAGGAAAATGTGGAAAAAGTGAAGCGCCGTGAATACTTTCCGGATGCACTGTATACACCAGCTACTTTATTAGGCACACCTTGCTAATACCGGGCAGGAACCCCTTTTGCCTTCAGAACTTCATTCTTCGTGGCATAGATTCAACAAGATGTTGGAAAGAATCCTCAGAGATTTTGGTCCATATTGCACATCTATGATGCGAATCTCCTAGTCCACCACATTCCAAAGGTGCTCTATTCAATTGAGATCTGGTGACTGTGGAGGCCATTGGAGTACAGGGACCTCATTGTCCAGTGGAGAGATGATTGGAGCTTTGTGACATTCCAAAATGGATTAAATTCATTATTTTCCTCTCCGGTTCTTCCCCCTCTGCGGAGTCTTCTCCGCTGTCTTCTCCCTCTGTTCTTCTTCCGATGTTGACTCAATGCTCTCTCCCGCTCTAATGCTGGGTGCGCGGTGTGCCACTACTTATATTGGCATGGGGTCACCGTGTTACGTCATCCGGAGGCCCGCCCCTTTATGACGTCACAGCCCGGGGCATTATCTTTTATGCCAATATAAGTAGTGGCACACCGCACACCCTGCATTAGAGCGGGAGAGAGCATTGAGTCAACATCAGAAGAAGAACACTGGTAGAAGACAGCGAAGAAGAACCGGCAGAGGCAGAAGACGGCAGACAGAGGGAGAAGAACCGGAGAGAGCGGAGAAGACCCGGAGAGGGGAGAAGAACCGGCAGAGGCAGAAGACGGCAGACAGAGGGAGGAGAACCGGAGAGAGCGGGGAAGACCTGGAGAGGCGAGAAGAACCGGCAGAGGCAGAAGACGGCAGACAGAGGGAGAAGAACCGGAGAGAGCGGGGAAGACCTGGAGAGGCGAGAAGAACCGGCAGAGGCAGAAGACGGCAGACAGAGGGAGAAGAATCGGAGAGAGCGGGGAAGACCTGGAGAGGGAAGAAGAACCGGAGAGAGCGGAGAAGACCTGGAGAGGGGAGAAGAACTGGCAGAGGCAGAAGACGGCAGACAGAGGGAGGAGAACCGGAGAGAGCAGAGAAGACCCGGAGAGGGGAGAAGAACCGGCAGAGGCAGAAGACGGCAGACAGAGGGAGGAGAACCGGAGAGAGCGGAGAAGACCCGGAGAGGGGAGAAGAACCGGCAGAGGCAGAAGACGGCAGACAGAGGGAGGAGAACCGGAGAGAGCGGAGAAGACCTGGAGAGGGGAGAAGAACCGGCAGAGGCAGAAGATATCAGCGGAGGAGGCAGAAGAGGGGAGAAGAAGTGGGAAGAGATGCTTGAGCTGCCTTAATAAATTACTTTAAAAACCTGTGTACTGCGTTTTATTTTTTGACACTTTTTTTAGGTGACTGACTGGTAGGGGGACAATGTACCCCATACTCATTCACATAGGGTGGGGGGGCTGGGATCTGGGGGCCCCCCTTTTTGAAGGGGGCTTCCAGATTCCGATAAGCACCACACCCGCAATGTGGCCTGGTACGGTTCAGGTGGGTTGTGGGGCGCTCGCTCGTCCCCACCCCCTTTCCTGACCTGCCAGGCTCGGATAAGGGTCTGGTATGTATTTTTGGGGGGCCCCCATGCAGTTTTTTCGGCGTGGGGGTTCCCCTTAAAATCCATACCAGACCAAAGGGCCTAGTATGCTCTTGGAGGGGGAACCCATGCCGTTTTTTTTTGTTTTTGTTTTTTTTAATTTGCCGCGGAGTTCCCCTTCAAGATCATCAGAGCACAAGTCGGAGCAGTTAAGACGGCAATCCGACTTTGATCCGACTTCAGTCATATTCAATGGGCTGAAGTAGGATCGAAGTAGTACAGGCAGCATTTTCAAAGTTGGACCGACTTGTGTCGGACCAGTTAAGATGGCTCCCATAGGGAAACCATTGATTTTCGCACGTCATGGGACATGAGCTCCCAATGTCGGAGCGTTTGTCGTACCAGTGTGAACCCGGCCTGAAGGATAATTGCTGTGGGGCGTTGCATCATTGGAGTCCATTAAGTAGGCTGAACAGCTGAGGAGGTTTATACCCAAAGTGAGGGGTGGTTGCTCACTGATGAGCATATAGACCTTAGAAGGTCTTAATATCTGGTAAGAAGATATATTTGCCCTATCTATTCTGTGGGGAGCACTGGGTGTTTGCACCGATTGAAATTGGAAGGACACTTTCTTTCTTTTCACCGTGTGGATTATAATTGGTCTTTGGACTCCTAGATAAGTTTACACATCTATTTTACAGATGGACTTTTGTTTGCCTAATCACAAACAAGGCGTCTTATCACTTATACGTGACAGCGCAACACATTGATATATATACAGTAAATATCTTGTCATGTCTAATGCTGAATGCTGCTGACCCCCTCGCCTCCTGTATATTGATCCCTTTGTGTTTCTCACTGGTAAACAGACTCCGGAATACGTCTTCCTGCGTCTTTGTATAAATTGCCGCTTTTCAGGGTCTGCGTGCGTCAGGTCTGTGTTTACACTCACGTCACGCATGTTGTATGTATATGTCTGTAACACTGGAGGGAATAATGTCTTTGTACAAGAAAACCTTTTCAGCTATTCAGTATTTCCCCCCCAGCGGGAGGGAAGGACCCCATAGAGGGATGTATTGTCACAGCGCATAGTCACCCTGCCGCACAGCGCGGCCCCCACCGTCACCTCCACAACCCTCCGACACCTCGCTCCGTCTAATCTCCTCCGCAGCCAGGAAGGTGAGACTTTGTGGGATTATTGGAAAATGACACGCTTGTTGGAAAGGGGAATAAATCGACCCAAGGGCAGGATTTTCCTTCTGCAAAAATAATTTATCATCCGTCTTATTTCACTTTTGTATGTTTAACCACTTCAATACCAGGTACTTATACACCTTCCTGCCCAAGCCAATTTTCAGCGCTCTCGCAATTTGAATGACAATTGCGCGGTCATGCTACACTGTACCCAAACAAATTTTTTATCATTTTGTTCCCACAAACAGAGCTTTCTTTTGGTGGTATTTGATCACCTCTGCCGTTTTTATTTTTTGCGCAACAAATAAAAAAAGACCGAAAATTTAGAAAAAAAAAAAAAAAAAAGTTTTTCTTTGTTTTCTGTTAAATTTTTTTGTAAATAAGTAAGTTTTCTTCTTCAATGACGGGCACTGATAAGGCGGCACCGATGGGCACTGATGAGGTGGCACTGATGATTGGCACTGATGAGCATTGATAGGTGGCACAGGTATGCGGCACTGATGGGCACTCATAGGCGGCACTGATGGGTACTTATGGGTGGCACTGATAGGTGGCACAGATGGGCACTGATGGGTACTTATGGATGGGCACTGAGGTGGCACTGATGACACTGATGTGTGGCATTGCTGGGCATCACTTTTCTGTACTGATCCATAATGTTGCCAGTCAGTGCCCATTTGTGGGCACTGATTGGCATGTATTGGGCATATTTTTTAATGTGGATGGATATGGGGTACATACCTGGCCATCCACATGCTGGGGGCTTCCGTGGTGGTCCTGGCGGCTTCCCTGGTGGTCCAGTGAACAATCGGCGCAGCCCCCCCTGTCAGAAGAGCCGCCGATTGGCTTTCCTCTACTCGCGTCTGTCAGACGTGAATAAGGAAAAGCCTATCAACGGCTCTTCCTGTTTATATCATGTTCAGCCGTGATTGGACACCGCTGATCACGTGGTAAAGAGCCTCCGTCGAGATCAGACAGACACACCGCACCACCAATCGCCGCAATGCGCGCCCCCCACGGGCGCGCGACGGCTGTTATTCTGCTGGACATCATATGACGCCCAGTCAGGATAACTGAACCACCGCCCGGCCGTCATCTGCTATAGGCCGGGCAGGAAGTGGTTAAAGACTTCAAAGCCGTTAATTGCAAATAAAATAATCCTGAACCCTCTAATGCCTGTATTTAAAGAGGACCTTCCACCTCACTTTCCACACACACATATACTGTATATTTTTCTTTTTTCTTTTAATTATTTCAAATACTTATATAGGGGCCGTCAATTTACACAGAGCTTTACATACAGTGCATCCGGAAAGTATTCACAGCGCTTTACTTTTTCCACATTTTGTTATGTTACGGCCTTATTCCAAAATGGATTAAATTCATTATTTTCCTCAAAATTCAACAAACAATGCCCCATAATGACAAAGTGAAAGAAGTTTGTTTGAAATCTTTGCAAATTTATTAAAAATAATAAAAATAAAAAAAATGTACATAAGTATTCACAGGCTTTGCTCAATACTTTGTTGAAGCCCCTTTGGCACCAAATATAGCCTCAAGTTTTTTTGAGTATGATGCTACCAGCTTGGCACACCTATTTTTGTTCAGTTTTTCCCATTCTTCTTTGTAGGACCTCTCAAGCTCCATCAGGTTGGTTGGGGAGCCTCAGTGCACAATCATTTTCAGATCTCTCCAGAGATGCTCAATCGGGTCCAAGTCAAGGGTCTGGCTGGGCCACTCAGGGACAATCAGAGTTGTCCTGTAGCCACTTCTATAATATCTTGCCTGTGTGTTTAGGGTCGTTGTCCTGTTGGAAGCTGAACCTTTGCCCCAGTCTGAGGTCCAGAGAGCTCCGGAGCAGGTTTTCATCAAGAATGTCTCTGTATATTGCTACATTTATTTTTCCCTCGATCCTGACTATTCTCCTAGTTCCTGCCGCTGAAAAACATCCCCACAGCATGATGATACCACCACCATGCTTCACTGTAGGGATGGTATTGGCCAGGTGATGAGCGGTGGCTGGTTTCCTCCAGCCATTCAGGCCAAAGAGTTCAATCTTTGTTTCATCAGACCAGAGAATTTTGTTTCTCATGGTCTGAGAGTCCTTCAAGTGCCTTTTGGTAAAAAAAAACACAGGCGGGCTGTCATGTGCCTTTTACTGAGGAGTGGCTTCCATCTGGCACTTCTCCCCTGATTGCTCAGTTTGGCTGGGCGAGCCGCTCTAGGAAGAGTCCTGGTGGTTCCAAACTTCTTCCATTTACAGATGATGGAGGCCACTGTGATCATTGGGACCTTCAATGCTGCAGAAATGTTTTCTGTACCCCTCCACAGATCTGTGCCTCCATACAATCCTGTCTCGGAGGTCTACAGACAATTCCTAGGACTTCATGGCTTGGTTTGTGCTCTGACATGCACTGTTAACTGTGGGACCTTATATAGACAGGTGTGTGCCTTTTTCCAAATCATGTCCAATCAATTGAATTTACCACAGGTGGACTCAAAATCCAGTTGTAGAAACATCTCAAGGATGATCAGTGGAAACAGCAACTAAACTCAATTTTGAGTGTCATGGCAAAGGCTGTGAATACCGTATATACTCGAGTATAAGCCAAGTTTTTCAGCACATTTTTTTTGTGCTGAAAGTGCCCCCCTCGGCTTATACTCAAGTCAAGCACTTTTCTGGTGCAAAGAATGACATTTTCCGAACCGAATTTGGGGCCCCGTTGGGGTTCCTAGCACCAAGTGGCCCCGAGATATGGGGCCCCAAAGTCGGTTCAGAAAATGTCATTCTCTGCTGCAGAAAAGTGCTTGACATGTTCCGAACCGAATTTGGGGCCCCGTATCTAGCATCAATTGTGTCCATCTGCAGCAATGTCATTTCGGGACCCTTTGGGTTCAGAGACCCCAAATTTTGGCTGCAGCTAGGGGACATCTAGGAATCCTTAACTACCGAGTTTGAAGTTCGGGGGACCTATGGCTGCAAATGGGCACAGTGAGGCTGCAAATGGGCATTGTTGACCCTCTTTTCCACTTACAGTAGCTGTGCATTTCTCACCCCAGGCTTATACTCGAGTCAATACGTTTTCCCAGTTTTTTGTGGTAAAGTTAGGTGCCTCAGCTTATACTCGAGTATATACGGTACTTATATACATGGGATTTTGTTTTTTTATTTTTTTATTTTAATAAGTTTGCAAAGATTTCAAACAAACTTCTTTCACGTTGTCATTATGGGGAATTGTTTGTAGAATTTTGAGGAAAATAATTAATTTAATCCATTTTGGAATAAGGCTGTAACATAACAAAATGTGGAAAAAGTGAAGTGTAGTGAATACTTTCCGGATGCACTGTATACACTCACCGGCCACTTTATTAGGTACACCTTTCTAATACCCTGTTGGACCCCCTTTTGCCTTCATTTTTCGTGGCATAGATTCAACAAGTGAAAGTAAATTAAACAGCGCTTGCTCCTCCTAGTTGTTATAAGTTTCTAATAATTGATAACCTAAATTAAGGATATAACCCGATACTAAATATTATGGAAGTGGATCCTTATACCAACTAAATAGTTGTGTACCATTAAATTAAATTGAATAATAAGGTGACAATATTACATCATATATTACAGTGCATAAATTGATAAATGTTAAAAAAAAATGTATAAATAATAAAGTGACAACAGGGAAAACATATTTAAAGTGCCTATAGTGGTATAGTGCAAATACCGGTAGTCCTTTTCTTTGTGCCAGAAAGTGCTATAGTGCTCCAAGTCCCAATACTGTGGTGATCCACCTCTTGGGGGGGTAGTGTAAATTTGAGACTCACGGAAAGGGTTGGACCCTTTTGCCTTATAGCAAACGGAGTCAGTCGTGCCTGTAGGTCTTTTTAAGGGACCTGACAAAGTACCATGGACTCTGGTTGCTTCCGGTGTCTCATCTGGGATAGAAATCCTCTGACTATGGCTCCAGGAGTGAACAATGTACAACCCGTGTTGAAGAATAGAAAGAGAGCTCCTCATAGAGTAAAAATCCTTCAATTTAATGGTAAAAACAGACTAAAAAAACAACTTTCATCATATTGAGACCAACGCCCCATCGGCCTATTTTGACGGTGGAGACGTGGTGGTGGCTTCGCATTTTGTGTGCATTCCACTCTCCTGGCCGGAAGTGACGTTCGTAAGAGAGGCAGCTTGACGCGTTTCGTCATAGGGATGCAACGTTGTCAAAAGCTGATGACTCTCTTGCGTTCCAGTTTCTTTTTTTGGCTCGTCACATCCAATTCACTCCCCCCCCTTCAATCGCAGAGCAGAGCACAGTGAAAGTACATTCCTCTGGGTGGTAGTGTGAACTTTGATATGTTATTCCAGCCCGTGTCTAAAGTGCGGCTATTGACGACCTTACTAGTGACATCACAAGATGACACTAGTAAGGCCGTCAATAGCCGCACACAAGATGTCCCTAGTAAGACCGTCAATAGCCGCACAAAAGATGTCACTAGTAAGGCCGTCAATAGCCGTACACAAGATGTCATAAGTAAGGCCGTCAATAGCCGTACACAAGATGTCATAAGTAAGGCCGTCAATAGCTGCACACAAGATGTCACTAGTAAGACCGTCAATAGCCGCACACAAGATGTCACTAGTAAGGCTGTCAATAGCTGCACACAAGATGTCACTAGTAAGGCCGTCAATAGCCGCACTTTAGATACGGGCTGGAATAATATATCAAAGTTCACACTACCACCCAGAGGGATGTACTTTCACTGTGCTCTGCACTGCGATTAATTCCCAGGTTATAAATTATTAGAAACGTATAACAACTAGGAGGAGCAAGCGCTGTTTAATTTACTTTCATTTCATTTACCCTACTTTGTGGGGATAATTTTGGACAGCGCGGCCCATATATACAGGTTAATTTAATTCCAAGGCGCGAGTGTCTCACCAAACATAGATTCAACAAGGTGTTGGAAACTTTCCTCAGAGATTTTGTTCCATAGTGATATGATAGCATCACACAGTTGCTGCAGATTTGTTGGCTGTACATCCATGATGCGAATCTCCCTTTCCACCACATCCCAAAGGTGCTCTATTGGATTGAGATCTGGTGACTGTGGAGGCCATTGGAGTACAGTGACCTCATTGACATGTTCAAGAAACCAGTGATGAGACGATTTGAGCTTTGTGACACGGTGCATTATCCTGCTGGAAGGAGCCATCAGAAGATGGGTACACTGTAGTCATAAAGGGATGGACATGGTCAGCAACAAACAATACATAGGTAGGTAGGTATGGCGTTAGCACAATGCCAAATTGGTACTAAGGGGCCCAAAGTGTGCCAAGAAAATATCCCCCACACCCTTACCTCACCACCAGCCTGAACCGTTGATGCAAGGCAGGATGGATCCATGCTTTAATTTAATTTATACTAAATTCTGACCCTACCATCTGAATGTCGCAGCTGAAATCCAGACTCATCAGACCAGGCAACATATTTCCAATCTTCTATTGTCCAATTTTGGTGATCCTGTGCCAATTGTAGCCTCAGTTTCCTGTTCTTAGCTGATAGGAGTGGCCCCCGGTGTGGTCTTCTGCTGCTGTAGCCCATCTGCTTCAAGGTTCGATGTGTTGTGTATTCAGTGATGGTATTCTGCATACCTTGGGTATAACGAGTGGTATTTGAGTTACTGTTGCCTTTCTATCATCTGAAACCAGTCTGCCCATTCTCCTCTGACATCAACAAGGCATTTTCCTCCACACAACTGCCGCTCACTGGATATTTTCTCTTTTTCTCTCTGTAAACCCGAGAAATGGTTGTGTGTGAAAATCCCAGTAGATCAGCAGTTTTTGAAATGCTGAGACCAGCCCGTCTGGTACCAACAACCATGCCCACGTTCAAAGTCACCTAAATCCCCTTTCTTCCCCCATTCTGATGCTCTGTGTGAACTTCAGCAAGTCTTCTTCACCACCTCCAGATGCCTAAATGCATTGAGTTGCTGCCATGTGATTGGCTGATTAGCAATTTGTCACCATGCAGTTGAACCGGTGTACCTAATAAAGTAGACAGTGAGTGTGTGTTTATGTGTGTGTGTGTGTGTGTGTGTATATATATATATATATATATATATATATATATATGTATATGTATGTATGTATGTATGTGTATATATATATATATATATATATATATATATATATATATATTCTATATATTTTTTATAGCAGTTTTCCATGCATTGTATGTGTCTGTGTTGTGTGTGTGTGCAGAATTCTAATATCTATATCTTATCGCTCTCAGCGTTAGACTAATACATCTTCATCAGCTACGACACATCTTCAGCTACAGGTCTCTATGCATCCTCATTACAGAGCTGGCAGTCAGTGACATGGCACTGATGAAGGGAGGGGAGACGGGTGGGCGCGGGTCGGCAGTGACACTTTAATCACCCTGGTTAGGAGGTCAGTGTACACAATGATATCAGACCGAGCCGGTGATCTGATCTTTTTGTTTTATTTACTGGAACATTGCAGGAAGACAACATTAATAATCAAAGTGATTTGTTCTTTATAAAGAGCGGACCCATCTCCTGTCCTGGTTGATCTGCGCTCGTCGCCGTACTTGTAACATTGGTTTGTGTATTATACTGTAGATTTTAAAAGCCATTGAAGGTATGCGGTGAATGTAAAGCGATTGTTTTGTAAATGTGCAAGCAGTGAGTCTGCATTACGGAATGTATCCAGTCACATTGGCCGACATTAATTTTACATTTTTGGTGAATGGACTTTTTGCTACTTTGTAGCTGGGAAAAATGTCACAGAAATTCCCATCAAAGAAGGCAACAACAATCCATTTACAATTTTTTTTTATTTTTCTGTGCTTTTACCTGCTGTTTTTAAGTTGGTGACAGGGTCTCTTAAAAAAAAAAAAAAGCCACCTCTGTAACTAACAACTAAATTGATCTTCAAATTTCACAGCAAAGGCACTTGAACGTCTTTGGAGAGCGGTGACTTGGGAGCCTGTCCTCTATCTACTGTAAACGCAAAGCAGGTGCTGTAAGTTTGTTAGACTCACCAAAGAGCTCCAGGTCTCTTACTTAAAGCACAACTCCAGTCACAAAAAAAGTTGGCCTGTTTAAAAGTAAGAAAAAAGAAAAAAAAAACTTTTTCCTGCAAAACTAACCTTTTTTCCAGAGTTGTCCCTGTAGTACTTATTTTCCACCACAAGGTGTCCCCAGTCTTTTGAGTTGAACTACTGTTTCTATTGCCCAACCCACTTCCTCTAAGCCATCATGGATCCACTCTCAGCCTGTGCCAGGATAGTGAATGCAGATGCAACACACTGATCTGCCACAGCACACTCCCCTCCTATCAGCATGCTCTTTGCACTGCACGCAATTGATTTGCTGCTTCTTCCTTTCCCTGCCTGAGTTCTGTTGTACAGGGACTGCAGGAGGCTTATACCAGGTCGCATTCAGGTACTTGCACTGCTTGCATAAATAAAGAGGTTTGGGGGTATAGGGAAGGGCAGAGGTTGAGGGGTAGGGGACAGGCAGAGGTTTGAGGGCATGGGACGGGCAGAGGTGGCGAGGGACAGGCAGAGGTTTGGGGACGGGCAGAGGTTGAAGGGTAGGGGATGGACAAAGGTTTGGAAATAAGAGGTTTGGGAGTAAAGTGAGGACAGGTTTGGGGGCAGGGGATGGGCAGCTGTTTAGGGATTAAGGGCCAGTTAGAGTTTTGGGGGCAGAGGTTGAGGGGTAAAGGGACGGGCTGAAATTTTGGGGTAGGGGATGGGCAGAGGTTTGGGGGTAAAGAACTGGTAGAGGTTGGGGCAGGGGACTGACTGAGGTATAGAGGATAAAAGACTGGCAGAGGTTTGGTGGTAAAGGGCCAGGCAGAGGTTTGGTGGTAAAGGGCCGGGCAGAGGTTTGGGGGTTAAGGGACGGGCAGAGGTTTGGGGGTTAAGGGACTGACAGAGGTTTGGGCGTTAAGGGACAGGCAGAGGTTTGGGCGTTAAGGGACAGACAGAGGTTTGGGGGTTAAGGGACTGACAGAGGTCTGGGGGTTAAGGGACAGACAGAGGTTTTGGGGCGGGGACTAGCAGAGGTTTAGGGGTAGGGAACTGGTAGAGGTTTGGGGGTTAAGGGACTGGTAGAGGTTTGGGGGTTAAGGGACGGGCAGAGGTTTTGGGACAGGGGGCAGGCAGAGGTTTGGAGAGGTTGAGGGATGGGTAGTGGTTTTAGGGTGGAGAAGGGGCAGAGGTTTGGGGGCAGGGGACGGGCAGAGATTTGGAGGGGTTGAGGGATAGGCAGAGGTTTGGGGGCAGGGGGGCGGAAAAAGGCTTAAGGGTAAAGGGTCAGGCAGAGGTTTGGGGGCAGGGGACTACCAGAGGTGGAGGGGTAAAGGACTGGGCAGAGGTTTGGAGGGGATGAGGGACAGGCAGAGGTTTGGGGGTGAGAAGGGGCAGAGGTTTGAGGGACAGGCAGAGGTTTGGAGGGGATGAGGGATGGGTAGAGGTTTTAGGGTGGAGAAGGGGCAGCAGTTTGGGGGCGGGCAGAGGTTTGGAGGGGTTGAGGGATGGGCAGAGGTTTGGGGGTAGGGGGCGGGCAAAGGTTTAAGGGTAAAGGGTCGGGCAGAGGTTTGGGGGTAGGGGACGGCCAGAGGTGGAGGTGTAAAGGACTGGGCAGAGGTTTGGGGGTGAGAAGGGGCAGAGGTTTGGAGGGGATGAGGGATGGGTGGAGAAGGGGCAGAGGTTTGGAGGGGATGAGGGATGGGTAGAGGTTTTAGGGTGGAGAAGGGGCAGAGGTTTGGGAGTAGGGGACGAGCAGAGGTTTGGAGGGGTTGAGGGATGGGCAGAGGTTTGGTGGGAATGAGGGACAGGCAGAGGTTTGGGGGTGGAGAAGGGGCAGAGGTTTGGGGGCAGGGGACAGGCAGATGTTTGGAGGGGTTGTGGGATGGGCAGAGGTTTGGGGGTAGGGGACGAGCAGAGGTTTGGAGGGGTTGAGGGATGGGCAGAGGTTTTGGTGTAGAGAAGGGACAGATGTTTAGGGGTTGGGGACAGACAGCAGTGTTCCATCAGTCAGCCAGTTGTGGCTTCTTCTCTGGGTACATGTGTGACTCGGAGGAGGAGGAGGGGGGCTGCCTTTCTCTATAAGTAAGACAGGAGGCAGCTGGAGAGGAGGAGCGCACATCGGCTTTCCTTGCATTCCACGCTCAGTGTTCTCTGGGAGACACAGCCGTCACAATGCTGCGAATTCCCCGGCTGGCAAAAGACACATTAACTGGATTACTGCGAGCTGCAGCCAATGGTGTTGGGACTGTTGCGCGCCCCTGGCTGGTGTGATGGGTCTGAGCCTGGAGTGGGCACAGCTGGACGCCTGACACTTTGGCACGGGGCACAAGTCTCAGGAGCCAGCGCTGAGCACATCCACTTTCTTCTCTGCCTCTGATAATAACGGTTCGCAGCCTCACCTGCCGCCGCTGCTCGCTGTGATTGGCTGTGGAGGGGTGTGGTGAGGCTGCCCAGGATCCAAAAGTTTGTTTTCTGTGTTGTTACAAAGCTGTAAAGTCAGAAGACCTTGAGGTAAGTGATCTCTGACTGGACTGCGATGCCGGGACCTGGCCGACAACGCGGGGTGTAGCGATCAAACCGATTGATGGCGCGTCTCTCTGCGTTGGGGGAAATTGGTTTGCTGCGTCTGTGGAGGTGTGAATATTGGAAGACTGAACGCTGTAACTGCCCTTATATAATCAGATCGGAGAGCGGTGCAGCCAGCGTTTAACCCTTCGCTACCAGCTGTGTGCGCTTGTAGGCGGCTTGCCTGTGATCTGCGATCGGCATTATTAAGTCAGTCGATTACATCTAAAGAATTCATGAAATGCAAATGTCCATGGCTCGAGGGGTGTTCTCCCATGGTGGGATTCATTAGTGCCAGCTGCCGAATCTTCTAGTCTTGTTTCCTCTATCTCCCTACAGATGGTGTATATGATGTCCTTAGAATATTGAGGGTCACCTGTTGTGTTTGTACCTGGTCATGGTGGTCTTTGTAGCCGTCGTGGTACTTCTTGTACCCGTCATGATCCATGTACCTGTTGTGGTCCTCCTTGTATCTGTCATGTTGCTTCCTCCATCTCCCTATAGATGGTGTATATGGTGTCCTTACAGTTTTGTGGGTCACCTGTTGTGTCTGGACCTGCCATAGTCATCCTTATATCCGTCATGGTCTTCTTTGTGCCCAGTCATGATCCTCCTTTTGCCCGGGCATGGTCCTCCCTGTATCCTTCATGGTCCTCCCTGTATCCTTCATGGTCCTCCTTGTATAATTCATGGTCCTCCTTGTATCCTTCATGGTCCTCCCTGTATCCTTCATGGTCCTCCCTGTATCCTTCATGGTCCTCCTTGTATCCTTCATGGTCCTCCTTGTATAATTCATGGTCCTCCTTGTATCCTTCATGGTCCTCCCTGTATCCTTCATGGTCCTCCCTGTATCCTTCATGGTCCTCCCTGTATCCTTCATGGTCCTCCCTGTATCCTTCATGGTCCTCCCTGTATCCTTCATGGTCCTCCCTGTATCCTTCATGGTCCTTCTTGTATCCTTCATGGTCCTCCTTGTATCCTTCATGGTCCTTCTTGTATCCGTCATGGTCACCCTGGAACCCAGCATGGTCATCCTCATGTCACGGGGACTGCAAGTTCCTGCATGCCCTGTTGTAGTTGCAGGATCTGAACTCTCTGGTGTAATGCCGGGAGCAGTGATGAGAAGCGCGGAATCCTCCTGTGTGGGGACTAGTTAAGCTTTAGTTGTCTTAGTAATACAGCGATTAGCATCGGAGTTCTGGCGTGGTGTTGGTGGATTGGTCCATGGGTTCCGGTTGTGGTACTGCCCCGGGCTGGTTCAGGATCAAACTTTGCAGGGAAGCTTGGCCTGATCTCCTCCTAAAGTAAGCCAGAACATGGCGGCAGTCTCTAGTGATCCTACAGCTTTCTTTAGTACTCTTCTGTAACTGTGTTAGTAGCCTCTAACATTCTCTTGCAACTGAGAAATCACTGGAAATGGGAAGCAGTCTCTTGTGACTAAGCAGTAGTCTCTAGCACAGTGTTTCTCAACTCCAGTCCTCAAGGGGCCCCAACAGGTCATGTTTTCAGGCCTACCATTATTTTTCACAGGTGATTTGATCAGTTTCACTGCCTTAGTACTTACCACAGCCGTTTCATCTGAGGGAAAACCTAAAAACATGACCTGTTAGGGGCGCCTTGAGGACTGGAGTTGAGAAACACTGCTCTACAAGTCATGTGTGGCTGGGAAGCAGTCTCTAGAAGTCTCTGGATCAAGCAGTAATCTCTAGCACTCTATTAGCAACAGTCTCTAGAAATCTTTTATAACTGAGAAGCCTCTAGTATTCTCTTGCAACTGAATACCAGTCTCTAATAGTTTTTTTAAAAATTGAGTAGCAATTTAGAAGCATCTTTTTAAATGAACAACAATCTCTAGTAGGCTTGTGTAAGTGATCAGCAATCTCTATTAGTCTCTTGTAACTGAGAAGCACTCTTTAGAAGTTTCTTCTAACTGAGCAGCAGTCTCTTGTAACTCAGCAGCAGTCTCTTGTAGTCTCTTGTTACTGAGCAGCAATCTCTTGTAGTCTCTTGTAACTCAGCAGCAGTCTCTTGTAGTCTCTTGTTACTGAGCAGCAATCTCTTGTAGTCTCTTGTAACTGAGCAGCAATCTCTTGTAGTCTCTTGTGACTGAGCAGCAGTCTCTTGTAATCTCTTGTGACTGAGCAGCAGTCTCTTGTAATCTCTTGTGACTGAGCAGCAGTCTCTTGTAATCTCTTGTGACTGAGCAGCAGTCTCTTGTAGCTGAGCAGTAGTCTCTTGTAGTCTCTTGTAACTGAGAAGTAGTCTCGTGTAGCCTCTTGTAACTGAGCAGTAGTCTCTTGTGACTGAGCAGCAGTCTCCTATAGTCTCTTGTGACTGAGCAACAGTCTCTTGTAGTTGCTTGTAGTCTCTTGTGACTGAGCAGCAGTCTCTTGTAGTCTCTTGTGACTGAGCAACAGTCTCTTGTAGTCTCTTGTGACTGAGCAACAGTCTCTTGTAGTCTCTTATGACTGAGCAACAGTCTCTTGTAGTCTCTTGTGACTGAGCAGCAGTCTCTTGTAGTCTCTTGTGACTGAGCAGCAGTCTCTTGTAGTCTCTTGTAACTGAGCAGCAGTCTCTTGTAGTCTTTTGTGACTGAGCAGCAGTCTCTTGTAGTCTTTTGTGACTGAGCAGCAGTCTCTTGTAGTCTTTTGTGACTGAGCAACAGTCTCTTGTAGTCTCTTGTGACTGAGCAACAGTCTCTTGTAGTCTCTTGTGACTGAGCAACAGTCTCTTGTAGTCTCTTGTGACTGAGCAACAGTCTCTTGTAGTCTCTTGTGACTGAGCAGCAGTCTCTTGTAGCTGAGCAGTAGTCTCTTGTAGTCTCTTGTAACTGAGCAGTAGTATCTTGTGACTGAGCAGCAGTCTCTTGTAGTCTCTTGTGACTGAGCAGCAGTCTCTTGTAGTCTCTTGTGACTGAGCAGCAGTCTCTTGTCGTCTCTTGTGACTGAGTAGCAATCTCTTGTAATCCCTTGTGATGAGCTGTAGAAGACTCTTTTGACCGAGCAGCGGTCTCTAGTATTCCCTTGTGACTGGGCAGCAGTCTTCACCAGTCTCCTATGACTGGGCAACAGTCCCTAACCATCTCTTTAAATGGGTAGCTGTCTCTTGCTGTAACATGACAGCAATAAGCTGGCTGCACCCCTAAACCCCCCCCCCCAAGTGGACACTTGAAGCTCATTTCAGTCTTTGTTGGATCTTCATAGCTGCTGTCATTTAGTATATTCCCCATTATGATTTATCTCTATGTTTGGATGGGCACACCAGAGCAGCCTATAGTAAACCTCGGCTTTACCCTTCCTATGGTAGGATCAGTCATGGTGTTTCTGATGGGTTGTGGTTCATCACCACAGTGTGGAGATCATCATAAAAAGTCAGTCAGCCAGAAGTCATATCTGAGGCAGGTGGGGTCCCATGGACTAACACCCCGCCTACCCAGCTGTGTCCACGTAGGATAGTTTGTTTGGTTTGGTCTCACTCCTTTTGTTGCATTCTTAATAACATGAAATACAATTGGAACTTATTAGATGGAGTAGGACCTCTCCTTACAAGACATTGGCTGTGCAGATCTGGGAGCTTCGGAGTCCCCGCAGATCATAAGGAAATCTCTGGTTGGCTGAACATTCCAGCAGCTGCCACAAGCTGAAGTTATACATTTGGTTGTACTAACCCAGTGGAAGGAATTCTGGTCTCTTCCATTGCTGAGACAGAAGTTACCTTAAGTCTGACAATTGCCGACTTGTCAACCTCCTGACTTTACCAGTCATCTCCCAGATTCTGAGTGCGGGGGGGGGGGGGGGGGTTCTCTGGTAGATGATGGAGAGAGAAACCTTGTGATGGTCTCTTCTTCTCCAAGGGGCTCTATTGGTGAGATCCCTACACACAGTTCCCGGATCTGTACACATGCTGTGCCCGTTATGAGGGGTTCCAACAATTTCTGTGCTGAGTTCCCAGGTCTGTACACCTGCTGTGCCCCTTATGTTGAGCGGTTTCCACCATCCCTGTACTGAGTTCCCAGGTCTGTACACCTGCTGTGGCTATTATGAGGGGTTCCCACCATCCCTGAGCTGAGTTGCCAGGTCTGTAGACCTGCTGTGCCCATTATGAGGGGTTCCCACTATCCCTGAGCTGAGTTCCCAGGTCTGTACACCTGCTGTGCCCATTATGAGGGGTTCCCACCATCCCTGTGCTGAGTTCCCAGGTCTGTACACCTGCTGTGCCCATTATGAGGGGTTCCCACCATCCCTGAGCTGAGTTCCCAGGTCTGTACACCTGCTGTGCCCATTATGAGGGGTTCTCACCATCCCTGTGCTGAGTTCCCAAGTCTGTACCCTTGCCATTTTTGTTTGGGCATCATCCAGGGTCGCCACCTGCTCCCTGGACTGAGAGGTCAGCTCAGACTGAAGACATCTCAGCCTGGGCAAAGTCACTGATCAGAGATCAAGGTCGTTTTTTTTTTTTAAATAAACATTGGAGCTTTTCTATGCTGTTCAGGAATGTATTTATTCACATTTGTAAAGCTTCTAATAGGGACACTTAAAAGCACATCAATGCTGGGGAATGGGTGGGGGTATAAATATTCATGACGTTCGTTCAGAACCATTAGAATTACACTGAAGTCCTAAACCTTGGAGCAGTCATTGAGTAACCAGACGTTACCTACCCAACCTGAAATCTAAGCTTTAACCCTTATAATGTCTCCATCCCTAGAGAATTCTGTTCATTCAGAAATAAAAATAATCATTTCTTTATAGGAATCACACTTCCCCTTAGAATACATCCACCCATATGTCTAATCACCTCCCCATTCCTGACTCCTAGACAGTCATGTGGATTGCTGGGACTTGTAGTTCTGCAGCAGTGGAGGATCCCCAGGTTTCCCATCCCCCCCCACGTGCCAAGCTGGCCTGTTGCTGCCCCGCTCCCTTGTTCATGCTTGTCCCTCGGCTTCTTATTTCTCAGCAGTTCGTTATAAATGCCAAAATTGTCCAGTGTAATGTTTTCTGCAGACAGTACGGGTTCAGGTGGTTTTGCTGGCTTAAAAGAAATTCCAAGCAAATATGTAAAACCGATTAAACTGGGCTAATACTCGTATATCCATAGCAAGTGTGCTAACTATATAATCCACTGCAGCAAGAATCCAGAGAACATCTCACAGGGTCACTGTGCAACCTGCACAGCCAATCACAATTTTAACCACTTCAATACCGGGCGCTTATACACCTTCCTGCCCGGACCAATTTTCAGCTTCCAGCGCTGTCGCACTTTGAATGACAATTGCGCGGTCATCCAATACTGTACTCATATGACATTTTTATCATTTTTTTCCCACAAATAGAGCTTTCTTTTGGTGGTATTTGATCACCTCTGGGATTTTTATTTTCTGCTAAACAAATTAAAACACCCAAAATTTTGAAAAAAAAAACCCCCTTTTTTTTGTTTCTGTTACAAAACTTTGTAAATAAGTACGTTTTCTCCTTCACTGAGGGGCACTGATGGGGCTGCACTGATGGGCACCAATGAGGTGGCACTGAGGGAGTGACACTGATGGGTACTGATAATGGGCACTAATATGCGGCACTGATAGGCGGCACTGATATGCAGCACTGATGGGTACACATAGGTGGCACGGATGGGCACTGATAGGTGGCACTGATGTACACTAATGGATAGTACTGATGGGCATCACTGATTGTCAGGCATTATTGTTTGCCACTGATTGACATCCATTGTGGGCACTGGTTGGCATCCCTGGTGGTGACTAGTGGTGGACATCCCTGATGGTCCTTGTGGTCCAGTGTGGGCATCCTCGGGGGGGGGGGGGGGGGACTACGCTTTTAATCCATCAGTACAGACCCCCCCTATAAGAAGAGCAGCTGATTGGCTCTGACAGACGCGAATGAGGAAAAGCCGATAAACGGCTTTTCCTGTTTAAACTGTGATCGGCCATGATTGGACGCGGCTCATCACATGGTAAAGAGTCTGCGTCAGAGACTCTTTACCTAGATCGGAGTTGCGGTGTGTCAGACTGACACACCGCAACAACGATCGCCGTGATGCGCGCAACCCCCCCCCCCCCCGGGCTTGTTATCCTGGAAGACGTCATATGACGTCCGGGCAGGATAACACAACCACTTTGCAGACGTCATTTTGCTGTATGGCAGGTGGCAAGTGGTAACCACTTCTGGACCAGGCCTATTTCTGACATTTTGCTGTTAAAATCAGTATTTTTTTGCTAGAAAATTACTTGGAACTCACAAACATTTTTTTTTTTTCAGCAGAGACCCTAGAGAATAAAATGGAGATCATTACAATACTTTGTCACACCGTATGTGTGCAGCGATCTTATAATTCCAATTTTTGGGGGAAAAAATACACTTTTTTTTTTAATAAGACAGTAAAGTTAGCCCAATTTTTTTGTATAATGTGAAAGATTATGTTTCGCCGAGTAAATAGATACCAAACATGTGACGCTTTAAAATTCCGCCCGCTCGTGGAATGGCAACAAACTTCGGTACCTGAAAATCTCAATAGGCGACGCTTTAACATTTTTTACAGGTTACATGTTTAGAGATACAGAGGAGGTCCTGTGCTAGAATTATTGCTCTCTCATGATGTCAACTCTGGCCTCCCATGGCCATAGACGTCTATGGTGAACTGGTGGCGCCGCTGGATCGGATCTCCGGCTTCCTTATCACACTGGGTGAAAACAAAGATATCTGGATGATGCCTGTAGCTGCAAGCATCATCCAGATATGACCACTTCACCCTAAGAATGTCATATGACGTCCTACGTGCGGGGAAGTGGTTAATCTGCTGCAGGAGAGTTGCTAGGTTTACAAAAGATCTGGGGCTAGAGCCCATAGCAGCGTAGTAAAGAAAGTCATAGGCTTGGGCGGGCATACACATGTATATACAGTAATATACGTGTGTGTGTGTGTATATATCCCCAGAGAGTTCCCCACTTACATCAGGGTCCCCAGAGAACCCCCCTACATCAGAGTCCCCAGAGAGCCCCCCTACATCAGAGTCCCCAGAGAGCCTCCCCTTTGCACCAGGGTCCCCAGAGAGCCCCCCACTTACATCAGGGTCCCCAGAGAGCCCTCCTACATCAGAGTCCCCAGAGAGCCTCCCCTTTGCACCAGGGTCCCCAGAGAGCCCCCACTTACATCAGGGTTCCTAGAGAGCCCCCCTTACATTAGAGTCCCCAGAAAGCCTCCCCTTTGCACCAGGGTCCCCAGAGAGCCCCCCACTTACATCAGGGTTCCTAGAGAGCCCCCCTTACATTAGAGTCCCCAGAGAGCCTCCCCCTTAAATCAGGGTCCCCAGAGAGCCTCCCCCTTAAATCAGGGTCATCAAAGAGCCTCCCCCTTGCATCAGTGTCCGCAGAGAGCCTCTCCTCCCCTTGGGGACCCCTGCAGGGACTCGGGGCTATGGGCCCCAGATTCGGGGCTATAGCCCCAAAAGCCACCCCCTAGCAACGCCACTGATCTGCTGGAAGTTCCACTTCTTGAAAAAGTGTTGAAGGAAAATCATCAGAAGGGCAGCCAGGCATCTGACAATTTATATTAGGATGTGGTTAGCAAAGGCCTTTAGGGTTCTTTTATGTATTCTTCTTTTATGACAGGTGCTCTTTAACCGCTTGCCACTCCCATACCATCATATGACGTTGCAGACTTTGAGTGGTGATATCTGAATGATGGGTGCAGTTACAGGCCCTATTCAGATATCATATTTTACAGCCAGCGATTCCCTGTGCCGTTTGATTGTTTTTACAGGTGGCGGAAGGACCCCAGCTCCCCCTCCCCCCCCCCGGCCTCCGGTGCTTCTACCGGCTCGCCCGTGCGATCGGCGAGCCAGAGAAGGAATCCACCAGTGCCGTAAGTTCACCATAGAGACTACCGCGGCCCAGATGAACCCCCCCCCCCCCCGGCAGTCTCTATGACCTTCGGAGGCCCAGGCACGATGTTATTTTTTTTTTTTCCACTTCAGCGAAAATTTTTCTGAGAGATATTATTTCAACTTTATATGTCAAACTTTATCACATCATTGTGGATTGTTTCCGTCTCATCTTTATTATTTTTTCCCTTCAAGGGTATTATTTAATAATTTTAAAAAACAATGACGAAACCCCTCCTATAAAGATGATTTTTACATGTAGGAGAGAAGTGTCAGAATTGGCCTGGGTGGCAAGTGGTTAATAAGTGGTTGGGGGTTGTATCTCCTTTAAAAATTATATGCATGAAGATAAAAAGCCTTCTATGTGTAGCAGCCCCCCTAAAACTTGAGCCCCATCTCACCTGAGCCCCATCTCTATCGAGCAATGTCCAAAAGTCCCTCGGCCGTCCGGGACTCTTCCTCCTGATTGACTGAGACAAAGCCGCAGGACCATTGGCTCCTGCTGCTGTCAATTAGTCAGTCAGCCAATCAAGGGAGAGAGAGAGAGGGGGCGGGGCCAAACCGCAGCTCCATGTCTGATTGGACACTCGAAGCTGCAGCTCGGCTCGGGTGCTCCCATAGCAAACGGCTTGCTGTGGGGGAACTCGACAGGAGGGAGGGGCCAGGAGCAGCGAAGAGGGACCCGAGAAGAGGAGGATCTGGGCTGCTTTTTTTATTTATTTTTTTTATTTTTTTAAAAACAAGACTTTACAATCAATTTAATGTGTTTTTGAACTGCATCCGATCCGCATAACATGAACCAAACCGGGTTTCTATGAAGCCGGTTCACATATGTAGAAAACATTTCTAGGTGGTTCCGCGCAAATGGCTGAATATTCTAGGGACTGCTGCCCCTACACATACAGCCACCTGGGTGGAGTATAAGATGCGATTGCAAAAAGCGCCACACGTACACCTTTTTAGAAGAAAGCTGACAGGAGAGAGTAGAGAGAGTGACAGAGAGATGAGCTCATCACTGTGTGCTACTTCTCCTTTCACTGTCCAGTCCCAGGTTGGGGGCTCGTCCGGGATGACCTGAGCCCGAGGATGTGAGTTGAATAATGTTGACGGTCAGACTGAGGACATCTAATGGCAGGAAAAGAGCTCTGCACCGGAAATCTTTGGATTTAAGGTGAATATTGCAAAAAAAGTTTCTTTAATGGGGTGTTTATTTTTATCTTATTATTGGCTGGAGTCCTTTAAATGCTCACCCCTGAAAAAAAAAAAAAACCACTTGAGAAGTGCGGAAATCTGCAGCAGTGTTTAATTTTGGCAGCAAATTTCGATTTAGTTTTAGTCTGAGGACTAAAATGGCATTTTGGTTTTAGTCCCATTTAAGTCTTCTGCAATTGTTTTAGTTTTAGTCGTATTTAGTCGACTAAATCTCCAGCACATTTTAGTCGACTAAAACTCATTTTAGTCGTCTAAAATCTAATGGGTGTAATTAAATTTTAATGCATTAGTTAACATTTCTCTACAATTTCCAAACTCATTATATACTGCTGGAGTGAAAAATCTCATGTTATTATTTAAGGTATTGAGGTATGAACTTGCACTGCAGACCGGTGTTAATTTTGAAGTCAAATTTCAATATAGTTTTAGTCTTATGCCCCGTACACACGGTCGGACATTGATCGGACATTCCGACAACAAAATCCATGGATTTTTTCCGACGGATGTTGGCTCAAATTTGTCTCGCATACACACGGTCGCACAAAGTTGTTGGAAAATCTGATCGTTCTGAACGCGGTGACGTAAAACGTCGTACGTCGGGACTATAAACGGGGCAATAGCCAATAGCTTTCATCTCTTCATTTATTGTGAGCATGCGTGGCACTTTGTCCGTCGGATTTGTGTACACACGATCGGAATTTAACCGATCTGATTTTTGTTGTCGGAAAATTTTATAGCCTGCTCTCAAACTCTGTGTGTCGGAAATTCCGATGGAAAAAAGTCTGATGGAGCCCACACGCGGAATTTCCGACAACAAGGTCCTATCACACATTTTCCATCGGAAAATCCGACCGTGTGTACGGGGCATTAGTCTTTTGACTAATATGCCATTTTAGTTTTAGTCATATTCTAGTCATCTCAATTGTTTTAGTCGTATTTTAGTCGACTAAAATAGTATTCATTTAGTCGACTAAAATGTTTTAGTCTACGAAATTAACACTGATCTGTAGACGCTTTAATAACTGTCTTATCATTATTATCTGTTTATTTAGAATCTCCTGAACACGTAACATTCTGTATGTGACTTGTATAAGGAATATGGAGACAATGTAACATTAGCATAGACAACGTTTCCTATTCTGCAGAATTCGATTAACCTCTTGTATCCTGAACACGGATCCCGTCCCCCCGGGCTGGTGATGAAATGGCGTTCCCGGCGGCCATGCATAATTGCCCTCACCTCCCGCACAGAGGGGCATGTAGGGGGGGGGGGGGGGCGCTCCACGCAGAGAGCCCAACGTGACCGCGCAACCCCACCTAACATTCTCTCTCCTCGTCTCTGCCATTACCGCTAACTAAGCAGCCCGCATGCACGTCGTGTTCAAATGATTAAACTCATCAGCTTAGGTCCTCGCAGAGAGCGGCTGATGCCGCCGGCCGCCACTGTCGCTTTTTTCTTCGTTTAACACGAAGGACAAATGAGGGGAGAAGTGTTACAGAATGTCCCCCGGGATAAAGAGGGAATTATGTCCGCTGTTCGGAGACCGATTGTCAGGCGGGGAGAGGGAGATCGAGGGAAAGGGCGCTGATCGTCGGAGAAGACGTTTTCTGCGCCTCTCGAGCTGGTTTAGTGTAAGGGAAACAATAGAATGTCACAGCTTGAGTCGTCGTTCGAAAGTTCACTGGAAAGTCTTTTTTTTTTTTTACGCAACTTTGTTTGCTGTTCCATAATTCTGCTTTTTATTTACATATTCATTCCTGTTCTCTTTTTTTTTTTTTTTAAAGCTTTATTTTTAACCACCTCCCGTCTGCCCTATAGCTAAAAGATGGCTACAGCTCGGACCTAATTTGCCGGGAGGACGTCCATAGACAGCGAGTCTAATGCCCCTACACACGGTCGGAATGTTTCCGACAACAAAATCATGATTTTGTTGTCGGAAATTCCGATCGTGTGCGACTTTTTTCGTCGGAATTTCCGACACACAAAGTTTGAGGCAGTAAGACAACGAAATCCGATCGTTTAAATTCCGATCGTGTGTGCACAAATCCGACGCACAAAGTGCAGTAGCCAATAGCTTTCGTCTCATAATTTATTCTGAGCAATGCGTGGCACTTTGTGCGTCGGATTTGTGCACACACGATCGGAATTTAAACGATCGGATTTCGTTGTCGGAAAATTTTATAGCCTGCGCTCAAACTTTGTGTGTCGGAAATTCCGACGAAAAAAGTCGCACACGATCGGAATTTCCGACAACACAATCCGATCGCACTTTTTCTGTCGGAAAATCCGACCGTGTGTACAGGGCATGAGACTCGGCTGATCACAGATCGGAGTAAGGGGTCGATCCCGACCCTTTACCACGTGATCAGCTGTCAGCCAATGACAGCTGATCATGTGATGTAAATAGAAGCTCGGTAATCGGCTATTTTTTCTCCTCACGCTGGTAGTGTGAGAAGGAAAAAAAAGCCGATCACCGGCGGCTGTGAGAGGGACATCAGTCCCTATCGCGGAGAAACTCTGCAGAGGCTTCTGTGCCACCTACCAGTGCCCACCAGCGCCACCTACCCAGTGCCCACAGTACCACCCATCAGTGCCCACAGTGCCACCTATAAATGTCACCAATCAGTGCCTCATCACCAGTGCTGCCTATCAATTCTACCTATCAGTGCCCATCATTGACATCTATCAGTGCCACCTATCAGTGCCCATCATTGACATCTATCAGTGCCACCCATCAGTGCTGTCTCATCTGTGCCCACAGTACCACCCATCAGTGCCCACAGTGCCACCTATAAATGTCACCAATCAGTGCCTCATCACCAGTGCTGCCTATCAATACCACCTATCAGTGCCACCCATTGACATCTATCAGTGCCCATCATTGACATCTATCGGTGCCACCCATCAGTGCTTTCTCATCTGTGCCCACAGTGACATCTATCAGTGCCCACAGTGCCACCTATAAATGTCAGTGCCTCATCACCAGTGCTGCCCATCAGTGCCACCTACCAGTGCCCATCAGTGCCACCTATCAGTGCCCATCATTGACATCTATCAGTGCCACCCATTGACATCTATCAGTGCCACCTATCAGTGCCCATTTATTGACATCTATCAGTGCCACCCATTGACATCTATCAGTGCCAGCCATCAGTGCCGTCTCATCTGTGCCCACAGTGTCATCTATCAGTGCCCACAGTGCCACCTATAAATGTCACCAATCAGCCTCATCACCAGTGCTGCCTATCAATACCTCCTACCAGTGCTCATCAGTGCCACCTATCAGTGCCCATCATTGACATCTATCAGTGCCACCCACCAGTGCCGTCTCATCTGTGCCCATCAGTGCAGTCTCATCAGCGAATATCAATTAAGGAGAAAAATTACCCGTTTGCAAAATTTTATAACAAACCATAAAACTTTTTTTAATTTTTTTTTTTAATTTCTGTCTTTTTTTGTTTGTTTAGCAAAAAATAAAAACCCCCAGTGGTGAATAAATACCACCAAAAGAAAGCTCCATTTGTGTGAAAAAAAATGATAAAAATTTAATTTGCGTACAGCGTGGCATGACCGCGTAATTGTCATTCAAAGTGCGACAGCGCTGAAAGCTGAAAATTGGTCTGGGCAGGAAGGGGGGTTTAAGTGCCCGGTAGGCAAGAGGTTAAATTGCCTTGTCTACTGGGGCTTTCAGTAGAGCACTGCTTTCATGGAATGTCTGCCTTAGGTACAACCTCTGCACAGCCCCACTAAGGATTGCCCATACATTAGAACATTTTCCTTTAGATTTACCAAAACCATATAATAGGAGGTCAGACCTAAACACTTTCAATGTGTATGCAGTCGGGCACGCCCTGGCACTACAGAGTTGAAGGTAAATCCTATGGGAAAATTGAGTGAGAAAATCCTATACTGTGTGGCCAGCCTAGCAGAACCCACCTATGTAAGAACTATGGCCGCCCCATGAATTTATATCATCACACACTGGCGGACATTAGTTCATTAGTAAAAATTCATTAGTAAAAAAAAAGGGACTTTCGGTCTACATGCCGACCCCAGCAATGCATGGCATTTGTCAGGGCAGGTTTCCTGATGGTGACAACAGCGGGCCTGGCTTGCGTTGATGGGGGTGTTGAAGCAGCCACTTGTGTGGTGTCCAGTGGAAGCCTGTGTGATAGGGGTGACAACTCAGGAGCACAACTAGGAGACAAGGACACAGTGTTGTCACCTTATTACAGGAAGTGCTTAAACAAAGATTTTGATGGTAGGACCACCAGGGAATGTTTTTAATAAAAGTTGAAGATTAAAAAAAAAATATTTCAAATTTCTTTTCAAAGTACCTTAAACGTGTTTAACCACTTCCGGACCGCCGCACGCCGATATACGTCCTAACTTTGAAGAGGAATATGGTTGTTAAGGCAGCAGCTAGTTGCCATAACCCCGGTATCCTCTTTTTCGGTCCGGTTTCCGATAATAGTGGTCTCTGCGGCGGATTCGCCGCAAGATAACTTTTATTGGCGATGGGAGAGGGCCCCCCTCCCGCCGCGCCTCGGAGCCGTCGGCAGCGGCGGAGGCGATCGGATGCTTCTCCCTTGCTGGGTACAGAGACGAGTTAGGGGAAGATGGACACCCACCCGTCTGCATACTGTTGCAGGGCAGAAGTGATGTCAAAACGTCACTTCCGCCCATAGCTCTTAAAGGGCCATTTTTAATTTTTTTTTAAATGACAATTTATTTTTTTATTGCATTTTAGTGTAAATATGAGATCTGATGTCTTTTTGACCCCACATCTCATATATAAGAGGTCCTGTCATGCTTTTTTTTTCTATTACAAGGGATGTTTACATTCCTTACAATAGGAATAAAAGTGACACAACTTTTTTTTTTATTTTTTTTTTTTTTTAAAAGAACAGTGTAAAAATAAAAGGTAAAATAAATAAGAGAAAAAAAATTAAACGTGCCCCGTCTAGGAATAAAAGTTACACAATTTAAAAAAAAAAAAAAAAGAACAGTGTAAAAATAAAAAATAGAAGGTAAAATAAATTAAAAAAAAAAAAAAAATTAAACGCGCCCTGTCCCGCCGAGCTCACGTGCAGAAGCGATCGCATACGTGAGTAGCGCCCGCATAGGAAAACGGTGTTCAAACCACACATGTGAGGTATCGCCGTGATCAGTAGAGCGAGAGCAATAATTCTAGCCCTAGACCTCCTCTGTAACTCAAAACATGTAGAATTTTTTAAAACGTCTCTTATGGAGATTTTTAAGGGTAAAAGTTTATCGCCATTCCACCAGCGGGCGCAATTTTGAAGCGTGACATGTTGGGTATCAATTTACTCGGCGTAACCTTATCTTTCACAATAAAAAAAAAATAGGGCTCACTTTACTGTTGTCTTATTTTTTAATTTAAAAAAAGTGTATTTTTTCCAAAAAAAGTGCACTTGTAGGACGGCTGCGCAAATACGGTGCGACAGAAAGTATTGCAATGACCGCCATTTTATTCTCTAGGGTGTTAGGAAAAAAAAAAAAAGAATGATATTTGGGGGTTCTAAGTAATTTTCTAGCAAAAAAAAAATGTTTTTAACTTGTTAACAACAAATCTGAAAAAGCAGCTCGGTCCTTAAGTGGTTAAGAATGAGACTTTAGTAACTGGGATTATATCTGCTTGTAAAACCCTCCTTTGCTGCGCTGGCACTGCAGGAGATGCAGCCGCCCCCCCCCCCCCCCACTTCCTGCGCTCTGCTGACAACTTATCTCGGTGTTCTAATGTCCAATGCAGCAAGGTAGGGGCCCTGAACTGGTCCCGATGATGCTGGGGGAGAGGAGGCCACTGGGATTGGTCAAGCAGTGCAGGGCAGTGGTTAGTAAAACTGTTTACTGGACCCCCGAGATATAAACAAGTAGCTACCTTCCATTGTGGGTGCAGGTCTTCTACTTTCCCTGTAGTTGGGCTTTAAATTTTGATTTTAGATAATTCGATATTTCAAACCCACTTCCATACCGGGCCGGGTTGTAAAGGTAATTTTTTTTTTTTTTTTTTTCAAAACCACTTCCATACCGGGCCAATTCCGGCTCCTACCTGTAAAAATCATCTCTTTTTTTTTGTTTTGTCTTAGAAAATTACTCAGAACCCCCAAACATTTTATATTTTTTTTTATAGCAGAGACCCTAGGGAATAAAATGGTGGTCGCTGCAACTTTTTTATGTCACACGGTATTTTCGCAGCGATTTTTCAAACACAGGCAATGAGGAGTGGGAGTCCCGGGACAGCCGAGGCTCCCGTGCATTTTGCTGGATCCAGAGGGGGCACAGGTGAGTTTTAGGGGGGCTGTGGGGGGAGCAGCCTTCAAACAAACCTTCAAACTTTACAACCACTTTAACCTCTTCAATACCGGGCACTTATGCACCTTCCTACTCAGACCAATTTTCAGCTTTCAGAGCTCTCACATTTGAATGACGATTGCGCGGTCATGCGACGCTGTACCCAAACAAAATGTTTATATCTTTTTATCATATTTTTTTTCCCCCACAAATAGAGCTTTATTTTCGTGGTATTTAATCACCTCTGGTGTTTTTATGTTTTGCGCTACAAATTTTTAAAAAAACGAAAATTAGGAGAAAAAAAAAAGTTTTTCTTCTTTAGTGTTACAAAGCTTTGTAAATAAGTACGTTTTCTCCTTCACTGACGGGCACTGATAAGGCAGTACTGATTGGCACTGATAGGCGGCACTGATAGGCGGCACTGATAGGCGGCACTGATAGGCACTCATAGGTGGCACTGATGGGCACTCATTGGTGGCACTGATGGGCACTCATAGGTGGCACCTATTGTCACTCATTGGTGGCACCTATTGTCACTCATTGGTGGCACTGATGGGCACTCCTTGGTGGCACTGATAGATGGCACTGATAGGCAGCACTGATGGGCAAAGTGCCATCCCTAATGGCCAATGATTGCCATCCCTGGTGGGCTCTAGTGGGCTTACCTGGTGGTCATGGGTGGGCATCCTCGGGGGGAGTTGCACTGATAATCAATCAGTGTAGACCCCCTTGTCAGGAGAACAGCTGATCGGCTCTCCTCTACTCGCGTCTGTCAGCGCGAGTAGAGGAAAAGCCTATACACGGCTTTTCCTGTTTACACTGTGATCAGCTGTGATTGGACACAGCGGATCACATGGTAAAGAGCCTCCATCAGAGGCTCTTTACCTAGATCGGAGATGTGGTGTGTCAGACTGACACACCCAACACCGATCGCCGCACTGCGCACCCCCGCGCCTTATCCTGCTGGACATCATATGACTCCCAGTCAGGATAACTGAACCACTTCCTCGCCGTCATTCTGCTATAGGCCGGGCAGGAGGTTGTTAAGAATGTCTATGCGAGGCAAACAAGGGTCCCACAGATCGCATATTCGCACCACTTCCGGTTTTGCGCAATGATGGCACCCGGCTCCACCCAATATGTTGCGTCACTTATCGCCTCACCCAGCTCCGCCCAATATGTTGTGTCACTCATCACATGACTACATCAGGGATAGGCTAGGTGATGTATTATGGTACCCTGCAAAGCATGTGCGTTGGAGCTGCATTGCTTCAATGTGTTCGGGTATCATCCAAAATGAATGGCATTGCAATGCACTAATGCATGTAAAGTGCGTTGCGTGTCGGTGCAACGCACTGTGGCGCAAAAGTGCTTTTCAGCCTTCACTGGTGAATATAAATCAATCAAACAATGTTTTAGTTTACTATTTACGAACAGTATTTTCAGTTGATTGCCCATATGGAGCAATACCGTGTGTTACGTTCAGTATTTTAATTGATCACAAATTTCTTGTTTGCAATCGCTCTTACCTAGTCGATCAGATTACTATGTGTGTGTTTGTATGTGTGTGGCCCTTTGAGTGAGCTGCTAGATTATTACCTCTTCTCCTTCGCGGGATCACCGTCCTAAAAACTGAGATCTGAGAACGATCCGAACGCAGAGGTCCGTAGTGCCGCGAGGGACGTCACCTTTGGTTTCCAAGCTTTATGTGATCCTTGTTAGAGAAATTCCGCTGCACGCGGGTTACGTTCTCTCCCGTTAATTCGGATTGTTACCTCGGGTGCCCTTGTCATTTAGGCAGCCTCATTAGCCGTGTTGATTGTTATTAACGATGCCCGGAAAGTGACGGGGACCATGTTTAGCTTGTAGATACAGAAATGCAGCCGGATTTTGTTTTGACTAATTGATTTAAAGTAAAGACTATTTCTAACTGGGCTGGCACAGCGCGCTGGAAGATTGCCACTAATTAGGGTGGTATTCGTAAATTAAAGAGCACAGTTGTTGAAAGTAAAGGAGAAAGCCAAGAGTTTTAAACTTAAAAGGAGGCTCCTCTAGAGGGGCCCCCAGGTTTTCAGTTTATTCCCATGCTTGAAAACATTTATACTTAAAGGATATTAAAACTCTTACACATACTTCTACATCGTGTCCAGAATGGATTCATAAAGGGTAAATGAAGGGGCAGAATATTTACCTTGTCTAAGGAAAATGCTTCTCCCGGCTCCCTCCAGTGCTGGTCTCATGAATTTAGGCAATTGGTCAAGAATTTGCTCCAATAAGTGGTCATAGACTCCAGATATGCCGCAATAGATATTCAGAGACTGCAAAATGTGCTCCAATAAGTGGTCCTAGACCCGGGTTTGATGTAATAGGTGTTCAAATTGCGGATGTGCTGCAATAAGTGGTCATAGACCCCCAGATATGCTGTAGTAGGTATTCAGAGATGTCGTGCTACAAAAAGTAGTGGTCATAGTCTCCAGATGTGCTGTAGTAGGTATTCAGAGACTGCGGATATGCTCCAATAAGTGGTCATAGACTCCAGATATTCTGCAGTAGATGTTCTGAGAGAAGACTGTGAATGTGCTCCAAAAAAGTGGTCATAGACTCCAGATATGCTGCAGTAAATGTTCAGAGACAAGACTGTGCTCTGGATTTGGATTTGATGTGGTGTTCAGAGATTTACGGATGTGCTGCAATAAGTGGTCATAGACCCCAGATGTGCTGTAGTAGGTATTCCGAGACTGCTGCTCAGCTACAATAAGTGGTCATGGACTCCAGATGTGCTGCGGTAGGTGGTCAGAGACTGCGGATATGCTCCAATAAGTGTTCATAGACTCCAGATAAGCTGCAGTAGATGTTCAGAGACGAGACTGTGAATGTGCTCCAATAAGTAGTCATAGACTCCAGACATGCTGCAGTAGATGTTCAGAGACGAGACTGTGCTCCAATAAGTGGTCGTAGACTCTGGATTTGATGTAATAGGTGTTCAGAGATTTACGGATGTGCTGCAATAAGTGGTCATAGACCCCAGATGTGCTGTAGTAGGTATTCAGAGACTGCTGTTGTGCTACAATAAGTGGTCATGGACTCCATATGTGCTGTAGTAGGTATTCAAATACTGCGGATATGCTGCAATGATTGGTCATAGACTCCAGATGTGGTGTTGTAGGTGTGCCAGAGACTGCTGATACGCTACAATAAGTGGCCATAGACTGTAGACTCCAGATGTGGTGTTGTAGGCGTGCCTGAGACTGCTGATACGCTTCAAATAAATGGCCATAGACTGTAGACGTCAGATGTGGTGTAGTAGGTAATCAGAACAGAAACTACTGCTAAAATAAGTGGTCATGGACTCCAGATGTGCATTATTAGGTGGTCAGAGACTGCGGATGCAGTACATTAAGTGGTGAAAGACCCCGCAGGAGTGCTGTAGTAGGAGGTCGGGGACAGCAATACTGTTAGAATGCTGTATGTAGCCTTTTGGAGTATAAACTTTGTTTAAAGGCACAAGACGGTCATCTTAAGCTTGGCTTCACTTTACTTTGGGTCTGTGGGAATTGAAATGTATTTTTACAGCTTGTATTTTCCATGTATCATGTTAATGTGATTTTGTATTTTTTTTTATACAGTTAGGAAAGCTTTATTACATCTTTCAGGTTTTTTAGCGTGCTTCGCTCTCCCTTTAATTCAGTCATTCTCAACCACCATTCCCTAGAGTTTCCTAAGAGGTTGCTAGGGGTTCCATAAGCTATGGCAGAGCAACCTTCCATTCCCATATGATGGTTCCTACATAGTTGTGTCCAGTGCCACTTGGCAGAGCCAGCAGCATGACACCAACCATCTTTTTTAGCTAGCTGAAAGAGTGGCATTCTGACGCCATATGCAATGAGAACATTTCTTCTATATTCCTTACATTGGTAGTCACACCAGTAGAAGGGTCATTTTTTACCACAGACTCCTGAGACTAAAAAAAAATTATTTCAAGGATTCCTCTGGGGTACAGTATATGGGTTGCGAAGGGTTGCTTTGTCTACAGTGATCCTGCAATTTAGATCTTTATCCAGTGACTTATTCTAGTTCAGTCTTTCTCCGTAAGGGTTCTGTGGAACCTAAGGCTTCCTTCAAAGGTTGCTAGGGCTTTCTTGAGAAATTAACAACCTCTGCCTCTCAGATAGGTTACCACTGACACCATTGATCTTTTTAGCGGTCTGTAAGAGGGGGCATTCTTCTCAATGACCACATATGTAAAGATCATTCACCCTAATGACCATCACACTAATGTTCTGTAAATTGTAGATATAGTAATTGTTAGTAGGGGTCCCCTGGAACTGGGCAAATATTTTAAAGGTGCCCCTGTGTTGAAAAAAAAGTTGAGAGAGGCTGTTCTAGATCAGTGGTATCCAAACTGCGGCCCGGGAGCCGAATGTGGCCCTTTTGCTTGCCTTTATCCAGCATTTGGAGCACTATTCATTCCACTGACACCAATGATGGGCACCATTTCTCCTATTTATACCAACAATGGGGCTATATTCCTCTCACAAGAGCCGATGATGGGGCATGACTTAATCCCTCTGACATCAGGACATGTTCTACTCGCATGACCAAAGTCTGATCCCCCTAAAGTCTGAAGGACAATAAACTGGCCTTTTGTTTAGAAGGTTTGGAGACCCCTGTTCTAGATGATGGTTTATATCAGCCTTCCTCAACCTCATTACCTCTGAGAAAACCCTTGAAAAAATTCCAGGTCTCAGGAAATCCCTGCTAAGAACTACTAGGGGTCATTAGGAAATTGCCCTTTACGTTGGTGGTCAGTGGGAAGAATTTCACCCTTACAGACGGGTAAAAAGGACATTGGTGTCATGCTACTGACTCTGAAAAGTGGCAATGGGCCTGGAACTATGAAGGCACCATCATATGGGGGGGGTCAATAAGCCACAGCTTAAATAACCCCTTGTGACCTCTTGAGGAGCCCTAGTTAAGAACGGCTGGTTTACATATTTGGGGCTAGTCATTGTTTAGTCTTCCGAGTTCACACCGTCCTACCATTTTGACTGATAAGAGCTTTTCAGCTTCGGTTGAGTACATTTCCCAGTCTGTCTGGGATTACGGCTCCTGCTGCATTTATGTTCCCACAGCCTGGACTAAATTGCCTTTCTCTTTTTAGGCTTCTGTATATCTTTGTATTATAACATTGCTTTTATATAATTATAGACAACGCATTTATTTTAATATAATCCTTTTAAATTATAGCAATGCTTTTTTCTTTTTTTTTTTTTTATTAAAACAGTGCCTTTAATTTATTATAGAGTGTTTTTTCCTTTGCAGTAATGTTCTTGTAACACTTTGATGATAATGTGTTTCAGGTGAGAGATCAGTCATCTTCTTTGTAGTAGTGAAAAGATCTTACAGAAATCTTGGCTTAAACAAAGGCTGCCATAGCTGGTCTGCTTCTGAAACTGCTGTTTACCTGGCTATTATGCTGACCCCGAGTCCTCTTTGCACTTTGAGTCATGAATCTGGCACCTTTCACCTGGCATGCAGAGAGATGTCACTGCTCTCTCTCTCTATGTAAATCTATCACCTCTGAAACTCCAGGGGGCCAACCGAATGGAAACCCAACCATACAGGAAGTCCCATATCGATGAAGTCAGATCACATCCAACTTGTTAAATCTGGATACAGCACAATGAAACCCCCTTGAACGTTTTACCCAGTATGGGCTCACACACAGTAATCAGGTCTATATTGGGTGTAACCTTTTAGAGGAGTGGTGCTAGGCAGGGCTGCGGTGTGCTTTGCCTGGGTTTAATAAAGTTGGATATATTCTGGCATAGTTGGTTTGCAGCCTTTTGCTTCCCTATGGAATGCATTAACGCCAAAAAAACACATTGGTGTGAATGGAGCCTAAAGTAGAACTATAGGCAAACTTTTTTTTTTTTTTTTCGTTTTAGATAGAGCAAGGGAGGGTTACTACTAGGGTTGCACCAATACCACTTTTTTTAAGACTGAGCACAAGTACGATACTTTTTTTTTCAAGTACTCGCCGATACCGATACTTTTTTTTTAATGCCATTTGACAGTGGCCACTGATGGGCACTGATGACGTGTGAAATGTCAGTATTATTTTTTATTAAATTTTTGAAATTATTTTTTACAACTTTATTTTATTTTTTATTTTTTTTTACAGTGCTTTCTTTTTTTTTTTTTTTTTTGGTGGGGGGGTTGGAGAGTGGATGGTGTCAGTGTTTTTTTATTTTTTTTTAATTTTTTTATTTTATTATTTTTTTTACTAGTTTAACTTTTAAATACTTATTACAATTCTTTTTTTTTTGTTTTATTTTTTTTTTGTATCAGCCCTGTTGAGGGGGGCTTTGGTAAGAGATCAGGGGTGTAAACCCCTGACATCTCCCCTTTGAGACAGGGAAAGGGACTGAGGACACAGATTCCCCAGTCCCTTTCTCAGCAGCCTCAGCTGCATTGAAATGAATGGACAGGAGACAGAGGGTGATCACTGACTGTTCAGTCAGAAAAGGAAGGAGTGGGTAAATGACGGATCCAGCATCTGAGAATTTGCACGAGTAAAAGTACTCGTGCAAATGCTCGCTATCGGTGCAACCCTAGTTATAACCCCTGTCAGATTTTTTTTCTCGTCATCTGCATCCTATTACAGATATTTCCCTTCACTTCCTGTCCCATAGCCAAACAGGAAGTAAGAGGAAAACCCTGCAAATTAACAGAATTCCTTGGAGAGCCCCAGGTTACCAGAACTAGTGTCCCCATTGGAAGATTTCCCCTCTATTACTTTTCCTGGGAAAAACCCAAAATATGGGATTTTCTTTTACTTTCAAAGATAATGGTAAACAGGAAAAATAGAGAGTGTGAATTTCCCTAACGGGGGGGGCATAGACGGCAATAAAAACTCACAGGGGTTCTAATCCCCCTCCACTCTATTCAAAACTAACAAAAAAAGTTTTACCTTTAGTTATACTTTAAGCTCCACTGCAGTGCACCTCTGTTGACAGGTGCTTTGGGATGCTATTCATGGCACCACATTGCCTCAGCGCTTAATGTGCATTGCCGCATGTTGTGTTAACACGCACATTACCATAACGCCGTGGTGTGCATAAGTCCAAAACCTTGTGCGGGCGCGTTCTTTCATCCATTTCTGGTCACTGGCGGCCCATTCTAAATGAAGCAGTCTATCTTAAAGTGGAACTAAACCCATCCATTGGTTCCAAAAAACAGTTATGTTCCTGGCACGCTAGGAATGCTAACTGTCAAATTTGGTTGTGCCCTCAACCAAGCTGTCAGACCATCAAATGGATGTCATAACTGATCACATGTGCTGCACCATGGCAGTTACAGATCAAACAGATGCCAATATGGCAGCTTCTTTGGCTTTAAAAGGTTTAGTTCCACTTTAACACAACACACAAGCTGCAATGCAACAGAAGGCTGTAGTCTGGATCTCTAATCTGAAACTTGTTCTGAGTCAATGACTGAAAGAATCAGAGGTCGGAATTAGAGCCAGAAAAGAAGCTTTTTTTTAAGAAAGACCAGTCGGCAATGGGCGCCTCCATGTGTCTCATTTATAAAAGGTTGCCTTTAAATGGAATCTGTCATTAAAAAAAAGTGCATTTGGGCACGCCGCAGTAACGTAACATAATGAAGGATCCCAACCCAAAAGGTGCATCTTCTAATGGCTGGGGCAGCATGACAGATCCAAGGATTCTGGCAGTGCTCCCTCTGCATTTGAGGTCCTAGAATCGATGACATCACAGCGAGCATTTCAAATTGTTTGTGTCCTTCCAGAACTGACGAATTGAGTTCTTGATGGAGACCATCTTTTAAATTTTTCAATGCAACATTACATACACTATACACGTTTCATACATATTATTATTATAATTATTATTCACGATGTATATAGCGCCAGCAGGTTACGCAACGCTTTACTATGTAGAGGGTGGACAGCACAATTACAGTACAGTTCAATACAGAAGGGACAGGAGGGCCTCGCTCGTAGAGCTTACATTCTAAAGGGAGTGGGTGGTGGTACAAAAGGTAATAGATGCAGAGAATGATTTGATGGGGGTGGCTCGGGGACAGTTGTTAGGTGGGTGTGGGATAGGCTTTCCTGAATAAGTGAGTTTTCAGGGACCTCCTAAAGGTGGACACGTTAGGGGCTGATCAGATATATCGGGGCATGGCGTTCCAGAGGATGGGAGAGGCTCTGGAGAAGTCTTGAAGGCGAGCATGAGAGGAGGTAACAAGAGAGCTAGAGAGCAGGAGGTCCTGGGAGAAGCGGAGAGGACGATTTGGGCGATATCTGCAGATGAGGTTGGTGATGTAGCTGGGGGGATGTTGTGGATGGCCTTGTATGTTGTGGTTAGCATTTTGAATTTTATACGGTGGGGTAGGGAAAGCCAGTGAAGGAATTAGCAGAGAGGGGCAGCAGTCACAGATCGATTAGTGAGGTGTATTAGTCTAGCAGCAGCATTCATAATAGACTGAAGGGGGGATAGACTGTGTAAGGGTAGGCCATTAAGAAGAGAGTTGCAGTAGTCAAGGCGGGAAATAATCAAGGAGTGATTACATATCTATGGGTACATGTTTTGATACGTGTGGCATCCCGTTCCTTTCTGGTGGACCCCCAGCACATGCCAACACCGTAAACGGCAGTCTTGACCCTTCCACAGAGCAAAACACAGAGATGTGACCACATATACGGTGTGGTGAGCTGCATTGGTCAAACATGGAAGAAAATGTTTGTGAGATGCTGGGATTCCTGTATTTATTCAAACCATCAAATGTAAGAAGTCTCCAAAGCTTGCTGAGGCATCTCCCAACACGACCAGGCCTCCGTCAATCGGCGCCAAAGAATGGATCCAAATATAAACATAGAATAGGCACCAGACTGTAAGGCGAAAGAGTCCAAAAAAAGGTTTTATAGTTCACAATTCGACCATAAAAAACAGCCAACGCAATTTGGGGGCTTCAACACTCCCCCTTCATCACGTCTACAAAACTGAAACAAAAAGCAAATAGTAAAATGCACATCCATGCATCAAATATATGAAACTGTAAATTACATAAAAAACTTGTTTCATTGTGTATTAAAACATAATGAAGGCCAGTTATGGTGGAATGTCAACTATTACATTTTTTTAAATTCTTCTGGTGTCCATTTGTGTATGTTTATGTTTGGATCCATTCTCTGGTACTCGTTGAAGGCCTTTTTGTGATGGGAGATGCCTCACCGAGCCTGTGAGCTTACTTGAAAACTTCCTACATTTGATTGACTAAGCATAAGAATCTCAAAACCTCTCAAACATTTTTTTTTTTCATGTTTGCCCAATGCCACTCACCACAATGCATGTTTATGTGGGCAGACGTGGTTTAGGCAATGCTTTGATTGCATTGATTCTTGTTTAGTCTCCAAAGGAAAAGAATGGTCTAACTCCACCTTTTAGAGCGTGAAGCATGTTACACCCTGTATTACGGGGAGCCAGGGTTCACCAACCAGCCTCTTGTTAAAGTAAAACAGTCTTTTACAGGAAAATCCACAGCTTTCTTTAGTGAAGCAAATACAAACCATCCATAGATCTAGTATTTTGAAAACAATTTTATGACTCACCGCCAGATTACCAGTCGCACATCTGGGTTAAGGTTCCCATCTTCATCATGGTACGGGAAAAGCCACAGGAGTTCAGGAAACAGAGTCTCGTCTCCCAGACAAGTCTGCACCTTCTCACAGCTGCGAAATACTCTTCTCCATCTCAGAGCCATGTGCTGACTCCTTCCTCCTTTTTAGGCCCCCTTGCAGCTGGCTTAATCCTTAGAGAACCAGAGTTCTTGTAATCAGGGTTGGGGTTCTTTCCCACCCAAAGTCTCTCCAAGCCTCTGAACTCCGGGTCACAAATGACTTACCAATCCTGAGAGAACTGTGAATCAGTCCTCTCCCCTCCAACCAGCCTACCCTGGAACCCCTCGCCCCTTCATGGGTGAGAACCCATGAGTACTCAAAAAATGTCTTTCAGATTGTCCCCCTTAAACAGAGACCACGACTCAAATAGCAGGGAAACATTCCCGCTGTCCAGGAGCCATCTCCGGGCGTTCTGTACAACCCATATTTAGGGAGTAACGTGATTTCAAGCTGACCCCCTCGCTCCCGAACTGACTCCCCCCTCTGTGGGTGCATTTATTGCTTTTTTGCAAAAGGTGGGCTTCACCTTCAACCCTAGCAGCGCAGGGAAAGTCCCACTGCGAGGAATGTTTATTTCATTCTCCCTGGAGCTTAACTTTAAAAGTGTAAAAAAAAAAAAAAATCCACAGCTGCTTAGTGACAGCATAATTTTGAAGAGTGTCTGCGGTGTCTCGTAATGCTTTGATCTTGCTATGTAAGTGACAGGTCCCCTTTAAACGCTCTTATCACATTAGCGGAATACAACCGGTGTTGTAGTGCAGTAATTGTCATGTTTTGCTTATGCAATTTAGAAGATGTTTGACTAATCTCTAGAACCTTACTGTAACCTGACTGTAAAAATATTGTTTTCTCTTTTGTGATAATTCAAAGTTTTTTTTATGGTAAATGATTTGTGGCTGGGATTATTTTTTTTTTTGGGAAGCGCGTGGATCGCAGCAAGAAGTGTGGCGTGACTCGGAGGAGACCGCTAACATTCTCAGCGCCGGTGTAGATTCTGGGGTTTCCATGGCGATAGAATTTTAAGTGTTCACCTGAATGCAGCCATAGGATAAATGTAATCTGCAAGGGGCACGAAGTGGCGTCTGCCGCCGTGCACGACACAGAAAAGTAACGCGACGTGCCGGTTACAATGGCGAAAATGTATTCTCTAATTGTCTCCTGCTTTATAGTGAACCATTCATCACATCTATCAGGGTGCAATTTTTATATTTTAAAGAGCTACTGTCACTTTTTTTTTTTTTTTATTAGACAAACTAAAAGTAGAATTCTCTATGAAAACTTTTTAACCTTTCTAGATTTGGGCTTCTCTTCCGGTTTTTACACCACTTACAGGTAAAGAGCGAGTCTCTTCTACTTCTTGTTGCAGGGCGACAGCGCCGAGCCACTGCTTCGCAATTGGTAACAGCGTTGTCAGCCTGCCATCTGCGCTCCATCAGTTGGCCACTGAGCTGCCTATCATGTTTGGCAGATATTCTGTAAGTCTGATCTTGCTGGGTGCCATACTGTAATGTATGTATAGAATAATGTACAGTTGACTGAGATTAGGGAGGGGGGCCAGGCAGGGTTGAACCCTGTCCCCCCTACTTTTTGCTATTGCAATCGTACCCTTGGTAGGTCTGATTCAGATTAGTCCTCACGTCAATGGATGGACAGATATGGAGTTTAGGGACTTTTTAGGCACTTACTATAATATCTTACTCACAAGATGTTATAAAAGTTCAATTTTTTTTTTAATATAATTTAATTAAAACCATCAACAAAAATCAGAAGCTGATCAACCACAAGGGCACATATACCGAAACCATCCTCACATTTACAGGTAACAACCACATGTAAGTAGATGAAACTCCAGCATGTTGACATTTTTCAGAAAATCTTCATCAGGGGGACATGATGGTCGATAATTTGTACATAAAGAACTTTCTTTACAGTAAGACACAACTGAATGTCACAATGTGTCAAAGAGCAACAACTTCCCAAGGGAGTGTTTAGCAAGGGGAGCACAAGGGCGTGCTATAGGTCCCCACAGGACTTTCCACTAAATGGGGTTCTGGAGGGCCCAATGAGCCCAGTTTCCAACCAACATAGAAGTATGTGTGGGTTTCTTTCATGTAAAGAGAAGATTTTTATCTCCGAGAAGGTGGAAAAATAAAGATTGGTTATGGATCTATAATGGAAGAAACCTATTAAGTCAGTAATCTTTGCTGTTCCCCCTCCTCGGAGATACCCTTTGGAGATAAAATCTTCTTTACATGGAAGAAACCCACATATATGTCTATGTTGGAGATTGGGCTTGTTTGGCCCTCTAGAACCCCATCTATAGTATATATGGATTTCTTCCATGTAAAGAGAAGATTTTCTCTCTAAAAGGTATCTTCGAGGAGGGGGAACAGCAAGAATTTTATGTGTATCTCTCAAAAGTGAGTACACTCCTCACATTTTTGTAAGTATTTTATTATATCTTTTCATGTGACGAAAGAAGAAATGACACTTCCATGTAAAGTAGTGAGTGTACAGCTTGTATAACAGTGTAAATTTGCTGTCCCCTCAAAATAACCCAACACACAGCCATTAATGTCCAAACCGCTGGCAACAAAAGTGAGTACACCCCTAAGTGAAAATGTCCAAATTGGACCCAAAGTGTCAATATTTTGTGTGGCCATCATTATTTTCCAGCACTGCCTTAACCCTCTTGGGCATGGAATTCACCAGAGCTTCCCAGGTTGCCACTGGAGTCCTCTTCCACTCCTCCATGATGACATCACGGAGCTGGTGGATGTTAGAGACCTTGCGCTCCTCCACCTCCTTCCATTTGAGGATGCCCTACAGATGCTTAATAGGGTTTAGGTCTGGGGCATGCTTGGTAAGTCCATCACCTTTACCCTCAGCTTCTTTAGCAAGGCAGTGGTCTTCTTGGAAAGTGTGTTTGGGGTCGTTATGTTGGAATACTGCCTTGTGACCCAGTCTCTGAACCGAGGGGATCATGCTCTGCTTCAGTATGCCACAGTATATGTTGGCATGCATGGTTCCCTCAATGAACTGTAGCTCCCCAGTGCCAGCAGCACTCATGCAGCACCAGACCATGACACTCCCACCACCATGCTTTACTGTAGGCAAGACACACTTGTCTTTGTACTCCTCACCTTGTTGCCGTCACACACGCTTGTCACCATCTGAACCAAATAGGTTTATTTTGGTCTCATCAGACCACAGGACATGGTTCCAGTAATCCATGTCCTTAGTCTGCTTGTCTTCAGCAAACTGTTTGCAGGTTTTCTTGTATATCATCTTTGGAAGAGGCTTCCATCTGGGACGACAGCCATGCAGACCAATTTGATGCAGTGTGCAGCGTATGGTCTGAGCACTGACAGGCTGACCCCCCACCCCTTCAACCTCTGCAGCAATGCTGGCAGCACTCATACATCTATTTCCCAAAGACAACCTCTGGATATGACGCTGAGCACGTGACCTCAACTTCTTTGGTCGACCATGACGAGGCCTGTTCTGAGTGGAACCTGTCCTGTTGAACCACTGTGCTGCAGCTCAGTTTCAGGGTCTTGGCAATCTTCTTATAGCCTAGGGCAGTGATGGCGAACCTTGGCACCCCAGATGTTTTGGAACTACATTTCCCATCATGCTCAACTACACTGCAGAGTGCAAGAGCATCATGGGAAATGTAGTTTCAAAACATCTGGGGTGCAAAGGTTCGCCATCACTGGCCTAGGCCATCTTTATGAAGAGCAACAATTCTTTTTTTCAGATCCTCAGAGAGTACTTTGCCCTGAGGTGCCATGTTGAACCTCCAGTGACCAGTATGAGAGAGTGAGAGCGATAACACCAAATTTAACATACCTGGTCCCCATTCATACCTGAGACCTTGTAACACTAACAAGTCACATGACACCAGGGAGGGAAAATGGCTAATTGGGCTCAATTTGGACATTTTCATTTAGGGGTGTACTCACTTTTGTTGCCAGCAGTTTAGACATGGTCTGTGTTGAGTTATTTTGAGGGGACAGCAAATTTACACTGTTATACAAGCTGTACACTCACTACTTTACATTGTAGCAAAGTGTCATTTCTTCAGTGTTGTCATATGAAAAGATAGAATAACTTATTTACAAAAATGTGAAGGGTGTACTCACTTTTGTGGGATACTGTGTGTGTGTGTGTGTGTGTATGTATATATATATATATATATATATATATATATATATATATATATAAATATATATATATACCCTTGTGGTTGATCGACTGATTTTATATGATGGTTTTAATAAAATTGTATTAATAAATTTGTACTTCTATAATATCCTGTGTGTAGGTGCCTAAAAAGTCCCTGATCTCCGTCAACTGTACACATGTGACAGATAGGCAGCCCAACAGCCAAATGATGGAGTGCGCGGCATGCCTGATGCAGTAAAATCATTGACTTTAAGGCTCCATGCACCCTGGGCTTAAAAATGTCTGGTCTCTTGGGAGTAAAAAACGCTCATAAAGAGCATTTTTTGTACAAAGTTTAGACGAGTTTAGGAGAGTTTTAAAGTGGTGTTCCAGCCGCAATTATACTTTTTAAATAAAAATACCCCTATAATACACAAGCTTAATGTATTCTAGTAAAGTTAGTCTGTAAACTAAGGTCTGTTTTGTTAGTTTATAGCAGTAGTTTGTTATTTTATAAACTTACAGCAGGCCGTGGCCATCTTAAGTGTGGGCATCTGAAGCCAGACTGTATTTCTTCCTAGATCTCATCCTTGCAGATCTCACACATGCGCAGTGCAGCACAAGCAGTGTAATAGGTTTCAGGTCAGGTTTCCATAGCAACGGCAGTGTCAGAGGAAGTTGCATGCGTGGACTTTTGTGCGTCGGACTTATGTACACACAATCAGAATTTCCGACAAGTTTGTTCTATGGAGCATACATACAGTTGGACTTTCTGACAACAAGCTCACATCCAACATTTGTTGTCGGAAAATCCTATCGTGTGTACAGATCATAAGACTTTGTCTACCAGTGTCCATTCACCTAAAGATGGCGTATAACCCAGTAGGTAATGAATATTAGCCTAACTCTGTGTCCCATGATGTACTCAAAGAAAAGGATTTTTACAGGGAAGTATGACAAAAAATTCCAATTTTTTTCCTGCCTCTAAATGTTGAGCTCAAAATATGCCTGTAATCGTCCTAATGTGCATGGACACATCGGATAACATTGAGTTGCTTCTACAGGCAGAACACTAAACTCCTGTAGAAGCAACATTTTTTAAGTCCATGTGCATGGAGCCTAAAGCCTCGTACACACGATCCAACTGTTGGCAGGGGAATGTCTGTTGACAGACTGTTGTCCTAAAATCTGACCGTTAGTACGCTCCTTTTGACGATTGTTGTCCAACTTTCTGCAAACAAATGTTGGATGACATGCTAGTAAATTTTCGGCGAACAACGGTTAGTTATCAGATTTTCTGATGGTCAGTACACAAGTCTGTCACACAAAAGTTGAAAGTACAAACACGCATGCTCGGAATCAATGATTACCAAACACGAAATTAGCAGAAGGGGCCCAAAGGGTGGCGCACAAGAGCTGAAATTCCTCGTAGTTCGTCACTATGTTAGTTTTTGTTGCCCGACATCACACATGTATGTATGCAAGACAAGATCCAGGCACACACCCTTAAGACAAAAATCTGACGATCGGTTGGCCAACAATTGGATTTATTTTTCTTTTGGAAAAAATATATTAATTTTATGAATAAAAGCTAACCATTGCATGAACCACCAGAAGTGTATTATGGTTTGTCCCGACCCTGTAACAAACTTTTCCTGTGCAGTTTTTACCTGTTGCTGCAAAAATGTATTACTGCAGAAGTACACCCATTTATGCTGATGAAAGATTCACTTTAAAGAAACCTTTCTTATAAAACTGTCTTTTAATTGCTAACCATAACCTTTGAAAGTGTTTGCATTGATAGCTGGTATCATCTCATTGTACAGTACTATCTACAAATTGTAGTTTCAGCATGGAGGAACCAACTCTGCCGATTGTACGTTGTTGGAGGACTATACCTTAACCTTACTCTTGAGACCTAAAACTATGAAAAGTGCCAGCTGCTATGGTTGAGGATGTTTGCCAGAAGCAAGTGGAAAAAGAGAGAAAATCACAGCTCCCTTCAGCACAGAACACTTCCTGTCAAAATCTTGTCTATAAAGACATCCAAAAGACAGAAATTAGCCCTCTGCCTGAGGGAGAAGATGAAAAGGTTGTTGCAAGGGCCTGTGGATAAATTGTCTACAAACCATGACAGCCAGGTCTCCCCGGTGGAGATAGATGGTGACCAGTTTGTATGTGGCATAAAGAGTAAATTGAATAACACCGCTTGTGAACTCATGGATGTGACTAAGGATTCCAAGCCAGCAATCGGTCTTTGTGCTGACAAGGTAGACTCCAAATGGGACACCAGTTTCCAGTTATCTTTGAATTCTGAGGATCTCAATGGCAATGACCATACAGACCAAGATTCTTCAGATGAGCAGACTTCTGAGTTAGTCTCCCCTTGTCAAAGCAATGGACTTTCCTCAGACCAGCCAGATCTTTCCACCATAAGTATCACAATGAGCTGGAAGGAAATTAGTGAAAATAACCAACTTTTATGTCAAAACAATCTCTTAGAATCCAGCCCTGGGAGTAGCTCTGCAGCCAGTGACCGCTCTGCCGATGTAGTGGAATATATCATTAAGGAACTGCAAGGCATCAGCCGAATTCAAGCGGAGATCGCAGAATTGCAGCAACATTTAAGCTTGATTACAGGTTCTGTTGAAGAAGTGTCCACTTGCGTTGACTCCGTTCTGAATGAGATTGAAGGCTTGCAGGGCGGTTTGGGTCATTCCCAAAAAACACCTGTGCTATCTCCTAGCATAGAATCTGTTAAAGATCCATTATGTGATGGGACGGTGTTGTATTTTTTTGGAATCTCAGAGCATGAAGATGAAAACACATTGGAGAGGATTCACTGCTTCTTGTGTGACCATCATTGCTTTAATGGTATTCAAAGCACAGAGTATATAAAAGAAGCCTACAGGGTTGGCAGTGGGTCCGATGCTCTGTTAGGGCCTAGGCCAACTATTGTTAAGCTTTCTCATCCCAATCACAGAGAAGTTATCCTTCAAAAATCTGTCAGCTTTCAGAGTTCTGGAGTGAGAATTGTTCCTTTTGAAGAGCATGATTTTCAAAACCGGCTGAGAGCCAACTCACTCTCTGTGCTACAACAGGGCCTGAGAGAGAACAGGTGGAGTTCACTGAGCCTAGATAAAGCAGTGGTAAGGACAGATGATACAGGGGGCGAACGCAAAACTGAGTCATTCCGCATAAGATATCAGAACAAAAGCACAGAAGCTACGTGTGGTGCTGAGGAATTTCTCTTTGCACAAAAATGCACACTTGCCAAGAAATGTAGTTTATCGGAAACTGAGGCAACAGGGGGTGAAATGAAGGAAAGCTGTGAACAATGTCTAGAGAAAAGCGTAAGTAAACTTTGCATCCGCCTTGACTCACAAGAATCTCAAAAAAACCTTCATTTCACCAATCTGCCTTCAACCGGTGAGACGAAGACTTGCCGATGCTCTAGACTGCTAACTCGCTCTAACCATCTGAGTGCATCCTCAGAGGCTGAGGAAGCAGAGATTGCTATACATAGATGTTGCTCCATCGTTGATGACCACGAAGGCCTAGTCAAAGAAGGTGACCTGGTCTCCTGTGATTCCCGGGTCCAGTTTAGAAGTACAGAAAAAATAAATGTGATCATTAAAGACCCTTCAGGCAGTTTCACCTCTTTGAGCTTCGATGACACCGTAGACAAGTGCTCTGTTGGGACAGTAGCAGAAACCTTAAAAGAGGTGGTCCATATAGACCTAGAGGGTCAGGATAAGACTGGTTACGTATTTAGAGATTATCTCGATCAGCCAACTGAAAATATAGATATAGTAGACATTAAGTTTTATGCAAATAAATTAGGTAAAGCTCTTAATCATTTCCGATCAGCTTTAAAAGTTGTTTTTAATAAACTTGAGAGTCCTGATGTCTTTATGGAACATAAAGAGCCCAGTTTCCCAGTGCCCGATTGTGAAACCTTACAAAGACTGAATAGCATTGGCAGTGGCCACTTCAATGACAGTCTTCCTACACATTCTAGCATGAGTAATAGCTACAGCTCCAGTTCCAATCTTAAAGAAGATGCCTATTTTGTGCTCAACCGGGTCCCTTCTCTGCCACATGAATCTTCTATCCCATCGTTGATACTTTCCCCTGATGTAGACCTTAAAGCCCCTCAGACAATATCATCTCCTGAGCAGATGACTGAAGGCGATGAGTTGGCAGAGGGAATAAGGGAGGGTAGACCTCTAAGGCTTGACCAGGTGTGTGTGGAGACCATCTATCTCAACAAATGCATCAACAACTTCAAAAATGTATTGCGAGAGAAAAAGAAAATGCAACGGAAGCTCTTGAAGGATATAGTGCAGGAAACCTTTTGGGTTTCTGGTGAAGAGATGACCTCAGGTACATTAAATAAAACCATTCCTGTAGGTATGAAGCTAGTAACATTTGGGTTGCTGTTGGGGTGGGGGTATTGATAGTGTAAAGTTTTATGTTGCTTGTCATTTTGTTGTCACCTAGCATCTTCATCTGTTTGGTGTTCATCATTGGTCACAAGCCTCGGTCTGCATGTTGCTTACAAGGATTGGTTAACATCTCCACTGTTAGCTGGATGAAAGGTATTGCTTGGAAACAGAGCTGAAGCTAAAGTGCATTTTGCAGGGCAGCAGAACATGTCAAGCATGTGCTAATATAGCCTTACTGAAAACCTCTTAGAACCTTGTTTTTTTTTTTTTTGCAGAATCAAGTTTATTGTCGTTGAAAAGTTTAGTTGTACAGCTGCATAACAACAGGCATATACATATACATAAGATTGTGTTGTTGTAAAAGATATGTTACAGAGAACATCTTGTTCAATACAAAAAATCTAATTCAGCTTAATGAGCAAATACATAAAGAACAAGACAAACTGCATTTTTATGTATGATATAACAATGAACAACCAAACATCAAATCTAAATAGAGGTACATGCGAGTCTGTACCCGGAGGCATATCTAAGCAAGTGTGTTCTGTCGGGGACCAAGAGAAATCTACTTATTGTTCGAATGTCGATCTTGGGCATTGTGAACTTGGATTTATCATGTGAGACGTACGTTATCTCTTATTGTAAGAACGGAAACTTAAAAAACTTAAAAAGGGCGTTGATCATGGTTTAGATCTGTCAAGCGTGTGTTGATATAATCATGGGTCCGCTCCATATTGCTATCAAATTGTCAGTTTGTGGAGTAGCGTCCTGGGGCTATCTTCGTGTGTTGCATTGTTTTGTCGTGTAAACTGCCTCTGGGTTGTTGTCATGTGATAGGATTGCGGTCACCGGACCACAAGCAATCCTAATCTTAGTTGGGAATGCAGGGGTGTTAGTCTTATTATGATGGGGTGGGGTGGTTGGGAGGGGCAGAGTGTGAAAAAGGTGATGAAGTGCTTGGGTAAAATGATGGTCTGCAATTTGACTCAGTGGTCTGTAAAAAGGGTCTTAAGCATTAATCTGGGAGACAAGAGGTAAGGTGAATTATAGAGTTGGGTGGAGCGTATATGTGTATGAAAGGTAAGAAAAGGAAGTTACTGACTTAAGAGTCGAGGAAAGGAGTATTAGGAGTCCTCCTCCGACAGAGTCCCAGGCATTGTTGTAATTTCTTAGGAGAGGAGATCTTTATATTCAGGTGTTGTTTGGAAATGTTGCCAGCAAGACCAAATAGTTCTGAATTTTTGGGACGAATCTTTGGCTTGATGTATCAGTTCCTCCATTTCGGCTATTTTTGATATACGCTTGAGCCAATCTGGAATAGTCGGGGCTTTAGTAGATTTCCAGAGAGGTGGAATGCACATTTTGGCTGCATTTAACATATGTAGTGCTAGTGAGCGATGGTAATCTTTTTTCGGTATAGAGGAGTGGTGCAGTAACATTTGAGCAGGGGTATATTCAATTGGATAGGTGGATATGTTAGTGGTGATACGATGGACTTCTTTCCAGAAGGGTTGAATGAGTGGGCATGACCACCATACATGAACCATGGAACCCTCTGCCTCTGAGCATCTCCAGCACGTCGGAGGTATCGAGGAGGACATTTTGTGTAGTTTAAGGGGGGTTTTGTACCACTTAGAAAAGATCTTAAATCCGTTTTCTTGTGCTGACACATTAATCGTACCCTTGTGTATATAGGAGTATATGTTTTCCCATTCTTGATCTGAAAGATCTAAGTCTAAGTCTTTTTCCCAGGCACGAGTCGCTATGTTGGATTTAGGTGTGTGCTCCGAGAAAAGGAGCGCATATAATGCTGAAATTACATGTCTCTGTGGTTCCGTCTGGGAGCAGAGCACTTCAAAGGGAGAAAGCTGTCTCGCGTAATCTGTATTTTTGGGTGTGCTCTTAGAACCTTGTTATCAAAAGGTCACGTATTACTCAAGTCTTAGAAAATGTAAGCCATTAGCATTCCCAGATTGTACCTTAAAGTGATTTTTTTAGGTCTTCTGAAATGAAAATTGGAGAGGCTAATCAGTCTTGTATGTTTTTTATTGCTGGTGGACCTTCCACCAGCCACCAACACAGGTGAACTGTGAATGAGCACAATGGCCACTAGCCATCTCTTAATTGTTTTATCCAACTGCTACTACTGTTCTAAAGTAGGCCAAAGACGAGTCAAAAATCAAACAAAAATTGTCGATCGTTGGGTCGTTAATGTTTCGCATCAGCTGCGACACGCGATTTTCGTACTGCAATCGAAAGTGCCTGATCCAACATGCTGGATTTTTTTGGGGAGAAAAACGAAACAAATGATGGCACAATCATATGCACCATTTTAGTTTTTGGATCGACAGAACGTTCGTTTTTCTACTCGTCTACAAAAGTTAACAAAAAGTATTTGCAGGCTAACTCTAAACCACAGACCTGCAAATTAGCTTGAATCTTGTCTTTATCACAGCAGTGCTTTCTGCTATCTGTATTTGATATACATATATTATATTTATATATTAAAAGATATAGCCCTTCACCAGTATATTTCTACCAAGTCCTCGATCTCAGAGCTGTGTAGATACGGCGTGGGAGGACAGACTCCTAGTGTTGTCAGGTCAACCGTTTCACCCTGAGCAGCCGTGAAACAGCATAATTCATCCAATATTCATACAGTATAATTCTTCTGCAACCGGGAATAATTAATAAAGTTCAGGTCTGAGTCTATATTGCTTTCTGTCATCTTGACTGACAGATACTGTAAGCCGTGGGATACAGATCTGAATATATATTTAGTACCAGACATGTGGTATGATACTGAACACGTATGGTATGATATTTGTATTAACGGTTTACTTTTTTCTTGTATCACATGTAAGAGGTCAAGAACCTTTTAAGTTTGCTGTTGATCAAACCACCAGTAATGAAAAACGTAAAGTAATGAAAAACTTAAATGTATTAATAATAGTCGTCATATCGATGGAATCAAGAAGCACTAGCACAGGTAGTCTGACCATCTTCCATAGATGCCTCTTGAATAGCTTTCTCAAAAGCTATACCAGGTACACCCAACAAAAAGACCCAAGGGCAGTCCCAGAACCCTTTGGAGAAATTACACAATGCAATTTAATTTGGGAATGCAAAACACAGAATTTTGATTTTGGGTGGTTATGTGAATTTCGAATTTGGTTAGAATTTTAAATTATGTTAGAATTATTTTGGTATTTGGTCATTTGGATTATTATGTTTGTCTCCCATTAGGGGTTGAAGTCCAGGGTTGGGTAAGGGAAGGTCTAGGTTGGGGGTCAGCAACCTGTAGATTGCGATCTACCAGTAGATCGCGGACAGGTGACTGGTAGATCGCTGTCTGGGCTTGCTGACCTGCTATTCCAGAGCATCAGAGTGCAATGCAGAGGGACTACTTGTCCATTTGGAGCTGTAGTAGGGAGCAAAAGCCGCATAAGCTGATGCCTCCTCTGTAGTGCCGGCTCCTGTCCCATGTAGAGTGATACCAACTGCACTCCACCTCTTATCCCGGCCAGCGGTTTCCAAAGCAGGGCCAGCAGCAGGAAAGAAGCGATCTTTCAGTCAGTGTGAAGCAATACACTCGGCATAAACGCAGTGTTGTGTTATATTCTCGCCACCTGCTTTAACCCTTTGGACCCCACAAAAGTATGCAATTGGGGGGCACATGCAGAGTGGCCTCATTTACCTGAATGGGTCGCAAATGGCAGGCGCTAGCACCCACCAAAAGCAACAGGGGACATACAGTAAATACTGTTGCAGCATGTGTACACCTCATGTGCTGTCTCAGCAGCTAAAGGGGGTAGGTATTGGGGGAGGTAAAACCGCAACTCAACCGCAGGCTTTTACCACCACCAAACGTTACATGTGAATGAGCCCTAAGGGTGCCGCTGCCGCATGCAACTAAGGGCTCATTCACAAGCGCAGCAGGCACTTCTGCTCCTCTGAAACGCAATCCGAGTCTGTTTGACAGGTGGTGAGGAGGCAATCTGTTGCCTCCTCACCACCTGATCTATACCCATAATTGCCGTGCAATGAACGCCCTTACAACACGATATTACAGCAATTAGAGGTTTAAATCAGGTGTGAGGAGGCGACACTGCGCCCGATGATTTTTGACTTTTCCCATGTTGTTCAGGTAGATCTCCACCTCTTTTAGGTTGCCTACTCTTGGTCTAAGTAAACCTTTTTAGCTTCTCTGACCGTTATGACATTGGTTGGAATGTAGAAATAATTTAGGGCTAGATAAATTTGAGGTGCTAGTTAGTCAAGAAAACCACAGCTGGTGTCCAACTTGTTGATAATCGTTCATAAATTACTCTAAATTATATGTGCTTAAATGGAAGGTTTGGCTTAGATGCTGCAGACATCAGTGAGTGATGTATCAGCTTAATTTAAAAAAGACAGCTTGATACAGTAAACCACAATAACCAAGACTCTTCCTTGGTCAGCCACCACTTGAAAAAGTCCAACTCCAGCTAAAACTTTGTAGAGGGTTAGAACCTTTGTGAGGTGTATAAAAAAAGTGTTTTTTTGCCCATGGTGGGATATTCCTTCACTTACAATCCAGATGGCCCTCTCCACTTGGAAAAAGAAAATAGTCCTGAGAGCCGCACAGCAGACAAAACCCTCATGTAAGGAGTAGAAGCAACCTCAGCCCAGACTCCGTCCAGGCCACGCCCTCCCAACACGTTTTGCCCCAGCCACAGGGCTTACTCATGGGAATATATAGTGGCTCCACCTTAGAGTTACATACAGCATGATTGAACCTTTCCATATTTTATGCAAAGCTAATCTCCGTTGAAGTTCAGGTTGGCTGGCTAGTCTTGTTGCTGCCCTTCGTTGTGACATTGTTATGCCACCGCTGGAGTTTTCTGGATTGTATGAGGACCCCACCGATGGACAGCCAATGGAAAGAGTGTCCATGCCACCAGGGAGCGGTGTGGGGACCTGAAGAAAAACCCTTCAACTCTGCAGTGCAGAAAAGAGGACTGAGGACCCCGGTGTCACGTAACTGGAGGTTGAGAATAGTAAATTGGTATTTTATGGACTTTTTGAAAATGGCCTTTTAGGTTAGTTTCCAGGTAGGGTGGAAATGGTTTTCAATAATTTTTTTGAAGATGGAGGTTGGTTTTAAATGTAAAAAAAGACCAGCGTTAGGCTTTCTTTTTTTTTTTTATGGTAAAATTGAGGGTAATTTACCATAATCATGTTTCCAGGAGAACACAGCTGAAGTTAATGTGGATACTTTTCTCCCCACATAATTTTTTTTTTTCCACCTGATTTTTCTGAGAACTTTCATGAAAGTCATATGCACGTATTGTAATGTTTCCAGCAGATTGTTATTGTCACGTCTCTACCTAAATGACAGGCCTGCAACATTTTATTAAGTGTATTTAGCAGCCCACGGCTGACGGACCCTGCTGCTACCTCCATGTGACCTGAATTGATGTGCTGAGTGTACAGGTTGTAGCTGACAGAGCCCCTGGTACCCAGCTGCTGATGGAAAGGCGATGGCGGGGTGGGGGCTAATTGTTGCCGCAGCTCCGTGACGCCAAGAGTGAACCTTTTGGTCATTCCAGAAAAAAATATGTGCATTTCTCTAAAATCTCATGGGGCCAGACCAGCAAGCTGTGCCTCCTGCTTTCTCCTCTTTATTTTGTGGCACAATAATGGTAATTGCTTTGTTTTGCAGTTAGGATCACGTAAGCTTAATTTAATACAGTATATGCTTTTATAGGCCTGTATTGGGCTTTAGCTGCACAGGATAGGGAATAGTTTTGTTTGTTTTAGAGCTCCATTTTTTTTTTTCACAGAGAATGAAATAGACCTGTTCTTATTGCTGCTAGCTGACGGCTGCAGCAATTTTTTCCCCTCTTTCGGCAGTATACTTGCTGCAAGAGGTTAACTCCCTTTCCAATAGGAAAGAAAACCAACCTAACTTCTTGAGATTTTGTGTGTGCAACAATGGAAACATTGAAGCAGATATACGTGGCTTATATGAACTCTAATGCCCCGTACACACGGTCGGACTTTGTTCGGACATTCCGACAACAAAATCCTAGAATTTTTTCTGACAGATGTTGGCTCAAACTTGTCTTGCATACACACTGTTGCACAAAGTTGTTGGAAAATCCGATCGTTCTGAACGCGGTGGCGTAAAACACGTACGTCGGGACTATAAATGGGGCAGTGGCCAATAGCTTTCATTTCTTTATTTATTCTGAGCATGCGTGGCACTTTGTCCGTCGGATTTGTGTACACACGATCGGAATTTCCGACAACGGATTTGGTTGTCGGAAAATTTTATATCTTGCTCTCAAACTTTGTGTGTCGGAAAATCCGATGGAAAATGTGTGATGGAGCCTACACACGGTCGGAATTTCCGACAACAAGGTCCTATCACACATTTTCCATCGGAAAATCCGACCGTGTGTACGGGGCATAACACCTGCCAAAGATTTTTAATCCTGTTCAGTCAGTCATGTGCTACAGGATCCCTTGCCATAGCACAGCCTGGTTGGTGACCTCAATGCTTCTATGCTGCCCTTGAAGCGACCCTGTCATTCAAACTAAGATATGTTTTTCTTCTTGAAAATAAAAGTGCTTGGTGTGAAAAGTTGCTGAGATTTGGGCATCTTCTATTGGTATCCGAACATGTCTTCTGCTACTTTCAGCAGATGGCTAGATCTGACAGAGTAGAGACCTCTCTCTCGATTCCGGATGCTTCCCTGGGAGTAAAACTCGTTCAAGATGCTTCATGTCAGGGCAGAAAGACAACTCATGGGGCCCCCGGGCAATCGGTGATCATGGGGCCCCCTGTGTCCCCACCCACGTTTAAGCCCCACCTAAATGTCGCACTGCCCACATTATCCTGTCATCACTACATTCTGTAGGTTGACCCCGCAGTGTCCTTCCATTACTTGTGCGCCAAGCTTTTGTAAATCCATTGCTGACAGCTTCCCAGCACTTGTTCCTGCCATGATCCTGACTGAGCTCCCGCAGGTAATCTGTGCTCTGTTTCCAGTCTGACATAAGAAGAGATGCCCAATGCCTGGTAGAAGTTGAGGAACGCGGCCTTACTGTATGGTCCACACCGCCATCAATCCCGTCCAGCATCTGCCCTTTACAGGTCAGCACCGACATCCCCACGGCGGGGATGTGGACAGTGGCCCCACTGCTCTGCTGACCACAGAGGGGAACATATAGGCAGGGAGTGTGTAGAAACCCCCCCCCCCCAGGAGGCAAAATGGCCAGCTGCCCTCATCCCCATGGCTCCACCATCCTTCTCATCTAGGCCAGCATGAGTCCTCCTCTCCCAGCGTGCCACTGCATCTAAAGGTCAGGGGTCCCCTCCAGAAAACGCAGCATCATCGTTCTTCACTCGAACCTCCTCTTCCTGGATAAGAGAGCTGTGGGCCTCTCACAGGGCGCCCTACTGGCCCGGGCCCTCAGGTAGTGCCTGAATGATCAGTCTGCCCCTGCTTCAGAAAGAACATTAGGTGAATACCGTACCTGATAGGGTTCAACATTTTTTTTTTTTTTTTAACTGACAGATGTGCGATTCGAGTCCAAAAACGAATGAATTCTAGCGGGTCGAAGATTCCGAACTTATCTTAGAAAGTATTATTTTAACAAAAGAGTAGCTGATGCTTGGAATAGACTTTCAGCAGAGGTAGTGAGTCAGTCAACAGTAAGTGGATTCAACCATGCCTGTGTCAAAAAATTGACCAAAAAATACATTTAAGAACATAAATTAAATATAAATAAAAAAAAAAAAAAAAAGTGTGGGGGTGGGGGGGGGGGGGGGGGGGGCATGGACCACTTGGGTCTTTTCTGCTTCTATGAATCCACAAACGATCAAAAAGTCATAACTTCTCTTCCAATTAATTTAGACTTGATTTTTTTGGTCCAGTTAAATAGAGTTGATCGGCCAGTGTAGAGTATTCTCAATTTGCATTATTCTGCAGCGCTGAGATACTCTCCGTTATTATGATCATATTTCTATCGATCAGATTATGAGATTATAATTTACAATCGTAATTTGTGATCATATCTTAAAGGATAACTTCAACCTTTTAGGAGCATGTTATACCCATACCCACCTCCCGCTGCCACAGGGGCGGATCCAGAGCCTAGTCTCGGGAGGGGCATTGCCAGAAATATACATTTTTTTTTTTGCGGACAATTTATCGGGGAAATGGCTGTTGTTGGTGCTTTAATTATCCTAGCACCATGGTTGGTATGGTGTCAGGATGATTGAAGCGCATTATTTCTATTATTACATTGTAATGTAAAATGAAATCATTCAACTCACCATAATGCAGAATCAGTGGGAACCCCGAGCGTGTCACCTGCCACCGTCGCCTGCCCCATTTTGTGGATTGTCACTTGCCTGCCACCAGATGCAGATTGACACCTGCCACATGTTGTGAATTGTGACTTGCCACGTCACCTGCCACTGGATGCAGATTGTCACTTGCCAGGTCATATGCCACACATTGCGGATTGTCACTTGCCACGTCAATTGCCACTAGATGCTGATTGTCACTTGCCACGTCATATGCCACACATTGCGGATTGTCATTTGCCACGTCATCTGCCACTAGATGCAGATTGTCACTTGCCACGTCATATGCCACACATTGTGGATTGCCACTAGATGCGGATTGTCACTTGCCACGTCATATGCCACACATTGCGGATTGTCACTTGGCACGTCATCTGCCACTAGATGCGGATTGTCACTTGCCACGTTATTTGCCACTAGAAGCGGATTGTCACTTGCCACCAGATGTGGATTGTCACGTGCCAGGTAAGGTGGTGTTTTGCTTGTTTCTTGTTTCCTTGTCCCAGAGACAGGCAGCAGAGAGATAATGTAATCTCCCTGCTGCCCACGCTACCTGCACAGTGAGGGCGGAAGTTAATGCAAAGATGTGGGGGCGGTGAGAGATGATGTAAGCTCTCTGCTCCCCTGCCCGTCGGCTCGCTGATTGGCCAGCCACCCCCACACACAAACCTAGCCTGCTCAGCCTCAGTCTCACCCGCCCATCCACACACTTGAGCAGCCCAGCCAATTCCGCTCTCTCTCCTGCCTGCCTGCCCGCCCTCACACGGAGCTGCCCAACACTCCCGCGGAGCCGCCCGCTCTTTTATCCGCCCATGGTGGAGCCGCCCGCTCTTTGAGCCACTCGCGGCGGAGCCGCCCGCGGAGCTCACCTGCCCGGCCAGGCTGTAGCCTGCAATAGATTTCTTGGGGGTGGCAATTGCCCCGTTGCCCCCCCCCCTGGATCCGCCCCTACGCTGCCAGCACACGGAGACAGAGGGTGAGGGATCTTCTCCCCATACGCGCTGTCACAATTTGAAAACCGTGCAGCTGTGTGGGGCCCTGTCATTAATTCAGTTTTCTGTGAATGAATAGCCTACAAGTACCATCAGCCATTGCTACAGATGGCTTGTAGTTCTCAAGTCTGCAGGAGTTTGCTTTGCACCCATGGTCTGCTGGTCGTGGGTGCAATGCTCTGCAGGCTCCTTAGAAAAAAAAATAAATGGACTTTTTTTTTTTACCTGTAACAAAATATGCATTTAGAATTTTTTTTCAAAGGGTGAAATTAAAATTCACTTCCGAATGAGATTCATATTGATCAAACTGGTTGTCGACAATGGATTGATTATTAGTTTTGGAAGAGGTTGGCTGGAAAATAAATTGATTGTTTATCACTATTAGTGTGCAGACTGAAAAAATGGATCTGCCTGTACTTTAAATTTGAAGATAAGATAATTACTTTATTGTCATTGCAACCAGTCACAATGAAATAGCTTCATATAAGAAAAAAAAATTGAAATTTCAAATTGTGCACTGCGCTACTCAACGGATTAGGAAAAGCTGCAAACACTACAATCAGACAAATTGAGTGGATAATAGAAATATTAAGTGCAGCACTAATCCAAATTGTGTGTGTATATATTAGAAAATTGTGCAAGTATGCAGACAGTAAGTATAACATATTGACTGTGCAAAATAAAATAAAGTGCTAGGTGCAAACAGCAATAAATGAATATAAATACAATTCATAAACTGAAATCACTAAAAAATCCATATATGTGAAATGGCATTGTGAATAAATAACCCATGAGGGGAAAAAAACTGTCCAAATGGATGAAATTAAATCACAAATGTTTAGGTAGAAATCAGTGTTAAAATTGAAGATGTATTTGACCTCTGATGGATAGGCCACCATCCAGTAAGAAATCACCATAGATTGTGAATCCACCACCGATTAAAAAAAATTGGATGCTCTTACCGGACTCAGTGGATCCAATGACGGTGGCAGGGAGTCAAACAGGCATGGAACTGGGAATGTGGTCACTCTCAGAAAACAACATGCGAGGTCAGCTTCCGTTCAACCTTGTCACCGGACCCAATCATGGACTCCACCATTCATAAAAGAAAAAGGCCGCCACATAGTGTAAAACCATCAACTATGGGTTTTATTGTAAAAAGTAGAACACTTAAATCAATGATGATATAAACAGGCGAGATAAGGTATGTGATCACAAATACATCCAAGAAGCGCATTAACGTGGCGCTAGTTCAGTCTATCCGACCGGTTTCATTCAGTAGAACATCATCTGGGGCATGTATGTATATAAAACACTCACATTAAAAAAAATAAAAGCATGCAACAGTAACAACACACACAAACCTAACCCCCATACCACCCGCCCCCGCGACAGGAAACTGAACTGAATAATTTTGAGGGGGGGTCCACATATTTTTGGTCATATTGTATACTTGTGTTACTTAACTACTCCAGTAGGAAATAGACTAGTCCTCAGACTGCAGGGTAGAGCAGCAGGTTAGGTTTTCTGACCTCCTACACACCAGCATATACTCACCTTACCTTTGCTCCCCCATCACTCTTGGAGGGAAGGGAAATACCCGGTACTTGTAGGTACATCATGTGACTCAATACTCTTGTTGATTGTCCCAGCTCTGTTTTGTGGAAATAGAATGAGAGTCCTTAGGACTATGTAACCCTCAAATCATGACTTATTCAAGGCTTACTCTCGCTACCAGCGACCAAAGGGTAGGTGGATATGTGCTGCTATGGGGGGGAGCTAAGAGAACCTGCTGCTTTGTCCTGCACAGGCAAAAGAACAGGTATGCGTTTTAGCTTATGGCCCCTTTAATTTAATTTCTCTCAGGTGACCTTTGTTTATTGGACTTTCACGGCAAATCCACGCCTCCCACCTGTACGATGGATAACAGTCCCACAAACCACATTCAGCGGCTTGAGCCCTCGGACCACCGCACAGTTTACAGCATGGCTCCCTCTGGGTTAAGCTCTATTCATTTCAATAAGGATTTCATTTCCCCTGGCAGAAGGCTTAGCAGCATATTGGATTAAATTCCTCTTCTGAGAAGCAATGTTTAGCAGCTTTACAATGGAGACAGGCACTTCTGATCTAAGACTTTCACTGGAGAATATACGCATCGTTCTAACAGGGACAGCTCAACGTCGGGCTGATCAGACTGCAATCAAGCAGATAATGTCTCGGTTTCTTCGGGAAGTTTTCGCAAAGGGGGTTTTATATGCATTTGTCATTTTAAAGTGCACCTGTTTTATATTCTTGTGCTGCAAGGTAGAGTGGTAATGGAAGGCATTTTAAATGAGAGTTTAAAATTGCTTATCCTTGTCCCATTTATTGCCTCATTTGAACTGGCACAGAGTTACCAGTACTGTGAATCAAAGACGTGTTACTAAATGCAATAGCACATGCAGTAATTATAAAAGGGATTATGAAGCTATGACCAGGCTTTTCTTTTTCCCAGAGAACAATAGATGAAACCTCATCAGGTGCCCTGAGCTAATGCTCCAGCGTTCTGTCCCTTGGCCTTCAACTAGATTTTGAAAAATGTGATGGATCCCACTCTGGCTTCAATACTTTGTCATTGTCATGGATCAAATATAGAGATCAGGACTTCTGAGATGTTGCCTTTGAGCTTCAGTTCTGCATCTGCTGCTCCAGACTAAGTTCTGCAACCCCCATGACTTCCCTTGTAACTTACTTTTTTACCCAGTTACTTTCTTACTTTGAACCCCCAACGCTCATTGCTCCCCCTCTGCACCTAACATAGCATACCAATCCCCAATCCCAAAAGCATCCCCTCCCTATCACTTAGAAACCTTTCCTCCACACCCAACACAATATCTCCTCTCCAACTCCTGGAACCCTTCCTCCATGTCCTAATACAGCATCTGTTCCACAACTCCTGGAACCCGGCCTTTACACCTAGTGTAGCATCTTCTACCAAACTCCTGGAACCCCTCCTCCATACCTAAAGAAAAAAAAAGAATCCATTCCCTAACACCTAGAACCCCTTCTCCACACTGAATACAGCATCCCCTCTCCAGTTCCTGGAAACCTTCCTCCATGCCCCAACACAGCATCTCCTCTCTAACTTCTGGAATCCTTCCTCCACACCTACCATAGCATCCCCTCCCGAACTCTTGGAGCCCCTCCTCCACACCTCACATAGAACCTGCTTCCAAACTCCTAGAACCCCTCCTCCATGCCTAATGCAGCATCACCTCCCCAACATCTGGAACCCTCCACACATTATGCAGCACCCCCTAGCCAGATGCTGGAACCATTCCTCCATATCGAACGCAACATCTCCTCCCTAACTTCTAGTGTATTTCCTCAACACCTACCATAGCATCCCCTCCCCATTTCTTGGAACCCCTCAGCTCCCAAACTCATAGAGCCCCTGCTCCATAACTAGAGCAGCACCTCATCCCCAACTCCAGGAACCCTCCTTCACACCTAATGCAGCTGCTGGAACCTTTCCTCTACATATAAGGTAACATCTCTTGCAACTTCTAGGGCTTCTGCCCACACCTAATGCAGCATCCCCTCCCCGACTTCTAGGATCACTCCTCCACATCCAATGCAGCATCCCCTCCCCAACTTTCAGGATCCATCCTCCTCACCCAACGCAGCATCCCCTCCCCAACTTCTAGGATCCATCCTCCACACCCAATGCAGCATCCCTTCCCCAACTACTAGAACCCCACTCTTTCAAACCTTACATTGTATCCCCTCCTCAACTCCTATGACCCCTCTTCCACACCCAATGCAGCATTCCCATCCCCACTTCTTGGGCCACTCCTCCAAACCCAACGCAGCATTTCCTCCCCAAATTCTAGAACTCCTCTTTAACATCCAATGCAGCTTTCCCTCCCCAACTCGTAAAACCTTTCCCCTATTTTTAAGGCAGCATCCCCTACCCAACTCCTAGAACCCCTCCTTTCACTTCTAACGCACTCATGTTGATACAGATTTGTTTTCAGGAACAAGAAGTTGGTATCAGTTGACACTGGAAGGGGTAATGACAGGAAACACATGTATTAGATTCCAGGTGCCATTTCAGGGTCTTGGGCTTTTAGCGCAGATCTTGTGTTGGCTTTCTGACAAGAACATGGAGTGCTGAGAAGTGAAAGGCCCCTTCCGCGCTCTATAGGAAGTTGTTTGCAGCCCCTTGTTTGAAGAACGCACTGCCTCCCCTTTCCACCACCAATGAGCATAATCTCTTAATCAGCGGGTCATTCTTTCTCTGACTGCTCCGTAATGGACATATTTTGAAACACTCTGAAAAGCTTTTGTTCCCCTTCTCTCCGGAGAATACATCCTGATGCTGTGTAATTGCTAATTATTAGTTATTTATAATTTATAAAATGAGAGGAAAAACCTTCCCCACGACTCAAGAATACAGCCCCCGCCGCGGCCATCAACTACTTGTTCCTTTTGTCATTCAAACATCACCTTGTCTGTCCAATTCTACCTTTCTGTATCATTTTTGAGATTTTACTGGATGAAGCTTAAAGCCCAATTAAACTTTCAGTTTAAAACTGCTAAATACATTGTAGCTGCATTAAAACAAAAGGTGTGCAAAGTAGTTGAGGCCGATATCAAGACAGATTAAAGCTGGCCATAGATGGAGGAAAGAAAATTGGCACAGTCAGAGTTGATGGGGTAATCCCTCCTGGGGAGCCATTGTGTTCTCCCAGCGGGGGGGCCTTCCCCATCAGGAGAACACAACGATTTTTCCCAGCAGCTATAATAGACGCTAGCAATAATTGCATGTAAAATCCGACAGGCTGATTGTCAGCTTGGGTCAACCATACTGGGTAGGAGCCTGCCCCTACATGGTTTGAATCTTGGCCTGTCCCTGCTGAACCAGCCGAGATTCTAACCGTCTATGGCTGGCTTACGGTAAGGAAATTCATTGTTCAACATCAACCCAATAAAATGGGCACATTTATTTATTTATTTTTACATCAACCCTGAGGCATTTGTGTCCCATGGGAATGAATTCTGATTTTTGAGCTTAGCAGGCATAATTAAAAAGGTCACCAAAGCAAGGATGGATTCTCACCATCTTATACTAATTTGAGATTCTATATGTGAGTGTGGAATGTGCAGCCTTTCTATTGAGCCGGGCTGCAGCACAACCACGGTAACCGGCAGGGAAACCCCATGATGCCCCCACCACCCACCACCACCACCCCTTCAGGCAATGACAGATGAGGAATTGCCATCGTATTCTGCTGCGAGCTGATAGTCGATAACGCTCAGGAATTGTCTGCAGGCTGACGGCTCCCGGAATTTTGTATCTGACGGCTACAAAACACTTTGATGTGCAGCAGCTTTAATTATTTGTACATATCCCACCTAGTGAGCGGAAAACAAATGCGGTGCCGGCGCTGCTATTAATAAATGGAGGAGGCGCAGAAACCTCCAGAGAGAGCGGAGAACCTTTCAGTGTATAGAGACACTGAAAATAATTATATGGGGACACTTCTATTTCATAGACAAGCAGATGAATGTCACTCACATTGTGCTTTCTTGTTTGGATTTTTTTTTAAAAGGTATGACTGCTGTATTTTTTTATCTGTACACCTGCTTTGCCCATTATGAGGGGTTCCCACCATCCCTGTGCTGAGTTCCCAGGTCTGTACACCTGCTGTGCCCATTATGAGGGGTTCTCATGCCTGTGCTGTGTTCCCGGGTCTGTACACCTGCTGTGCCCATTATCAGGGGCTCCAACCATCCCTGTGCTAAGTTCCCTGGAGTACACATTGCTGTGCCCAATACTAGGGGTTCTTACAATCCCTGTACATCTGCTTTGGCCATTATGAGGGTTTCTCTCCATCCCTGTGCTGATTTTCCAGGTCTCCACACTTGTGCCCATTTTAAGGGTTTTCACACCATCCTTGCACTAAGTTCCTGAGTTTGTACGCCTGCTGTGCCCATTATGGGGGGTTCCCACCATCCCTGTGCTGAGTTCCCAGGTCTGTACACCTGCTGTGCTCATTATGAGGAGTTCTCATCATGCCTGTGCTGAGTTCACATTGCTACGCCCATTACTAGGGGTTCTCACAATCCCTGAACACCTGCTTTGCCCATTATGAGGGTTTCTCTCTACCCCTGTGTTGATTTTCCAGGTTTCTACACTCGTCGTTTCCATTATGAGGGATTTCACGCCATCCCTGCACTGAGTTCCTGAGTCTGTACACCTTCTGTGCCCAATATGAGGGATTCCCAGCATCCCTGTGCTAAGTTCCCGGGTCTTTACACCTGTTGTGTCCATTATGAGGGGTTCCCACCAACCCTGCACTGAGTTTCAAGATCTGCTCCACCTGTTGTGCCAATTATGAAGGAAGCCCACCATCCCTGTGCTGAGTTCCCGGGTCTGTACACCTACTGTGCCCATTATGAGGGGTTCTTATGCCTGTGCTGAGTTCCCTGAAGTACACCTTGCTGCGCCCATTACTAGGAGTTCTCACAATCCCTGTACACCTGTTTTGCCCATTATGAGGGTTTCTCTCCATCCCTGTGCTGATTTTCCAGGTTTCTACACTCGTCGTTTCCATTATGAGGGATTTCACGCCATCCCTGCAATGAGTTCCTGAGTCTGTACACCTTCTGTGCCAAATATGAGGGATTCTCACCATCCCTGTGCTGAGTTCCCAGGTCTTTACACCTGTTGTGCCTATTAGGAGGGGTCCGCACCAACCCTGCTCTGAGTTTCCAGATCTGCACCACCTGTCGTGCCAATTATGAAGGAAGCCCACCATCTCTGTGCTGAGTTCCCGGGTGGGAACACCTGCTGTGCCAATTATAAAGGAGTTAAACCATCCCTGAGCTGAGACCCTGGGTCCTCATTGGACCTGTTCTCATTATCGGGGGGGGGTGTCCCACCATAACTGCTATGAGTTCCCTGATTTGCCCACCTACTGTGTGCCCATTATAAGGGCTTCCCACCAACCCTGCTGGATTTTTTATCTGTATTATTTTATGGAAACTGTAACTGGAGAATCTGGAACACACGAAGGTGAGCAGGAACACCCAAAACAGATCTCACCGTTGTATTCTATGGCCATCCAGCCCACCAGGGTCCACTTAAAATAAAATATCACTATTGGGTAGACTTGGCCTTTTTGACAAGATTTCCACAGTTCGTTAAACATCTGTTTATTTGAAAATAACAACTCTAGTGCCATAACTTCTTTTTTTTTTTTTTTTTGTAATCTTTATTTAAGAAACATTTTCATACAAAAAGAAAAATAAATGACACGTGTCGCATACCAAACGTGAACAGAGTTATTCATAGAGAAAAAGGAAAACAAAGTTAAGGTGCAAACTAAGTTCGTTAGGTACCATAGCCTCCGCATCCAACCTGTGTACTTCAGGGTACTGAAAAGTTGCAACCGAGGATTGAGGCTGTCCATCCGTGGAAGGAGAGCCTGCCCAAGCCGGGTGGGCCATCCTCCAGTGAGGGGCAACCCAACGGAAGCAAACCATGTGGACCTGGGCTATCTGCGTCAAGATTAACAAGATACTGGTAACATAGCATATAACCAGAAGGGGCTTATTCAAAATGTGCCAGGACTGCAGGCACCCACCCACACCAATCCAGGAGGCTGGAAGAAAAGCAGTAATAAACATAAGCCGCCAAGAAACGTACGAGAACAAAACTCGGGTAGTGGCTGCAGTATTCTAGTAGTTATCTTCAGCGAGGGCTCTTCTAACTCCAAAAAAAGCTATGTCTTAACTAGATGGGACCTAAGCAGGGTCGCTGTGATAGACACACCCGGGACAGAGGCTTTTGGAGGGGACTGAATGCTGGCCTCTTGCCTACTGATTATGGGCCCTGGATTTTGGGGGAACGGTGGTCTTTGCGAGCTGTATGCCTGGGGACCCTTGAGGTGGTGTTACTTTGGATTCAGGTCCATGCCCCCCAAGTCACACAGAATCTGGGAACCCTGTATATGCCATATTAGAAATAGTGACTGATTCATACTGTTGGAACACATACTGTTAGAAGAGGCTGATGTCATCAACTCAAGCCCCCTGTCTGTCTGTTGTCTGCTATAATGTAAATAAGTCTAGTATGGCTTCTAAGAGTCTTTCACCCTGTCACGGAACGTCCCTCACTTCGCTTGAGTGCTTCCGTCAGTATACCGCTTCCTAAGTTCTGGAACACGAGTCCAATGGATCCGGCTATAGGAACCCCCAAGAACTAGACAACACCAGTCTTGGAGTACATCAGGACTAACTCTTTATTCTCTTGAGATCTCACACAAATTTATACAGCAGGCTGACTCAAAGTTAACCTACCGTAATTAACATGAGCTAGTTTACTAAAAAATTTACCCAGACCAGATGACAGACTTGTGGGCACCGAGCTTCACACAGTAGTATAAACACAATAGCTGGCGCTAATTACAATTAACAATACAAACAACAATCTCCCCCCCTCCTCAGCCTAGTCATCAACAGTTCGTCTCCTAGCCAGTCCTGGAGGCTAATGTGATCAGCTCACTCAATTAACAGGTTGAGTTCAGAATCAACCAAACCAATAATAGTCTCTACATACATCCTGGGAGATATTGTGGACAAATATTACTGTCCCATTTTAAGTAGGTCAAGATATATTTTCTCACTCACCCTGTGCCAGGATAGCACAGGGTGACTTAGACATAAGATGTATATGGGGAGCTGAAACAAGCACATCCCCTACTTTCCAAGGGATTCTGAGTTCCACGGGCCCTCCCGTCACACACCCATTGTTGTTTGTGCTAATTAATCTTGCAATTGTATGAAGGAGTTCTGTGTTGATATTTATGATAATGTGTATTGTATATGATTTAACCAAATGGTGAAAGGTTGTGGACATACACAGGAACTAAGACGATTCTCCCAATCCCTAATTGTAACCAAATGCAACGAAAGATAGATTTCTTATCAAGAAACGTGGGATTTTTATAGGGAGATAGTAGTCTATTCACAGTAGGTATTCCTACTGTGAATAGACGTACTATCTCCCTATAAAAATCCCACGTTTCTTGATAAGAAATCTATCTTTCGTTGCAATGTGTATTGTATAGTCGGTGAGCTAGGAGATGTCAAGGCTGCCCTGAAAGGTCATATCTCTGAGTCACCTGTCTGGTTAAAGGATTAGTTAATTAACTCATGTTAATTCGGTTTCTGGTTACAGTTTGTTTTGTCATCCTGGTGTATATATTTGCGTGAGATCTCAAATAAAGGAGGCTATTCCTGATGTACTCCAAGACTGGTGTTGTCTGGTTCTTGGGGGTTACTATAACCAGAACCATTGGTCTCGTGTTCCAGGACTTAGGAAGCGATATACTGATGGAAGCACTCAAGCGGAGTGTGGGACGTTCCATCGCAGTCGCCCAAACACTTACATGTCGCCACCCACTCCACCCCTTCCATGATTTCATTCACTTTCCTGATCCATTCCTCCCTATTGGGAACCTGAGCACTTTTCCAGTAAATAGGAATCAGTCTCTTAGCCGCATTTAAAAGGTGCGGTAAGGCACTTTGCTTATAATGACCAAGTGGGAGGGTTGGAATATGGAGCAGGAAGTGAACCGGAGACAATCGGATATCTACATCCAAAACGGCTTTTATCTGATCATTAATATCTGACCAAAAAGGACATATCGCGGGACACTCCCACCACAAATTGCAGGAGCGTACCATGCTGGCCGCAACCTCTCCAACAAAGATCTGTGACTGAAGAGTATATGCGGGACAAGGCTGAAGGTACACGATACCAATGTGTCCGAAACTTTTGCCATAACGGTTTTGAGCCTCTTTCTGCCAGTTGGCCAGGTTCAAGGACCCCTCAGAGCAAAAGGACCCTTAAAAGGGTAGCTCCACCCAAATCCATCTGTTCTCAGGTACCACCTACAGAGACTTTAAATCCTGGAGATAACGGTGGATAACACCACTGACCAGCATGAGTTCTCAGGAAGCACAAACCCCATCATTGCTCATCTTACATGAAAAGGTATATTAACTTATTAAGGGGGCTATAAATGATTTTTTAGCATTAAATCACACCGTGGTGATCTCTGTACTTGTTAATTACACCGCCTCTTATCTCTTAATGGGTTTTTGCACAGATACATGAATAATAAATCATGTTATAAGAAGAAGAGACCTGTCATAGATAGACTACTGTATACCAACAGATCATTTATTACTGATCTCTGTTATGTGAAATTAGATACCCCTTGTATATATGATCAGTTTTGGGTAATGTTTGTAGGTGCTAATCAAAAGCATAAGGGAAATGCACAAAATGGGGTAAGAAATAGACAAATATAAATTAATACTAATTAGGGATGTGCCGATATATCGTCCGCCAATAGGGTTATCAGCACTTTGCCGATAGAAAAAAAAAAAAGATGCAAAATCACGTCCCTTTGACTTCAATGAAAAAACTTCTATTGACTTCAATGCAACCTTGCATCCCAATGACTTCATTTCAAACTTGCGTCCCATTGACTTCAATGGAAACATGCCAGCCACATTAATTAAAGTGTAAAAAGATTTGTTAAAAAAACTGTCCATTTCAGTTTCGGTTTTCGGCCAAGTGTAATTTTTTTTTTTTTTTTGGTTTCGGCACCGGAATGTTCATTTCGGTGCACCACTAATACTAATGATCCACATCAGATATTAAATTACTCTATTCCAAATGCTGGACTGATTTAAAACTGAACTCCAGGCAAATGGCTAAATACAAAGAGGAAATGCATGTATGAGAGATTTTTTAACCTGTCAAAGGATTTGTGTTTCTGCCCTGAGACTAACAAAGCTCTACCACACAGCACAGCCCCAATCTCCCCTGCTCCCCGGTCTATGATTAGAGGGTCAGGGAGAAGTTGCATCTGATCTAATCTGTCACTCAGCTCTCTCCTCCTCTCAGCATGGCTTTTGTGTTGCTTTTCCATCTCCCAGTCTAAGCTCTACTGTACTGGGACTGTAAGAGGCTGATACCAGGTCAGGTATTCACACTGTTGCATTTACCAAAATACAGTGACATATTATGATTACAAAGCTGCATTCATTTATGTCTTTTCTATCTGCCTGGAGTTCAGCTTTACATTACATATATAAATACACTTCCTGGGTAAGTTCCATTTGGGCTCAGGCTCGTTATGTTACCATAATGGGCACAAGATAGCAGTAGTATCATACCTTTTATAGGCTATAGTTTCTTCTGTGGGCGAGCGTAAGGCTCCAGCCTTATAAATATTAATGAGCTTCACAACATATTCTCCACCCCTGTCAGTGTTCTCTAACGAGCTCACACGTTCTCCATAACAAGGACACCAATGCATTTCAATTTATTATGTAGATCCACAGTTAGAATGTATAAATAATGATGGTCCTCCCGTACAGAGACCAGTTGTACACCGGCTGTCAGTTATTTGGGGAGGATCTGGTTGGTATTAAGGGCAGGACACTATTTCCGTCTGGCATTTTTTTTTTAAGTGATTCAATTTATTGCTAACTAAATTGATTGAGGTGTTAAACTCTGAAAGCATGTTCGTTTTGTTAGGTCTGATACCTGGGTCAGAGAATAATGTATGGCATTCTGTTAGCAATATAGTATTTTTTAGTCCAGTTAGCTTCACATTTCTTCTGCAGTTTTCCTTTCCCCGTTTAGTTTTTCATTAACTTTTCTACGTACTTTTCTCTTTGCTGTTTCCTCTTTCCCATATGAATGTTTGTTTTTACTTTCCCGTTCTCCTCTTCCCAACCCCTTTCCTCTTCCATACTCTTCTGTTTTTCCCTTTCTTCCTTCCTTCCCTTATCCACATCTATCTTCTCTGTGTTGCCTTTCCTCCTGCCCTTTTCCACTTCCAGCTCCTCCGTGTTCCATTTCCTCCTCCCATCTCCCTCTTCCAGGCTCCTTTCCTAACGCACTTCCAGTTCCCCTGCCTTTCCTTTCCTCCTCACTCTTCTGGCTCTTCTGCCTTTCATTTCCACCTCCTCTCTCGCTTTTCCAGTTCCTCTGCCTTCCCTTTCCTCTTTCTCTCTCCTCTTCCTCTCTCCTCTTTCTCTCTCCTTTTTCTCTCTCCTCTTTCTCTCTCCTCTTTCTCTCTCCTCTTCCTCTCTCCCTCTTCTGGTTCCCCTGCCTTCCCTTTCCTCCTCCCCCTCTCTCCTCTATCCAGTTCCCCTGCCTTTCCTTTCCTCTTCCTTACTCCTCCCTCCTCCTTTTGGTTCCCCTGCCTTCCCTTTCCTCCACCTCTCTCCTCTTTCCGGTACCTCTGCCTTCCCTTTCCTCCTCCTCTTTCCCTCTTCTGGTTTCCCTGCCTTCCCTTTCCTCCTTCTCCTCTCTCCCTTTTTTGGTTCCCCTGCCTTCCCTTTCCTCCTCCTCCTCTCTCCTCCTTCCAGTTCCCCTGCCTTCCCTTTCCTCCTCCTTCCGGTTCCCCTGCCTTCCCTTTCCTCCTCCTCGCTCCCTCTTCTTGTTCTCCTGTCTTCCTTTTCCTCCACCTCTCTCCTCTTTTCGGTACCCCTGCCTTCCCTTTCCTCTTCTCTCCCTCTTCCAGTTCCCTTGTCTGTTTTCCTTCTACTTTTACTCTCTTCCAAGTAATTTGCCTTCCATTTCCTCCTTTCCTTACTCATTTCTGGTTCTTCTGCCTTCCCTTTCCTTTGACTCTCTCCCTCTTTGGGTTCCTCTGCGCCCCCCCCCCCTTCGGGTTCCCCTGCCCCCCCCCCCTTCAGGTTCCCCTGCCCCCCCCCCCTTCGGGTTCCCCTGCCCCCCCTTCGGGTTCCCCTGCCTTCCCTTTTCTCCTCGGGTTCCTCTGCCTTCCCTTTTCTCCTCGGGTTCCTCTGCCTTCCCTTTTCTCCTCGGGTTCCTCTGCCTTCCCTTTTCTCCTCGGGTTCCTCTGCCTTCCCTTTTCTCCTCGGGTTCCTCTGCCTTCCCTTTCCTTCTTGGGTTCCTCTGCCTTTCCTTTCCTCTCCTCCTCTGCCTTCCCCTTCCACCTCCTCTCTTCCAGCTTCTCTACCTTCCCTTTTCTCCTCCCCTTAACCCCTTATTCTTGTTCCTCCCCTTGCCCTCTTCTTTCCTCCCCATTCTTTGCACCATAGGGAAAATGAATAGGTGAATTTTTTTATTTATTTATTTTTGTAATCTTTCGGAGGGTTTGATTTGACAATCAGGAAGATCTTCATTCAGAGAATCTGATAACGTAGACCTTTTATTATGTAAAGAAGACAACAGCTGCTAAATTCTGGTTCTTGGCCTCTCGTGTCTCTTCTGTGGTAGAGGATGACATTACCATGTGATAAAACAAAATTCTATATATATATTTTCCGTGTATCTCAATCAGCATCCCATCTAGGCTGGAAAATAAATTGGGGGAGCTGACTGGAGACTAAGGTCACCATTTACCTCCCTTTAGTGTCTAAACACCTCTGATGGATACAGAAGCTCTCTAATCCATCTTGTAGAACACATACACCATCATACTGGATCATTCCTGGTCCTCGCTCCATGTGTCCTTTTTGGTGGCACGTCGTTTGCCTTGGTTGGGGTTGCGGGGTAAAGTTGCATGAACCACCTTGTCACCTCCACATGTGTCCTCATTTGTCCTGGAAGGTCTTACACCGGGTAGGACAGACAGAGTCTGTATTAACCTTCTCTTCCTCCTCCTTTTTTTTTCTTCCACAGAGGGGAATAGAGCTGAATTTCAGGTTATTTGTATTTTTATACCTGCCCCCCCCTTTTCCCTCTCCCCCCTTTTTCCCCGTTCCCCCCCCCCTTTTTCCCCCATGCTTATGTATGTGTGCCCTCCTGTCATGGTTGTGGTTATTATTTGTGATTGGTGATATGAGTGCTGCTTATAAAGACCAGAGATTCTACGTGCAGAGACACAGAGGAGGAGATTTAATAAAACTGGAGCACACTGAATGTTGCTGTGCAAAGTAACCAATCAGCTTCTAGGTTGTATTGTCGGAGCTTAAACGCTTGCCGACCGCCGCACACAGATGTACGTCGGCAGAATGGCACAGGCAGGCAAATGGGCGTAACTTGTACGTCCCTTTAAATCTGCCGCCTATTGGACGGTCACGTGCCCGCGGGTCCTGGGAACTCGGTGTTCGCCGGCGGCCCGCGATTGCGGTGTGGAGCGGAAGAACGGGCCTTTGTAAACAAGGCATTTCCCCGTTCTGCCTAGTGACATGACAGAGATCTATTGGTCCTTGTCATCGGGGAGCAGTGATCTCTGTCATGTGTGTTGAAGCCCCTCCCCCCCACAGTTAGAATCACTCCCTAGGACACACTTAACCCCTTGATCGCCCCCTAGTGTTTAACCCCTTCCTTGCCAGAGTCATTTACACAGTAATCAGTGCATTTTTATACAACTGATCGCTGTATAAATGACAATGGTCCCAAAATAGTGTTAAGTAATGTCGCAGTCGCGATAAAAATCACAGATCGCCGCCATTACTAATAAAAAAAGATAATAATAAAAATGCCATAAATCTATCCCCTATTTTGTAGACGTTATAACTTTTGCGCAAACCAATCAATATACGCTTACTGCGATTTTTTTTTTTTACCAAAAAATATGTAGAAGACTACATATCGGCCTAAACTGAGAAAGAAATGTGATTTTTTTTATATATTTTTTGGGGAAATTTATTATAGCAAAAAATATTGCTTTTTTTTTTCAAAATTGCCGCTCTTTTTTTGTTTATAGCGCAAAAAATAAAAACCCACAGGGGTGATCAAATACCACCAAAAGAAAGCTCTATTTGTGGGAAAAAAAGGACGTCAATTTTGTTTGGGTAAAACGTCGCACAACCGCGCAATTGTCAGTTAAAGTGACGCAGCGCCGAATCGCAAAAAATGCTCTGGTCAGGAAGGGGGTAAAATCTTCCGGGGGTGCACTGGTTAATAGAACAACCTGAAGTCACAAGCTGATTGGTTACTATGCACAGCTGATTTAGATTCTATGTGCACCAGTTTTAGTAACCCCCCCCCCAGAGCTTTTTCTGTGCAATGAAATAGGCTTGTTCTGTGCCGAGTGATGGAGTCTGTTGTGTACAGAGGAACACAGAGCCCCTCCTTGGTGAAGAGGAACAAAGTCTTTTTCTTTTTTCTTTTTTTTTTTCTTTTGATTTTTTTAGTGCATGGGGATTAGAGCCTGTTTAGTACATGGAGGTCAGAGCCTGTTGGGTTCAGGCAGAACAGGGCCTCTTTGGTTCGTGGGGAACAGAGTCTCCTTGGTGCACAGGCAACAGAGCTTGCTTGGTACATGGGGAATAAATACAGTGCGAATACTAGAAAGTGTTTTTTTGGTGTGACTGTGTGTATAGCACAAATGCAGTGCTGTGAAAAAGTATTCGAACCCCTTAAAAATTTTCCGCATTTTGTCATGTTACAACCAAAAACATAAATGGATTTTATGTGATAGACCAACACAAAGTGACACTTGATTGTGAAGTGGAAGGAAAATGATAAATGGTTTTCACATTTTTTTCAAATGTCTGAAAAGTGTGGGGGGCATTTGTATTCAGCCCCCTTTACTCTGATACCCCTAACTAAAATCGAGTGGAACCAATTGCCTTCAGAAGTCACCTAATTAGTAAATAGAGTCCATATGTGTGTAATTTAATCTTAGTATAAATCCAGCTGTTCTGTGAAGCCCTCAGGGGTTGTTAAAGAACCTTAGTGAACAAACAGCATCATGAAGGCCAAGGAACACACCAGACAGGTCAGGGATAAAGTTGTTGAGAAGTATAAAGCAGGGTTAGGTTATAAAAAATATCCTAAGCTTTGAACATCTTACAGAGCTCTGTTCAATCCAACATCCGAAAATGGAAAGAGTATGGCACAACTGCAAACCTACCTAAACTGACAGGCCAGGCAAGGAGAGCATTCATCAGAGAAGAGCCAAGAGGTCCATGGTAACTCTGGAGGAGCTGCAGAGATCCACAGCTCAGGTGGGAGAATCTGTCCACAGGACAACTATTAGTCGTGTTCTCCACAAATCTGACCTTTATGGAAGAGTGACAAGAAGAAAGACATTGTTGAAAGAAAACCATAAGAAGTCCTGTTTGTAGTTTGTGAGAAGCCATGTGGGGGACACAGAAAACACGTGGAAGAAGGTTCTCTGGTCAGATGAATTGAACTTTTTGGCCTAAAATCAAAACGCTATGTGTGGCAGAAAACTAACACTTCACATCACCCTGAACACACCATCCTCACCGTGAAACATGGTGGTGGTAGCATCATGTGGTGGGGATGCTTTACTTCAGCAGGGACAGGGAAGCTGGTCAGAGTTGATGGAAAGATGGATGGAGCCAAATACAGGGCAATCTAATGTTGCGTACACACGATCGGAATGTCTGACAGAAAAAGTCCGACAGAAGCTTTTCATCGTCTATTCCGATCGTGTGTGACGCACCTAGAAATGGAACATGTTCTAAATATTTTCAACGGAACCAATTCCTATCAGGAAAACCGCTCGTCTGTATGCTGTTCCGACAGACCAAAAACAACGCATGCTCTGAAGCAAGTAAGAGATGGAAGCTATTGGCTACTGGCTATTGCACTTCCTTTTTCTTTTCCCATCGTACGTGCTGTACGTCACCTCGTTCTTGATGGTCAGACTTTGGTTGGACTTTGGATTGACCGTGTGTAGGCAAGACCGCTTGAATGGAATTCCGTCAGAGAAACCTTCGAAGCTTATTCTGACGGCTTAACCTGGTCGTGTGTACGCGGCATTAGAAGAAAACCTGTTAGAGTCTGCAAAAGACTTGAGACTGGGGCGGAGGTTCACCTTCCAGCAGGACAACGACCCTAAACATACAGCCAGAGCTACAATGGAATGGTTTAGGTCAAAGCATATTCATGTGTTAGAATGGTCCAGTCACAGTCCAGACCTAAATCCAATTGAGAATCTGTGGCAAGACCTGAAAATTGCTGTTCACAGACACTCCATCCAATCTGACAGAGCTTGAGATATTTTGCAAAGAAGAATGGGCAAAAATGTCCCTCTCTAGATGTACAAAGCTGGTAGAGACATCCCCAAAAAGACTTGCAGCTGTAATTGCAGTGAAAGGAGGTTCTACAAAGTATTGACTCCGGGGGGCGCCATACAAATGTACCCCACACTTTTCACATATTTATTTGTACAAGATTTTGAAAACCATTTATGACTTTCCTTCCACTTTCCAATTATGTGCCACTTTGTGTTGGTCTATCACATAAAATCCCAATAAAATACATTTACGTTTTTTTGGGTGTAACATGTAAAAATGAGGAATATTTCAAGGGGTATGAATACTTTTTCCAGGCACTGTAACAGGAATGTGTAAACGTATCATAGTCTGTGTGGCATGCGTGTTGATCTACAGAGGAATTGTAGGTGCCCGTCGTGTTCTGGTAATGGAAGGGTATCTGTGACAAGATGTATATGAAGAAGTATGAAAGAGAGGCGCTGAATCTAGTGTTACTCCTCATTCTGGTATGGAGGACCCCCCCCCCTATTGGGGGGTCTCAGATAAAATCTAGAGAAAGTAAGTAAATAAGAGCGTGACGCTAAAGATTCTCTAGTCTGAAAGTGTTTATTGTATCATAGAAATTCAACTCGTTTCCCAGGCTAAGAACCCCTTCATCAGGGTTTGTGTTAGCTGGTAGGACAAGGACTTGGTTATCATGACATAAAGTATCCTTCCATAGACTTCCAGCAGCTAGGAGTAAACCCCGAGGAAGACAGTATATTTTTAGCCCCTGAACCCCATTAGTTACCTTGGATTTCTGTGTGGATATAAACATTTCCAGACTGCAGAATCTTTGGGGTGATACTCTTATTCTTACTGGATATATGTGTATATGTGACATGTAGACTGGAAGCAGGAGATGTATATTAAAGTATGTTGGAAGCCGGATCTGGTGTATTTTGTGTGTGTTGTGTGTACTGGAGACAGGAGGGTGTGTATATGTTTTGTGTGTACTGAAGACAGGAGGATGTGTATATGTGATGTGTGTACTGGAGACAGGAGGATGTGTATATGTGTTGTGTGTACTGAAGACAGGAGGGTGTGTATATGTGTTGTGTGTACTGGAGACAGGAGGATGTGTATATGTGTTGTGTGTACTGGAGATAGGAGGGTGTGTATATGTGTTGTGTGTACTGGAGACAGGAGGGTGTGTATATGTGTTGTATGTACTGGAGACAGGAGGGTGTGTATATGTTTTGTGTGTACTGGAGACAGGAGGATGTGTATATGTGTTGTGTGTACTGAAGACAGGAGGGTGTGTATATGTGTTGTGTGTACTGGAGACAGGAGGGTGTGTATATGTTTTGTGTGTACTGGAGACAGGAGGATGTGTATATGTGTTGTGTGTACTGGAGACAGGAGGATGTGTATATGTGTTGTATGTACTGAAGACAGGAGGATGTGTATATGTGTTGTGTGTACTGAAGACAGGAGGATGTGTATATGTGATGTGTGTACTGAAGACAGGAGGGTGTGTATATGTGTTGTGTGTACTGAAGACAGGAGGATGTGTATATGTGATGTGTGTACTGAAGACAGGAGGGTGTGTATATGTGATGTGTGTACTGGAGACAGGAGGATGTGTATATGTGTTGTGTGTAGACAGGAGGATGTGTATATGTGTTGTGTGTACTGGAGACAGGAGGATGTGTATATGTGTTGTGTGTACTGGAGACAGGAGGGTGTGTATATGTGTTGTGTGTACTGGAGACAGGAGGGTGTGTATATGTGTTGTGTGTACTGGAGACAGGAGGATGTGTATATGTGTTGTATGTACTGGAGACAGGAGGATGTGTATATGTGTTGTGTGTACTGGAGACAGGGGGGTGTGTATATGTGTTGTGTGTACTGGAGACAGGAGGATGTGTATATGTGTTGTGTGTACTGAAGAGTGGAACATGTATATACTGTGTTGCATGTACTGGAAAACCGCATGTGTGTATTGTTATGTCGTGTGCAGTGGAGAGTGCGACTCCGGAAGTCTTTGTGCGTCTTTTATGATATTTAAATGATCTCCTTGCTTTTTTTTTTTCAACTATTAACTTCTTTTCTTTCAACTTCAGACCCAAGATGATGGAGATCCATCCAAACCTCCTTGGTTTAAAGGCGGGTGAGTGTCTGAGTCTTCTGATTTCTGTATATGCTTGGCTGATATAACACCCCTCTTCTGAAAAAGCTTCATTAAAGTGGAACTAAACGCTCTCCATTCACATTAGTTATCTTAATCCTTATGCTTTTTTTTTTTTTTTTTTTGACATTTCTTCATTTTCTTCCTGGTTTCTGGCCTAGGAGAAATGATGTCACACATCACAGGTGTCCTTATGGGCATTTTTTTCCCCTTTCATTTAGAGCAGTGGTCTTCATATTGTGGCCTGTGGGCTGGATATGGCCCTTTGCCTGCCTTTATCCAGCCCTTGGGGCATTATTTGTCTTACTTAAACCAACTACAGGGACATAATTCTTGCCACTGACACTAACATTGGGGTACTATTGCTCCCAGTGACACCGCCAACTTGGACATAATTCCCCCTATTAACACCAATGATGGGGCGCTATTCATCCCATTGATACCAATGATGGGGCGTTATTCATCCCACTAATACCAGTGGTGGGGTGCTATTCATCCCACTGATACCAATGGTGGGGTGCTATTCATCCCTCTGATACCAATGGTGGGGTGCTATTCATCCCAATGATACCAATGGTGGGGCACTATTCATCCCAATGATACCAATGGTGGGGCGCTATTCATCCCAATGAAACCAATGGTGGGGCGCTATTCATCCCACTGATACCAATGGTGGGGTGCTATTCATCCCACTGATACCAATGGTGGGGTGCTATTCATCCCACTGATACCAATGGTGGGGCGCTATTCATCCCAATGATACCAATGGTGGGGTGCTATTCATCCCACTGATACCAATGGTGGGGCGCTATTCATGCCACTGATACCAATGGTGGGGCGCTATTCATCCCACTGATACCAATGGTGGGGTGCTATTCATCCCACTGATACCAATGGTGGGGTGCTATTCATCCCACTGATACCAATGGTGGGACACTATTCATCCCACTGTTACCAACGATGGGGCGCTATTCATCCCACTGATACCAATGGTGGGGCGCTATTCATCCCACTGATACCAATGATGGGACACTATTCATCCCACTGATACCAATGATGGGGTGCTATTTACCCCATTGACACCAATGATGGGGCGCTAATCATCCCACTGATACCAATGATGGGGCGCTAATCATCCTACTGATGCCAATGATGGGGCGCTATTCACCCCACTGACATCAATGATGGGCGCTAATCATCCCACTGATACCAATGATGGGTCGCTATTCACCCCACTGACATCAATGATGGGGCGCTAATCATCCCACTGACATCAATAATGGGGCGCTAATCATCCCACTGATACCAATGATGGGGCGCTAATCATCCCACTGATACCAATGATGGGGCACTATTCCTCCCACTAAAGATTTGACTTTGTTTACTCCCACTGACGCCAAGACATTTTCTGCTTCCACTGTCCACAGTCCAGCCCTCCTAAAGTCTGAAGAAACTGGCCCCTTGTTTAGAAAGTTTGGAAACCCCTTAGCTAGGGGAGGGGAGGAGCTTTCTCAGCTAGGCGCACCCTCCTGCCTGCATGCCTGAGCTAAGGGCAGATGGTTTATAGCTAAATTAATAATCTTCCCTTAATCAAGATGGCCACAGCTAGAACTGCTAGGGGGGGATGTTTTTTAAAGGTATTTCTCAACAAAATAAAGCATGGAGACATGGATATGTGGACGAATTTGCTTTGAATATTAAAAATGAATAAAATAGTGTTTTCAGTTTTGGGTGCTCAGATAGAGTTTATTTTGGCTTTAAAAGAGAAGTATAGGTTTTCTTTTTATTTAATAATCATTCTTAGCTAGTTGGATGCGGCATCGGTCCGATTCCACAGCTGTCCCATGATGCCTTTAACACGGAGAACTGAGTGATCAAATACCGCCGATCGCTCAGTTCTCAGAGCTCTTGGAGCAGAGAGCTGATGTCTATCAGTCACCACTGTTTGCTCTGCCCCCCCCCCCCAACACCGGAGCGCTGGGCTGTGGAGGGGGCGGGAGCAGCCGGCTCAGGCTCTCAGGAGCTTGATGAGAGGCTGAGCCGGATTCCGTTGCCAGGCATGTGGGCGAATCCCGACTCCATAGTCTTGATCTTGCCCGTGCCTGTACCCAGCTCTGTGACATCAGCAGACGGTGGACTTCAGCCCGCTGTCTGCTGAAAACAGGTCACAGGAGTCCAAAAGGAACTGCATTCCTGTGATCCACAGGAGAAGTCCAGCCAAACAATCTTTCCCCGTACTTCTCCTTTAAATTGAAAAGCCATCAGATCGTAGATCTGTACAAGACACAAAAGAACTCTATCTTTGGGTTCTCGTTGCATAAATATTGTAAAATAGCACATTTAATCAAACCCATAGCTTGCCGATAATATATTGTTCTGCAGAATACCACATGTACAGCTTCTTTCATATCTTCTTTGCTGCATGTTGTCTCTTTCATCTTTTTATTGTTTGATGACAATAGAACGGCCTCCATGACTACTAATGAAGGAGCCATCAGCGAATGAAGACAATATAGTCTTATTTTTACCCTAGAATTCCCATTTTTAAAACGGAACACCAGTCAAAGCATTTTCTTGTTTTTTGCAAGAGTTAGAACTTCTATGAGATATTTTGTACTGTCTCTGCCCCTTCGGGGGAGATTGTCTACACTTCCTGTGTGGTGATTGGTGTAGGAAGACTTCACAGTGGGGAAACAGATATATAATAATAATAATACAATAAATAAAATTTTGGTAACTTTTTTTTTCTCAACGGGAAACCAAATCTTCATGCTTGATAAACTATAAACGATATGAGTGAAAATAGGGATACAAGTTCATGAGGAACCCATAGAGACCAGAAGATACAACCACGCAGCCCTAGTCCTTCAGTCTATGAGTTTTATAGGCATGAATGTCTGCATCACGCCTTCTGTTCTGGTCTAAACTGGGGTGAGCAATATTGACTGGCCGGGAAATTATAGACACGTGCCCAATGAAAATGTTATCTATGTGCTACCGGTAACGGAGAATGACAGTTGACATTACTAAGAATGCAGCCTGTTTATTCACTAGATAACAGTGGATTCACCAAGAATGCAGCCTGGATTCACCAAGAATGCAGCCTGGATTCACTTGAGATTGCTGACATCACTTAGATGCAGCCTATCCATTCGCTATGGATAGGCGACATCACTGTGTATGTAGCCAATTCATTGACTAGAGACCGATGACATGACTGAGTGTGCAGCCTATCCAGTCACTAGAGACCGGTGACATCACTAAGTGTACAGCCTATCCAATCACTAGGGACTGGTGACATCACTGAGCGTGCAGCCTATCCAATCACTAGAGACCGGTGACATCACTGAGTGTGCAGCCTATCCACTCACTAGAGACCGGTGACATCACTGAGTGTGCAGCCTATCCACTCACTAGAGACCGGTGACATCACTGAGTGTGCAGCCTATCCACTCACTAGAGGACCGGTGACATCACTGAGTGTGCAGCCTATCCACTCACTAGAGACCGGTGACATCACTGAGTGTGCAGCCTATCCACTCACTAGAGACCGGTGACATCACTGAGTGTGCAGCCTATCCACTCACTAGAGACCGGTGACATCACTGAGTGTGCAGCCTATCCACTCACTAGAGACCGGTGACATCACTGAGTGTGCAGCCTATCCACTCACTAGAGACCGGTGACATCACTGAGTGTGCAGCCTATCCACTCACTAGAGACCGGTGACATCACTGAGTGTGCAGCCTATCCACTCACTAGAGGACCGGTGACATCAGTAAGTGTACAGCCTATCCAATCACTAGGGACTGGGGACATCACTGAGTGTGCAGCCTATCCACTCACTAGAGACCGGTGACATCACTGAGTGTGCAGCCTATCCACTCACTAGAGACCGGTGACATCACTGAGTGTGCAGCCTATCCACTCACTAGAGACCGGTGACATCACTGAGTGTGCAGCCTATCCACTCACTAGAGACCGGTGACATCACTGAGTGTGCAGCCTATCCACTCACTAGAGACCGGTGACATCACTGAGTGTGCAGCCTATACAATCACTAGAGACCGGTGACATCACTGAGTGTGCAGCCTATCCACTCACTAGAGACCGGTGACATCACTGAGTGTACAGCCTATCCAATCACTATAGACATTACTGAGTGTCGGCCTATCCAGTCACTAGAAACCGTTAACATCACTGTGTACAGCCTATCAAATCACTAGAGACCAGTGACATCACTGAGAGTGCAGCCTATCCAGTCACTAGAGACCGGTAACATCACTGAGTGTACAGCCTATCCAGTCACTAGAGACCGGTGACATCACTGAGTGTTCAGCCTGTCCAGTCACTAGAGACCGATGACATCACTGAATTTACAGCCTATCCAATCACTAGAGACTGCTTACATCACTGAGTGTGCAACCCATCCAATCACTAGAGACCGGTGACATCACTGAGTGTGCAGCCTGTCAATTCATTGCAGACCGGTGACTTCACTGAGTGTGTAGCCTATCCATCCACAAATACAGGTGACGTTACTGAGAATGCTGCTGATCCATTCACTAGAGGCCGGTAACATCACTCGAAGTGCAGACTATCATCATTAATTAGATTATGATCCATTCAATAGAGCTTCTTTTCTCAACCCCCCGCCCCCCCCCCCCCCCCCCCCCCACCTCCCAAGAGTAATCCCTATAAAATAATGTTCAGGTCTTAGGGGAACCATTGCTTAACCCAATTCATTGGAGGTCAGTAAGTAAAATTCCTTAGACATTGGTGGACAATGGGGAAATGACCCCTTACAGAAAGGTAAAAAGATAATGGTGTCATGCTGCTGGCTCAGCCAGGTGGTGGGGGCCCCAGATCTATGCAGGCACCATCATATCGGAGGTCAATGAGTCTCAGCTCAAGGATCCCCCTTGCAACCTCGGGAGGAACCTTAATTGAGAATGGTTTCACTAAAGATCATTGACATCACTGTCAGCACAGCCCATCCATTGATTATAGATTGGTGATCTCACCGAGCATGCAGCCTATTAATAAACACGAGACCAGTGACATCACTGAAATTGCAGCCTACCCATATACTAGAGAACTTAGCCTATCCATTCACTGTAGATCAAGTGATGGCATATAAAATGCAGCCTATCCACATACTAGAGATCAGTGACATCACTAAGAGTGCAGCCTAGCCATTTACTAGAGAGGTGACATCACAGAGAACTTAGCCTATCCATTCATTATAGACCAGTGAGATCATATAGAACGCAGCCTATCCATTCATTATAGACCAGTGAGATCATATAGAACGCAGCCTATCCATTCATTATAGACCAGTGAGATCATATAGAATGCAGCCTATCCATATACTAGAGATGAGTGACATCACTAAGAGTGCCATCAATCCTATCCGTTCTGTGTGGCTGAATTCAAGCTGTTGGATTGGCTCCTTCTCAGTTCATGTTAAAAAAGTAATCAGGCGGTTTGGTTTGGTGCTCGTAGCGTTGCCCCCACCTGAGCTCTCTTCTTCAGGGTTTACACAGGCGTCTTATGAGGGTTTTAGAGGATTTTTCTAAGTTGTCTAACTTGTCTGATAAACTGAAAATGAATGTAGCTCCAAGCCCCCCCCCCCATCCCCGACCTTCCTGTGAAAGTGGGCCGGTGCGGCTTTATAGAAGATTAGATAATAAGAAGAGATGTATCTGTCAGGCTGGAGACTAGCAATTCCCATATTTGAATATTTTGCAGGATTCCTTTGCTGGATTAGCAGCGCTGTACAAGAGCCTTGTTAAGTCACTAAATCTGATGCTGCACAGCCAGCAAAATGCCGACATTATGTTATGTAACACCGCAGTGGGCGTCCTCCCTGTCTGACATAAAACAACCTCTCATTAATATCGGATACTTTGGCGTTCCACAGCTTTGAAACAAAAGTATCCGGGGAGGAAAACCTCAGCGTGTGTTTTGCATACGTTCTGTTTACAAATCGTTGGCCTGGCTTTGCGCTGCGTCATGTTAAACTGCTGTCCCCATCTGATGGTTCAGACCCGTGTCCCCCCCAGTGTGGGAAGAGAGCTAATTACTTCTTTCAGTGCACAGTAATGTATTTCTTTATCTAATCCGGAACCTGTCCACATGGAGCGAAATATTCATTCCAAATGTTTTTTTATTTTTTTTTAAATACAGTATCTGTTGAATTACTTTGAGGGGACAGCAAATTTACACTGTTATACAAGCTGTACACTCACTACTTTACATTGTAGCAAAGTGTCATTTCTTCAGTGTTGTTACATGAAAAGATAGAATAAAATATTTACAAAATTGTGAGGGGTGTACTCACTTTTGTAAGATACTGTATATTTGTGAGTCACTGGATAAACTATTTTTAACTAGCAAAATGTACCTGTTCCTTGCATGGTGGACATCAAAAGGGGAGACGGGTGGTCCACAGAACACTAATAAAGCTATCGGTGTAAAGGAGATAGTAGTGGGCTCTAGGAAGATTAAGAGAGGAAGAATGGAAGAGGGAGGGCATGGGGGACTCTGGGAAGAACGGGAGAGAAAGGGCATAGGGTCTGTGGGAAGAACGAGCGAGGAAGGGTAAGTGATACTGATACAAAGACAGAGCTGGACCGCTCCAGGTGGGAATGTTTGCTCCCTTCAACCTTGTGGTGCAGGTCCAGTCCACAGCCTGAAAAAGAGCCAAAGTTGACCGCACTCCCAGGTATGAATTGGTGATAATTACTTTATTGAAGATTAAAATCCATCAAGATACATCATAAGACATCATGAGACTTCTATGCAGGCATGGCAAGATTAACGCGTTTCACGAATCAAGGTTCACTTAGTCATAATCTAGGAAGGGCATGGGGGTCTGTGGGAAGAGTGGGAGAGGAAGGGCATGGGGGTCTGTGGGAAGAATGGGAGAGGAAGGGCATGGGGGTCTGTGGGGAGAATGGGAGAGGAAGGGCATGGGGGTCTGTGGGGAGAATGGGAGAGGAAGGGCATGGGGGTTTGTGGGGAGAATGGGAGAAGAAAAGAATGGAGGGGGGGGGGGGCTCTGGGAATTATAGCAGAAGAAGGGCATGGGGGGCCTCTGGGAAGAGTAAGAGAGGAAGGGCATGGGGGGGCTCTTGAAATAATAGCAGAGGAAGGGCATGGGGTGCTTTGGAAAGAATAGGAGAGGAAGGGCATGGGAGGCTCTTTGAAGAGTAAAAGAAGGGCATGGAGGTCTGTGGGGAGAATGGGAGAAGAAAAGAATGGAGGGGGGGGGCTCTGGGAATTATAGCAGAAGAAGGGCATGGGGGCCTCTGGGAAGAGAAAGAGAGGAAGGGCATGGGGGGGGGGGGGCTCTGGAAGAAATAGCAGAAGAAGGGCATGGGGTGCTTTGGGAAGAATAGAAGAGAAAGGGCATGGTGTGCTTTGGGAAGAATAGGAGAGGAAGGGCATGGGGGGCTCCTTGAAGAGTAAAAGAGGAAGGGCATGGGGGTCTGTGGGGAGAATGGGAGAAGAAAAGAATGGAGGGGGGGGGGGGCTCTGTGAATTATAGCAGAAGAAGGGCATGGGGGCCTCTGGGAAGAGAAAGAGAGGAAGGGCATGGGGGGGGGGGGGCTCTGGAAGAAATAGCAGAAGAAGGGCATGGGGTGCTTTGGGAAGAATAGGAGAGGAAGGGCATGGTGTACTTTGGGAAGAATAGGAGAGGAAGGGCATGGGGGGCTCTTTGAAGAGTAAAAGAGGAAGGGCGTGGGGGCGTGGAAGAAAGAGAGAGGAAGGGCTTGGGGGACTTCTGGAAGAATAGGAGGGAAAGGGCATGGAGACCTCTGAGAAGAACGGGAGATGATGGGCATGGGGGCTCTTGGAAGAATGGTGGGGGGGGGGTGCATGGGAGGCCCTGGGAAGAATGGGAGAGGAAAAGCATGGGAGGCTCTGGAAAGAATGGCAGAAGAAGGGCACCGGAGGCTCTGGGAAGAACAGGAGAGGAAGGACATGTGGGCTCTAGGAAGAATGGGAGAAAAAAGGCATGGGGGGCTCTGGGGAAAAATGGGAGAGGAAAGGCATGGGGGGCTCTGGGAAGAATGGGAGAGGAAGGGCATAGGGGCCTCTGGGAAGAATACCAGAGGAGGACATGTGGGCTCTAGGAAGAATTGGAGAGGAAGGGCATTTAGGGCTCTTGGAAGAACAGGAGGAGGTGGTGGTGGTGGTGGGGGGGCTCTGGGAAGAATAGGAGAGAATGACATCTGGTCTCTAGGAAGAATAGGAGAGGAAGAGCATGGGAGGGGTTTTGGGAAGAATAAGAAGGGAATGGCATAGCAGGTTCTAAGAAGAATAGGGGAGGAAGGGTATGGGAGGGGGCTCTGGGAAGAATAGCAGAGGAAGGAAAAGGGGGGATTTGGGAAGAATAGGAGAGGAAGGGCAATGGGAGGGGGCTCTAGTATAAATAGGAGAGAATGGGCATGGGGGACTCTGGGAAGAATAGCACAAGAAGGGAAAATAAAAAGCAAACATATATTTTATATGTAGACCCAGAACACGTATACAAATAAGGAGTTCAGTCTGACTTTTCTTATATGCGTACTTGTTCTAGAGAGTGGGTCAGAAAGTATTGAAGACAGAAGATCAGTGTGACCGATAAGCAATTGCAGAATGAGGTCACTGATATCCATATATCTATGTAAATTAATTTTTTTTATTTTAGCAAATATCTGACTGAGGGTGATTCCCAAGAAAGTCCATTCCACAAGACTAAGTGCAAGAAAATGGTGATGCTTATCCTGCAGTTTAAAGGAAAAACACCACCCATATTCTTAAGCAGGCTATATGGTCATTTCTGCACTGATTGCTGTACAACCTACCTGAGTGAAAATGGGGCCCTGTCCCCCACTTGACTGCAGGTGTCGCCATTTTCGCTTGCATAGTCTCCATGTGTCCATCATAGCAAGTTTTCATTAAGATTATAGAGTATGAGAAATACCCACTGATCCAGAATATTAATAATATTTTTATTACTTCTATTAATCAGACAAACTTTATATACTAATGTTAAAAAGTGTATTCCTGAAAAACACTGCAGAGTTTCCTTTTAATCCTTTCCTGCTTTTAATCAACGGTTTGCCAGCACAGTTTCCCATTCTGAGAGAACAATAATCTGTTCCGATTGACTGCTGGTCTCAACTAATAAATGGGACCCAATCACGTGATCACCGTGACAGATAATCATGGTGATGACTTGCGCAGAGAAGAGAACATTACATTGTTTAAAATATATTTATATTTTTAAACAAATGCAATCAAATTAAATTTTTTCAACAAATTTTTATATATTTTTTTTCATTTTTTTAAAAATTTCCTTTTTTTTTTTAAACGTTTACAACAAATGTAAAGAATAGGTTTGTTTTTAATGTTTTTAAAAAAAAAAAAAATAAAAAAATCCTCCAATTGTTAATTTATTATATTAAAAAAAAATGTATATTTAATAAAACGTACTATCAAAAAAAAGCCTTATTTGTTCCTAGAACACAATCTTTAAATGATTCAGGTATGCAGATTAGTCACAGAGCTTTTGTCAGGCTAAGTGACGTGTAATGATGCTGCTACGTTTGGTCTGAACATCTAAACATGGATAATCTCCGGTAATGAAAGGGTTAGGTGTGACGTTGCAGTACGCACTGACTGGCGTGTCTATAGCTAATGGATCGTTCCAGTATATGGATTGTCTATGCAGTTGTGTTCAGCTCTCAGCAGAGCAGACAGGCAGCCTTGAGCACTTGCGTCCTTATTTATAGAGAAAATAATCCTCTGGATGGCTCTAGTGATGTCAAGAAATGCTCAATATGGGCGAAACGCAGGATTACCGGCATGTGACTCACCGGAGACGCGGTACTAGAGATTCCCCGCCATCCTCCTATAACAAAAATTGAACTGCACCCTTTTCTTATATCTGCTCATGAAAGAGAACCGGTCATAGTTGGTCATAGGTGGAAATCGGAATACTAAAGTACAACTAAAGCAAAACTTTTTTTTTTTTGTGTTAGAGTGGAGGGGGATTGGACCCTCTGTCAGTTTTTTTTTTCTGTCTGTGCCCTCTTTAAGGAGATTCACGTTTTCTATTTGTTACTATTATTACCAAGAGTGAAAGTAAAAGAAAATCCCAAATTTTGGGTTATCCCCAATTGAAGGGAAACCTTCCTATGGGGGGACACTAGTTCTCTTGACAACCAGGGATTTCCTCACTTTGGAGGGATTTTCTCTCGCTTCCTGTTTTTTTTTCCAATGGGGCAGGAAGTGAAGGGAAATCTCCCCAATGGGACTCAGATGGCAAAAAAAAACTGACAAGGGTTATAACCCTGACTTACCCAATAGAAGATTTATACTTTACTTTTGTTTAGCTTTACTTTCTGTGAGGAAGCCTTATGTAGTGTATTTTTGCGCTGCGTTGCAGTACAGAGTGGAATGTACTCTGTTGAAGTGTTTGTCTTTTGTATACTTTTATGCAAAATAAAGTACACATTTTCACTCTGTGACGAAGCCTGACACATTGAGTTGCTGCCCTGTTAACTGCATGAGCTTGCCTCCTTTCTCCCAGCTCTAACTCCACTCAACTGCATTTTGAGTATGACCTCTTGCCACCTATGTAACGCATATACAGTATATATGTATATATATATATTTTTTCAGATATAAAACATCAGTTATTTGAAATCCCATGGTGTATGAACACACTCCAAAAACTTCACCCGGTGCCAAAAAAGGTGCACACACATAAACAGTGAAACACAAAAAGTGCAACAGGTGTACACAAGTCCTCCGATATCGAAGGACCTTGCCCTGCCCCTCCCCCCCCCCCGGGGTGTTAGGCTCCAGACGGGGACTGGGGTACTTACAGTTGGTCCATCTGGCCGAAACCAAATGGACCCTATTCTTTGGAGGGTCTGCCGAAACAGACCCACCCAAGTACTAGGTGGGGCTTCCCTGAAGGGAGACCCCATGAGAGAGGTCGATTTAAGCCAGAAGGCCATGTCCACCCCTTCCCAAGACTTTCAGGGCAGGCCCGAGGACCTACACCCTACCAGTCACTTGTGCAAAAACAAACTTAAAAGGGCTTAAATAAAAGAAAGCGGGGGTGAAGGAAGTAGAGAGGAGAGTGAAAGGTGACCATTGTGTGTGGTACAATGGCCGGCCCTCCGGCCAGGAATCAAAGATCCCTCCGGTCCCAGTCAAAGGGCCCAGCCCAGGAGGCAGGTGAGAAAAAAGTGTGCATGGTGCAGTGACTGTGGTTCCATAAATCAGAGTGACCCTCACTCACAATGATTTTACGGCACCCCGGGACTGCCCCTCCAGGGGCACATACACCATGAGCTTCTTTTCAGGCCCGACCCCCAGTCGGACCAGTGCAGCCCTCCATCCCTGCCAGATAGTGAGCCCTTCTAGGTTTTTTCGGGGAGAGCTGCGGACGCCAAACACAGCCTCCACTGATATTAACCTTTCCAGGCCTCCATCATGGTCCAGTGTATTTGCATGGCAACACCTTGATCTCATGGTCAGGGTGACAGTTCCTCCACCAGATACTGACAAGAACAGCCACCACACCAATCCTAGCCAGAAGGACGGGATGACCCAGCCCTTCGGCCAGACCAGTGTAGCACCCATCCGTACCAGGAGTACCCTTCTGGCCTGCTCAGACTCAACTGAGTACTAGCCTCCCTTACCTGGGAGCAGTCAGGTTCGGCCCCAGATACCATCACGCCAGAGAATTTGCGTAGCACTCCCCGATGAGAGCACCACAGCGCCTTCTCTGACAACTGATAAGAACAGATACTACACTTGATTTTAGCCAAAAGGCAGGGAAGAGATCAGTATAAAATGTAAACTTACAAAAAAAAAGCTTCAAACCATGTTAATTTTTCTTTAGGAAATCAAATGTATCACTATAATCTGTCTGAGGTTTCAGTTAGAGAGCACTTACCTGAAACAGATCTCTTTTTTATTTAGATAACCCTCAGTGCTTTGCGGGTCCTTTGTTATGGAATAAATCTTTATTATTTTAAACAAAAGACTGGATCTATTTATCTATCCTTTTAATGAAAAAAAAACAAAACAAACTTGGTGAAAATAAAAAAAAAATGAAATAAGTGTCTTCAATAAATTATTATTATTATTGTTTTGCATTAATATGCATATATATAGCTCTGCACAGTAATGTGAAGAGAACAACGAGCCATACACATCAGTCTCTGCACCACAGGAGCTTACACTCTAATGTCCTGACCACAGTCACACACCTTAATGACTTTTGATGTTTTTATACCTAAATATCTGTCTGTTTTCAGTCCTGGTGGCGGTTTGTACGGCATTGACAGCATGCCCGATCTTCGCAAGAAGAAGCCAATCCCATTGGTCAGCGATTTGGTGAGTTGATTTCTGTTTGGCCCTTCCTCTCCATCATTCTTATCATTCTATTATCCATACAGTCACAATGTAATCTTCATTTTCTATATTCCATAAAAAGAGAATGGGGACTCTGTTTTTCTTCATTGACTATTGGGAAAGTTTAGCACATAGACATGTAGAGCCATCCTCACAGAAGTTGTCTCCTCTTCTCCACCATGTATGAATAGACGGAGATTATAGTAGCCTCTGGGAGGAGGAGGAGACAAGGTCCAGGTCAGGTAGGCTTACGTCTATGAATGCGGTGTGTCTTTCTTTATAATCCTACCCTGGAGGGCAGCTCTCTCCGGCTGATATAATCGAAGGGTTGCTCAACTTTTCATTCATGCTGGAGCTCCTGAGTATAGCCAGAGGTGTCGACCTCAGAAGGCTCAAGATGATGTCCACATCAAAATCTGGTAATATTTTAGAATTTTAACCCTCATCTGATGTGTTGGGGAAAGGGCAAGGTGGTAGTCCCACTAAGACCTACAGATAAGGTATGTTATCCTTACATTGTCTATTGAGGAATTCTCTTATCGCCTTTCTTTACCAGGAGTGATAATGGAAAAAGCTAAGTGCAGGTCTTTAAAATAAATGATTATAAGATGTTTTCATTTTGACATTATAGAGTCTCTTTCTTTTGATCTGTGTAAAAAAAAAAATGAGGCAACAGTAATTTAAATTCTTGAAGCCCAATTGTACATTCCTTTTAGAACAGTTGCATACATTCAATATGCATGAAAAAAAGTTAATCAATGTCTTAAAGTTAGTTTTCTTTAAAAAGCAGCCACAGCCTAGTATAAGTGGAAAAACCTATCCCCTGACAGATTGCTGTAGAGAAGGACTCTCTGAATGTAAGAGTGGTCTCTCTGCTGAGGTCCAACACTACCTCTGCTTTGTCAGAGGATAAGATCTCCAATCATTTGGGAGCATAATCTTTGCATATTAGAGAGTTGTAGCTTTTGAAGCTAGCCGGGGGCTTGTCAGACCACAGCAAAGAGGCCGCTGCTCCCACACACACAGTAAACATGCATTGCAGGGACGTACCTACTGGGGTCGCAATTGCGACCCAGCCCCATGCTCCAGGGGGCCTGTGCAGCCCCCTGTACACCAGGATATAGGAGCAGTGGGGGAAGCTGCATATTGTGGAACCAGCCGCTGAATGCCCGCTTCTCCTCCTCTCCCTCCCGCAGGCATTCAGCAGCTGCAGGAGGAAACTGAAGACATTGGTTCCTCTATATACAGCTGCCCCGGCTGCTCTTCCTATCCAGCTTCTTTCTGCTGCCCACCTGTGTGCTCTCCCGCATAGGAAATTCCAGAGAATGGGAGAGGCTTGGGAGAAGTCCTGGAGTCGAGGAGTTGACAAGGGAGCTAGAGAGCAGGAGTTTTTGGGAGAAACAAAGAGCATGGACAGTCATAGATGAATCGAAATTCACCTTTTTCCCTACTGAACCGGCTAAATTTCGATCCATCTATGACCAGCTTGAACTGTTATGGAAAACTGACGTACAACGGAGCAAGCTGAATGTGATGAAGGCCAGGAACCTCTCGGCAGATACGTTTGTTAATGGCTCACCAAACTTTTATCGTAGTTTCAATATTAGTAAGCAAATCCCTTTGGGTGGTGGGATTTCAGGAGTTATATTGTTGGTAGTAAAAAGTACATCCCTTGGTGAGATTTTTTTCATTTTTGGTTTTTGGGTTGAGGAAGTGTTAGAACCCTTGTCAGGATTTTATTGCTGTGTCCCCACTGGGAAGATTAATCTCCACTTCCTGAGTGATCACAGAAGTTAAAGTGAAATCTCTCAATGGGAAAACAGAACTTCTAACTGTTCTCAACTCAAACTAAAATAAAAGTAAAATGGTTAAAGTTCTGCTGGGACTATTACTGATTTATATATGGAAATCTTGGTAAGTTTCCTAGCATCTTTTTCTATCTACTCATTATTCATAAACACACACAAATCGTTTCCTCCCTCTGCTTTTTCAATTCACCTTCTTCTTGCATTAACCTATTGTAATTCTCTTATATGCCGACCCTTCTATTAACAGGCGATGGTAAGTGGCAGCACCCCACCTGTAGCGGCAACAATCAGACTCTGTGATTTAGTAGTTTACTTCTTGGCTCCATCCTCCCCTATGAAATTTTGTTTTTTATCCTTTTCTACATCACTGATTTAATGGACCTTATGTAGCAAAGTGTCTACTGCTGCTCACTCTGGTTAGTTGTTGGTGGGAAATGAGACTTGCATTATAAAGGTCAATGGGAGAAAGCAGCCTAGTTGGCTCCAAAAGGGGTTGAAAAGATGAAGGTTACAGTGAGAAGTACTGATTTGGTCCAAGATATCTGGCTGATGGTATTTGTTCTCTCACAAGCTTGCTTAAATTGTAGCCTCCTGACCTTAGTTTCATCTGCTTCTTCAGCCAAGAAATGCACACTTTGTATATAGTAGATGGTGTGGATGGTAGGGTGTTGAGTGTTCGATATCAGTGATGTTTTGAGGTGTTGAAGGACACTTGGACCCGTCATACCCAACTTTTCCACAGCTTAATTTCCTTAGCCTGTCACACTATGGAGATACAAAGGAATACCTTAAATGCACCACTTAGAAATTATTGTAAAACTTTTACCATTGGAGGAACCGAGTATGGTGTCCACCTTCTGTCCAGAAAGTGTGCATTTCTGAAGAATGGTCCAGCTATCAGTAGAGACGGTGGACGTAGTTTGTGCCACCAGTCCACAAATTCATCCCTATTTTTCCAGAAGATTTTTAGGGTTTGTTAGTCTGCTTTTGAACGTGCCACCCCTTTTAAAGGTCTATTTTTAGATTAGACATAAGAATAAGAACTCCAAGGATTCGCACATTTTTTTCAATTGGATCCATTTAGAAAGATGTGAGTAAGTTGTGGGAACCTTGTGTGAAAACATCTATACATAGATCCCTGTTGATCCCAAAAAGTCTTAAGGAAATTGATTAAGATGTTTGGGTATGGAGGTCCAGCCCAGAACTGGAAGCTTGGTTGTATTTGGACAAGTTTGAGAATCCTATTTTGATGCATCCCACACACTGTTGATGTTTTTTCTGCATCTCCTAAGGTCATATGCACACTGCAGCTAAAAAAAAAAAAAAGCTGCTTTTACAGGCATTGAGCTTTTATTTCAGCTTGAAGAAGCTTGTACTTTTTTGGGCTTTTTTGCAGGTTTCTGTTGAGCTTCTTTGAGCTTTTTTGAGCATAAGTTTTTTTTTATTTTTTCACAAACCCTCCCCTCAGCTCATTTTTTTTTGGTGTGTGTTTCCAAGCTTTTTTGGGCTTTTCAATGCTCTTTTGTGTGTTTTTGGGCACTTGGGCGTCTCTTCTGCTCGAAAGCACCTCTCAAAAATGTGAGTTTGGTGGGGTTTTTTTACTACCTGTAAGAGCATATGCCTGTAAAAGCCTGAAAAGGCCATAGTGTGCATGTACGCATTGGCTAACATGGAGGGGAGTTTTTCAGGCAGAAAAAATAAGAGCTCAAAAGCCTGAAGGAGCAGCTTTTTTTGAGCTGCAGTGTGCTTGAGCCCTAAGGCTGTCTTTGTATCCCAGTTGGGTTGAGAGTCTAAACAGGTCTTTCAGAAACATGGTAGATCCAGGTGGGAAAAGAAGGAACTTACTGTTAAGTCTCACTGCATGTTATGTGTTGATTAAAAACACAGCATGCACTGCTTTTGCTGCTAAAACTTGTGGTAATCCAACATTTTGTGTGTAGATTCCACTGAAAGGTTAACACAATAAGAATGAACTTGTATTGGACTCAGATGAGGGCCAAGGTCACCGATCCCCTTTAGGTTGAACTGTTAATTGTTTGAATGTTGCTGGCCCTTTGAAGCAGATTTTGGTAACCCCTTGCGTTTAGCCATCCCTGCAACTGGATGGGTAGCTTCCATCTTTTTTTGATTGGTAACGTTACAGCATCCTATGTAGGTTCATTAGACTCAGTGATGGGCACTGAATGTGGATTACCATCACATTCAGTCATAAAATTTCCTTTTTTTTTTTGTAGCACCTGCTTGCCCCACTTGCACATGTATACCAGGGTGTCCATCGGTCCATTTCTTTAGATACTTGAACGCCAAAGTGCCTTCACTGGCCATCCCTGGTCATATATGACAATTGTCATTTAAGTTTGTTCTTATATACAATTTTGCATAGTTATCTACCTTGACAGTTTTGTTTGAATTATTATTTTGGCCTTTTTTATTTCCATTTATTGGTTTAGCTTTGCTGTATGCAAACCCAGTGCTAAAGGTTCACCACGTGATCTGCAGAAGATGACATTTGACCATTGTCACAAGTTCAGTTAGCCTAAGGTTTCGCTTTTATCTGTGTGTTTCTGGGCTGAATGCCCTCCCCAACATCTTATATTTTCCTGGGACTCCGCCAGTGGCATTTCCTCACCAGGTTTAGCCTGTTAAGAGGGGAGCCTTGTTCCTCCAGCTGCATTCTGCATAATATAAAATCCTTCAAAAATACGACCCTAGGATAATAAATTCTCAAAGCGCCTTCCAAATACTACCTGTGCCTGATTAACTTAAAGCGTTAGCGGTGCCACCATAATTCTTTTACAATAAAACTTTTATTCATCATTTTAATTTTCAGGAGCCTACACTTGTTAGTGTAGTAGGCAATTCATAATGGTTATTATAAATTGTAATAGATTTTTTTCTGCCCTCCAGTTCTCTGTGTGAATAATTCATTACTCGCAGCCTCAAAAGGCCATAGACCGCTCAATAAATAATTAAAACTTTGTCATAGGCCACCGTTCCTAGATCGTCCCCCCTGATTAAATAAATTAAAGATTCCCACAAGAATAAAAAGAATATGTCCAGATCCAATTACCTCTTACTAGCTACAAACAAGAAATGGCCCGGAAGGCCCATAGCCAACTAGCAAGATCTATAGCAAACATGGTTGGTAGAACTAGAGATTCCACAAGGTTACAAGTTATCCAAGCTAATGACCCAACAAAGCAAGAAGGGGGGGGGGTCCATTGGATTTGTCAAACTCTGGGACAATGACACCTTCCCAATAAAAACAAGATAGGAATACTCCAGGGGCAAGGTGCTAAGAGGTCTAGCAAGTTATGCAGATGGGTAGAGCTGGAAAGTTTCCCACTGCTGAAGACACTAAGAGGTCCAAGAAGCTATGCAGATGGGTAGAGTTTGAAAGTTTTTCACTGCTGGAGACACTAAGAGGTCCAAGAAGCTATGCAGATGGGTAGAGCTGTGAAGTTTCCCACTGCTGAAGACACTAAGAGGACCAAGAAGCTATGCAGATGGTTGGAGCTGGGAAGGTTTTCACAGCTGGAGACACTAAGAGGTCCAAGAAGCTATGCAGATGGTTGGAGCTGGGACATTTTCCACTGCTGGAGACACTAAGAGGTCCAAGAAGCTATGCAGATGGGTAGAGTTGGGAAGTTTTCCACTGCTGAAGACACTGAGGTCCAAGAAGCTATGCAGATGGGAAATTTTCCACTTCTGGAGACACTAATAAGTTGAAGAAGCTGTGCAGATGGGTAGAGTTGGGAAGAGGTCCAAGAAGCTATGTGATGCTTCCTCCCATGATTGAGATGTAATTTTAAGTGGATTAACGTTATAAGATGTGTCTGTACTCCAAAACCACTGTAGAGACCATGTTTTAGGATGAGGAAACTCTTAGCAGTAGATATGCACTCTAGTGATGTTCTTTATGAGGTGTGCTAAAGTGGGCCTGTCATGTCCACCAACTTTACTGTTAAGGACACCTTGCAGTGCCCACGCTCTTCTTCGCTTCAGTTTCCTAGTATCTGGGGAGAACCTTGGGTTCTAGTCCCAGACTGCCCACAGGACCTAAAAATTGGCCCTGTCCCTCCCCCCCGCCCCCTGTCATTTAGTTGTCAAACAGGAAACCCTCTACTGGCCACAAAGACTAAAGATTTTATGCTATGACAGGTTTTCTTTAATATTGGTTATCATGCCCTTTTTTTCTTTTCAATCATCCACTGCAGATCACAATCTGAGATTCCACTTTCTTTTTATTTTCCGTTTTCATATAGCTATGGCCGTTTTTATGTCTTTTGAGCAAAATGTGACTTGTTAGCATTAAATATTGCTTGGGGATATAATTGTATCATCTTTGTATTACCTTCGCAGTCTCTGGTCCAGTCCCGTAAGGCCGGCATCACCTCTGCTATGGCCACTCGCACTTCTCTCAAGGACGAAGACTTGGTAAGCACCCTTTCCAGGGGGAATTCTCTTTCAGATCCTTAGAAGAAAGTGTTTCTCCAGGAAAGGAGTCGGAGGCCTGTTTATAAGGAGTGGGGAATTTGTCAGACTGGATGGTTATTTTTTTTACTTTGCCTTCATTTGCTGCATGACATTTCTCATAAGTAGAATACAGAGTTTTACATCAGTGTACATCATAGTGAGCGAATGTCCTCCTTATTTCCTGTTCCGTTTTATTGAATAGTGTTTTCCAGGTTCACCCTAATCACCGGTGTGTAGCCTGTATTTCTGCTGGGGCAGGGGGCTTTGGGGGGTGGGGCAACTTCAAATCTGGAGGACGCAGCCCACCCCAGCACCCCCTAGATCCAGCCATGCAGCATTCCCTGGTGCCCAGTGCTATTGCAAACATTGCAGCCCCTGCATACCATCAGGCGTGCATTTTGCCTGGCTTGTCAATGTAGGCTGCCAGGGCTGCTATGTTTGCACAGCATCCCCGGCATCCCTGCAGACGTGCATAGGCCAGGCTTGTCTGTGTTGGCCGATGTGGCTGCTGTGCTTGCACAAAGTCCCTGGCATCCCTCCAGAAGGGCCGGGGCTACATGCTAAACTCTCTGGGGCCAAGGGTTGGACATCCATGCAGTAGAGGTTTATAAATGATGCAAACAGGGACCCCGCAATAAGGTAACAAATATTCCCAGAATGCCATCATTTTCTGCTTTGTAAATGGGTACCTTTAAAGCCAAACTCCAGACATGTAAAGGGCTCAAATTAATGCAGCTCTGTAGTCATTAGTATTTTTTTTTAATTTAAGTACAAGCAGTGTAAGTACCACTTCAGCCCCGGAAGATTTTACCCCCTTCCTGACCAGAGCACTTTTTGCGATTCGCAACTGCGTTGCTTTAACTGACAATTGCGCGGTCGTGCGACAAATAGAGCTTTCTTTTGGTGGTATTTGATCACCTCTGCGGTTTTTATTTTATTTATTTTATTTGCGCTATAAACAAAAAAAGAGCGATAATTTTTTTAAAAACGCAATATTTTTGACTTTTTGCTATAATATCCCCCAAAAGTATATAAAAAAACAATTTTTTTCCTCAGTTTAGGCTGATACATATTCTTCTACATATTTTTGGTAATAAAAATCGCAATAAGCGTATATTGATTGGTTTGCACAAAATTTATAGCATCTACAAAATAGGGGATAGTTTTATAGCATTTTTATTATTTTTTTTTTTACTAGTAATGGCGGCGATCTGCGATTTTTATCGGGACTGCGACATTATTACGGACACATCGGACACTTTTGACATACTTTTGGGACCATTGTCATTTATACATCGATCATTGCTATAAAAATGCATTGATTACTGTAAAAATGTCACTGGCAGGGAAGAGGGTTTTAACACTAGGGGGCGATCAAGGGGTTAACTGTGTTACCTAGTGTGTGTTCTAACTGAAGGAGGAAAGGGACTGTCTAGGGGAGATGACAGATCGCTGTTCATACTTTGCATGAACAGACGATCTGTCTCTTCTACCCTCAGAGAACCGGAAATGTGTGTTTACACGCACAGATCCCGGTTCTTGCTGTGTCACGAGCGATCGCAGGAGCCCGGCGGTCATCGCACCCCGTCGGGCACTCGCATCGGCTTCGGGGGCAGGCGCACTCGCGCCCCTAGTGGCCACAGGGCATAGCGACGTAGCATAACGTCGTTTCGCCCAGCCATGCCATTCTGCCACAGTAAAACTGCGGCAGCTGGTCGGCAAGTGGTTAAGGCCTGAAGGCCGAAACGTGTTGGGTTGTTAGAATTGCTTTGTTAGAAACGCGTTGGGTTTTTTGAAACACATTGATTATTTGAAACACGTTGATTGTGCACTTGCAATAATAAAAAAATGTGTTAGCCTTAGACTTCCATGCACGACTTGCATGGATTGCAACATGGAGGTTCGTAGAGGATGAGTGCTGTGTTCTTAAAGCTGTCCAGGCATTACACGGGAGGTTGTAGCTCGGTTGCACCTGTTCCTGAAAATCCTACAGTGCTTTTGAGGATTATTTCTAGACAAGGAGGCCCTGTCTCCCCCAGTTCTATGTTATGTGATATATTATTATAACACCCCCCCCAATGTTTTTTTTTTATGTGTTTCAGAAATCACATGTGTACAAGAAAACCCTCCAAGCCTTAATCTACCCCATTTCCTGCACAACGCCTCACAACTTTGAGGTCTGGACGGCCACCACCCCCACCTATTGCTACGAGTGTGAGGGTCTCCTGTGGGGGATCGCCCGGCAGGGGATGCGCTGCTCCGAGTGCGGGGTCAAATGTCACGAGAAGTGCCAAGACCTGCTGAACGCCGATTGCCTGCAGAGTAAGTCCTCCTGGAGATGAGTTCCCGTAATCTCTCTATATATTTTGTTCCCACCGTGAAGAATATGGACAACGAGAGGGCGTGAAAATAAAATCTGAGGGCTTTATATAGACAAGTTTAGTCATTCCTGTCTTTCAGAGAGATAATTAGGCCCACGGGGGGGGGGTTCATGCCTTGAAACGGGTGTCAACCTGGTGACAACAGAACGCCTGCCGTGCCCCCAAGGTCTTAGGGGTTGTCACACTGAAGGTGGTTGAACGTTCTCCTGGTTGCTGTCCTGCTTGCACACAATGCCATAGACACATCTGCTTTGACACATACTCCCGGCTGTGCTTGTTTGTCAAATTGTGCTCTATGGAGGTGTTCAACCGTCCAATCATCATCACCTGGAAGGATTGCCGGCTCCGTGTCTCTTTCTGGCGATATCTGCCACCTGCCAGGCCCAGCCGCTGGTTATGTGTGACAGCGCAGAGTATAATTTCCTTTCCGCTCTGCATCCCCCCCCCCCCGCATATCGATAATCACAGCTCTCCTCTCCTTCTCAGGTTTACTATAACACCCGCGGGCGGGATCACGCCGTCCGCCAAACTCTGTTTATTTACAGTGAGCCACGGAGCTATGGAAGATAACTGAGCTCCCAGCCTTGGATACATAGACACTATATTGCCAAAAGTATTGGGACGCCTGCCTTTTACAAGCACATGAACTACGGACTAAGAGTGGCATCCCAGTCTTAGTCTGTAGGGTTCAATATTGAGTTGGCCCACCCTTTGCAGCTATAACAGCTTCAACTCTTCTGGGAAGGCTGTCCACAAGGTTTAGGAGTGTGTCTATGGGAATGTTTGACCATTCTTCCAGAAGAGCATTTGTGAGGTCAGTCACTAATGTTGGATGAGAAGGCCTGGCTCGTAGTTTGCACTCTAATTCATTCCAAAGGTGTTCTATCGGGTTGAGCTCAGGACTCTGTGCAGGCCAGTCAAGTTCCTCCACTCCAAACTCGCTCATCCATGTCTTTATGGACCTTACTTTGTGCACTGGTGCGCAGTCATGTTGGAACAGGAAGGGGCCATCCTCAAACTGTTCCCATAAAGTTGGGAGCATGAAATTGTCCAAAATGTCTTGGTATGCTGACGTCTTAAGTGTTCTCTTCACTGGAACTAAGGGGCCAAGCCCAACCCCTGAAAAACAAACCCCACACCATAATCTCCCCTCCACCAAATGAGTGCGTTTGTGAGGTCAGGCACTAATGGTGAACGAGAAGGCCTGGCTCGTAGTCTCCAATCTAATTTAGTGGTCATCAACCCTGTCCTCAGTGCCCACTAACAGGCCAGGTTTTATGTATTACCTTGGGGAGATGCAGACTAGAATACTGCAATCACTGAGCAGCAAATTATATCACCTGTGATGTATTTCAGTTATCTTTCAAACCTGGCCTGTTGGTGGGCCCTGAGGACAGGAGTTGATGACTACTGCTCTAATTCATCCCAAAGGTGTTCTACTGTGCTGAGGTCAGGACTCTGTGCAGGTCAGTCAAGTTCCTCCACCCCAAACTCGCTCATCCATGTCTTTAAGGACCTTCATTTGGTGGAGGGGGGATTATGATGTGGGGTTGTTTTTCAGGGGTTGTGTTGGCCCCTTAGTTCCAGTGAAGGGAACTTTTAGGTCATCAGAATACAAAGACATTTCGGACAATTTCAAGCTCCCAACTTTGTGGGAACAGTTTGGGGACGGCCCCTTCCTGTTCCAAGATGACTGTTCACCAGTGTACAAAGCAAGGTCCATAAAAGACATGGATGAGCGAGTTTGGGGTGGAGGAACTTGACTGGCCTACACAGAGTCCTGACCTCAACCTGATAGAACACCTTTGGGATGAATTAGAGCAGAGACTGCGTGCCAGGCCTTCTCATCCACATCAGTGCCTGACCTCACAAATGCGGTTCTGGAAGAATGGTCAAACATTCCCATAGACACACTCCTAAACCTTGTGGACGGCCTTCCCAGAAGAGTTGAAGCTGTTAGAGCTGTAAAGGGTGGGCCAACTCATTATTGAACCCTACAGACTAAGACTGGGATGTCATTAAAGTTCATGTGCGTGTAAAGGCAGGCGTCCCAATACTTTTGACAATATAGCGTATATACTAATGTATACACTGACGGCGTGCATGGCTTAGAGGTAGCCCCACCCTTATCATAATTCAGATCAGTACATCTCTGCAGTACATCCACCTTTCCCCTTGTTTTGTCTCTTTAACCCATTATCGCCGGCTTTCACTGGCCCTTTAAAGTGGTTGTAAACCTCAGATATGAAATATGAACACAGTATATCCCCCTATAGTGTGTATTTGTTGCAAAAGCACTTCATGTCATTTCTGTCTACTGCTTCATTCCTCTGCTATCGCTTTTAAAAAAATTTCCTGACACCAAGAGATTAAAAAAGTGACAAGAAGAGAGCTCCAGCACACAGCCTGTTAATGACATCCTCAGCTCTGTTCCTGTGTGCTGAGAAAAGGGGGAGGGGGGGTGTCCCTTCCCTCCACTCCATTCAGCTCTCCGACACCTGTCTTCTAAAGCTCAGAAGTGCTGTATAAATTCTGGACTTTAAACAGATGTAGAAAAGAGAAAACAACAGCTAAACAGGTGCAACTTATGTAAGAGGATTTGTTTGATCTCTGTGTATCACCTGAGGCCGGTCACCTCACCGGGTACATGGAAGGGTTTACAACCACTTTAAAGCTGAACTCTAGAAATTCAGCCACTTTGTACCCTGGCATGCTGGTTTACTATTGGACGAATTGGATATAAACCCTCACTTATACCCAGTGACGTGACTGCCCTCAGATGATACACAGAGATGAAACAAATCTCCCTACAGAAGTTGTACCTGTTCATCTGCAGCCATCTTCCTCCAACATCCAAAGTTCACAATATACACATGATCTCTCAGCTCTGAAAAGCAGGGGGCGGGGAGCTGAAGTTACATCAGTGCGGAGAGCTCTGAGAGCTGATTGGAGGGAAGGGACACCCCCCTTCACACAGCACACAGGAAAAGAGCTGAGGCTGTCATTCAGCTGAAGGTCCCTCCCCTGTCACCATGTTTTTCTTGGTGTCAGAAAAACTTATCAAAAGTGACTCATGCTGATAGCAGGGGAAGGAAGCAGCACACAGAAATGACACTTGGTGCTCGTGACAGAGACAAGTACACATTATAGGGATATGCTTTGTATACATGTGCATTGACAAAAAAAATAGTTTGTTTTCGTTTCGTTAGTTTTTTTTGCTTTATTCGGCATTGGGAAATTCAAAAATTTAGAATTCTGAAATCCGAATATTCGGATTTTCAAATTTCTGAATTTTCGTATTTTGAATTTTCAAATTTCCGAATTAAGAATTTCCGAATTTTCGAATTTTTTCGTTATTTCAGATATTTCATAACTTCGGATAAATTCATACTCGTTACGTTCACTAAGGGCCCTTTCACACTGGGGCGGTTTGCAGGCGCTATTGCGCGAAAAATAGCGCCTGCAAACCGACCCGAAACAGCCCCTGCTGTGTCTCTAGTGTGAAAGCCCCGGGGGGCCTTCACACTGGAGCGATGCGCTGGCAGGACGGGAAAAAAAGTCCTGCTAGCAGCATCTTCTGAGCGGTGAAGGAGCGGAGTGTATACCGCTCCTTCACCGCTCCTGCCCATTGAAGTCAATGGGACGGCGCAGCTATACCGCCGGCAAAGCGTCTCTACAGGGGCGCTTTGCGGTGGTTTTTAACCCTTTCTCGGCCGCTAGCGGGGGGCGGTTTTACCGTTTACCGACGGTAAAGCGCCGCTAACAATAGCGACGCTTTACCGCCGATGCCGCCCCAGTGTGAAAGGGCCCTAACAGCCAAATTTGAAAGGAAATTCCAATACCTATAATTTAATAGTTATTATTAGTTATTATTTCAGGTTTTCGGATTTTCATTCTTTAGAATTTTCAAATTTCCGAAGTTTCGAATTTCCAAATTTCCGAACTTCCGAAATTTTCCAATTTCGAATTTCCGAGTTTTCAGATTTTCGGAAATTCGTAAATTTAAAAATTTGGAAATTTGAAATTAGAAAATGAGAAAATTCAGAAATTTCGGAATTAACAAATTTGTCAAAATTACCGGTAGTTAAAAAATCAATTCAGAACTAAACGAATTGCACATGTCTAATGCTTTGTTCAGATTTTTATGTTTGAGGTTTACAATCACTTTAAGTTCAACAAGGTGCATGCAATCTCTAGGACTCATCCCTTTAATTTACCGTATATACTGGAGTATAAGTCGAATTTTTCAGCACATTTTTTTTGTGCTGAAAGTGCTCCCCTCGAGTGCTATACTCGAGTCAAGCACTTTTCTGCAGCAAAAAATTTCATTTTCCGAACCGACTTTGGGGCCCCGTATCTCAGGGCCACCTGGTGCTAGGAACCCCAAATTTGGTGTGCAAACCCAGTGGAACTGGTACCACAACATTTTCAAAGCTGAAGTTCCTAGCACTAAGTGGCCCCGAGATATGGGGCACCAAAATCGGTTGGGAAAATGTCATTCTCTGCTGCAGAAAAGTGCTTGACATTTTCTGAACCGACTTTGGGGCCCCGTATCTCAGGGCCACTTGGTGCTAGGAACCCCAAATATGTTGTGCTAACCCAGTGGAACTGGTACCACAACATATCCAGAGCTGGGGTTCCTAGCACTAAGTGGCCCTGAGATACGGGGCCCCAAACCTGGTTCGGAAAATGTCATTCTCTGTTGCAGAAAAGTGCTTGACATTTTCTGAACTGATTTTTGGGGCCCTGTATCTCGGGGCCACTTGGTGCTAGAAACCCCAACTTTGGGAATGTTTTGGTGCTAGTTCCACTGCGTTTGCATACCAAATTTGAGGTTCCTAGTACTAAGTGGCCCCGAGATACGGGGCCCCAAATTTGGTCAACTGTGTCCATCTGCAGCAATGTCATTTCGGGACCCTTTGGGTTCAGAGACCCCAAATTTTGGCTGCAGCTAGGGGGCATCTAGGAACTCTTAACTACCGAGTTTGAAGTTCAGGGGACCTATGGCTGCAAATGGGCACAGCGAGGCATGCAAATGGGCATAGTGAGGCTGCAAATGGGCATTGTTGACCCTCTTTTCCACTTACAGTAGCTGTGCATTTCTCACCTTCGTCTTATACTCGGGTCAATAAGTTTTTCCCATTTTTTTTTGTGGTAAATTAGGGCCTCGACTTATACTCGGAACGACTTATACTCGAGTATATACGGTACATTTTTTACGGAGACATTAAAGCCTGTGTGTTGAGTTACTTTGAGGGGACAGCAAATTTACTCTGTTATACAAGCTGTACACTCACTACTTTACATTGTAGCAAAGTGTCATTTCTTCAGTGTTGTCACATGAAAAGATAGAATAAAAGATTTACACAAATGTGAGGGGTGTACTTACTTTTGTGAGATACTGTATATATTAGGTGGTTGGCAAAAGGGTAATATTGAACACTTTAAAGATACAGCAACACACCAGAAGTCTAACATCACTCAAAGCATTTGAAGACCCCAAATGTATGACTCCATTAAATCCAGCAATGCACAGTATGGCAGGAGAGGGAAGGGCACTCGCCAGTAAATCAAACCGCACTGTATGTAATGGTTAGATGAGGTCCAGGGGCGGACTGACAACTCATGGGGCCCCCGGCAATAGGAGATTATGGGGCCACATAGTATACACAGACATGTTTCTATTGGCTGAGAAGGTACTGGAGAGGTGGGGCAGCTATAATCTCTGCATTTTTAGACAAAAAGGATGTCGGTAAGGGACATTTCAGAGACAGATGTAAAAAAAAAACAGATTTTTACATGCTGTCCCTGGTTTTACTGAGGCTGGCAACCCTGATAGGGCCCCCTAGTGGCCCAGGGCCCTCGGGCAATGCCCGAGTGGCCGAATGGTCAGTCCGCCCCTGATGAGGTCATGATTACACATAAACCTCGACTCCTGCTACAGGACCCATTGGGGGAGCCTCAATGGGTCCTGTAGCAGGAGTTGAGGCCTATCTGTAATGTGACTTCATTTAGCCATTACACACAGTGCGGTTTGATTTACTGAGGAGCGCCCTTCCCTCTTCTGCCCCAACCTGTAGGTTGCTGTGGTTGGGCATTGTTAGAGTTTAACCATCAGATGTAACCAGAGCCCAACTGAGACGACCTGTGATTTCTGTCCTGACTGCAGGGGCGGCAGAGAAGAGCTCGAAGCACGGAGCGGAGGACCGCACGCAGAACATCATCATGGCCATGAAGGATCGGATGAAGATCCGGGAGAGGAACAAGCCAGAGATTTTCGACCTGATCCGAGATGTCTTCGCCATCCCCAAAGTGACCCATGCTCCGCAGATGAAGACCGTGAAACAAAGTGTGCTGGATGGCACGTCGAAGTGGTCAGCCAAGATCACCATCACCGGTGAGTCTATGACATGGCGGAGTGTAAATCTATTATTATTATGTGGATAAAGGCAAAAAGGGTGAGAACCTCCATCAGGTTTGTATTACTTTCTGCATGTCTCCCTAATGGGGGACATCTGCTCATTTCCTGTGCTGTCATCAGGACAGGAAGTGTAAGGGTAGGTGGTCAGATAGCGGTACAAGATTGGAAGACACTCTCACCCTTTCCCACACTCCATGCAAAAGTATAAAAACATTACAGGACTTCACCTAAAAGGGAAAGTTCATCTTTCCTACTTACGTCCCCCCCCCTTCATCCCCTGCTGCAGCCTCTTGGAACACAACTCCGGTCCCAGGAGGCTACGGAACCATATACACAGCTCAGCAGGTCCCAGGAGGCTACGGAACCATATACACAGCTCAGCAGGTCCCAGGAGGCTACGGGACCATTCACACAGCTCAGTAGGTAGGAGGATATGGGACCATTTACACAGCTCAGTAGGTCCTAGGAGGCTACATGGCCATTCACACAGCTCAGTAGGTCCCAGGAGACTACGGGACCATTCACACAGCTCAGTAGGTCCCAGGAAGCTACAGGACCAGTCACACAGCAAAGTAGGTCCCAGGAGGCTACAGAACCATTCACACAGCTCAGTAGGTCCCAGGAGGCTACGGGACCATTTACACAGCTCAGTAAGTCCTAGAAGGCTACATGACTATTCACACAGCTCAGTAGGTCCCAGGAGGCTACGGACCATTCACACAGCTCAGTAAGTCCCAGGAGGCTACGGGACCATTTACACAGCTCAGTAGGTCCTAGAGGGCTGCATGACTATTCACACAGCTCAGTAGGTCCCAGGAGGCTACAGGACCATTCACACAGCAAAGTAGGTCCCAGGAAGCTACAGGACTATTCACATAGCCCAGCAAGTCCCAGGAGGCCATGGGGAACATTCACACAGCTCAGCAGGTCCCATGAGGCTACGGGACCATTCACACAGTTCAGCAGGTCCCAGGAGGCTACGGGACCATTCACACAGTTCAGCAGGTCCCAGGAGGCTACGGGACCATTCACACAGTTCAGTAGGTCCCAGGAGGCTAGGGGACCATTCACACAACTCAGCAAGTCCCATGAGGCTACGGGACTATTCACACAGCTCAGCAGGTCCCAGGAGGCTGCAGGACCATTCACACAGTTCAGTAGGTCCCAGGAGGCTGCGGGACCATTCACTCAGTCAGCTCAGTAGGTCCCAAGAGGCCAGGGGATCATTCACACAGCTCAGCAGGTCCCAGGAATACAAGACTATTTACACAATGCAGCAGAAAGCCAGTTGTGAACTCGCAAGGACAGAGTCACAACCGGTTTCCCATAGTTGGCATGGCATCTCCGGGGACCCAAAGACCGGCCCGAGGAGTGAGGACAGGGCTGAATCCCTGAACAGGTAAGTGTCCTTTTATTAAAAGTCAGCTACAGTATTTGTAGCTGCTGACTTTTATTTATTTTTTTATTTTTTTGAGGTGGGGGGACTGAAGAAAAGCTTTAATTCGCACCCCTGTCTTCCCTCCAGTCTTGTACGGTTGTACCGGCTCCTCTCCTGGACTCAGATGGCTTACTCTGATTTCACTGCACACTGCGAGCTCCTCACAATGTGCATTAGAAGCTGCAGCAAATCAGATACAGTCCGCCTCATTTCCTGGCTGGAGGATGCCCTGCATCATCTAGCCCTTTTTACTCCAAAATTACATGATAAAATAGGGAAAATATCAACACTGAAAGTTTAGATGGTATGTATTTTACTGACTCAACTGAAAGTGATTGTAAAGGATCGTTTTTTAATGTTTTTAAAAATAACAAACATACCATACTTGCCTCCACTGTGCAGCTCGTTTTGCACAGAGTGGCCCCGAACCTCCTCTTCTGGGGTCCCTCGGCGGCTCCTCCCCGCCTCAGATAACCCCCTAGGAGAAGCGCTCTCCCGAGGGGGTTACCTTGCGGTAGAGTTGCCACCTCATCCCTTTAAACCCGAACACGTATGAATATACACAAGTTCTGGGGCTAATTAAATGCAGATAAGGCACCGAGTGAGTTTATTTACCACCTTATATCAGCCACAGAACCTGTGTAATTAATATGTGTTCGGGTTTAAAGGGATGAGGTGGCAACCCTACCTTGCGGGGGCGCGCTCCCGAGTTCAGCATTTGCGTCCACAGACACGAATGCCTAAATCGGCCCCGCCCCCCCGGCGCCCGCGTCATTGGATTTGATTGACAGCAGCAGGAGCCGATGGCTGCGCTGCTATCAATCTATCCATTCAAGAGCCGAGAACCCCGTGGAGAGAGGGAGCGCGCGTCCCCACCGAGGAGATGAAGGGGCTCAGGTCAGTAAATTGGGGGGGGGGGGGGGGGCGGTGACTGCCAGGTGTTTTTTCACCTACATGCATCCTATGCATTACATTAGGGTGAAAACACACGAGGGTTTGCATCCCCTTTAATAGGTTGGGGTTCCCAAATAGAGTATGCAAAGAAAAGAAAACAAGCCAAGCAGGTTTGTAAAAGGGGCTTCAATATGGAACTCACAGCGGCATAGATACAAAGTTTATTAATAGAAAAGAGACACAATTCCAATAATGTATGGGTGGGATATCAGCCACAAAAACAGTAAAACCTTCACCAACATTGAAAAAATCATGACGATAAAAGTGAAAAACACAGCAGCCCCGGGCTCACTTGCACACACAGACACGCTCGGCACACATGCGGGGGAGGGGTGGGTGTTAGACTCAATGTTGAAAGTCTAAAATCAGCCTCCAGTGACAACAGGTATGGATATACCAACAAAAAAAAAAAAAGCACGGGAGGGGGGGGATTTGTGTATGTGTAAACACACAAATCCCTGTGCTGTCAGGGAAGAGGAGCCATATCGTTTGTTCCTACTAAGTAGGAACAGCGATATGTCTCCTCTCCTAGTCAGAGTATAGAGGAAGTAATGATGTCACAGTAGGAAAAAACGGAAATGTCAATCCTGAAAATCAGTGAGATAATACAGTCAGCTTTGAAGAGGATAACCCAGCATATAGTTCAAAATTACTGACATATGTATGGATGAGCTTCAAAATATGATGGGCATCTAGACTTGGCTATAGGAGACCATGTGACTTAGGTCTTTGGTCGCTGGTACAGGAACTTGCCACAGTCAGATGGCACGGGATTTAGCATATACAATGCATGGAGAAATGTTTAAATGACGGGACTGCAGCGTCCCCGACACAATCCCACCCGCCGTGCTGCTTTCTTATCAATTGCCGCCAGTTTGCCCCATCAATTGCTGCCAGTGTGCCCCCCTCGCCTGGCACTTACCTGTCTCGGGTAAGCGCTGTACTCCACGCTCCCTCCGAGTCCTCGATGTCTTCTCCCGTCTTCTTCTGCTGGAGGCCCAATCACAGCGCCTGTCGCTTCAGCCAATCAGGTGACAGGTAACCAGACCCGGTGCACCTGATTGGCTGACAGGCGGGTCAGTATTAGGGAAGTGTGCCATCAAACGAATCCACTGTACCCATAAATTGCCACCACTGTGCCTATTAAACGCTGCCACTGTGCAATCAAGCGCAGATACTGTGCCATCAAACGCAGCCACTGCACCCATAAATTGCCGCCACTGTGCCATCAAATGCAGCTACTGTAACCATCAATTGCTGCCAGTGTGCCCCATCAATTGCTGCCAGTTTGCCCCATCAATTGCTGCCAGTGTGCCCCCCCTCGCCTGGCACTTACCTGTCTCGGGTCAGCGCTGTCTTCCATCCACGCTCCCTCCGAGTCCTCGATGTCTTCTTCTGCTATGATTGGAGGCCTGGCGTCCAATCACAGCGCCTGTCGCTTCAGCCAATCAGGTGACAGGTAACCAGACCCGGTGCACCTGATTGGCTGAGAGGCGGGTCAGTATTAGGGAAGTGATTTATTTGATTCCCTAACACAGCACTACGTAAGTAGCGAACGCACAGCAGTGCGCCTGCTGTTTACCAATTTGGAAGCCTATTAGAGCCGACAGCTCTAATCAGGCACTTCCAAAACACCCCCGCCGCTGTAGTTCAGATGCCCGACAAGGGGCCGGACACCTGAATAGGGGGCGGCAGCGGCGATAATAGATAGATTCATGCAATGCATTAATCTATTAATTGGAGATTGACGGGTGCAGGAGAGAGGGGGCGGCGCTCCTGCGCCCTCTACGGACGCATCACCACTGATATAAAGTATGATGCATCTCGGCAAATATCCTTTACTAGTTTCGCAGCAAAATCTGCTTCTTCAGAAGGAGCCAGTTCTAAGAATCGAATAAAATAAAATGCAATTGTAATTACAAATTCAAACCATCCTTAATATTGCTGATACATGTTTCAAGACATAAACATTATTTTCTTTAAAAACGATCCTTTAGTACAGTGGTCATCAACTCCTGTCCTCAGGTCCCACTAACAGGCCAGGTTTGCAAGATAAATGAAATACATCACAGGTGATATCATTTGCTGCTCAGTGATTGCAGTATTCTAGTCTGCATCTGTAATACATAAAACTTGGCCTGTTAGTGGGCCCTGAGGACAGGGTTGATGACCACTGCTTTAGTATTACTTTAATTATGAAGAATAAAAGAGAGAAAAGGGGGGAGGGGAGGAGAAGGGGGAAAGGAAAAAGGGGGGTAAAGGGGAGGGGAAAAGGAAAAATAGACACGGAAGGTGAGGGAAACCAGGATAGAAGAAAAGGAATAGGGAAAGCGGGAAATAAGAAAGAAAAAGAAAGAAAGTAGACTGAAAAATATAGTTTTAATATTGTAGAATAGGCGGTAAAACTGACTTATGGTAGAACATTCATAGAGCTGAAGTGGTTAGAAAATGGGTATATTAGATTACCCACCTTTTGGGTCAGCAGAACCAGTGTAACACCCCGGGACATTTAGTCTTTGAAGTTTAAGCGCAACTAGTGATACAGAAAGGTGAGAGACAAAGTTGCACAGCACAGACTTCAAAAAGTCCATTCCCAGTGACCATGTGAGGTGCTTTCTGAATTCAGGTTTGCAGTGGACTTAACTTAAATTTGAATTAAGTCTAACCACTTTAGAAAAGTTTCAACTTGCTGGATAGCGTTAGCAGTTCATTGATATATAAAGTAGTTTGTCTCACTCTTACCTCTCCTGTCTTGCAGTTCTCTGTGCTCAGGGTTTGCAGGCCAAGGATAAGACGGGCTCTAGTGATCCCTACGTCACCGTACAAGTGGGGAAGACCAAGAAGAGGACGAAAACCATCTACGGCAACCTCAACCCCGTGTGGGAGGAGAAATTTCACTTGTAAGTACTCCGAAGCAGCCATTCATTTATAGAAAGCCGCTCGAGCAACATGTGGGGTGTGGTCATTTCAACCAATCGGGTCCCAGAAACCCTCCTCTGTGTGCCTTTCTGAACCTGGTTCCCCTATGTTGACTTTAGGGCTAAGCCCCTTCAGCATTCATCATCCCTGTCCAGCATCAGCATGCTCACTGGCCATTCAACCACTCTCCTTGGACAAGGGGGGTTGGCACGTAGGGGCTGGGCACCAGTACCAAAGTGAAACCAGTTTCAGAGGGGCACACAAAGGAAAGTTTTATGGCTTAGAGAGGAATTCTGACAGGCTCACCCTAAATCACTCTTAAAAAAAAAAAGTTAAATCAAAGCTGAGCTCTGGGCACAACTTTCAGATCGGCAGGGCTTTTTTTTCTCAGAGAATAGGTGCAGGTACTCCTCCCTTGCATGTAAACCCTTGTCTCCGTCCCTTGGTTCCACCGCCGAGCACCATCCCTTGGTTCCACCCCCTACCCGCCTCCGAACACCGTCCCTTGGTTCCACCCCTACCCACCTCTGAGAACCATCCCTTGGTTCCACCCCCTACCCATCTCCGAGCACCGTCTCTTGGTTCCACCCCCTACCCACCTCCGAGCACCGTCCCTTGGTTCCACCCCCTACCCACCTCCGAGCACCGTCCCTTGGTTCCACCCCCTACCTGCCTCCGAGCACCGTCCCTTGGTTCCACCCCCTACCCGTCTCCAAACACTGTCCCTTGGTTCCACCCCCTACCAACCTCCGAGCACCATCCCTTGGTTCCACCCCCTACCCACCTCCGAGCACCGTCCCTTGGTTCCACCACCTACCCACCTCCGAGCACCGTCCCTTGGTTCCACCCCCTACCCACCTCCGAGCACCGTCCCTTGCTTCCACCCCCTACCCACCTTCGAGCACCGTCCCTTGGTTCCACTCCCTACCCACCTCCCAGTTCTGCCCCTTCTGAAGAATACAGAACCGAGTATCATTTTGTGGTATTAAGTAATTTGTGTGAAATTTGTAAATGATATCAAGAAAAGCAGTAAAAAAGATTCCCTGCAGTCATCAACTATAGTTCCCCCCAGCAACAAAACAAAAGACCCCCCCCCCCAACAATAAAATGCCCCCAGTAACAATAGACCCCCCAGCAACAAAAGACACACCACAATAAAACAACCCCTGCAACAATAGATCCACCCCAGCAACATGTGACCCCCCCCCCCCCCCGCAACAGAAAACCTCCCCAGCAACAATAAATAAACCTCAGCAGCAATAGATTCATACCAGCAACAATAGTTCTCCCAGCAGCCAGCAACAATGAACCCCTCCCTCCAAAGTAGATCACACCCAGCAACAATTGACTCCCTTCCAGCAACAATAGATCCTGCACTGGCAACAATAGACCTCCCCAGCAACAATTGACCCTTCCCCTCACAACATTAGTTCTCCCCTCAATGGCAATAGGTTCCCCAGCACCCCTTGCCATTACATACTGTACATTCAGCCCTGGAGGTGTCGGAACTGGGTTCCCCCGCGTTCCTGCTGAAGAAAAGCCTTGCAGATCAGTATTCTGGCTTGCTATTTCCAAAGCACCTCAGCCACCGCACTATTGCCGAGTGACGGCTACAGTGTCGTCATCTAGTTCTGGGAGGGCGTCTGTTGATGTCCTCCCGGAACCGCGCCTCCTAGAACCGGTGAGTGGAAACATTATTGGACACAGCTGATCGCAGATCAGGGTTAAGAGCCAATCACAGCAACTCTTTACCACATGATCAGCTGTGTCTAATAATGGTTAATCATGATGTAAACACACTCACCGGTTAAAATCGGTGTCCTGATTTTTTTTTTAAGCCAGATCTGGTATGTGCGTCATGCATGATATGGGACGTCCTGACCCCCCCCCCTGCCTATAGGAGAATGACAGCCGTGCGGTCGCTTTACCACCGTGACTGGATGTCATATGACGTCCTTCACGTGCGCCGCTCGTGCGCACCCCCGGGGGCGTGCATCGCGGTGATCGGTGGTGAGCTTTGTCCAATAACAGCTGATCACATGTAAACAAATACCAGTTTTCAGTATTTCCTTTCCTCAGAACTGTGAGTGTCTAAGGAAAGGAAAGCAGATAAGTGGCTTTCCAGTTACAGGGGACAGTTCTATAACTAATAATTGGGGGGCACTGATTATCACTGCAGCCCCAACAGTGCCCATCAGTGCTGCCTGTCAGTGCCTCTGCATCAGTGCTGCCTGTCAGTGCCTCTGCATCAGTGCTGCCTGTCAGTGCCTCTGCATCAGTGCTGCCTGTCAGTGCCTCTGCATCAGTGCTGCCTGTCAGTGCCTCTGCATCAGTGCTGCCTGTCAGTGCCTCCGCATCAGTGCTGCCTGTCAGTGCCCATCAGTGCTGCCTGTCAGTGCCTCCGCATCAGTGCTGCCTGTCAGTGCCCATCAGTGCTGCCTGTCAGTGCCCATCAGTGCTGCCTGTCAGTGGCCATCAGTGCTGCCTGTCAGTGCCCATCAGTGCTGCCTCTCAGTGCCCATCAGTGCTGCCTGTCAGTGGCCATCAGTGCTGCCTGTCAGTGGCCATCAGTGCTGCCTGTCAGTGGCCATCAGTGCTGCCTGTCAGTGGCCATCAGTGCTGCCAGTCAGTGGCCATCAGTGCTGCCTGTTAGTGCCCATCAGTGTTGCCTGTTAGTGCCTCCGCATCAGTCCTGCCTATCAATGTCCGTCAGTTTAGAAGAAAAATTACTTATTTGCAAAATTGTATAACAGAAAGGAAGAAATAGGTTTTTATTTTTTTATTTTTTTTAATCTTCAGTCCTTTTTTTTTTTTTTTTTTTTTCTTTTTTTAGCAAAAAGTAAAAACCCAGTGGTGATTAAATACCACCAAATAAAAACCTCTATCTGTCTCAAAACGGTCATATATGTACAGTGTTGCATGACCGTGCAATTGTCATTCAAAGTGTGTAACTATTTTACGTCTAGAGGGAAATAGATTTCATCTCCAAATACAGAAAGGTAAAGCTGATCCCGGGAAAATCTGATTGCCTCTCTGGGATCAGGAAGGGGGATTCGCTGGGGAAAATTGGTGCATGCTTTGCTGTTTTTGTTTCTCCGCCTTCCTCTGGATCAGCTGTGGATGAATGATTGTGTATATGGGATTGTATGATATTCATTTGTAATTTTTTTTTTGATTAAAGCGGTGTTCCGCCCAAAAAAATAAATAAAATAAAAGCCAGCACCTACACATACAGCTGCGAGGCCCTTCTCTCTCCTACTGGCTCGGCGACAGGGGGAGGAGGAGCGAGCCCCGCGGTGATGTCACGGGCCGCGGCCCAGACTCCCAAAAGTGGGAACAGGCTACCTGTCAAAGGTATACCACCCCCCCCCCCCGAAAGGTGCCAATTGTGGCACCGGAGGGGAGAGGAGACAAATGAGCGGAAGTTCCACTTTTGGGTGGAACTCCGCTTTAATTGGTTAAACTGGATGGATTTGTGTCTTTTTTTTTTTTTTTTTCAACCTGGCTAACTATGTATAGTGTGACAGCAGGAAGGTATTGAAGTGATTAAGAATACGAGAGTTCCCTGGGGCACTGGGGACGTAACCTTCCCAGGGGACACTTGTGAGGCTAGGGCTGCGTCACTAGTGCCTCGGGGAATCCAGAAAGGCGAAAGATAAAAAAAAAGTAAGTTTATCAAAATGTATTTGATTTTCAAAATGTCATGATGTTTATAGATGGCCATGCTTCGATGGATTTTGTGTTTGGGAAGGGGGAGGGGGGGGGTAAAGTCCCCCTTAATGCTCCCCTTTAAATACTGACTTTCTGCCCTGGTTGGTTATGTGCAGCAGATGTCATTTCCCTCTTTGATTAGCTGTAATTTCCCTTTGTGCCTCTCTCACATGTGCTATTTGAGGAACGCCATCAGATCAGTAATGAATCATTGTAAATTGTAGAGCGCCGCGAAAATGATCCCAAATTAGACTTTCCAGTGCGGCTGAATAGCTTTACACAATAGTATGTCTGTCATACGGGGCGGTGTTTGCACACTCTGTTCAGTTCTGGGATTTGTTCGGATGTGACTCTCTGCGGGTCGCTGCTCATTGTTCCCCATTAGATGAGCCCTGGATGACTTCAGTCCTCATATCCCCAGTACTGGGGACCTCCTGACAGTTCATTATTATGGACTGTGTAACAAGCTGTCCGCTTCTTTTTATAGTCCTTCTCATCTTTTTTTTTTTTTTTATTAACCACTTCTCCTTGGGTGGAACGTCATATAACGTCCTGGAGTTTAAGTGGTTAAATCTGAATGATGGGTGCAGCTGCAGACATCATTTAGATATTTTTCTGACCTGATTGTTCTTACAGGCGGCAGCAGCAGGAGAGGACCTGCTCCAAGGTTCGATGTGTTGTACATTCAGAGATGGTATTCTGCATACCTTGGGTGTAACGAGTGGTTATTTGAGTTACTGTTGCCTTTCTATCATCTGCAACCAGTCTGTCCATTCTCCTCTGACATCAACAAGGCATTTTCCTCCAAAACAACTGCCGCTCGCTGGATATTTTCTCCTTTTTCTGTAAACTCGAGAGATGGTTGTGTGTGAAAATCCCAGTAGATCAGCAGTTTTTGAAATGCTCAGACCAGCCCGTCTGGCATCATCAACCATGCCCACGTTCAAAGTCCCTTAAATCCCCTTTCTTCCCCATTCTGATGCTCGGTTTGAACTTCAGCAAGTCTTCTTCACCACATCTAGATTCCTAAATGCATTGAGCTGCTGCCATGTGATTGGCTGATTAGCAATTTGTGTTGCCAAGCAATTGAACCAGGTGTGCCTAATAAAGTGGCTGGTGAGTGTGTATATAGTGCCATCAGTGTAGTATATATAATGCATTACAGAGTATATAGTGCAGTCAGTGTAATATATATAATACATTGCAGAGTATATAGTGCAGTCAGTGTAATATATATAATACATTGCAGAGTATATAGTGCCATCAGTGTAGTATATATATAATACATTGCAGAGCATATAGTGCCATCAGTGTAGTATATATAATACATTGCAGAGTATATAGTGCAGTCAGTGTAATATATATAATACATTGCAGAGTATATAGTGCCATCAGTGTAGTATATATAATACATTGTAGAGTATATAGTGCATTCAGTGTAATATATATAATACATTGCAGAGTATATAGTGCAGTCAGTGTAGTATATATAGTGCAGTCAGTGTAGTGTATATAATGCAGTCAGTGTAGTATATATAATACAGTGGGGAATATATAGTGCAGTCAGTGTAGTGTATATAGTGCAGTCAGTGTAGTATATATAATACAGTGGGGAATATATAGTGCAGTCAGTGTAATATATATAATACAGTGGGGAATATATGGTGCAGTCAGTGTAATATATATAATACAGTGGGGAATATATAGTGCAGTCAGTGTAGTATATATAATACAGTGCAGAGTATATAGTGCCATCAGTGTAGTATATATAATACATTGCAGAGTATATAGTGCATTCAGTGTAATATATATATAATACATTGCAGAGTATATAGTGCAGTCAGTGTAATATATATAATACATTGCAGAGTATATAGTGCAGTCAGTGTAGTATATATAATACAGTGGAGAATATATAGTGCAGTCAGTGTAGTGTATATAGTGCAGTCAGTGTAGTATATATAATACAGTGGGGAATATATAGTGCAGTCAGTGTAGTATATATAATACAGTGGGGAATATATAGTGCAGTCAGTGTAGTATATATAATACAGTGGGGAATATATAGTGCAGTCAGTGTAGTATATATAATACAGTGCAGAGTATATAGTGCAGTGTAGGGTATATAATACAGTGTATTGAATGGGTTCAGGGGAACCCTATGACAGAATTAATTTAAAAAAAGGACTTGAAGTCCCCCCAAAATCTATACCAGGTCCTTTGAGTCTGGTTTAGATTTTAAGGTGAATTCCACATCAAAATTAAAAATAAAAACAGCGTGGGGTCCCCCCCAAAATCCATACCAGGCCCTTTGTGTCTGGCATCGATTTTAAGGGGAACTTCACGCCAATTTTTTTAAAAAAATGGTGTGCAGTACCCCCCAAAATCCATACCAGAGCCTTATCCGAGCATGCCACCTCTGAAGACATCTGGATTCAACATTTGTCATTGGCACTGCCGGGTTTCACTCACTAACATTCTTCCCACACCGATGACTTTTGAACTCTCCCAGCGTTTTAAGGTTTAAATGAACAACTTTATCATTTTTTTCCCCCACATTGACCTGCAATGCTCAGTCCCGCTACTTCGCCTTTTAGTGTCCTCCATAGCGTTGCCATCAAAGTAGTTTGATAAGTAGGTCACGGTGTCCTGATTGTCCCTGGCCTCCTGCCTTCTCCTGTATTATCACCTCATCATGGGTGAGAATGAGCTTATCCTGCCAGTTCAGAGTCTCGTGTTGGCTGCTGCGATGCGGCTGCGTTTATATACAGAGCGCTGTATATGGACACACACAGAGGCATGCTGGGAGAGGCGCTGTGTATCTGACATGTCCCCGCCATAACTCCATTAACCTTTCATCACACAGCCGGTCTCCATACAAAGCTCATAGGGAGAGATATTGATCACACTTTTCTGGAGTCTGATGTTCTCCCCAGACGCATCTTAATGATCTTCTGCTGATTAACAAAATGCTCGTCTTTGTCGAATAATATGGACTTCACTTGTCCAGAGTGGAAGTTTACTGAAACGTGATTTTAGATGTGATTTTTTTAGTCAGACAGTTAAAGGGTCAGTCCAACTTTAATGGCCATTTTGCAAAAATTACCCCCCCCCCTCCCCCTCAACATCCCAGCATCCCCAGCATATTACATGCCACTCCTTGACTGGTAAAATCGTTGATCCTTTCCCTCTCCATCCATGTTAGCTTTGTGCTGCCTGTCTTTGTTGGCGGCCCTCCTGTTGGCGGAAGTTAGCAGTGCCTCCCAAGGGGCCAGTCTGGCTCATTCAAACAGTGAACTCCCTCTGTACAAAGGCCGAGAGACCGCCCCCTGTATGTGCAATGTTAAAACAAGCCAGATCGTCCACCGGGGGGCGCGCTTCTAAGGTCTGGCTTGATTCGGTGTTAAGTTTAACTCTTCCCACTACCAGAGTGCCTCCGTTTTTTGCTAGTGTCCTTGGAGGATCGACAACATCCTATTTATTGTTTAGCTCCCCCGATTGAAGATACATTTTTTAGCAACCTTTTATTCCTCCTTGAACAGAGGAAAGGAATGGTTGGCACTCAGGATGACATCCAAAATAGTATTTCTTTATTAAATGCATGTACAAAGCTGTAAAGCTACATGTTTCGCATATACTATTAACCACTTGAGGACCGAGACTCTTTTTGAGATTTGTTGTTTACAAGTTAAAAACAATTTTTTTTGCTAGAAAATTACTTAGAACCCCCAAACATTATACGTTTTTTTTTTTTTTCAATTTCTTGCAATACTTTCTGTCACACCGTATTTGTGCAGCAGTTTTACAAGCGCAATTTTTTAAATTAAAAAATAAAACAACGGTAAAGTTAGCCCAATTTTTTTTTTATATTGTGAAAGATAATGTTACGCCGAGTAAATTGATACCCAACATGTCGCGCTTCAAAATTACGCCCCGCTCGTGGAATGGCGACAAACTTTTACCCATAAAAATCTCCATAGGCGATGTTTAAAAAATTCTACAGGTTGCATGTTTTGAGTTACAGAGGAGGTCTAGAATTATTGCTCTCACTCTACCGATCACGGCAATACCTCACATTTGTGGTTTGAACACCGTTTTCATATGCGGACGCTACTCACGTATGCGTTCGCTTCTGCACGCGAGCTCGGCGGGATGGGGCGCGTTTTAAAAATTTTATTTTTTTTCTTATTTATTTTACCTTTTATTTTTTATTTTTACACTGTTCTTTGAAAAAAAAAATGTTTCACTTGTATTCCTATTACAAGGAATGTAAACATCCCTTGTAATAGAAAAAAAGCATGACAGGTCCTCTTAAATATGAGATTGGGAGTCAAAAAGACCTGAGATCTCATATGTACACTAAAATGCAGTAAAAAATTTTTTTTAAAAATTGTCATTTAGAAAAATTAAAAAAAAAAATGGCCCTTTAAGACCTGTGGGCGGAAGTGACGTTTTTTTGTCGCTTCCGCCCTGCAATGGTGTGGAGACGGATGGGGGCCATCTTCCCCTCACTCGTCTCCATACCAAGCAAGGGAGAAGATCCGTTCCCCTCCGCCGCTGCCGGCGGCTCCGGTAAGCGGCGGAGTGCACCCCCCCCCCTCCCACCACCGATAAAAGTGATCTTGCGGCAAATCCGCCGCAGAGACCACTTTTATCTGAAAGCGGACCACCGGTCGAAGAAGAGGTTACTGGGGTTATGGCAGCTAGCTGCTGCCATAACAACTCTTTAGAGTTAGGACGTATATCAGCGTGGGGCGGTCCGTAAGTGGTTAAAGTATATACGAAAGCGTTACTTATTTTGTTTTTGATCAGCCATGGCTAAGGACTAACGGTCCGAAATGCGCAGGCTGTTTTAAAACTTTCTACATGCATTTAATAAAGAAATACTATTTTGGATGTCATCCTGAGTGCCAACCATCCCTTTTCTTTATTCCGATACGTTGGAGGTGTCAGCAGCCTCAAGGTCTGAGTACCGGGCAGAGCTTTTATGTTGGAATGTTACAGTGCCTATACATTGGTTTTCCTTTTTTTTCCCCTCCTTATTCAAGATTCATCTCACCTCATTGTGGCTACCTGGAGCAGTTGTCCTCTGCCTTAGCTTTGAGTCTTACTGCAACTGGACCCTACTGGATTGGATGTTGACAAGTGAGCCTGGAAGTAACCCTTGAGCGCTGGGCTCCTCTTGAATTCTTTCCAGACTGTTTCAGGTTAAGTTTGCTGCAGAGCGCTTCCAAGTCCAAAGCTGTTGGCATTGCCTCTGTGCATGCTCTGTCTCTTAAGATTCCGTTTTTATGAGTATGCCATTTGGGCTGGGCACCAATAGCGCCCTCATTTTTGTGCTGGATTGCTGTAAAAGAGGTTAATGCTGTGGGCCTGAGCATTGATTTCATTCTTCCGGATGGAGTGCCTCATGCCCACACGCCACACTCTCCTTCCCACTAGACCAGGGGTCTCAAACTGGTGGCCCTCCAGCTGTTGCAGAACTACAATTCCCATGAGGCATTGCAAGGCTGACAATTACAAGCATGAGTCCCATAGGCAAAGGAATGATGGGACTTAGTAGTTCTGCAACAGCTGGAGGGCCACCAGTTTGAGACCCCTGCTAGACACTATTAAGAAATCATCTTCCCGCTGCTCTTCCTGGTACAAGAGCTACATGGAACGTGAATCCTTTGGTCACCTGCAGCCGCTCGACCCCCTGGTCTCCAACATTTCTACCAAATACCAGTTTTGTGATTATTGGAAGCACCTGGATTGGGTTTTTGCTCTTCCAAAATGCTTGTTGGCGCTGCACTTGCTTAGTGACGAGTTTCACAAAGTTGTCCATCCCGGTAGAGGATGTCCCTCCCTTTAAGTACCCAACCAGTTAGAACAGGAATCCTCAAACTACGGCCCTTCAGCTGTTGCAGAACTACACGTCCCATGAGGCATTGCAAAACTCTGACATTCACAGACATGACTAGGCATGATGGGAATTGTAGTTCCTGAACAACTGGAGGGCGGTAGTTTGAAGACCCCTGAGTTAGAGGCTGGAAGCCCTTTCAGGGACTGTGTTCTCTTTGTCAAGCTTCATGCTGTACCTGTTTCAGACAGTAGTTCCTCTGTGCCAGACTATGACTGGATGGGTCATATCACTTAAGCAAGATCTGACCAGTGCTGACATAGACCCACAGTTCACCGATCCATGGACCAGAGGTCTTTTAAACTTTAGCTAGGATGGCTTATTAGAACCTCCCGCCTTCCGTCTCGCATTGGTCTTTTGTCAGTACCTCTTCGGAGAACTCTGACTAAAGTGCCATACTTAGGGGAAAAGTTTTCTCTGCATGGCCTTTGAGATGACATCTCTACAGGTTAACTGAGACTACAACCATCAAAGAGACTAATGGAGCTTAGGGTACCTGTCTTCCCCAGAGGAAAAGGCACAAAGAGTAAGTTCTCCTTATTTGTCTGTAAATGTACTCATGTATCTAGGTCATGAAATATCTAGTAGTACAGTGCCTTGAAAAAGTATTCGCACCCCTTGGCATTTTCCACTTTTTGTCATGTTACAACCAAAAACATAAATGTAATTCATTCATTCAAACAATTTTTGAAATGAATATCTGAAAAGTATGGCATGCATTTGTATTCAGCCCCCTTTACTCTGATACCCCTAACTAAAATCTAGTGGAATCAATTGCCTTCAGAAGTCACCTAAATTAGTAAATAGAGTCCACCTGTGTGTAATTTAATCTCAGTATAAATACAGCTGTTCTGTGAAACCCTCAGAGTTCTTTTAGAGAACCTTAGTGAGTAAATAGCATCATGAAGGCCAAGGAACACACCAGACAGGTCAGGGATAAAGTTGGGGAGAAGTTTGAAGCAGCTTTGAACATTTCATGGAGCACTGCTCAATCCATCATCCGAAAATGGAAAGAGTATCGCACAACTGTAAACCTACCAAGACATGGCCGTCCACCCAAACTGACAGGTTGGTCAAGGAGAGCATTAATTAGATAAGCAGCCAAGAGGCCCATGGTAACTCTGGAGGAGCTGCAGAGATCCACAGCTCAGGTGGGAAAATCTGCCCACAGGACAACTATTAGTCGTGTATTCCACAAATCTGGCCTTTATGGAAGAGTGCCAAAAAGAAAGCCATAAGAAGTCCCATTTGCAGTTTGTGAGAAGAGGGAGACCACAGCAAACATGTGGAAGAAGGGTCTCTGGTCAGATGAGACCAAAATTGAACTTTTTGGCCTAAAAGCAAAATGCTATGAGAGACAGAAAACTAACACAGCATATCATCCCCACCGTGAAACATGGTCAAAGTTGATGGGAAGATGGATGGAGCCAAATACAGGGCAATCTTAGAAGAAAACCTGTTATGCCCTGTACACACGATAGGATTTTCCGACGGAAAATGTTTGATAGGAGCTTGTTGTCGGAAATTCCGACCGTGTGTAGGCTCCATCGGACAAAAATCTGTTGTCGGAAATTCCGAACGTGTGTACTCAATTCCGACGCACAAAGTTCCACGCTTGCTCGGAATCAAGCAGAAGAGCAGCACTGGCTATTGAACTTCATTTTTCTCGGCTCGTCGTACTTGTTGTACGTCACCGCGTTCTTGACGTTTGGAACTTCCGACCAACTTTGTGTGACCGTGTGTATGCAAGACAAGTTTGAGCCAACATCCATCGGAAAAAAAACATGGATTTTGTTGTCGCAAAATCCTATCGTGTGTACAGGGCATTAGAGTCTGCAAAAGACTTGAGACTGGGGTGGAGATTCACCTTCCAGCAGGACAATGAGCCTAAACATACAGCCGGAGCTACAATGGAATGGTTTAGATCAAAGCATATTCATGTGTTAGAATGGTCCAGTCAAAGTCCAGACCTAAATCCAATTGAGAATCTGTGGCAACACTCTCCATCCAATCTGACAGAGCTTGAGATATTTTGCAAAGAAGAATGGGCAAAAATGTCCCTCTCTAGATGTGCAAAGCAGGTAGAGACATCCCCAAAAAGACTTGCAGCTGTAATTGCAGAGAAAGGGGGTTCTACAAAGTATTGACTCCGGGGGGCGCCATACCAATGCACCCCCCACACTTTTCACATATTTATTTGTAAAAAATGTTGAAAACCATTTATCATTTTCCTTCCACTTCACAATGATGTGCCACTTTGTGTTGCTCTATCACATAAAATCCCAATAAAATACATTTATCTTTTTGGTTGTAACATGACAAAAATGTGGAAAATGTCAAGGGGTATGAATACTTTTTCAAGGCACTGTAGTTGGTCACATTCAACTGGACTTGTTCTGTAATGTTGAAGATTTTTTTGTAGTTTATCCAAGCCCCTTCTTCAGCTCTGAGTGTCACAAATATACCTCAGAATTTATATCCACACAGGGAGCACCAACACCTTCATCCCGTCACTATGGAACGTGTCAAGGCAGATGTTTTATTGTCCAAGATTAGGATAGGAGGTAGAGAACCCCTGCTATTAGTTATTATACAGCTCATGGTACGTTAGTGTAAACAGTAAGTTGTAGATATTGGAATAAGCAGTAAGTTGTATTCATAGAAACATTGAAAAAGCGTTTGCGTTTTTGACGCTTAGGGCTTCTGTATATTACTAGATTATTTTCAGTAGTAATAATGATTAAAACATTTATAATAATAATTGCTACAAAAAAAAAAAAAATGCATTGGTGGTCAGTGGGAAGAATGCGCCTTACATTTGTGGTCAGTGGGAAAGATGCTCCTTATATTGGTGGCCTGTGGGAAGAATAATCCTTACATGGGTGGTCAGTATGAAGAATGCTCCATACATAAGATGAGGACCCCCTTAAACTAGTAGTCAGAGGTAGAAGAGCTGTTGTATTAGTGGTCCATGGGAAGAATGCACCTTACATTGGAAGTCATTGGGAAGAATGTCCCTTATATTGGTGGTCAGTGAGAAGAATGTTCGATTTATTGATGGTCAATTAGTAGAATGCTCCTTTGTGTTCTTGGTCAGTGGGAAGAATGCCCTTATATTGGTAGTCATTGGGAAGAATGCCCCTTACACTGGTGGTCAGTGGGAGGCATGCTCCTTACATTGGTGGTCCGTGGGAAGCATGCTCCTTACATTGGGGGTCAGTGAGAAGAATGCTCCTTACATTGGGGGTCAGTGAGAAGAATGCTCCTTACATTGGTGATCAGTGGGAAGAATGCTCCTTACATTGGTGGTCAGTGGGAAGAATGCTCCTTACATTGGGGGATCAGTGGGAAGAATGTTCCTTACATTGGTGATCATTGGGAAGAATGCTCCTTACATTGGTGATCAGTGGGAAGAATGTTCCTTACATTGGTGATCAGTGGGAAGAATGCTCCTTACATTGGTGATCAGTGGGAAGAATGCTCCTTACATTGGTGATCAGTGGGAAGAATGCTCCTTACATTGGTGGTCATTGAGAAGAATGCTCCTTACATTGGTGATCAGTGGGAAGAATGCTCCTTACATTGGTGGTCATTGAGAAGAATGCTCCTTACATTGGTGATCAGTGGGAAGAATGCTCCTTACATTGGTGGTCATTGAGAAGAATGCTCCTTACATTGGTGGTCAGTGGGAAGAATGTTCCTTACATTGGTGATCGGTGGGAAGAATGCTCCTTACATTGGTGATCAGTGGGAAGAATGCTCCTTACATTGGTGGTCATTGAGAAGAATGCTCCTTACATTAGTGGTCATTGAGAAGAATGCTCCTTACATTGGTGATCAGTGGGGAGAATGCTCCTTACATTGGTGGTCAGTGGGAAGAATGCTCCTTACATTGGGGGTCATTGAGAAGAATGCTCCTTACATTAGTGGTCATTGAGAAGAATGCTCCTTACATTGGGGGTCATTGAGAAGAATGCTCCTTACATTGGTGATCATTGAGAAGAATGCCCCTTTATTGGTGGTCAGTGGGAAGAATGCTCCTTACATTGGTGGTCATTGAGAAGAATGCTCCTTACATTGGTGGTCATTGAGAAGAATGCCCCTTTATTGGTGGTCAGTGGGAAGAATGCTCCTTATAGTGGTAGTCAATGAGAAGAATGTCCCTTACATTGGTGGTCATAGAGAAGACCGATCCTTATATTGGCGGGAATAATGGCACTTACCTTGGTGGCCAAAAGAAAGAATGCCCCTTCCATTGGTGGTCAGTGGGAAGCATGGCCCTTCCATTGGTGGTCAGTGAGTGGGAAGAATGCCCTTGCAGTTAGCTAAAAAGATAATTGGTGTCGGTGGTTACTTATCTCAGAGGCAAAAAATGCTCATTGACCAATGAACCCTTAGCAACTTTTCAAGGAACCCTAGATGAGAAATTATAACTTAAAACTTAACTGCTAAACCTGAACCGCAACACGTAAAGTTCATCCAGACCAAATCTCTGAAATTGCATATAAGCTGTGTCATATTCATGTAATTCCAAATATTTTCAGTCCTATCAGATCTCCAGCTTACTTTAAAAATTAATACCTGGTGATCCTGCCTTGAAGGTCTCATTTTCAGGCACTCCTGTTATGGGGTGACATCTGTCTTTCTTTTGTGCTGTTGTCACATAGTGGGAATTACAAGGGCCATGCTGAAACCCATTACACACGCATGTACCACCGTTGTCACCATCAGTAGGCTCAACAAAAGCAATAATGTGCATGTAGACCGGAAGCTTCCAACACCACCTTCTAAAATCGTGACCCTCTCACTTATCCAACCCAACCCCCAGACTAATCCCCAATACCAGAAGAAGATTTGCCTTTGCCAGGATCAATTCTTACAATTCAAGGCCATGATGATCGGAATTTTGGTTGCCTAGTAAATGTCTTTTTATTTAAATCGTTTATTCAAAGTCCTCCAGAAAAAAAAAAGATGTCTCCACTTAAATGCTCCTTTTCCTCTTCCATTACCCAAATTACACTTTTCTCATCCACTTGATCTTTGAAATCCTTCAGAGCTGAGAAGATTAATGTCAAAAACTTTTTGGAGTGTCCTTTTCCGAAAACGGTTGCGTCACCCTGACAGGTGTGCTCCTAAATCTGGGAACAAAACAAGAGCTTGTGGTCCTTCCCGTCTTTAATGAACGGCTCGTTGAATGTGTCACTTTTGGTGATTTGAAGGTGATTAATGGGAGACGTAAATGGCGCGGTCTCTCCGGGGGAATCACACCTGACTCCTTCACTCTTACAGCTTTATTTCTGTTGCTCAGCAACACTGCGTGAAGTTATCGTGGGAAGGGGATAGCGATCTGACAGCGAGGACCCACACCAGCCTGGTAAAAGAGACTTTGACAAGCAGCTCCGTCACTTTGTACCTAGCGAGGAATGTAGGCAAGATGACTCACAGCGTGATCGAAAATTCCCTTGCGTTCCGCCTTGCCAGCCAACAAAGGGAGCTGAATTCATTTCTCCGTTATAATAAAAACACGGGTCTCTGTTGCATAAATTTTTTTTTTTTAATGGAGGCACTGTGTGGTTCCCTGCAAGGATCCATTTCTAGAAAAAGCTGTATGTTCAACTATGTCCTTGGAAGGCTGATGCCTGAATGGGAGAGTCTCTGTTCAATATGATCAGCTGATGCATTTTCAGCTTTCTAATGAGGAAAGTTGCAGTGTCTGTGTCCCTTTAAAAGTAATTCACCCATAGGGATTCCCATTGCAGAGGATGCCTACAAATTTGTACCTTAACCACTTCCGGACCGCCGCACGCCGATATACGTCCTAACTTTGACGGGGATATCGTTGCTAGCTGCCATAACCCCAGTATCCTCGTGTTCGGCCGGCGATCTGTTTTCTGATAAGAGTGGTCTCTGCGGCGGATTTGCCGCTAGATCACTTTTATCGGCGGCGGGAGAGGCCCCCCTCCCGCCGCGCTCCGGTGCCCTCCACTGCTTATCGGATCCGTCTGCAGCGGTGGAGGCAATCAAATCTTCACCCTGGCTGGGCATGGAGATGAGTGAGGGGAAGATGGCCCCCCACCCGTCTCCATAACAATGCAGGGCAGAAGCCACGTCAAAACGCCACTTCCGCCCACAGCTCTTAAAGGGCCATTTTTTAAAATTATTTTTCTAAATGACAAATTTTTTTTAATTATTTATTTTATTTATTTTTTTATTGCATTTAAGTGTAAATCTTTTTGACCCCAGATCTCATATTTAAGAAATCCTGTCATGCTTTTTTTTTCTATTACAAGAGATGTTTACATTCCTTGTAAATGGAATAAAAGTGACACTTTTTTTTTTTAAACTATGTAAAAATAAAAGGTAAAAAGAAATAAGAAAAAAAAAACGCCCCATCCCGCCGAGCTTGCGTGCAGAAGCGAACGCATACGTGAGTAGCGCCCGCGTATGAAAACGGTGTTCAAAACCACACGTGATGTATTGCGGCGATCGGTAAAGCGAGAACAATAATTCTAGCCCTAGAGACCCCCTCTGTAACTTAAAACATACAACCTGTAGAGTTTTTTTAAACATCGCCTATGGAGATTTTTAAGGGTAAAAGTTTGTCGCCATTCCACGAGCGGGCGCAATTTTGAAGCGCAACATGTTGGGTATCAATTTACTCAGCGTAACATTATCTTTCACAATATAAAAAAAATTGGGCTAACTTTACTGTTGTCTTATTTTTTAATTCATAGCTGAGGCATAGTAAACTGTGTTTAAGATGCTTCAGTTGATGAGTGAGCGGGAAGCTTTGTACAGAGCTGTGCCTGTTCATTCACTCTGTGCTGCTGAGGCTGTAGAGATGGAGATAGAGGTGAAACATGAAGAAAGATTTGGTGATATTTCACCAAAGCCCCCCAATGGGGGTCCTAAAAAAAAAAGGAGATGGTAAAAAAATAAATTAAAAAATGAATGCGAACGGGGTCACAAAGGTTGCACTTGTGACCGGCCCTGGTGTTCCGCCACCATGGGGGGGGGGGGCCTCCAAGACAGCAGGAAGGGGGCCTGCTGCGGGACCGTAATAAAGGGTCTCATGATGGGGGTAAAAGGCCCCCCCCCCCCCGAAATCAGCAGGAAGGGCACCGCCTCGGGACCAAGGGGGCCCTTCATGGTTTCTTGCATCAGGCCTCTGAAGATTTTAGTTACGCCTCTTCCCTGCAGTACAGGACCCTTATATCTCCTGTTCTCTAATAAAGTGTAAACTCTGTGTAACAGGGCCCTAATTGCCTCTGTGCTAATTTATAGGGCAAGTGCTCTTGTGCAGGACCATTCATACATCCTTCTCTATTAGAGGGTAAGCCTTGTGGTAAAGGATCCCACATATCTCCTGTTCTGGTTTAGAGTGTAAGACCTGCAGTATAGGACTCTCATATCCCTGTTCTCTATTATGGAGTGTAAACTCTCTGTAACAGGACCCTCATAACATCTGTTCTATATTTTAGGACCCCTCATACATTCTTCTCGATTAGAGGGTAAGCCCTATTGTGCAGGACCCCTCATACTACCTTTTCTCTGTTGGAGTATAAAATCTGTTGTGCAGGTCCCTCAAACCTCCTGTTCACTATTAGAATGTAAGGACCCATATACCTCTTATTCTATATTTGAGTATAACCCCTGTGGTACAGGTCCCTTTAACCTTTTGTTCTTGATTGGAGTGTAAACCCTGCAGTACAGGACCCCTACACCTCCTGTTCTCTATTAGAGGGTAAACCTTATAGTATAGAACTTTCATACCTCTTGTTCTCTAGTAGAGTGTAAGCTCTGCAGTACAGGACTTTTATACCTCCTGTTCTCTATTAGAGGGTAAACCTTATGGTATAGAACTTTAATACCTTGAAATAAAAGCTGCAATTGGAATAAATTCCAAACTAAATATTATCCTCCGAGGGTGGTCATGGATTCCCTCTATTTATTCTATAAATGTATTAATTTGTCTACTCCTATAATTAGCTAGTCTATTAAGGCCCCTTTCACACGATCGGACCGTTCAGGTCTGCCTGTCAGTTTTGACGGCGGACCTGAACGGGCGCTCCATGTTAGTCTATGGAGCGTCGGATGTCAGCGGAGACATGTCCGCTGACATCCGACCCGGTCCGATCCGCTGAAGAGCAGACGGATAGCCCTACGTCCAGGTCCGTCGCTATCGGATCGGGTGAGATCTGACGAAAACGGACACGCTGTCCGTTTTCGTCCGATCCCTCCATAGGCAGCAGCAGCGCCTGACAAGCCCCTCCTCGCTCAGTGAGCAGAGAGGGACCTGTCATCCGCCGGCTCAGCGGAGGACAACGGACAGATCTCCCGCTGAGCCGGCGGACCGAGGCGGGCTCCGTAGAAATGGAGCCCGACTCGTGTGAAAGGGGCCTAAAACTCTGATAGTTACTGTTGATAGCACAATAATCTAAGGTTAGCTATGAAAACAAACACACTGCCTAATAAAACAACGTCTTATTTATTTCCCAAGAAAATAGGAAAATGCTAACATGAAAACACTAAAGGAAGATATTACAAAGCATATAACACAAGAACATCAAAGATATTTATCAAGGCTGTCCTATAGATCCGGTATCCTCAGCTGTGCTCAAGATAGTAGCAGAGAGAGCCATGAGGCTCAAAAATGGTAGAGAGGGAGCTCTCTGACTCGTTCAGCCCTTTTATACTTCAATCATACACCATCCAGACCAAAGCCCATTGACATCCCATCTAGACTTTTGACGAATCACAGTATTTATGGGGCAGTCCTCCTCAATATATTATATTACTGTCCATCCTGCTGTATTGGCCTCTAGGGGCAGCATTGTCCATGTATCATGTCTCTGTATCCCGGGTCAATCTTCAAAGCCTGTTGGTCCTTTGATCTTTGTAACCCATCATCAATTATCCTGGCCGCCATGGCCCTCTTTGATTATTATTATTATTATTATTATTATTATTATTATTATTATACAGGATTTATATAGTGCCGACAGTTTACGCAGCGCTTTAGATTACACCCGAGGGTCCGGAGCCAAGCTTTTGTTCAGCCTTGATGGAGGCCTGATCTCTGAATATTCTGATATGCTACAAAGCTTTGATATGCAACTTGTTACATCCCAGGCAGACCTTAGGAATGTGAAGGTCTGGTATAGCCATCGTTCATATTTCAAACACCTCTTGTATCATTAACTAAAACATGTTGCCTTCCAACATACCTCTTGTTCTCTAGTAGAGTGTAAGCTCCGCAGTACAGGACCTCTATACCTCCTGTTCTCTATTAGAGGGTAAACTTTATGGTATAGAACTTTCATGCCTCTTGTTTTCCAGTAGAGTGTAAGCTCTGCAGTACAGGACCCTTCTACTTCCTGTTCTCTATTAGAGGGTTAACTTTAAGGTATAGAACTTTCATACCTTTTGTTCTCTACTAGAGTGCAAGCTCTGCAGCACAGGACCCTTATACCTCTTGTTCTATATTCAAGCACCACATAACCCCTGTGGTGCAGGTCCCTCCTATCTCTTTCGGATCCTAAAGACCTCAGAAGCGCCTGGAAATGATTACTATGCAGAGGTGGTGTGAGTTTCCTGATACTCCCGATTGACTCTACTCTAACAGACTGAATGTTTTCTGGTCTTTTTTTTTTTTTTTCTTCTGTAATCTTGTAATATCTGACAGTTCTCTAAACACGAGTTGAAAGAGCGGCTTGCGTAAGAAGTTGTTGTGCCTTGTTTATCGTTTGGGAATTCCATTAGCATATCTTATTTCTGTGTCTGCGTGATTCCACCGGCTTAGAAGTGAAATCCCCCCCGGACCAGACGATGAGAACGGCGTCGGATCGCCCACCGCTGTCGGAATCGCCAGCTATTAGTATCCAAAGTGATTGCATGCTGATGATAGAAGCTCGGGGTCTGCTGGGGCACCGCGGTTGGATGTCGGCATGCTTGTACAAGACCTCTATATCTATTTGTTAACCTGGAACTCCAACTAAAACTTTTTGAATTCTTCTTTTTTTTTTTTTTTTTCCAACTCATCAGGAAGCGAGAAGAAGGGAATATAGAACGAAATAAATCCTGATAAAGCTTTTAACCCTTCTCTGCTCCTGCCTGAACTGCCATAAAAAATGAGTGGGATTTATGCATTCTCGTCCTGAAAAAAAATAGATGGCGAGTTTACATACGAATGCCTTATATACCTGTATTTACAACTGTTGTTTTAATAAAAAAATGTAATAACCCTTTAAAGGGCAGAATCTGGTTAGTCGCTACAAGATAAGGACATGGCAGAATTGGCATGTTGCATTCAACAGCCAGTACTGCCGTTCAGAGAGGCCCATTCAAGAGAATAGGGTCATGCCATGACTACCCTGCAACCACAGCAATGCATGAGATTAGGGTGCAGTGGTGCTGCATTTTGTGGGTTAAAACAGGCAATAAGTAGGTGGATCGTTTTTCAAAGGAGTGGTTGTGTTAGACCGCACATGTGTAGGTTCACAATTGTGTGGGTCACGTGGCACGCGCTTGCGCAGGCACAGCACCCCATTCACGTGAATGGGCCGCTGTAGGTATGAGAAGCGCAGGGAAAAATGTCCCCAGCCTTTTCTTTTAAAAAAGGCAGCCGCATGGAACGACATGGCTCTGCGGCACCTTGCAGTTTTGCGCACTCAAAAACATGCCACATTGGCTGATGCATGGGGTGCTATTAGGAATTAATGGCATCCTCATGCATCTGCTAAAGAGCAGCACATTTTGCCTACAGGTCAGGAACACCCACAATTTTGCAAGCATTCTTGACCCTCACAAGTGTGAGCCTAGCCTAAGGTTCTACTGCCCACCCCCCTCCCCCCCCCCCAACCTCTAGCGTGAAAGAACCCCAACTGTCACCGTCCTGCATCCATTAGACAAAACCCGGATATAGTAGGCTTTAATTTTGGTACACTTCAGGAAAAAAAGGCCAGGGTGGTTCCAGAACTTCCACATCTCCCATCCTGTTTTTGGGCAATCAACATCTACAGAGTCTATGATGATTGGATTAATTAGCGGGTTATGTTCCCATCACTGATAAGAACTGAAATGGTGGCTTGGAGAATCTATGAAACATCTTCAACATAACAGAACCAGTCCAGTTGAATGTGACCATCTACTACTAGATGTACCATGACGTGGATATATGAGCTTCTTCACAGACACATTACTCTTTACGCTCCATTGCTGTATCAGGAGACTTGTGCAGTGTAATCACCTACAAACTAAGATTGTTTCCCTGGGTCAGTTTAGAGGTGACTATCTGTATTATGAATATATTGGGCCTTTACGGGTGTTAAGTGCCTCCTGCAGTAACAATAGAGATAAATTATCTCTAAATTAACTTCAAGCAAATACATGCACATGCCCCCTACATGAAGTCCATACACAACCAGGCACATCGTTATTCTTAGCTGCATCTTGCACATAACTTGCAAGTTAGAGTTTTTATTTTCTCTCTTTTAGTGAGTGCCATAACTCTTCTGATCGGATCAAGGTCCGGGTGTGGGACGAGGATGACGATATTAAGTCACGAGTGAAGCAGAGGCTGAAGAGAGAATCGGACGACTTCCTTGGGCAGACGATTATTGAAGTGCGGACGCTGAGCGGGGAGATGGATGTTTGGTATAATCTAGGTGAGCTCCATCATACATGCTGATATATCTCTGCCTGGGTCACCATGGATCCCTGTATCCTCCTCTCTCTTCTCTTATCCTTCTCTCTCATGCTTGGGTGATTGTAGAGGAGCGGCCGATATCCAAAAAGAAGGCCATCTCACTTGGTGAATTTTATAGTAGTTTAAGAAGCTAAAGTCTCTATTGGTATAGATTACATATAGACTAAATATGGTGTTTCATCATCCAATTAGAAGGAAGGAGACTGGTAGATCGGTCCCCCCCCAGTCACCCATAAAGAGGAAATTTTGAAGGACTATCTCGGTACCAACTTATACTCAAGATTTGATGAAAGATATTCAATTCTTTATTGATACAAAAACCTATAAATACAGTATATCAAAATACTTATTGAAAAACATTATAAAAAATGCATGGTAACAATCCATTTGTATCACCAACACTCATGTCCCCTGTTAAGGATTAGGATATGCTGGATTCCCACGGATATCATTGTTCTCAACATGTTTCGTGGAGTTCTACCACTTCATCAGGAGAATATCTGTAATCATGACAGTAAACACCAAATATCACAATATATGGAAAAGGTTCAACAACCAATAATAGAGTAGAAAGGGGGGGGGGAGAGAGCAGTGTCACTTACCCAGGACCCAAGCCTAGCCAGAATCAAAAGCACCATCAGGGTTCCCCCACGGCGGCCATGGGGAAGTGCAAAAATGGACAGGCATCTATATTGAGTAATGACAATGTATGAGTGGAGAATATTCAACCATAGAACAATTGGAAAGCAAAAGGAGAAGGGGGTTTGGGGAAGGGGGGGGGGGGAGTGGAGACAGAATGAGGGGGGTTTGAAAATAGGGGGAAAAAAGAAAAAAAAAGAGGAGGGGGTAAGAATACAACAGAACAAGGAGAAGGGGGGGTAAAGAGAGGGAAGAGGGGGGGGGGATAGGGGGGGAGGGAGGAAGGGAAAGGATAAAGGCACGGACTGATGATAAGGGGGGGGGGAGGAACCAATTGGATATCAAGAGTAGCTAACCTTGTAGTAGGTTATTGGACATAAAAGTAAACAAGTAGAGCCAAATGCGTTTCAGGCGGAATTGCCTCCCCCTTCCTCAGGGCTGTATTTCTTTGAGAATGGTTACATTTTGAGAGGGTTATATTCGATCAGCAGCAGGTCATCGAATATAGCCCTCTCAAAATGTAACAGTTCTCCAAGAAATACAACCCTGAAGAAGGGGGAGGCAATTCCCCAAAAACGCGTTGGCTCTTCTTGTTTACTTTTATGTCCAACAAACAACTATAAAATTCATCAAGTGAGACCTTCTTCTTTTTTTGGATATTGGGCGCTCCTCTCCAATCACCCAAGTTTTCACTGCCGGTAACGCCTCCATTGTCATTATTGGACCCCAATGGAGTCTATCACTTACCACCTACAATTGGGTTACAACCCATTGGAAGCTATTTCTTCTATACCTTCCACACAGTAACGTGTCGCTAGGCAGTCTCAAGCGGCACCAGTCCAGCACTGTGTTCCCCTCAAACTTCTCTCTCCTGGAACTTAGCTGTTTGCCTGCAGAGACATGACTTTATTTTTTTGTGGTGGGAAGGAGTGGATGGGTTAGTGTGGAAGAGTAATGCTGAGGTTGGCCTTTGTAGTACATTTTGGAGCAAGGAAACCTTTGAGAGGCAGAGATCTCCCTGAACAACATGAGAGATCGAAGATCATTGGGGTTTAACGCCCTTTTTTTTCTTTCTTCTTTTTTGCTAAGAAATTAACTAGCAAGGCCTAACTAAATAGTAAGCAAAACTTAGAAAAACATAATAAAATGAATGTCACTGTAAAAATATAAACTTGGCCTACCCTGAAAGTGGACAGTGTCAGTCAGTAGAGCAGTGGAAGGTGTTAGTAGTTCATTTTTATTTTTTTATTCTTAATATTTTTTTACAATTTTTTTTAGCAGTACTGTTGGGGAGCTTTGGTTAAATATCAGACCCCTGATGTCTCTCTTTTATAGACAGATAAAGAACATTGACGACACATTTTTCAATCTCCATCTCTGCAGTCTCTGTTGCACAGAACGAATGAACAGGAAGAACTCCGCACGGTCTCCCTGTTCATTGAAAAACTGAAGCGTCGTAAACAGTTTACTATGCTTCAGTTGTGAATAAACACAGCAAGTGATCAGTACTGATCACTAACCGTGTTCTATCAGAAAAGGAAGGAGCTGGTAAATAACATTATTTATGAGTGAACACAGTGAGTGATCGGTACTGATCACTAATGCCCCGTACACACGGTCGGACTTTGTTCGGACATTCCGACAACAAAATCCTAGGTTTTTTTCCGACGGATGTTGGCTCAAACTTGTCTTGCATACACACGGTCACACAAAGTTGTTGGAAAATCCGATCGCTCTGAACGCGGTGACGTAAAACACGTACGTCGGGACTATAAACGGGCAGTGGCCAATAGCTTTCATCTCTTTATTTATTCTAAACATGCGTGGCACTTTGTCCGTTGGATTTGTGTACACACGATCGGAATTTCCGACAACGGATTTTGTTGTCGGAAAATTTTATATCCTGCTCTCAAACTTTGTGTGTCGGAAAATAAGATGGAAAATGTCCGATGGAGCCCACACACGGTCGGAATTTCCAACAACACGCTCCGATCGGACATTTTCCATTGGAAAATCTGACCGTGTGTACGGGGCATAACTGTGTTCTATCAGAAAAGGAAGGAGCTGATAAATAACGTTAATTATGAATGAACACAGTGAGTGATCGGTACTGATCTCTAAATGTGTTCCATCCAAAAAGACAGGAGCTAGTAGATTTTTGTATACCAATATATACCAATATAATGCTGCGCCATTAAAATGTAATCATACGGTAACCGTACTAAATCATAATATTACTGGCTGCAGTTAAATAGTGGTGGTGAGATATTCTATTTCTAAAAGAATATCTCACCACCACTATTTAACTGCAGCCAGTAATATTATGGTTTAGTACGGTTACCGTATGATCACATTTGGATAGCGCAGCATTATATTGGTATAAAACTTTTTGGCACAAGCATATGGGACGTGATCAATGCTAGCAGCTGTCCTTTAATCATCTCTAATTATCATTTGGATTTTCACATGGTAGCTCGCAAGATTCTGCTTGTTTTTTAGGAGCTAGTGAATAACATTACTTATGACTGAACAAAGTGAGTGATCGGTACTGATCTCTAAATGCGTTCCATCAGAAAAGGAAGGAGCTGGTAAATAACCTTATTTATGAATGAACACAGTGAGTGATCGGTACTGATCTAGCACTGTTTTCAATCAGAAAAGGAGGATGCTGGTAAATAACCATATTTATGGGGATACAAGAAGCTGGTTATGGTTCCCTTGATTGGGATCCGGAACATTTAAGCCTTCCTCAGCAATTGGAGGTAAAATGACTGGCAAACCTATATAATGTCAGGTTATGTGCATTTGCAGCCCATCTATGAACTTGCAGCGGCAGTACCTACACCTTCTAAATCTTTTCCCAGCAGCTAATGGCAAATTCTAATCCAAGGAAAGAGAGAAGTGACAGGAACCACTCCTAGGCAGAATTTCATTGTATGTACTGGCTGGCTGCCTGGTGTCTTTCTTTGCTGCTAAAGACTTAACACACCCAAAGCTTGCTGCCTCTTGAGAATAAAGCATTGGAATGTATTTCTTTTATGGCAGCCAATCATTTTTTCCTCTTTTCTGCTGATAACGTAGGTTAGGAGACACTGATCAGTTGGTTAGGAGGAAACCATGTTTTGCCAGTTAGACCCTTCATATTCCAAGCTCATTATAATTTCTCCCATAAAGGTGTATCTAGGAAAAAAAAAGACACAGCCATCAAATAGCTTTCCATATTGCCTAATAACTGCTGCATGGTTTGCTGTGCCCGGAGTGCTGCTTTAGTTACCCACTGTCAGCAGATTCCTGGTTGTCATTGTGGGTGCTGAGTCTCACGCTACGGTGTGTGTTTGAGTCATCCTGTCATCGGCAAACCCGATAATAAGAAACCATTCCCCATCCCCGCACTATTCATCTGCTCATTAGGGAGCCTTACGTGGGAGTGCTCCGCGTTGTCGTGTGCGCTCAGACACCCAGAATCCTCCGCTCCTGTCAGACGCCGCGTGTGCACCATCGGAATGAGCTCTACAACTTCCTAATGAGATGTTTTAGCTTCATGAATTATTTCATCTCTAGAGGAGATACTAAATGTAATTATGCAGACATTATTATTCTTCAGACTGAACCCTTGAATGCCCAAAGTCGAATCTACTGCCAACTTTTCATCTTTGGATGTGCACGCTTTTTCTGATATCCTGAAATCCGGTGCTGGGAACCAATCAGAGAGGTCCTAGTTACAGGGCATTCTGGACCTTACCTGTGTTCCTGGCAATGAATGAAACCCATGTGTGGTCATTCTGCAAATCCCTTGTAGGACTATTTCTACAGTGGAACAACTTTTAAAGTGGTTGTAAACCTCTGAAATGAAAAATAAACAAAGCATATCCTTCTATAGTTTGTATTTACCTTGATCCACTGTAACGACAATTCACTTTTATGCTGGCCTCCCCAGACACATACACTTACCTGTCTTTTGATCCCCGACCCCTTGGAGTCACACTAAAGCCCTTTATAATCTGAATTGCCAGAATGGTAGTTTACAAAGGGCTGTAGACTTGCTGTGTGACAGCATTGACTGGCCCAGCACTGTCACATGATCCTCCATACCCAGAAGTATAGAGTATTTCCTTCAGCTACTCAAATGGTGCAGGTGAGATGGAAAGGTGTGTGTTTGTTCTCTACATAGATTTCTATCTATAGATCTTTATATCACTAGAGGGATCACCAGCAGGAGGAAGGAGGTCCTGATTTCTCTATATAGATCTTTATATCACTAGAGGGATCACCATCAGGAAGAAGGAGGTCCTGATTCCTCTATATAGATCTTTATATCACTAGAGGCATCACCAGCAGGAAGAAGGAGGTCCTAATTCCTCTATATAGATCTTTACATCACTAGAGGGATCACCAGCAGGAGGAAGGAGGTCCTTATTCCTCTATATAGATCATTACATCACTAGAGGGATCACCAGCAGGAGGAAGGAGGTCCTTATTCCTCTATATAGATCATTACATCACTAGAGGGATCACCAGCCGGAGGAAGGAGGTCCTTATTCCTCTATATAGATCATTATATCACTAGAGGGATCACCAGCAGGAGGAAGGGGGTCCTGATTCCTCTATATAGATCTTTACATCACTAGAGGGATCACCAGCAGGAGGAAGGAAGTCCTTATTCCTCTATATAGATCATTACATCACTAGAGGGATCACCAGCAGGAGGAAGGAGGTCCTGATTCCTCTATATAGATCATTACATGACTAGAGGGATCACCGGCAGGAGGAAGGGGGTCCTGATTCCTCTATATAGATCATTACATGACTAGAGGGATCACCGGCAGGAAGAAGGGGGTCCTGATTCCTCTATATAGATCTTTAGATCACTAGAGGGATCACCGGCAGGAGGAAGGGGGTCCTGATTCCTCTATATAGATCATTACATGACTAGAGGGATCACCAGCAGGAGGTCCTGATTCCTCTATATAGATCTTTAGTGATCCTCATCAGGAGGAAGACCTATCAGGAGAGACCTCAGGAACTCGATATGTGTCCAGTCTTCAGGAAAGAAGGGAAATGGGGGACATGATTGGAACCTTTTAATACATAAAGTGGATGAATAAAGTTCAAGAGGAGTGGATTTTTAATATGAAGCCATAATCAAGAACATGGGGACAGGGCCTTAAACACCAGGAGGAACGTTCAAAACTAACCATAAAAAGTATTCTTTTACCGAAAGAGTAGTTGATGCTTGGAATAGACTTGCAGCAGAGGTAGTAAGTCAGTCAACAGTAAGTGAATTGAAACATGCTTGGGGCAAACATAGATCTATACAGTACTCAGATGAAACAAAAACAAAGGGACAGACTTATAGACTTAATTGATCACTTTGGGGGTTTTTTGGTTTATTTTTTTTATTTTTTTGCCGTCACTCCTCTGTGTTTCCTTGTTGATATGTAATTTTAATCCCTAGAGTTGCCAGACCTGGCGGATTTCTGCAGTTTTCTTTCAAGGGAGACCTGGCACCACCTTTGTTGCAAAGCTGCTGAATCCTCCCCCACAATGGTTTTTGTCTGATTTTTGTTCTCTTCAAGCTTTTCCTCCAGCCCAATGGTATCTGGTAACGTTCTGCGGGGGCTTTACCTGATAAACCAATTCTAACATCTCATTCCTCCCTGTATTTATTCTCCTTAGAGAAAAGAACAGACAAGTCCGCCGTCTCAGGTGCCATCCGCTTGCAGATCAGTGTGGAGATAAAGGGAGAAGAGAAGGTGGCCCCGTACCATGTCCAGTACACGTGTCTCCACGAGGTAAGTGGCCTTTGTTATGTCTGCTTGGAATGGTCACAGTGGCCTGGATCTAGGGTGGTTGAACCCTCCGGGGGGGGGTTGGTTTGGTTCAGATTGCTGAACTAACCTATCCATTTAATGATTTCCCAAAACTGTTCATTTCATGGCACACCGTTAAATGTTAACTGTCACAGTTGCTTGTGCTCTCAGCCGAAATGTCAATCCAGTGGCATAACTGATCACATATACAGCACCGTGACAACAGTAGATCAAATAGTGGCTAAAATGGCAGCTTCCTTGGCTATAAAGGATAGAAAGGTTTCATTCCATTTTAATTTACCCCATTCTTATGTTCTTTTAAACAAATTATCACCAAAGATTCATATGAACGTTAAAAGAGAACTTCCTGCTTTAGAATGTCAATTACTTAGCCTTACTTTATAGTTATAGGTGTATGCATGCTCCAGATTCGAGACCACCCCCCCAAATTAGATGGGTGTCAAAAATGATTCTGCTCCACCAATGTTCCCCCCCAGACTGTTGATTGGGCAATAAAGGAGCAGCAGCAGACTCTTGCAGTCATCCTTCTTACCCCCCACCCTATTAGCATGTTCACAGAGTGACAGCACCATATAAAGCAGGCTGAATGGCTCAATGTCATCCCTACCCCTCTCATAGTGTGAGTGCTGTGGTGTTTACTATTGCAAAGACAGATTTGCATTCTTATACTAGCTGCAGTCCCCTCCAAAAGCCCCTGTTCTGGTTGGGTCAGTCACAACTCATACAGCAGTCAGCCCATGTGAAAGAGTGACAAGACAGCCCAACAGGGAGCCAGGGACAGAGCGTTGTCCCCTATAACAGGAAGTGTGTGAATGAGGACCTATATGGCATGATCACCAGGCAAACTGTTAATATAATAAAATCTGAAATGCCTTTTTAAAAATATGGTATAGGCCGACTTGAATATAAGCCGAGGCACCTGATTTTATCACAAAAAACTGGGAAAACATATTGACTCGAGTATAAGCCTAGGGTGGGAAATGCAGCAGCTACTGGGTAAATAATTCCCATTTGCAGCCTCACTGCACCCATTTGAAGCCTCACTGCACCCATTTGAAGCCTCACTGCACCCATTTGCAGCCTCACTGTGCCCATTTGCAGCCTCACTGCGCCCATTTGCAGCCTCACTGTGCCCATTTGCAGCCTCACTGTGCCCATTTGCAGCCTCACTGTGCCCATTTGCAGCCTCACTGTGCCCATTTGCAGCCTCACTGTGCCCATTTGCAGCCTCACTGCGCCCATTTGCAGCCTCACTGCGCCCATTTGCAGCCTCACTGCGCCCATTTGCAGCCTCACTGCGCCCATTTGCAGCCTCACTGCGCCCATTTGCAGCCTCACTGTGCCCATTTGCAGCCTCACTGTGCCCATCTGCAGCCTCACTGTGCCCATCTGCAGCTGTACCTTTGATAGCTAAAATAGTGGGTGTCTCCCGCTGTGTCATGCAGTCTGTTTGGCGGCCGTCCATTGTAACAAAGCCCCGCCTCCTCCTCGTCCGTGATAGACGGAACACTGCTTCAGTTGCCCAGCATTGTATCAGTGTTCCGTCTATCACAGACGAGGAGGAGGCGGGGCTTTATTACTATGGAAGGCTGCCGAACAGACTGCATGACACAGCGGGAGACACCCACTGTTTTAGCTATCAAAGGTACAGCTGCAGATGGACACAGTGAGGCTGCACCCTCACTTGAGACCCTCACTCCAGTATAAGCCGAGGGGGGGTTTCAGCCTTAAAATGTGCTGAAAAACTCAGCTTGTACTCGAATATATTTGGCACTTTACTCATTGAGCAATTTGTGAGCAAATTCCTGCTCTTTCCTATATAAAGAAATCTTGATGTCCAAATTCCACATCCGCAGCTCTTCGCTGGCCGAGCAAACTTCTCCCCAAGCCGGTATTCAGAGAATACGGAAGCTATTATCTCAAGGGCTCCCCGTCCTTTGAGTAACAGTTCATAAATGACGGAGGACACAGAGGATAATTGATGTATAACTGACGGAGACGTGATCCTGTGCATTAGGGATTCATCATACATGCCGAGCAGCCTGCAGCGTTCTACGCACAGTGAAGGTCCTCCGGTATGGAATGATATTACAGTACACACCGCACGGCTCAAGGTTAAAGACAACTCTGCTCCTTCTTTGTGTCTGAAATGCCATCGTATCATTTTCAGACTCTCATACTTCTGGGGTTTAGAGGAACACCTGGTGCCCTTAAACACCCAACTGGTCACTTGGTTTGGTTTCTAAATGCTTTGAATATAACTGGCTATGAATATTGTGAGATGGTTGATCCAGGGATTGTTCAATTACCCTATGGCGCTAGTGCATTTGGCATTTATTGTGCAGCCCCCGGGGTCCCTGCAGGGTGTAGTATTCTATGGTTGGTGCTTATTAAAGCCAGTGAAGGAAAAATATTTTGTAGACTCGCTTTTTTTTTATTTATTTATTTTATTTGCTGTCAAGCTCTTTATGTTTTAATTTTATAAAGGATCTTGCTGGAAGAGATATCAAATGGGGTACAAGTGATTTTTTAGTGGACCGTATGTGAAGGCATTGGATATTTTTTGTAATAGCCATGGCCTCTAGAAGTGTATGACTGTATGTCTGCAGTCTCCAACAACTCCTATACCATCTTAGCAGTTTCTGACTATCTTCTGTAGTGTGTCTGCAGCTTCTAACCATCATCTCCTGTAGCATGTCTGCAGACTCTAAACATCTCCTGCAGCATGCATCCAGTCTTTGACCATCTCCTGCAGCATGCCTCCAGTCTCTGACCGTCTCCTGCAGCGTGCCTCCAGTCTCTGACCGTCTCCTGCAGCGGGCCTCCAATCTTTGACCGTCTCCTGCAGTGCGCCTCCAGTCTTTGACCATCTCCTGCAGCGTGCCTCCAGTCTCTGACCATCTCCTGCAGCCTGCCTCCAATCTCTGACCATCTCCTGCAGCGTGCCTCCTGTCTTTGACCGTCTCCTGCAGCGTGCCTCCAGTCTCTGACCATCTCCTGCAGCGTGCCTCCAGTCTCTGACCATCTCCTGCAGTGTGCCTCCAGTCTCTGACCGTCTCCTGCAGCGTGCCTCCTGTCTTTGACCGTCTCCTGCAGCGTGCCTCCAGTCTTTGACCATCTCCTGCAGCGTGCCTCCAGTCTCTGACCATCTCCTGCAGCGTGCCTCCAGTCTCTGACCATCTCCTGCAGCGTGCCTCCAGTCTCTGACCATCTTCTTTTGTATCTCTGAAGTCTCTTGAAAGGTTTCTGTAGCATTTCATTCACTACATATTATGTCCATCCCTTTGGCCATGTCAGAGGCCCTGAGGGGTACTTGAGACTCCCTTTATCAAGCAAGTTGAGCCCTGCTGCTTTAGGCGATTAGAAAAATGATTTTTGCTCCCTTTTTGAGCAAATTGAGTCCCACTTTATAAGGTTTAACTTAATCATACATTCTGAGTATTCATAGACCATGAGCTATAGGCTGCTACTTCTAGGTGATTGGAAACTGGCAAAGCTTTGGTGGACCTGACCCCACTCTGGGAGTCTTCGTTATTTTGCTATTGTCCCCAGGTGATGGATATCTTTTTCTGCCTTACAGAGAAATCCTTCTGTGCTTAACTAGTTTATTATTTTACTCTGAGTTCCTCAATACAACTTTTCACTAACAATAATAGAGGCAGTGCATCTGGATTGGTGCAACCTCTGTGGTCGTGTGTCTTCCTGCGAATGTTGGGAAGTGGATTGGGCCCTGCAGGTCATTGCGAGTTTGAAAAACCTCAATACAAGTGGATATCCTCATTCCCTTTCCTTTGGGGAAAAGGGGGCAGAAGTGTCACCTGTTACTCCACCTTGATGGATCACATTGGTTCAGTTACGATATCAAGGACAATCAGATATTTCCCGGTATTTCAGTTTTAGTGAGACATGAGGAAGTTTCTGTGTCCAGCCTTGAAGTAGATGTGTACAAAGTCACTAAAACCTCATATACGCTTTAACATGCGGATGTAATTTCAAATGCTGCATTATAGTTTTCAAAATGTAGCTTTTATTAAACTAATACCTGGAGATCCTACCCTAAATGTCCTTGTTGAGGCACTTCCTGATATAGGGCTCAATGAAATTGACTGTTATAAGCAATCATAATCATAGTTTAAAAAAAAATCCCAATCATCTCCCCAGTGTGGAAAAGAAAAAGGTAACAGCACTCTCTGCAGGGACAACCCAATCCATACACCAGGTCCACTCACAAGTGCCGAGGCTCGATATCCCAACACACTCGAATTCAACAATATTAAGAAGAGGCGGCAAGACTGTAATCCTTGAAGTGTCGTTTATTGGTACATCAGAGTGACAATAAAACAATAATGCTGACGCGTTTTGGCAGTGGCCTTAGTCGTAGCTACGACTAAGGCTATTGATGAAACGCGTCAACATTATTGTTTCCTTGGTACTCTGATGTACCAATAAAGGACACTTCTTACTATTATCACCTCCCCAGAGTAGTAAAGTGTTTATATGGTAACACTGTATTGCTCTGGTCAGAGTATGTAAAAAAATAAAAAAAAGTAATGAACATTAAAAAAAATATATAAAAATTCAATCAGCAAGCACGGGCCACTGTTTTCATAAAAATATAAAACAAATTCATAAAAACTGCTACACTGTATAATATTGCTGGGTGTGTGTTTTGTTTTTAGTTTTACCGTATATACTCGAGTATAAGTCGAATTTTTCAGCACATTTTTTAGTGCTGAAAGTGCCCCCCTCGACTTATACTCGAGTCAAGCACTTTTCTGAAGCAAAAAATTTCATTTTCCGAACCGACTTTGGGGCCCCGTATCTCAGGGCCACTTGATGCTAGAAACTCCAAATTTGGTGTGCAAACCCAGTGGACCTGGTACCACAACATATCCAAAGCTGAAGTTCCTAGCACTAAGTGGCCCCGAGATACGGGGCCCCAAAATCGGTTCGGAAAATGTCATTCTCTGCTGCAGAAAAGTGCTTGACATTTTCTGAACCGACTTTGGGGCCCCATATCTCAGGGCCACTTGGTGCTAGGAACCCCAAATTTGGTGTGCAAACCCAGTGGAACTGGTTCCACAACATATCCAAAGCTGAAGTTTTTAGCTCTAAGTGGCCCTGAGATACAGGGCCCCCAAACCGGTTAGGAAAATGTCATTCTCTGCTGTAGAAAAGTGCTTCACATTTTCTGAACTGATTTTTGGGGCCCTGTATCTCGGGGCCACTTGGTGCTAAAAACCCCAGCTTTGGAAATTTTATGGTGCTAGTTCCACTGGGTTTGCACACCAAATTTGGGGTTCTTAGCACTAAGTGGCCCTGAGATACAGGGCCCCAAATTCGGTCAACTGTGTCCATCTGCTGCAATGTCATTTCGGGACCCTTTGGGTTCAGAGACCCCAAATTTTGGCTGCAGCTAGGGGGCATCTAGGAACCCTTAACTACCGAATTTGAAGTTCAGGGGACCTATGGCTGCAAATGGGCACAGTGAGGCGGCAAATGGGCACAGTGATGCTGCAAATGGGTATTGTTGACCCTCTTTTCCACTTACAGTAGCTGTGCATTTCTCACCCTCGTCTTATACTCGGGTCAATAAGTTTTTCCCATTTTTTTGTGGTAAATTAGGGCCTCGACTTATACTCGGAACGACTTATACTCGAGTATATACGGTATTTAAATCCTGCAGCAGACTCGGCTCTCTGGCTGTTTTTGGGGGACATTCTTACCAAACAGTGGATTAAATTAACGCTAACGGCCTAAGTGGTGTCCTTGGCAGGCCGGTGACATGGAAATTATTGTAATGTCTTGGTTGAATTGTTGGGGACCAGCCTGAGCCGCCCCCCCCCCCTCCTCTGAATGAAGACTTATTACAGAACTCATTACAGAGGCTCTCTTTCAGCTCGGCGTCAGAAGTAGATGATCTCACTATGTCGGCACCATTAATGAACCAGCGACCATCTTTTATTAGATGGCTTTAAAGCCTTCGTGACTCAGAAGAGTCCTCTTCAGTGAACCCAATGAATTAATTGGAGAGAAGACATTGTTGCAGAATAAAACTAATTCTTCGCTTCCTAATGGGGATCGTTCTCTTGATTTCAAGCTTTGCTTTTAAAGTTAAAAAAAAATAAAAACTTTATTATTTTTAATTGAGCAGCTTATTAAAGTGTGTTGCTGGAGAACCAGTCCTGTTTAGTTAAAATATAATCCAGGTTTATTGAAAATATATATTTCTATAGATCTATATCTATAGATATATATATATATATATATATATATATATATATATATATATATATATATATATATATATATATATATCTATGCCACACTTTTTTATTAACCACTTCAGCCCCAGAAGGATTTACCCACTTCCTGACCAGGCCATCTTTTTCTATACTGCACTGCGTCGCTTTAACGCTTTAACTGACATTTGTGCGGTCGTGCGACTCTGTACCCAAACAAAATTGGTTTATCAGATTAGTATTGGAGCTGGGAGACTCTAATAAATGCACCACCTCCTTTATATATGACAAGACAATGTATACCCAGAGAGCAAAGGATTGGAGTTTTTAGGTGCAGAAAAATCCAATCGAAATCAAATTTACAAAAAAAATATAGAAATTTTATTACATAGATGATATAAAACAATTTGTAAAATTTGGGCCATATCAACCCAATAGTCAAGGTACAAAAGTGTGATTGGCTCTACATGTTTCACCACAAACGTGGCTTCTTCGTGAGCTTTTGTAGGACTTTGTTGTTTAATATTTACCACCTTTCAAAGTGATCTTGGTTCCAATTGATCCCCTAGCCCAGTGGTCTACAAACTGCGGCCGGGGGCCAGAGGTGGCCCTTTGCTTGCGTTTTCTGGCCCTTGGGTCACTTCTCCCACTGACATACTATTCTGCCAACCTACATCAACAATGGGGCATCGTTTCTCCCATTGACACCAACAAAGGGGCATTATTCCTCCCAATGACACCAACGATGGGGCACTCTTCCTCCCAATGATACCAATGATTGGGGACTCTTCCTCCCAATGATACCAACAATGGGGCGCTATTCAACCCAATGATACCAACGATGGGGCGCTATTCCTACCAATGATACCAATGTTGGGTCGCTATTCCTCCCAATGATACCAACGATGGGACGCTACTCTTCCCAATGATACCAACGATGGGACGCTATTCTTCCCAATGATACCAACGATAGGACGCTATTCCTCCCAATGATACCAGCGATGGGACGCTATTCCTCCCAATGATACCAACGATGGGACGCTATTCCTCCCAATGATGCCAACGATGGGACGCTATTCCTCCCAATGATACCAACGATGGGACGCTATTCCTCCCAATGATACCAACGATGGGACACTATTCCTCCCAATGATATCAACGATGGGACGCTATTCCTCCCAATGATACCAACGATGGGACGCTATTCCTCCCAATGATACCAACGATGGGACGCTATTCCTCCCAATGATACCAACGATGGGACACTATTCCTCCCAATGATATCAACGATGGGACGCTATTCCTCCCAATGATACCAATGATGGGACGCTATTCCTCCCAATGATACCAACGATGGGACGCTATTCCTCCCAATGATACCAACGATGGGACGCTATTCCTCCCAATGATACCAACGATGGGACGCTATTCTTCCCAATGATACCAATGTTGGGTCGCTATTCCTCCCAATGATACCAACGACGGAGCGCTATTCCTCCCAATCATACCAACGATGGGGCGCTATTCCTCCCAATGATACCATCGATGGGGCACTATTCCTCCCAATGATTGCAAATGTAGTGATGTTTACTCCCACTAATGCCAGGAAAATTTCCACTTCCGCTGGCCATAGTCCGGCCTGCCTGAAGTCTGAAGGACAATAAACTGGCCCTTTGTTTAGAAAGTTTGGAGACCCCCTGTTCTAGACCCATCAAGAAGTTTAATGAGGAACGTCTGTGCCAAAAAAAGAGAAGAAAGGGCAATTTCCCTATAGTAGCATCTAATGTTTTAAGGAAGTTTAGCAAATCAATCAATCAATATTTAAATCCTTTTCGGAATTTATGCTTCCTCTGGTGCCAACAATTTCTCTGAGCACTTCCCTCTTTGTTTACCACTGTTCCTAGGCTCAGTGTCAGTATGACACCTCTTTAACCAGTGAGGATTGAAAGACTTTTTTTCAATCACAAGGGATTAACCCTTTTAGACAAGTTAAGAGCCTGACTGGTGACAGGGTAGATGGCCACAGCTGTGAAAAGATTTTCAATCTTCACTGGTTAAAGAGGTGTCACGCTGACACTGAGCCAAGGAACAGTGGTAAACTGAATGAGAGAAGTGCTCAGATGGCACAATTACCATGAGAAATTGCTGGCATCAGAGGACGTATGCATTCCGAAAAGGATTTAGATACTGATCGATCGATTTGCTAAACTCCTTAAAACATTAGGTGCTGCTATGGGGAAATTGCCCTTTCTTCTCTTTTTTTTTTGGCACAGACATTCCTCATTAAACTTCTTGATGGGTCTAGGGCAGTGATGGCGAACCTTGGCACCCTAGATGTTTTGGAACTACATTTCCCATGATGCCCATGCATTCTGCAATGTATTTGAGCATCATGGGAAATGTAGTTCCAAAACATCTGGGGTGCCAAGGTTCGCCATCACTGGTCTAGGGGATCAATTGAAACCAAGATCACTTTGAAAGATGGTAAATATTAAATAATAAGGTCCTACAAAAGCTCCAGAAGAAGCCACGTTTGTGGTGAAACATGGAGAGGCAATCACACTTTTGTACCTTGACTACTGAGTTGATATGGCCCGAATTTTACAAATTGTTTTATATTATCTATGTAATAAAATTTCTATATATTTTTTTTGTAAATTTGATTTTGATTGATTTTTCTGCACCTTAAAACTCCAATCCATTGCTTTCTGGGTATACATTGTTTTGTCAGACAAAATTGATCTATTTTCCCCCACAAATGGAGCTTTCTTTTGGTGGTATTTGATCACCTCTGTTTTTTGTGCTATAAACAAAAAAAGACCGACAATTTTGAAAAAAAAAAACACTATTTTTTATTTTCTGCTATAAAACGCATCCAATAACAAAAATTTAAAAAAATCGAATTTCTTCATCAATTTAGGCCAATTTGTATTCTTCTACATATTTTTGGTTAAAAAAAAATCGCAATAAGCATATATTGATTGGTTTGTGCAAAACTTATAGCATCTACAAAATAGGGGATAGATTTATGGGACTTTTTTATTTATATTTTTACTAGTAATGGCAGTGATCTGTGATTTTTAGCTGGACTGCGACATTGCGGCAGACAATTTGGACACCTGACATTTTTTACACTTTTTTGGGAACCAGTGACATTATTACAGTGATCAGTGCTAAAAACATGCACTGACATTGTACTAATATCATGGCAGGGAAGGGGTTAACAGGGGCGATCAGGGGGTTAAATGTGTTCTAACTGTGTAGGGGGATGGGCTGCCTGGGACAACACACAGATCCGTCTTCCTGCATAGCAGAACGACAAGATCTCTGTGCCATTCCCTGTCAGAATGGAGATCTGCTTTGTTTACACAGGCAGATCCCCATTCTGTCACAGTGGGGAACGCTTGCGGGTGGTCGGCGGATATAGAGTCCGCCAGACCCACTGATTGGCTCCCCCCCTCCGCTGGCCCACAGATCGCCGTGTATGAACCCGACGTACACCTACGGCAATTTGCACAGCCGAGCCAACCTGCCCGCAGTATAACTGCGGCGGCAAGTGATTGTTAACGCTCACCTTTGTAAAACAACCCAATCAGTTTAAAATAGAACTGAAGGGCAAAACATTTGTGTATAGATATAAAAATCCAATATAAATTCCCTTTTTTTTTTTTTTTTTTTTCCCTTTTCTTGATCACATTCCATCTGTTCTCAGCTGCATAAGAGCTGGGGGGAGGAGAAACAGCAGCTCACTGATCTTCCCAGTGAATGACTGTGCAGGGGGGTGGTCTTAGGGACAAGTTTATCTGCAGTCTTCTCTTCTCTACATTTGTTCAAAGCACAGAAATCTAAAGCTTGTTTGAGAGGTAGGGGGAAAAAAAAAAAAGGGGGGCGGAGAGCTGAAGTTACACTCTGCAGAGCTCAGTGAGGAGAGCTCTGAGAGCTGATTGGAGGGAAGGGACCCGTCCTCCTTCACACAGCACACAGGAATAGAGCTGAGGCTGTCAATCAGCTGGAGGTCCCTGCCATGTTTTTTTTCATGGTGTCAGGAAAACTTGTCAGAAGTGACTCATGCTGATAGCAGAGGAAGGAGGCAGCAGACAGAAATGACACTTAGTGCTCTGGATTGAGACAAATACACACTATAGATCAGGGATATACAATTATCGGACCTCAAAACTACAAGTCCCATCATGCCTCTGCCTTTGGGTGTCATGCTTGTGGCTGTCAGAGTCTTGCTATGCCTCATGGGACTTGTAGTTGTGCAACAGCTGGAGGTCCACTAATTGCATATCCCTGCTGTAGAGGGATAGGCTTTGTTCATATTTCATGTGCGAGGTTTACAACCACTTTACAATACTCCCTGGACCATTCAAATGATTGCTGTCTCTTCTCCCTGCAGAACCTGTTCCATCACCTGACGGACATACAGGGGAGCGGGGTGGTGAAGATCCCGGAGGCCAAGGGTGACGACGCCTGGAAAGTTTACTTTGATGAGACCGCACAGGAGATTGTGGATGAGTTTGCAATGCGTTATGGGATTGAATCCATCTATCAAGCCATGACGTGAGTATTGTATTCTATGTTAGTATGTGGGTGTAACATTGTCTACGCTGTTTAGTAGTGGGAGGGGGTGATGGTGGAGGGGTCCGGGGGGATGGGGGGGGGGGGCATTTTCTACACTGTAAAGTCAATTGTTTTCTTTAAAAAAATGAATCCGTCTTCATATTCATCACAATGATTTAAAGCTTAACTCCGGGATCAGCCAATATTTAAATTAATTCGTTATGTGTGTTCTTCTTGAATCCCGATGTGCTTTGTGTGTTTCTTCCAAATCTGTACAGTAATCCAGTGTGAGACTTCCTGTTCTTTATGAATTGCTAAATCAGTATTGTACTGTACTGTATATATATATATATACAGTATATAGTTGTGCTCATAAGTTTACATACCCTGGTAGAATTTATGATTTCTTGGCCATTTTTCAGAGAATACAAATGATAGCACAAAAACGTTTCTTTCGCTCATGGTTTGTGTTTGGCTGAAGCCATTTATTATCAACCAACTGTGTTTACTCTTTTTAAATCATAATGGCAACATAAACTACCCAAATGACCCTGATCAAAAGTTTACATACCCTGGTGATTTTGGCCTGATAACATACACAAGTTGACACAAAGGGGTTTGGATGGCTATTAAAGGTAACTATCCTCACCTGTGATCCGTTTGCTTGTAATTAGTGTGTGTGTATAAAAGGTCAATGAGTTTCTGGACTCCTGACAGACCCTTACATCTTCCATCCAGTGCTGCACTGATGTTTCTGGATTCTGAGTCATGGGGAAAGCAAAAGAATTGTCAAAGGATCTGCGGGAAAAGGTAGTTGAACTGTATAAAACAGGAAAGGGATATAAAAAGATATCCAAGGAATTGAGAATGCCAATCAGTAGTGTTCAAACTCTAATCAAGAAGTGGAAAATGAGGGGTTCTGTTGAAACCAAACCACGGTCAGGTAGACCAACTAAAATTTCAGCCACAACTGACAGGAAAATTGTTCGGGATGCAAAGAAAAACCCACAAATATCTTCAGGTGAAATACAGGACTCTCTGAAAACGTGTGGTGTGGCTGTTTCAAGATGCACAATAAGGAGGCACTTGAAGAAAGATGGGCTGCATGGTCGAGTCGCCAGAAGAAAACCATTACTACGAAAATGTCACAAATTATCCCGCTTACAATACGCCAAACAGCACAGAGACAAGCCTCAAACCTTCTGGCACAAAGTCATTTGGAGTGATGAGACCAAAATTGAGCTTTTTGACCACAACCATAAATGCTACATTTGGAGAGGAGTCAACAAGACCTATGATGAAAGGTCAACCATTCCTACTGTGAAACATGGAGGTGGATCGCTGATGTTTTGGGGATGTGTGAGCTACAAAGGCACAGGAAATTTGGTCAAAATTCATTGCAAATTGAATGCTGTATGTTGTCAAAAAATACTGGAGGAACCTTTGCATTCATTAGCCAGGAAGCTGCGCATGGGACGTACTTGGACATTCCAACATGACAATGATCCAAAACACAAGGCCATGTCAACCTGTCATTGGCTACAGGAGAATAAAGTGAAGGTTCTGGAGTGGCCATCTCAGTCTCCTGACCTCAATATCATTGAGCCACTCTGGGGAGATCTCAAACGTGCTGTTCATGCAAGACAGCCCAAGAATTTACAGGAACTGGAGGCTTTTTGCCAAGAGGAATGGGCAGCTTTACCATCTGAGAAGATAAAGAGCCTCATCCACAAATACCACAAAAGACTTCAAGCTGTCATTGATGTTAAAGGGGGCAATACAGGGTATTAAGAACTGGGGTGTGTAAACTTTTGATCAGGGTCAGTTGAGTAGTTTCTGTTGTCATTATGATTGAACACAGTTGACTGATAATAAATGGCTTCAGCCAAACACTAACCATGAGTGAAAGAAAAGTTTTTGTGTTATCATTCATATTCACTGAAAAATGGACAAAAAAAATCATAAATTCTTCCAGGGTATGTAAACTTATGAGCACAACTGTGTGTGTATGTATGTATGTATATGTATATATATATAATGTGTGTGTGTATTCTATATAAAATATGTATGTGTGTATATAGCTATGTGTGTGTTTACATGCATGTTTATGTATGTATATTACTTTTAGTCCTGACTTCTATTCCTGTATAGTTAAAGCTGCTTTTTATGGCTTGTTCATAATATCAGCAAGAATATGCCACTCCCTTGTAAAGCGATCCATGTGCAGATCGCTTTTTGGAGACATTTGATAGGCGGTGAAGAGACATGCATATTGCCTCCTCACCTCCTGATTTAACCCCCCTAAATGCAGCATCACCACACCCCATCGGCATGCAATACACAGTTGTGGGGTGGTTGCAGTATGGCCCCATTCACTTGGGAGTATATTTCCAGCCACAACATGTTTACACCCCCAGCTGCTGGCTTTGAAGCTGAAGAGGCAGCAGTTGGTTAAAACGCAGTTCAAGCGTGTGATTTTTACCTCCCCCCATCCTCACATGTGAACAAGCCCTTAGTTCACATCTGTGCAGCTGCATGCTTGTGTATAGGACCGCCTATTCATTTTAGTCAGCTGCCCCACAAAAACACAGGGAAAGAATTCCCTTATCTTTTTTTTTTTTTTTATTGCGCTGCACCGAAAATGCATGGGGTACCATTAAGAATTAATGACACCCCTGCCTGTCTGCTAAAGAGCAGTGCATTTGTCGCCGTGTCGGGAACGTGCACAATTTTGCACGCATTCTGCGACATGCAGTATTGTGAATTTAGCCTAAAAGTGGGGGGGCCTTGAGACTGAAAATACTTTTCAAGAAGGGGGAGGGGAAAGAGCAGCATACTGATCTTCCCACGTAAAGGCTGTGCAGGGGGTGTGGCGAGGGGGTGCGTATCAGGATAAGTCTGATGATTGGAGGAGAGCAGGCTGAATTTCCAGAAAAGCTAGAGAACTGACCACTCTGTGCTCTAATAGTTACATAGTAGGTGAGGTTGAAAAAAGACACAAGTCCATCAAGTCCAACCTATGTGTGTGATTATATGTCAGTATTACATTATATATCCCTGTATGTTGCGGTCATTCAGGTGATTATCTAATAGTTTCTTGAAGCTATCAATGCTCCCCGCTGAGACCACCGCCTGTGGAAGGGAATTTCACATCCTTGCCGCTCTTACAGTAAAGAACCCTCTACGTAGTTTAAGGTTAAACCTCTTTTCTTCTTTATTTTATAGTGGCCACGTGTCTTGTTAAACGCCCTTCCGCAAAAAAGTTTTATCCCTATTGTGGGGTCACTAGTACGCTATCTGTATATTGAAATCATATCCCCTCTCAAGCGTCTCTTCTCCAGAGAGAATAAGTTCAGTGCTCACAACCTTTCCTCATAACTAAGATCCTCCAGACCCTTTATTAGCTTTGTTGCCCTTCTTTGTACTCGCTCCATTTCCAGTACATCCCTCCTGAGGACTGGTGCCCAGAACTGGACAGCATACTCCAGGTGCGGCCGGACCAGAGTCTTATAGAGCAGGAGAATTATCGTTTTATCTCCGGAATTAATCCCCTTTTTTAATGCATGCCAATATTCTGTTTGCTTTGTTAGCAGCAGCTTGGCATTGCATTCCATTGCTGAGCCTATCATCTACCAGGTCCTTTTCCATCCTAGATTCCCCCAGAGGTTCTCCCCCCAGTCTATAGATTGCATTCAGATTTTTGCCACCCAAATGCATTATTTTACATTTTTCTACATTGAACCTCATTTGCCATGTAGTCGCCCACCCCATTAATTTGTTCAGATCTTTTTGCAAGGTTTCCACATCCTGCGGAGAAGTTATTGTCCTGCTTAGCTTAGTATCGTCTGCAAATACAGAGATTGAACTCTTTATCCCATCCTCCGGATCGTTTATGAACAAATTAAATAGGATTGGTCCCAGCACAGAACCTTGGGGACCCCACTACCCACCCCTGACCATTCTGAGTACTCCCCATTTATCACCACCCTCTGAACTCGCCCTTGTAGCCAGTTTTTAATCCATGTACTCACCCTATGGTCCATGCCAACGGACCTTATTTTGTACAGTAAACGTTTATGGGGAACTGTGTCAAATGCTTTTGCAAAATCCAGATACACCACGTCTACGGGCCTTCCTTTATCTAGATGGCAACTCACCTCCTCATAGAAGGTTAATAGATTGGTTTGGCAAGAACGATTCTTCATGAATCCATGCTGATTACTGCTAATGATACCATTCTCATTACTAAAATCTTGTATATAGTCCCTTATCATCCCCTCCAAGAGCTTACATACTATTGATGTTAGGCTAACTGGTCTGTAATTCCCAGGGATGTATTTTGGCCCTTTTTTAAATATTGGTGCTACATTGGCTTTTCTCCAATCAGCTGGCACCATTCCAGTCAGTAGACTGTCTGTAAAAATTAGGAACAATGGTCTGGCAATTATTTGACTGAGTTCCCTAAGTACCCTCGGATGCAAGCCATCTGGTCCCGGTGATTTATTAATGTTTTTCGAGTCTAATCCAGTCTGTCCTCTGTTAACCATGGAGGTGCTTCCTGTGTTGTGTCATGAGGATAAATACTGCAGTTTTGGTTACTGAAGCCCCCCGATTCACTTGTGAAAACTGAGGAGAAGAATAAATTCAATACCTTCACCATCTCCCCATCCTTTGTAACCAGATGTCCTTCCTCATTCTTTATGGGGCCAATATGGTCTGTTCTCCCTCTTTTACTGTTTATATACTTAAAACATTTCTTGGGGTTATTTTTGTTCTCCTCCACTATATCTCATGCCTAGGGTGGTCAGTTTTTTAATAGAAAAGCAGAGGGACTGGCAGGAGCGCCAGGGATTTATCACAAAGGAAGCAATACAAAGAGAAGAGGAGATGTTTTCATACAGGTACATGGTGCAGCAGGCACATATCAGGAATATGAAATGTTGGGTTTACAAGCACTCTAATAGAGATGTCACCCCGCTGGCTGTGCAGTGCAGCAGACATGTGTAAATCACAAGACTAGCCGTGCAGCACTACTAGTCCCTCAGCAGGTAAAATGTGTATTTTGGCATCCTAATACATTTTCCCACTTACTATGTTTTTTCTTCCCAGCCTGTAATCCCTCGCCCTGTGGTGACAATGATTGATTTCACCGCCGCGATTGTTGGATAAGGCGTGTAATATAGAGACGTCTGGGCGGCGATCGGCTCCCCGTGCGGTGGAATTATTATCCCTGCATTGTTTCTTGTATCATTTACATGGCAGTGATAGGAGGAAATAAATCCCGTCACTCTTTTATCTGCTATTAAGTGACACGATTCTCTGCAGAAAAGTGTTATTCACGCCGCAGGCGGGGGAGCCAGAAATAGATCTTCTCATTAGCCGTATACAGCGCACAGTGCGGGGGCAGACCGAGCGCCCATCCACGCCGGACATCTGTCTTCATACAGAAGGTCCTCCATATACAAAGGTGTCATACAGGAGTGTCATACCGAACATGGAGCTCACTGTCATATATTGCAGAATAAGGCAGCCCAGACAGGATTTGTTTTATTTTATTCTGGCTGGAGAGATTGGCCTATGCCAGTCTCTTCATACCTGTGATCAGCCTATGCCAGTCTCTTCATACCTGTGATCAGCCTATGACAGTCTCTTCATACATGTGATCAGCCTATGACAGTCTCTTCATACATGTGATCAGCCTATGACAGTCTCTTCACACCTGTGATCAGCCTATGACAGTCTCTTCACACCTGTGATCAGCCTATGACAGTCTCTTCATACATGTGATCAGCCTATGACAGTCTCTTCACACCTGTGATCAGCCTATGACAGTCTCTTCATACATGTGATCAGCCTATGACAGTCTCTTCACACCTGTGATCAGCCTATGACAGTCTCTTCATACATGTGATCAGCCTATGACAGTCTCTTCACACCTGTGATCAGCCTATGACAGTCTCTTTATACATGTGATCAGCCTATGACAGTCTCTTCATACATGTGATCAGCCTATGACAGTCTCTTCATACATGTGATCAGCCTATGCCAGTCTCTTCATACATGTGATCAGCCTATGCCAGTCTCTTCACACCTGTGATCAGCCTATGACAGTCTCTTCATACATGTGATCAGCCTATGACAGTCTCTTCACACCTGTGATCAGCCTATGACAGTCTCTTCATACATGTGATCAGCCTATGACAGTCTCTTCATACATGTGATCAGCCTATGACAGTCTCTTCACACCTGTGATCAGCCTATGACAGTCTCTTCATACATGTGATCAGCCTATGACAGTCTCTTCATACCTGTGATCAGCCTATGACAGTCTCTTCATACATGTGATCAGCCTATGCCAGTCTCTTCATACCTGTGATCAGCCTATGACAGTCTCTTCATACATGTGATCAGCCTATGCCAGTCTCTTCATACATGTGATCAGCCTATGACAGTCTCTTCATACATGTGATCAGCCTATGACAGTCTCTTCATACATGTGATCAGCCTATGACAGTCTCTTCATACATGTGATCAACTAGCCTGCCCATAGATGGCAGCTGCATTCGTTTTCTTTTTTTTAGGCTCCCACCCTCCCCTAATTTTTACCAGGTGTTTCTGTCAAGTAACACTCCTCCTGTCCTAAGGGGCAGCACCTATTTGGGAAGCAGTGCAGTGTTGTCACTCTAGTATGGTGCTACTACAAAACCTTCCTCTATCTCCATTGCTGATGTGTATGAAGAGACTGTCAGAGGCGGATCACATACTGGAAGAGACTGATCACGTGTATAAAGAAACTGGAAGAGACTGATCGTGTGTATAAAGAGAGTGTCAGAGACTGATCACGTGTATAAAGAGACTGTCGGACACTGATCACGTACTGCAAGAGACTGATCGTGTGTATAAAGAGACTGTCAGAGACTGATTGCATATATAAATGGACTGTTGGAGACTGCTCACATGTATGAAGGGACTGTCAGAGACTCTTTATGTGTATGAAGAGACTGTCATAGGCTGATCACAGGGATGAAGAGAATGTCATAGGCTGATCACATGTATGAAGAGACTGTCATAGGCTGATCACAGGGATGAAGAGACTGTCAGAGGCTGATCACATGTATGAAGAGACTGTCATAGGCTGATCACATACGGGAAGAGACTGTCAGAGACTGCTCACATCTTGAGTCTTGTGAGCAGTGACTAGTAGGGAGTCGCCCGGTTTGGTGAGTATTATGTAAGTGGAACAGATAAGGAATTCCCCATTACTGATGACGGTGTCGTGGGTGGATGATGGACGGTGTCGTGGGTGGATGATGGACGGTGTCGTGGGTGGATGATGGACGGTGTCGTGGGTGGATGATGAAAGGTGTTGTGGGTGGATGATGGACGGTGTCGTGGGTGGATGATGAAAGGTGTTGTGGGTGGATGATGGACGGTGTCGTGGGTGGATGATAGACGGTGTCATGGGTGGATGATGGACGGTGTCGGGGGTGGGTGATGGACGGTGTCGGGGGTGGGTGATGGACGGTGTCGGGGGTGGGTGATGGACGGTGTCGGGGGTGGGTGATGGACGGTGTCGGGGGTGGGTGATGGACGGTGTCGGGGGTGGGTGATGGACGGTGTCGGGGGTGGGTGATGGACGGTGTCGTGGGTGGATGATGGACGGTGTCGTGGGTGGGTGATGGACGGTGTCGTGGGTGGGTGATGGACGGTGTCGTGGGTGGGTGATGGACGGTGTCGTGGGTGGGTGATGGACGGTGTCGTGGGTGGATGATGGACGGTGTCGGGGGTGGATGATGGACGGTGTTGGGGTGGATGATGAACGCTTGGGGCTCACATCTTGAGTCTTGTGAGCAGTGAATAGTAGGGAGTTGCCCGGTTTGCTGGGTATTATGTAAGTGGAACAGTTGAGGAATTCCCCATTACTGATGATGGATCTCGGGGTGGATGATGAACGGTGTCTGGGTGTATGATGAACGGTGTCTGGGTGTATGATGAACGGTGTCTGGGTGTATGATGAACGGTGTCTGGGTGTATGATGAAGGGTGTCTGGGTGTATGATGAACGGTGTCTGGGTGTATGATGAACGGTGTCTGGGTGTATGATGAACGGTGTCTGGGTGTATGATGAACGGTGTCTGGGTGTATGATGAACGGTGTCTGGGTGTATGATGAACGGTGTCTGGGTGTATGATGAACGGTGTCTGGGTGTATGATGAACGGTGTCTGGGTGTATGATGAACGGTGTCTGGGTGTATGATGAACGGTGTCTGGGTGTATGATGAACGGTGTCTGGGTGTATGATGAACGGTGTCTGGGTGTATGATGAACGGTGTCTGGGTGTATGATGAACGGTGTCTGGGTGGATGATGGACGTCGTCTGGGTGTATGATGAACGGTGTCTGGGTGTATGATGGACGTCGTCTGGGTGTATGATGGACGTCGTCTGGGTGGATGATGGACGTCGTCTGGGTGTATGATGGACGTCGTCTGGGTGGATGATGGACGTCGTCTGGGTGGATGATGGACGTCGTCTGGGTGGATGATGGACGTCGTCTGGGTGGATGATGGACGTCGTCGGGGTGGATGATGGACGGTGTCTGGGTGGATGATGGACGGTGTCTGGGTGGATGATGGACGGTGTCTGGGTGGATGATGGACGGTGTCTGGGTGGATGATGGACGGTGTCTGGGTGGATGATGGACGGTGTCTGGGTGGATGATGGACGGTGTCTGGGTGGATGATGGACGGTGTCTGGGTGGATGATGGACGGTGTCTGGGTGGATGATGGACGGTGTCTGGGTGGATGATGGACGGTGTCTGGGTGGATGATGGACGGTGTCTGGGTGGATGATGGACGGTGTCTGGGTGGATGATGGACGGTGTCTGGGTGGATGATGGACGGTGTCTGGGTGGATGATGGACGGTGTCTGGGTGGATGATGGACGGTGTCTGGGTGGATGATGGACGGTGTCTGGGTGGATGATGGACGGTGTCTGGGTGGATGATGGACGGTGTCTGGGTGGATGATGGACGGTGTCTGGGTGGATGATGGACGGTGTCGGGGTGGGTGATGGACGTCGTCGGGGTGGATGATGGACGTCGTCGGGGTGGATGATGGACGTCGTCGGGGTGGATGATGGACGTCGTCGGGGTGGGTGATGGACAGTGTTTTGGGTGACTCATAGTCCTGACTTCCTCGCCATCCTCTGGGTTACGTGGCAAATAGCGAGCAAAATGGACAGCGCATCCTCCTGATGCATCCTAATGTAACTTTGTATGGATGGGCCGTGCCCGTCATCCGCTGACATTTCCACACACAAAGGTTCTTATTATCAATGATATACTCCGGAGGAGCTGATTAACCTCCGCTCAGTGGCGGGGACAATTAGAATGTCGGTGACATTTCCGTATAAGGCGAGGTGCCGCTTCTCTGGATAAACCATCCCCCGGCTTTCACCTTTTTCTGTCTAGACCAGATCTCAGACATTCTATTGGAGGGGGTTTGTGGCGTTCAGGATTTTTTGTACTTTTTGCTTATAGTTTTATCAGTAAAAATGATAAATGTGTAGAAAACGTGCCACTGGCAGTTCTTCTACATAAAATTAAGGAACATAGCTATCACCAGATGGTAAGAGGGTCTAAGAGTGAAACTCTGGGCATTTTCTTTTTTTAACAAATAATCCCCAACTGCTTCAAAATAAAACAAAAAAGCAGCTCTGTCTGTAGTACTCACTATGATGTGGCCCCAATGTTAATTCCTTTCCACCACTAGATGTCCTCAGTCTTCTAAATTGAATGACACCCCGGCATCACTTAACCAGGAAGTGATAATTCAGCTTATACGACTGAGGACATCTAGTGGTGGAAAGGAATAACACAGGGACTACGCTTTACTATGATGCCCTGTCCTCAGTCTTTCAGGTTGTGATGCTGGGTGTCATTCAGCTTGGAAGACTGAAGACATCTAGTGGTGGAAAGAAATAACACAGGACTACGCCTTAGTAGGTAATGCCAGGTCCATGACACCCTGTCCTCAGTCTTTCTGGTTAAGTGATGCTGGGCAGAATTCAACTTAGAAGACTGAGGACATCTAGTGGTGGAAATGAATAACACAGGGACCATGCTTTAGTAGATAATGCCAATAGGAAGCTCCTCGATGGGCGGGTCCATGACGCCCTGTCCTCAGTCTTTCTGTTAAGTGATGCTGGGTGTCATTCAACTGAGAAGACTGAAGACATGTAGCGGTGGGAAGGAATTAACACAGGGACATCACCACAGTGAGTATTGCGAAGTTGAATGGCGCCCAGCATCACTTAACCTGGAAGACTGAGAACAGGGCGTTATGGATCAGCCCTTTGAGGGGCATCCTGTTAGTAATACTCACTGCGGCACTGTCCCCGTGTTAATTCCTTTCCACCACTAAATGTCCTCAGTCTTCTAAGTTGAATGATGCCCAACATCACTTAACCTGGAAGATTAAGAACAGGGCGTCATGGACCCGCCCTTTAAGGGGCATCCAGTTAGTAATACTTTGACACTGTCCCTGTGTTAATTCCTTTTCACCACTAGATGTCCTCAGTCTTCTAAGTTGAATGACGCCCAGCGTCACCTAACCTGGAAGACTGAGAACAGGGCGTCGTGGACCCGCCCCTTAAAGGGGCATCCTGTTAGTAATGCTCACTGTGGAGCTGTCCCCCTGTTAATTCCGTTTCACCACTAGATACCGTCAGTCTTCTAAGTTGAATGACGCCCAGCATCACTTAACCTGGAAGACTGAGGACAGGGCGTCATGAACCTGCTTTGTGAGGGGCATTCCATTGGCCCTGCCCTCGGCATCATTGAGTACTGGTCAGTGGCTGGAGAAGATCCGAAGAGGACCCTGCATCTCATGTGACCGCCATAAAGACATATGATAAAAAATGTTTTTTAAAAACCCATACATGGGGCCAGAGCACTGTAGGGGGTATCAGGTTGGGTATGGATTTGTGTTTTAAAGAAAAACTCCACTTTTGCTAGAAAAAAATAGCCATATTCTCATACCCTATATGGGAATGCTTTTGTCTTCCTCTGGATTTAGATGGATTTAGGGTTCTAAAGGCACAAGGGAAGGTGGGGGTGGGGTGTTTACTAAAACTGAAGCAGTTGCATGCAGTGACCAGTCTGCTTCTATCTAGCTTGAGCTTGTTCAGTTAAAGCAGAGTCCTGCCCCCCCCCCCCCCCCCAAAAAAAATGAAAAGTCAGCAGCTACGCAAACTGTAGCTGCTGTCTTTTAATATTAGGACACTTGCCTGTCTTGGAATCCAGCGAGGACGGTACCCCCCCCCCTCCCCCGGTTCCCTACTGCGCATGTGTGAAGTGCGTTGAGCTTTCTTACTGGCCCGGCAGCAGGGGAAGAAGGAGGAAGGGGGCCAAACTTCTGATGTACCGTGCCGCGGCGAGGTCCAACAGAGGTGGGGACAGTGTCAAACAGGTACCCGCTCCCCTCTCCCCCCTGAAAGGGGAGAGGAATCAGATAAGCCGCAGTTACACTTTTGGGTGGAACTCCGCTTTAAGCTTTGAAAATGAAAGCTATATGCCAATTGGTTGCCATGCACAGTGTGTGTAACTCTCTTTAGTTGACCTCGATCATCCTATGTGAGTAGTAAAATATCTAATATTCTTTTTCTTTTCCCCCGTAGGCACTTTGCCTGCCTGTCCTCGAAGTACATGTGTCCGGGAGTTCCAGCCGTCATGAGCACCTTACTGGCCAACATCAATGCCTACTACGCTCACACCACGGCCTCCACCAACGTGTCTGCCTCTGACCGCTTCTCGGCCTCCAACTTCGGGGTGAGTTCCAGCAGCCCCCCCCCACTTGTTGTCCGCCCTCCATACAATGCGGTTTTCTGCTCGCAGCCCTTTATTGAACTACTGTGTCTTTTCTCGGTACAGAAAGAACGCTTCGTGAAGCTCCTGGATCAGCTGCACAATTCTCTGCGGATCGATCTCTCCATGTACAGGGTGAGTTCAGAAATAGCAGCAAACACAAAGAGATGATTGCAGATTGCCAGCGTTCCCTCGCCTCTCCCTGTAATCCCGCTGCGCGGCAAATGGCTGAATCCTCTGTGTAATTAACTATCTCCTGGAAGAAGATGTACAATCGGGGGCTCGGAGGATCCGCCAAGGGAAGAACGGAACCTGTGATTAGTGTGTGATACAAACCGCTCCAGCTCTAATATATTACTAGAGGCACTGCTATTGATGACAGGGTGTCTGGTGACAATTATAGAAATGGGAGTTACTTAAACCTAACTATAACCTGTCATATCGCTTCATTACACTTCCTGAAAGGGAGAAAATAGGCTCCTAGATTAAAGAGACTTATCAGAGGCTTCAAAATCAACTTGTCAGTCACTGTAAACTTATTGCCAACACCACAAAATGCCTTCATTAGCCACAAAAATGATATGTCTCTGTGCCTCTCTGAAGCTAGATTTACCTTCAGGGCTTATCCCTGCAACTTTCCATATTTCTGTCCAGTAAAAGTGCCTTTACTAGCCACATAGGTGGTCTCAATGGATGGTATAGCCTAGCCCTGAGGTCTTTGAGGTCAAGTCTCAGCTACAAAGTGACTCTTCATAAAAAAAACTCACTGCACTTAAAGAGGAGCTCCAGTCCCCCCCCCCCAAAAAAAATTGCTCCATCCTGACCTGAGTTGATTTTTCAGTTGGCAGGTACTGTAGCTGCTGACTTTTAATGTAAGGAAGGACATTTACCTATCCAGGGATCCAGCGCCATCCTCACCTGAGCCGATTCTTTCATCGACAAATGCTGTAGCTGCTGACTTTTAATGTAAGGATACTCACCTGTCCAGGGATCCAGCGCCATCCTCACCTGAGCTGATTCTTCAGTCGACTTTGGGTGCAGGCACCAGCATCTTAATTAAAGGAAACTGGCAGTGAAGCCTTTCAGCTTCCCACTGTGCATGCGAGCCGCACTGTGCTTTGTGAATGTTCCCGCAGTTATCTGGGGCCTGTGATGTGTCCCAGAAGGCTGCGGGGAAAGGGGGGGGCAGAACTTCTGTGAGCGGGTAGTTGTCTAGGTGCTGGTATAGACGAGGATGGTGCTGTCCAGGGATCCAGCACCATCCTCACCTGAGCTGATTCTTTAGTCGACAAATACTGTAGCTGTTGACTTTTAATGTAAGGACATAGTAAAGACACTTACCTATCCGGGGATCCAGCGCCATCCTCACCTGACCCAATTCTTCAGTCAACAAATACTGTAGCTGCTGACTTTTAATGTAAGGACAATGTAAGGACACTTACCTATCTGGGTATCCAGCGCCATTCTCACCTGAGCCAATTCTTTAGTCAACAAATACTGTAGCTGCTGACTTTTAATGTAAGGGCACTTGCCTGCCCAGGGATCCAGTGCCATCCTCATCTGAGCTGATTTTTCAGTCAGCTTTGGGTGCAGGCACCAGCATCTTAATTAAAGGAAACTAGCAGTGAAGCCTTGTGGCTTCCCACTGTGCATGTGCAAGCCGCACTGCGCTTTGTGAATGTTCCCGCAGTTATCTGGGGCCTGTGATGTGTCCCAGAAGGCTGCATGGAAAGGGGGGGCAGAACTTTCGTGAGCGGGTAGCTGTCCAGGCGCTGGTTCAGGCGAGGATTGTGCTGTCCAAGGATCCAGCACCACCCTCACCTGAGCTGATTCTTCATTCGACAAATACTGTAGCTGCTGACTTTTAATGTAAGGATACTTGCCTTTCCAGAGATCCAGCACCATCCTCACCTGAGCCGATTCTTCAGACAACTTCGGGTGCAGACACCAGCATCTTAATTAAGGGAAACTGGCAGTGAAGCCTTGTGGCTTCCCACTGTGCATGTGCGGGTCGCACTGTGCTTTGTGAATGGTCCTGCTGTTATCTGGGGCCTGTGATGTGTCCCAGAAGGCTGCGGAGGGGGGGGGGGCAGAGTAGAACTTCCGCACAAGGGTACCTGCCAAAGCCACAGGTACCTGCCCCCCCTCCCCAAAAAAGTGTGTATTGTTAGAGGAGGGGGGAGGATGCAAACAAGCAGAAGTTCTGCTTTGACCTGGATGTATGCTGTATTAGTGTGCAGGTGACGGGGCTATGTCTTGGGTTCCCGTATACCCTTTCAAATAGACTGTATGTAAAAAACAGGCACTCATCCCTAGGCTGTACAGTCCTCTTTATTAAATCACAGGATAAAATCCACGAATAAAACCTAGTCGACGCATTTCAGCCAAGGAAGGCCTTAGTCATCTAAGAGGTCTTTGAGGTCAAACCCTAAAAAAATGACTCTCCAAAAAAGAACTCACCATGCTCAGTCTGGATGGATTCAATATCCGTGTGCAGGTGATGGTGCTGCAGCTTGGGGCTCCTGTATAGACTCTATGAAAAAGCTGGCACTCATCTATGGGCTGATAGATAAAACAGTGTTGACACGTTTCAGCCACGGAAGGCCTTAGTCATCTAGAACTAAGACCATCCTTGGCTAAAACGTGTCAATACGGTTTAATCTTGGATTTTACCCTGTGACTTAATAAAAAGGATTGTACAGCCCATGTACAAACGCCAGCTACAAAGAGCGACTAGTTTCAGAGAGGCACACGGTGGAGTGTTTTGTGATTGCAAAATGTGAGTTTGGGTTCTGCTTTTAGGCAGAATCTAAATCGGGTACATACGGTACATTCCAGGTGAAACTAAACCATGTACAAGATCTTACAGTTTTTCCTTTAGAAAGCAGCAGCCTGCATAGAAAAGCCTGTCTCCTGCCAGCATGCAGGTAAGGAGCTTTGCTGTCTGTGTGGAAGCAGTGGTCTCTTTGCAGAAGTCAGACATGTCCACTACTGAGTCAGACCTGAAGAACTTTAGCTCAGACTCAGCGGTGTGGAGTGTCTGATCTTTGCAAGGAGGATAGTGCTTCCACAAAAGCATGCTGGAAGTGGCCAAACCTTTCTACTTACACTGTAGCTGCTTTCTCTGTGTGGAAGCAGTGGTCTCTCTGCAGAGGTCAGACAAGTCCACTACTGAGTCAAAGCTGGAGAACTTTAGCTCTGACTCAGCGGGGTGGAGTGTCGCACCTTTGCAAAGAGGGCACAGCTTCCACACAAGCATGCTGGCAGTGGCCAGGATTTTCTACGTAGACTGTGGCTGCTTCCTTCGTGTGGAAGCAGTGGTCTCTCTGCAGTGGTTTGACACACACAATGCTAAGTCAGAATACAGAGAGAATGAGGGAAAACCGAACAGTGGATAAAGGTACAATGCAATTTAGAGCTGCTGCCTCTACAAGTACAAATCCACTTAAGTGGAGTATACTAAAATGTGAATAAAAGCTTTTATTCACATAAGTCAGAATACAGACACAGCACACAAAAGGACTACAGTGAAACTCGTTCCCAACACTATTCTCACAAATGTCCCTTCCTCCTACCTATCCTGCCTACACTGTGTAAATAAGATCTGTATACTTACCTTTTTTTCAGTCTGATCACATGATCCCGCTACTCCCTGTCTGCGAGTGGCAGCTGTAGGGGAGAGGATGGAGCGCCGGCAGTGGCTGGGCCATAGGACCTATATGTGACGTCACCACCTGTCAAATTCACAGCCCCCCTGCAGATTGGGAGCTCTAGCTCTGACTCAGCAGGGGAGTGTCAGACCTTTGCAAAGAGACCACTGCTTCCACATAAGCAAGTGTGTTTCTCTGCAGCATGCTGGCAGTGGACAAGCTTTTTTTTCTCTTTCTTTGTGTGGAAGCAGTGGTCTCTCTGCAGAGGTTTGACACGCACACTGCTGAGTCAGGGCTAGAGCTCTCCAATTAGCAGGGAGTATGAGCTTTGCTATCAGCAGGAATTGCCTACCTTTACTGCCGGGAGATCCCCAGGCAATGCTTCCCCATGGGCAAGTCTCTTTAAAGACGCCTCTTAAGTTTGTTGGAAAATAAGAGATTCTAATGGGTGCAAGCACTCACTTTCGCCCACTAGAGGTAACCTAAATGGGGCCACTGATTCAAGGACAGAGGGTGGAGGAGTGTTTGTACCTTGTGTCTGTAGCAATCTCATACAGCAATGATCCTTTGATCCCCCTTATCACATCTCGCCCATGTCCCATCCTGCATTCCCCCAGAGCCGTCCTTCACTGAGAACAAGGCCACAGGAGAGCCTGACAATGCCGAGTGATGTGAAGCTTTACATTCATAATAGATGAGCCATCATGAAAGGGAATGTCTGTGTTTGATTCTTGCTTTATGTTGCAGACAACGGCTCGCTTTGTTGCTTTCTCACTCCATGTGCCCAATGGGGGGCAGCAGGAAAAGTAAAAACCACAAACAGACAAAGCACACAAAAGCATGAACGCCACCATTAAAGAGACCCTGTCACCAGACCATTCATTAAAAAAAAATTATAATCTTCCTATACGATAAGGGGTGGAGGAGCTGGGACAGCAAAGTCTAATTAGACTCTCTGAGAAGAAGTGAGGGCTGTGGCGTGCAAGGAGGGAGGGGGATGTGCTAGGGAACTGACTCGGAAGTCAAATTTCCTAGAAGGTTCAAAGGTACATTGCAAGTTGAGCTTTTAAATTTTCCCAATGGGGCCACGTGAGAAACTGGGACTAATGTGGAGGGCCAATCCAATATTTATAAATTCCCTCCACTGTTCTACATGCCTATGGCATATGACGTCCCTTCCACAGCAAGGCAGGAGTAAATACCGGCTAGTGGGGGCATAGTTTCTACTACTTACTGGTGGAGTGGGGGGCAAGCGGGACCTAGCAACACCTACCTACATGCCCTCATCCGCTTCACATCCTTGTTGCCTACCTCTTATGGTCCACCCCAGTCACTTTGAAGGGTCGTGCTGCCACTCCTACACATCCAATGCCAATTAAGGGCAAAAGTGTGACTGCTGCCATCTTGGCGACCGCGGTGGACCAACAAATGCAAAAGTACAGTTGCCGCCATCTTGTTGACTGGCCAGCTTGGATCCAGGGATTTCTGATTGACCTCATGAAAACAGGGACAGCCAAAAGGCCGTGTGGGGGGGGGCGTAAAATGTCTACGTATGTTTTAGAAGGCCAGCTGTGCCTTGTCCTTCTGATATCAGTCTTGTTAGCCACTATGATCATCGATCTTGCTATATGATAAGGGGTGGAGGAGCTGGGACAGCAAAGTCTAATTAGACTCTCCGAGAAGAAGTGAGGGCTGTGACGTGCAAGGAAGGAGGGGGATTTGCTAGGGAGGGCCAATCCAATATTTACAGTATATATTCCCTCCACTGTTCTACATGCCTATGGCATATGACGTCCCTTCCACAGCATGGCAGAAGTAAATACCGGCTAGTGGGGGCATAGTTTCTACTACTTACTGGTGGAGTGGGGAGCAAGCAGGACCTGGCAACACCTACCTACATGCCCTCATCCGCTTCATATCCTTGTTGCCCACCTCTTATGGTCCACCCCAGACAGATATCAGTGTTGTTAGCCACTGTGATCATCTCTTCTGCTCCAGTTCAGCCACACATGCCCCATCTTATTGTGCTAGAGAACACAGACAGAACAGTGGGGACATTGCAATCATTCACCCCTTGCATGACCACTGCCGTCCGTGACACCCCCGAGCGCCCTTCCCCCTCCTCTAACTGCAGCTGCGGGACTGGTACACTTACGCTGGATGGATCTTGGAGCTCTGGCTCGACCGTTCCTCAACCAATCTGTCTTCCTGTTCAATAATAAAACATTTACCATCTGTTCTGTACAGACTTCCAAAGGAGTTGGCCTGAAATGTTTATCAACACTTATGCGCATTGACGAGTAACTAAAGACAAAATAAAAAGAAATGCATTTGGTGTTTACATTGAATCACAGCTCTACTTCCTCCTACAGGGAATGGCGCAATGGTTTTTTATATTTACGTTTATGTTTTATTTTGATCAGTACGAAAAATATAAAGTAAAGTATGTTTGTTTGTTTTTTGTTTTTTTTACATATTCAGCCACTAGGTGGTGCTCTTGGCTCTGTGCCACTCTTTCCAGGCTCTTCATAGCTCCACTGGTGGGGGGAAAAAAAGCCAGTTGCTTACATATTTCAATAGCTCAAGCTGACTTTACACAACAACTTTTTTTTTTTTCAGAAGGCTGTGTGTAATGTTTCAGAATACAGTATCTGCAAGTAATTGCTGGCACCCTGCTTTAACATTGTACTTTTACAGAGCCTGATGTTTGCCCAGTGTGATACTGGGAGCCCCCCAAAAATTTTTACTTGCATAGGTCTCGGCAGCAACACCCCACATTATACATGGACTATTGCCTACTGGCAAGTCCATTTTCTTAGGGTCTCCTGTGACACACTGGTGAGTTGTGCAGGCCCAGTAGCCGTGCAGTTTAGCAACGAGGGTCTGCTTAGTACCAGGACAGGGTCATCTGGCACCCAGGTCAAGGAGCCAGAACTGCGCCACCCCCACTGTTAATACATTCTGTAGAATGGGTGTACCACACTGCATCGTTTTTTGATCCCCTTTCTCATCTGCAGGGGCATTTCTAGGTGGCAAAAAGACTAAAGCCGGCACGGGGGGTGCGTTAGTGGCGTGGGGTCTTTTGGCTGGGCGGTGGGGTTGTGTGGCGGGGGGTAAGCTCACTTGCTGGTTGCTGCCTGGCTTACCAGTGCCCATTAATGCTGACCACTAAACTCACCTGCCTGACACACTGACTATTACACTGACCTACCTACCTTACATACATGCACTGACCTACCTACCTGACATACACTGACCTACCTGACCAGGAGACAGACTTCGTGTGTCCTGCAGCAGCTCAGCTCAGCCGTGGTGTGCGGTGCGCCCATCATCATCACAGCAGGCAGCCAGAGGAGGAGAGGAGAGCCACCTGCCCGAGCACCGAGTGGGGATCTCAGTGATGAGGTGCGGCGGCCGCATTGTAATTCCCGCCTTCTGGAGCCTGCAGCGCCTATGATGGACGCGGTCCCGGCATTGGACCAGTGGGACATCCATCATAGGCGCTGCAGGCTCCAGAAGGCAGGGCCTGCTATGTCACTCGGCGGCGCTCAGGGCTAACAATACAATGGTGCTGAGACCCAGGATTTTTCGGGGACCCATTTGGGGCTCCAGCCCCCCCCCCCCCCCCCGATGCCACTGCTCATCTGCCCTCAGGGCTGCTGCCCCTCCTGCCCACCCCTTGTCCTGGCCCTGGTTCTGCTAGTCCTGCACAGGTTAATTTCACCGCAGTTTCACTAGACCTTCCTGCACACAAGTTGTGGTTTCTGTTTGGAGGTAAAAAAAAGGCAGTGTGTGCTACTCTTGGTAGTGGAAATAAAGCACTTCCATATATCCGTCACTGGGGGGAGGGCAGATACACAAATCGGCTCTGTAGGGGGAGGCAAGGATAGGTAACAAAGGAAGTACAGTAAGCTCAGAGGGTGTCTCCATCTTTGGGGACACTGACTGAAGCAAGGATGGGTTATTCAAATAAAAGAATGCATTTTATAAGTAGGTTGCTATATTTTTCCGGAATAGAATTCCTCTGTACCAGTACTGTGCTGGCTGCAATAGAGTGTCACATTGCTGCAAGTCAAAATTCAGATTTGTAAATCTTCAGCATAGCAAAGTGTGAAACTGCCGAGACATAGGCCTGGGGACATCTGTACGTCTCCCAAGAAGAGCCCTCTGCCGGTCTTTGGTTCCATATTTGGGTTATGTAAATGTTTGCTGAAGTTTGTTACTTTTTCTGAAAGTGGAAAAATGTTTCTAGTAGCAATAGCCAAAAAAAGAAATATATTATTAATGCACAGGGAGTCTTTTCAAAGGGGACCTGTACTCGGATGTTACCAGCGATGCTGAAATTAATAAATATTAGAAGAGCTGAAATAAATGATCCCCCTAGAGCAGCATTTCTCAAAATTTTTATCCCAGAGGAACCCATAAAATAATTTTCAGGTCTCGGGCAACCCTTACTAAAACCAAATGCCTCTTACATTGGTGGTCCATAAGAATGCCACCCTTACAGACAGCTAAAATGATAATTAGTGTGGCACACTGCTGGTTTTGCCACATGGCATTGGCAGGGTTGGCCCAAAACATTGTGCTGCCTGGGTTTAAGAATGAAATGCTGTGTTCCCCCCCCCCCCAATAAAAAATCATGCCCACCAGAAAGCCCTCACATCCATTATTTTATATCATGATAACTAAAACTAAAATTAAACTCCAAAGACATGCTGGTAGGTTAATTGGATCCTGTCTAAATTGGCCCTAGTATGTGTATGAATGTGAGTTAGGGACCTTAGATTGTAAGCTCCTTGAGGGTAGGGACTGATGTGAATGTACAATGTATATGTAAAGGGCTGCGTAAATTGATGGCGCTATACAAGTACCTGAAATGAAATTAAGATGAAATGAAAATTAAATTTATCAGGAAGTCAGATTTACATGCAACAGCACCTTGTCTATATGCAAAATTATATGACATACCATAATGTTCAATTCAAAGGGGCGGGCTAGAGCAGTATAGGGGCAGGCTAGTGTAGTATATGGGCAAGCTAGGGTAGTATATGGACATACTAGGGTAATATATGGACAAGCTAGGGCAGTATAGGGGCGGGATAGGGTAGTATAGGGGCTGGCTAGGGCAGTATAGGGGCGGGCTAGGGTAGTATAGGGGCAGGCTAGGGCAGTATAGGGGCGGGCAAGGGCAGTGTAGGGGCGGGCTAGCACAGTGTAGGGGCAGGCTAGGGCAGTATAGGTACAGGCTAGGGTAGTATAGGGGCGGGCTAGGGCAGTATAGGGGCGGGCTAGGGTAGTATAGGGGCAGGCTAGGGCAGTATAGGTATGCGCTAGGGTAGTATAGGGGCGGACTAGGGTAGTATAGGGGCAAGTGGGCAGTTGTCACTCATCATGACACACAAAACTGCTGGAAAAAAAATCTTGGTCATCAATTTGCTGGGTAAATAGAAGAGGAGAGGTGGCTGTGGTTCAATTTGCTGCCCCTCTCAAAGTGCTGCCTAGGTCCAATGGACCCAATGGGACCCATGGTAGGGCCGGCCCTGGGTGTTGGCCCTATAGGTTTGCAGGCACAGATTACTCAACTAAATCTCCTTAAGCCTTTAGCAACCTCTAGAGCAGAGTTCTCCAAACTGCATCCCGGAGGTCGGATTTGGCCCTTTCCTTGCCTTTATCTTGCCCTTGGGTCATTATTCCACCAACTGATACCAATGATGGAGCACCATTCCCCCCTGCTGACACCATCAATGGAGCTCTATTCTTCCAATTGATATAAACAATGGGGCACTATTAGTCCGAATGAAACCAATAATCGGGTGCTGATGCTGGGGCATTTTCTACTGCCATTGGCCACAGTCCAGCCCCCCTAAAACCTGAAGGACTGCAAAGTGGCAGCATGCTACTGTTATGCGTTTTTTACGCTGTATTCATTTTTGTTTTAGATAGAAAACCTTTTTGAGGACCCACGGTTTTCTAAAATTTTATTTTTTTTCTGTAGTCTCAGCGCAATGCATTCCAATTTACTAGATTACATACCTTTTGCCTTTTTTAACGTCTATATACGTTTTGGATATTTTTGTCCTTCCTTTCTTCTCCTTTTTACTTAATAAAAACATTGAACAAGAATAAATAAAAGAATTGAAAAGAGTAGAATAGAAAAATAAAAGAATAGAATAGAAAAAAATAGAGCAGAATAAAAAAAATAGAATAGAATAAAACAGATTAGAACAGAAAATAAAAGAATAGAGTACAACTGATTAGAACATAATACAAAATAATAGAATAGAAAAAGAAATAGAATAAAATAGAATGAATATAGCTTTCTTCTAAAATTCAAATTTTGAATAAGTTTTAATCTTGAATTTTAAATCGATTTTTAAAATAACGAATATACAAAACAAATTCTGAAAACGAATCTTTCTAGCGTAACAAATATGACGAAAAACGAAATTGTTAATTTAATGAACGAATCCAAAATGAAACAAATTTTTCTGTCGTGCACATCTCCTATTTTTCCTTTACTACCATTAAATTTAATGAATGTTTAGTCTGCATTATGTTGTGCTGACAGCTTGGCACATTGAGTCTCATTATTATGGATTGTTTTGCAGAACAATTTTCCTGCCAGTAGCCCCGACAGGCTACAGGATCTGAAGTCCACTGTGGATTTATTGACCAGCATCACGTTCTTCCGAATGAAGGTAAGACATGCCGTATTGAGAGCGCTGTTACACCATTGGGTGTCAGGAGTACATGTAGTGTGTTATATGAAGATCTGCAGCTGTAGAGTTTTCCCTGTATGTCTTTTTTCTGCATGCATGGTCAAGATGGATTCTTTATCACCATTAGGGGTAGACTGGTACAGGTTATCAAATATTTTATACTTACGCAAAACATTTTTAAATCAATGTTTCCATTTTTTTTTCTTTTTTCAATTTCAAGCAATTTGTTTAATCAGTGATACCACAAAGAACCTGCTGTAAGACTATAACTTCAGGACCATGCTCCTTCCACGTGCCACACCCCATGTCCTTTTTTGATCAGATTTTCTCCACCTTCTTCCCCCGGAGGAACCCATGAAAGATTATTTAGATTTTAGAGAGCCCCTCCTAGGACCAGTTCAATTAGGGTCAGTGCCAAAATGGCCCATAAATTGGTGTCCAATGGGAGTAACACCGCCTTCCAGACAGCTCAAAAGATTGACGGTGTTATGTTCCGGGTTCTACCAAATGGTATGGCCCTGGAACTGTGCAAACATCATCAAAAGAGAGGTCATTCAGCCACAGCTCTAGCAAACATCTGGCAATCTCAGGAGGAACCCTGGATGGGTTGATTTAGACGTTCTCCTTCATCAATGAGGCCCACTGGGTTGATATACAGCTGAGGCTTTACTAGAGGACAAGTCCAAAAGTTCCATTTGCACACAAGTCAACTTTCCAATAGCCCATCATTGTGTTTCTTATTTTTCACATTTTTTAATATGAAACTAGGCCTATTAACTGAAGAAGTTACTAACTCGTGGATCTGTTTGCACAATATTTGAGAGACTCTTAAATTTAACAAGAGCTGATGACAATGTAATATCTGTAAGAGAACCTGCAGGCATCATCAGTAGATGCTTTTCAGGGCATGTAGGAAACCTTGAGGGTTAGAACACCTTGACCTAACCGTTTCCCATTTCTTTGTGCTTCTTCAAAAGAGCTTGAAAAGCACATCTTGAAACCCCAGTCTGCTTTGGCAGCTCCTTTTTGATGTGCATTTTAGTGGCGTGCCCGGAGTTCAGCTTTAAGGCCGCTGGCCTGCGATTCGTCCCATTAGAGGAGTCGGCTCGGTTCTTGTGAAGTGAGACGGCAACATTAGAGCTGTTTGCAGCTGTCAGCTCCGAGTTGAGCGCGCAGCGTGAGACGCACAGGAGCTGGGGAGCTGCAGGCTCATTCCCTTTTGTGTGACATCGCCAAATGTGTCAGCCGTGTGCCGGAGAGAGACGGAACCGTCAAAGAGGACGCTTTGCATCCCCGCCTTTGTTTTCTGGGATGGAGGGCGTCTCTGGAGCAATGAAGATAAGGGATTAGTGAAGATTATTAAATCACAAGTCGGATTCATCTTAGACTGCCATTGAGGTTTGATCAGTGTGCAGGCAATCACAGGGTTAATAGTACCTTTACTAGCTGAGCAGCTCCTGGTATAGCCCACCATGTAGTACAGAAAAGGAGATTTGTCGTGCCCAATACACATGGCGCTTTCTGAGATTTAAAAAAAATCTTGTGTAATCCAACTTCCTATCACTGATATTACTACCCTGAGCTATACGTCACATTCAGCCCAGTGCTAATAGCTGATTGGTGTCTGTGACTCAATTTCTTAGAAGTGCGGGTGGCATTCCAGATAACTTCTACATGACATGACTATAGTGATAGCACTATTGAGGATGTGATGTGCAGCACAGCATGTAACGTACTGCACAGCCTACAGAAAGGTACTGGAGTAATGTACAGACAGTATAGCGTGTGATAGTTACAGCACAGTAAAACGATTAGGTGTTGTCACGGGACCCCGTCGCGCTCCACTTGAGTGCTTCCGTCAGTATACAGCCGCCACCAGTCTGAACATAAGAGATCAGATATTATAGCCAAACGTACAACACTAGCCGACACTAGCTTGTAGGGACATGGAATGTTTTATTGGACAAGGATACAGGCTTTTTATACACCTGAAAAGTAGCCCCCCCCCCCCCCCCCCTCCTGATCATATTACCCTAACAATACAAACTGTAACCAGGAACATAAATTAACATGAGCTAATTAACTAGTCATTTACCCAGCCTAGGTGACTCAGCGGTCGTCTCCTAGCTCACAAACTACAATACACATTATCATAAGTATAAACACAGGACACCTTCACACAATAGCAGGAGAACACCAGTAGCAGACTCTCCGTCTCCTACATTGTACAGAGGCCAATGTGATCAGTTCTTTCAATTAACATGTATAGTTCAGAATCAAATAAACCAGGAATAGTCTTTGTATATTTCCTGGGAGATATTGTGGATAAATATTACTGTCCCATCTGAAGTACTCTAAACCACATTCTCAATGTCCATTAGTAGCTGTCCATCATTTTATCGGTCACTTTGTGCCCCTAATAGACACAGGGTGACTTGTACATAAGAGGGGCCTGGGGAGCTGAAATAACGGTTTCCCAACCTCTCCAAGGGATTCTGGGTTCCACGGGTCCCCCACCCAATGCGACTCCCGTCACAGGTGTCCCTAGAGTATATCACATCCACTATAAGTGTATAGAATGGGCCAGCTCAGAGGGTCACTTGCAGCACCACGTATGCAGTAGGGAAGTCCAGAGTGCCTCAGCTATAGTACAGCAGATGAGTATGTCACACCACAGTGTACAGAGAATGTAACAAAAAGCACAGTGTACAGAATAGGATGTTTGCAGAATGTGACAAAAAGCACAGTGTGAAGAGTGAGATGGTTTAAAGAATGTAATATAAATCACAGTGTACAAAGTAGAGTGGTTCCAGAGAATGTAACATAAAGAATAGTGTACGGAGTAAAATGGTTCAGAGAATTTAATATAAAGCACAATGGGCGGAGTGAAGTGTTTTTATGGGATGTATAAAGCAACAGGGTACAGCGAGGAGGGTGGTTCAGAGAATGTTACATAAAGGACCGCATAAAAGTGAGATGGTTTAAGGAATGTAACATAAAGCACAGTGTACAGAGTAGAGTGGTTCACAGATTGTAACATAAAGTTCAATGTACAGAGTGAAATGGTTCAGTGAATGCAACATAAAGCACAGTGTACAGAGTGAGGATGGTGCAGAGAATTTAACATACAGCACAGTGTACAGAGTGGGATGGGTCAAAGAATATAACATAAAGCACAGTGTACAGGGTGAGACTGTTCTGAAAATGTAACATAAAACACAGTGTACAGATTAAGCTGATTCTGAGAATGTAATCTAAAGCACAGTGTACAGAGTGGATTGGGACAGAGAAGGTAGCATAAAGCACAGTGTACAGAGTGGAGTGGGACAGAGAATGTAATATAAAGCACAATGTATAAGAGTGAGATGATTCTGAGCATGTAGCATACAGCACAGTGTACAGAGTGGAGTGGGACAGAGAGTGTAACATAAAACACAGTGTACAAAGTAAGATGATTCTGAGAATGCAACATAAAGCTCAGTGTACCGAGTGAGACGATTCTGAGCATGTAGCATGAAGCACAATGTACAGAGTGGATTGGGACAGAGAAGGTAGCATAAAGCTCAGTGTACAGAGTGAGACTGTTCTGAGAATGTGACATAAAGCACAGTCACAATGGGTACACTTTTGCATGTATGAATAAACATGGCGCCTTTTATCTGGGACTTGATGTGACGCTACACCTTGATGAGGGCATGAATTTTAGGCGGATTCCAATCCACGACAACAGATAAACTGGGGGCCTGCTTGCCAAAAAGTGAGCCAATCTACCTTAACATTACACGGCCCTATTTCTTAGTATAGTGCACCCAGCATGCAATAATATGATCCTCTATGACCGGTGCACTTTACTTTGCTTGTTGGCTGTGTGTGCTGAGATCTATAAAGTCAGTGTGTGTCCCTTGTATGTGTGACGTTGTGAGGAGCCCCCTGTCTCCTGTCTCCTATGGTTGGATGATGATTGACAGATGTATAAGCTGTGATGTCCTCCGCATACAATCATCAGATCCTCTGTGTCTTCCTGGACAGGTACAAGAACTTCAGAGCCCGCCACGCGCCAGCCAGGTGGTCAGAGACTGCGTCAAGGCCTGCCTGAACTCCACCTATGAGTATATCTTCAACAACTGCCATGAGCTGTACAGCCGCGAGTACCAGGCCGACCCGGTACGTATCTCCGTATGGAAACCTTGCTTCGTCCTCATCCGCCTCCCGTCCATTGTGATTTTATCCCCTCTCTGCCCAAAGACACGTGTTCCCTTAAGGGAAGCTTTCATTTCACACCAATTCACTTCTTCATAGATTTTCCTGACCATCTATGCTTGTTACATTTTTAGTACTTTTCAAGATTTCAGTAAGTATGCTTTAGTTTTGTAGTAGCGGTGATCAACCTGAAAATTCTAGAGGTCCTCAGTGTGCCCCTGACACCTCCAGAGGGATGCATGATAGCGACACCTTTTCATGCGTTCAGATGAATTGCTTAAAATTAGGCCACGCATTCCACTGACTGGGCTGTAACACACCTCCAACGTCGGACATGTTGGTCCTGCTACATTTTTTTATTTAGCGTAGAACATGGCACACTGAGGAGAAAGTGGGGGTAAAATAGGCCCCCATTATTGGTGTCAGGGGCAGTAATAATAACCTCTAGCACTGGTGTGTGTGGACGCTATATTAACCCACAGCGTTGGTGTCAGTGGTCACAATCAAAACCCTCATCAGTGGTGTAAACGGCTCAGTAATTACCCCCAGCATTTGTGTCAGTGGACAAAATAATAACCTCAAACATTGGTGTCATTGGACACAATAAAAAACCCCCAGCATTGGTGTTAGTTGCCTGTAATTAAAACCCTCAACTTTAGTCGGACAAAATAATAACCTCAAATATTGGTGTCAATGGAGAAGGGTATAACCCCCAGCATTGGTGTCAGTGGACACAATGAGAACCCCAAGCGTTGGTGTCAATGGACACAATGAGAACCCCAAGCGTTGGTGTCAGTGGACACAATGAGAACCCCAAGCGTTGGTGTCGGTGGACACAATAATAACCCCCAGCCTTGCTGTCAGTAGCCTGTAATTAAAACCCCCAATATTAGTGTCATTGGACATCAGAATAACCCCCAGCCTTGGTGTCTGAGGCCTGTAATTAAAACTCCCAACATTAGTGTCAGTGGACATCATAATAACCCCCAGCATTGGTGTCAGTGGACATCATAATATCCCCCAGCATTGCTGTCAGTGGACACAACAATAACCTCCAGCATTGGTGTCAGTGGACACAATAATAACCCTCAGCATTGGTGTCAGTGGACATCATAACCCCCAGCATTGCTGTCAGTGGACACAATAATAACCTCAAACGTTGGTGTCAGTAGACACAATAAAAAAAACCAGCTTTGGTGTCAGTGAAAGCAATAATACCCTCCAACTTTGGTGTCAGTGGCCACAATCAAAACCCCCCAGCCTTGGTGTCAGTCGCCTGTAATTAAAACCCTCAACTCAATATTGGTGTCAATGGAAACAGGCATAACCCCCCCAGCATTGGTGTCAAGGGCTGCAATATTTACCCCCAGCATTGGTGTCAGTGGACACAACAATAACCCCCAGCCTTGGTGTCAGTGGCTTGTAATTAAAACCACCAGGATTAGTGTCAGTGGACACAATAATAACCTCCAACATTGGTGTTAGAGGAAACAATATTAACCTCCAACCAGCCAGCACTGCTCCAGCCAATCGCATTGACGCATTTCGCCCTGCCCAGCAGGGCTTGGTCACAGAGGTACACATCGCCATGGTGGTGTCTTACTTTGGTATACCCACGCTTTTGAATCAGTGAACAGATACCCTAAACACCAGCAGGGAAACTTTTAACCACCGCCTTTGAGTGGTGCTACAAGCTTTCATTACGTATAGAATTATAAAGTTAAAGCTAATAAAGGGTCTGGAGGATATTAGTTATGAGGAAAGGTTGCGGTCACTAAACTTATTCTCTCTGGAGAAGAGACGCTTGAGAGGGGATATGATTTCAATATACAAATACCATACTGGTGACCCCACAATAGGGATAAAACTTTTTTGCGGAAGGGAGTTCAATAAGACTCATGGCCACTCATTAAAATTAGAAGAAAAGAGGCTTAACCTTAAACTGCGTAGTGGGTTCTTTACTGTAAGAGCGGCAAGGATGTGGAATTCCCTTCCACAGGCCGTGGTTTTCAGCGGGGGGCATCGAAAGTTTAAAAAAAACTATTAGATAATCACCTGAACGACCACAACATACAGGGATATACAATGTAACACTGACACATAATCACACACATAGGTTGGACTTGATGGACTTGTGTCTTTTTTCAGCCTCACCTACTATGTAAATCTTTGTCCCAAAATTAGGACCTTTCTCCAGGGGGACCATACTATTTGCTCTTTTAAAAGGTTCCTCAAAGGGTTTAATGTTATTGTTCTGATTTCTCCTCCTCCAGAACAAGAAGCAAGATCTACCTCCTGAAGAGCAAGGGCCTTGTATAAAGAACCTGGACTTCTGGCCCAAGCTGATCACGCTGATCGTATCGATTATCGAGGAAGATAAGAACGCCTACACCCCCGTCCTAAACCAGTAAGCAGCTCCCGCCGCTGTCCGGGTGCTCCATGTTCGTCTCCGCCTTTGTCTCCTTCTAACCCTTCTGTGCTTTGTAGAGCGGTCATCTCCTGTCAGTCTGTCTTCCTGTCCGCTTTGTCTCTTGTTGTATAAGTGACGTCGGCCAAGCTTCCTGATGGCAGGGTGAGTGAGGGGGGGAACCATTGCTCGTGCTTGCCTGCCGCCTGAGTGCCGGTGCATTGCATGCTCACCATGTGAATGGCGTGACCCAGGTTTGGAGGACCATCGGGAGGGTGTGGTGGTGTCCCTGTAAAAGGTGCAGCCAGTCGGCATGATGAGTTGGAGCTGGAGGATGATGGAACTCCAGAAGACATGTTTCATACATAGTGGCCTCTGATGGAATAAAGATAGCATGGTAGATCATAGATCAGACCAACCTGGAGCAGTGTCCACCTGTCCAAAGTGTTGGAGCTGTAGGACAGAAACTTCAGCATCTAGGACAGTGATGGCGAACCTTGGCACCCCAGATGTTTTGGGACTACATTTCCCATGATGCTCAACTACACTGAAGAGTGTATGAGCATCGTGGGAAATGCAGTTCCAAAACATCTGGGGTGCCAAGGTTCACCATCACTGCTCTAGGATCTTCCAGTGGGTTCACTATGTTTTTCTTGGCTTTGTATGTTGGCTGAGCATACATCCAGAAATTGCATGCATTTCTAAAGGGGGGCTGTTGCTTAAGGTACAAAATACAGACCTGAATTTACCGAGAACATAACTTTATCTCTCCTATTCCACCTGTTCCCATGTTTTTTGTTTTGTTTTAACAAAGGGATATTCTTCTAAGAAAAAAATGTATCGGTGTTATAGGGTTTAATAGTTTTCCGTCATTACTGGGAGCTATGTGCTTGCTGTTAGACTTTTGTAATGTATGTTCCTTTATAGAGAAGGCAGCATAGGTCCTTGGCATGGGAGAGTGATGTTGGGGAGTCTGGAGCAGAGGTAGACCTTCAGAAGTCTCTGAGTCTCTAAGACACTGGGTGACTAAGCCAAGCAGAATTGCACCCCTTAATGGACAACCCAAGCAGTGGAGCACCTAGTATATGCCACATTATTCCCTGATATTTTATGGCCACTTTCCCTGCTTGGTTGCTTTTTTACTTCTCTTCTGCGACTTACAAAGCTGTTTTGCTATCAGAATCCTATGCTCCATGCTTCCAGGCTTTGGGAGAGGGAACAGGACAAGTAAAACTTCCTGCACTGTGGGAGGCTTAATTGCAACAGACATAGCAAAGTTAGGTGGAACCATCCCCATCATGGGCACACAGCTCTATGACTCATGTATGCCCGGGTTGCTGGTGGATCCTGTTTTGAGAATTGCAACAGGTCCTCTATTCATTTTGCATGCTTTTACTTGCCAATATCTGATTCTGCTTTGATCTATAGTTTTAAATAAGTTTTCTCTAACTTTCATCTACTGCATTAGTTAAGTGGCAGATTTAAAGCAGAACTCCAGTTTTCCTCTCCCCACTCCATAACTTTCCCAACCTGTGTATTTACAAATGAGTAGTCTACTTCAGGGGTCTCCAAACTTTTTAAACAAAGGGCCAGTCTACTGTCCTTCAGACTTTCGGGGGCCCGGACTGTGGTCATTGGGAGTAAAAAAATGTCACAGCGTTGGTGGAAGTAATCCATTATTGGTTTTAATGGGAGTAATCGTGCCCCATTATTGGTAAGGGTGGAAGGAATGATGCCCTTTTTTTGATATCATTGGGAAAAATAGCACTCCAACATTGGTGTCTGTGGGAGGAATGGTACCCCAACATCGGTGTCTGTGGGAGGAATGGTGCCCCATCATCAGTGTCTGTGGGAGGAATAGTGCCCCAACACTGGTATCAGTGGGAGGAATGGCGCCCCATCATCAGTGTCTGTGGGAGGAATAGTCCCCCAACACTGGTGTCAGTGGGAGGAATGGTACCCCATCATCGGTGTCTGTGGGAGGAATGGTGCCCCGACACTAGTGTCAGTGGGAGGAATGGTGCCTCATCATCGGTGTCTGTGGGAGGAATAGTGCCCCAACACTGGTATCATTGGGAGGAATGGTGCCCCATCATCAGTGTCTGTGGGAGGAATAGTCCCCCAACACTGGTGTCAGTGGGAGGAATGGTGCCCCATCATTAGTGTCAGTTGTCAATGGAATCGTGCCCCAGGGGCCAGATAGAGGCTAGCCAAAGGGCCGCAGTTTGGAGACCACTAGTCTACTTGTCTGAGATCCAGCTGGTTTAGTGAAATCACAGGCTTCTCCTCTTCTCCTCTGGGCGGTCCATGCTATTGCACAGAACAGTGGTAACGTGGTGATGTGTGAGCATTGTAGTGTTATTCAAGGCCCTCACAATGATGCACCCCCAGGACATGTGTCATTTACAGCCTGGACTTACTGAAACTGGGTTGAATGACACTGCATAGAGAGGAGTAGATGACACTGCACGGAGAGGTTTGGATGACCAACAACTAGGAAAGGAGGGTCTTATGAGGACTGCTCCAGAGAGAGGGTGAGTATTGCAGAGCTGATTAGGTTTTCCCCTCCTGACCAACACTTTTTGGTCCAATTAACCTGCAGTTCTGCTTTAAGGCTAATTTTACTATAATTGATCATTTTAGCTGTGACAGTTGAAAACCGAAACTTGGCTTAAAATAGTGATCCTTGTGGGATAACAAGCGCATTCTGTCTTATAGAACTGAAACTTTAGTCCAGACTTTCTCTTCCTTTTCAACATGGAGGAACCCTTGTAATAGCTTTCTGGGCTCAGGGACCTCTTGCTGATAATTTGGAATCAAATTGTTTGTGCCTTTAATGTGACTATTAAAGCGTTGCTATCTTTTTCGATTTCTGGATTGAGTGTGAAGAGGATTAGTGCCAAGTTATTAGCCATGATTGTGGCCATTGGGAAGATTTGCCCTCACTTGAGACCCAAGAAGGCATCCCTCTAAAGTTGGAGCAATGCCTACCTTGGACAGTGGTGACTGTACATGTTTCCCCTTTGGAACATCTCCTCTCTTCCCATCTATCAATGACAATTCTAAGATTATATATTACTCCTCACTTTATGTGCTTCCTGAATATTTCCAATGGGGAAAAGTCTGACTGGGTCATCGCTATATCCGAAATAGAATGCAAAATGCGGGATGCAGTTGAAGTTTAAGCAAGGTCCTGTTTGAGGTTTGGTTTTATCCCCAAAGTTAATACCTTCATTGTAAATTAAGTACAAATGTTCCTAGTCACCACATGTCCTGTCTGTCCTGAAATCTTGGTTAAGTCCATATAATTGCCCCCATAATGGGTTCAGGGATGACGAGTACTCTATAAGGTTGGTTGGTGGGTTGAATGGCCCTGCAGTATTTTCCAATGTTTGGCAACTTTCTGAACCTTACACCTGTTTGGGAAGCTATCCTTTGCCCTGTGCGTTGACTTACAAAGTGATATCTACTCTTATTCCCAAAGGTTTCCCCAGGAGCTGAGTGTTGGGAAGGTCAGCGCCGAGGTCATGTGGAACCTCTTCTCACAAGATATGAAGTACGCCATGGAAGGTAAGAGGGACAGCTATGATTATGTGTTGAAAATAGAGTTTGAAGCCAGTTCTAGGGACAGCATATCACATCTACATCCTATTGAATTGAATACAAGAAAATTGGAAGGAGTTTCTTTCCCATATGGAACCAGGACTTTTTATGATGTGATGCTGTCACTGAGCCAGCAGCTGCTCCAGCGGTGAGACATCTGTGAGATATGGATTATAGATTTACATGTGAAACCCGCCTTAAAGTGTGATCTGATGTCTGCCAGACTTGGTCAATGGATCTGATACTATTGACTATATATTGGGTATTGACTGGGCTCCTTGATTTGCTGGTGGCCACATATATCTTGAATCTTTTCTATTGACGCATGTGTGCGTTTTCCCTGAAGCAGCAGAGATACATCTGCGAAACGCGTTGGTTGACTCTATGCTCAAGAATCTTCTAAGCTTTCCCTGGGAACAAGTATCATTACTGACAATATGATTCACATTGTTCAGAAATTGAGATACTTTCTTTTATGAAAATGTTTTTATGATATTTTAAACAAAATACATTGTATCTGTGTCACCTCAGTAACAGCATCACATCCTTAAAAGTCCTGGTTCCAAATGGCAAAGATAATATCTTTCCAATTTTCTTGTAGCTATGATTATGTGTTGAGTCAGGTAAGACCAGAGTCCATCTGTATGGTGGCTCAGTGCAGTTCGGACCTTCCCTATATATTCTCTAATACAACCTTACAAGTTAATCCATTGCTTCCTGAAGATGTTTGGAATAGAAATACTTGGATATTGTTTGTTTGCTGCTCAGATGCTTTTGATTTTACTCCGGATGGTCTTTTTGTCCAGCCATTTTCTCTCCGTATTTCTCTTGGGATAAACCTTGTGCCTTTTCAAATGTTACTTAGTTAATATTATATGCCTAATCTTATCGTAAACCTTGATAGGTATAAACTGAAACTGAAAAGATGACGCCAAAACAACACAATTTTGTATGCCTGTCTGTCCATCTGTGCCTTCATTGTATCTTTGGATTTGTTATTTAGTAGTAGAACTTTGGTTTCATCACCTTATAAAACCCATAACAGCTCCAAGTGTGACTGGGCCGAAAAGAGATCCTGGAGAGGGCTCTGCTCATGGTGTTTGTTGTCTGATTTCTGAAAGTCAGCTAAAAGAATAGCTTCTCTTTGTTGCCTTTTTTTTTTTTTTCTTCAAACCCCAACTTGGAAAGTTTTTTGATGAGCAGCTACAAAGGTGAAACCCAGCAGATTTTTTATATAATAAATAGCCAGAAACCCTGTTCAATACGGCATTGGACCTCATTTACCCCAGTGGGCTGCTACATGTTTTTTCAGTGAGTCTGGAAGGATCTTGTGTTGTCCTAGTGTTAAAGAATCCCATATATGGATAGTTTTACATGGTTCCACTGGTCCAAGTTGGATCAATGTAACTATGCGTATACCATACCTGGCCCATCCCTCTGGAAGCTGAAAATCACTGTAGTAGGCACCGCTACTCCAGCGATCTCCACTAGCTTCTGGGTCCCGTGGTAAGTGACTGCCTTTGCTGTTGCTTAATGGACGCAGGAGGTCACCCATTAGACGTGGGTGCCAGTTGGAGGTCGCTTTTCATTTTCTTAATAAAAACAAAGTGTTCTCTGATTGGATGTGGCCGAGACTGTGGCTTCACTGACCCACTTCTGCTCATCTAGTCAATGCTTTCCTATTCATTGAGAAAATGCAAATGAATAGTACCCGTTCTGAGCTGGCCACTGAGCGCTGTAGTATCAATGTCTACTACAATGATTTCCATCTTCCAGGGGATCCCACAGGTATGGTATATATGTAGTGAAATTGGTCCAAGCATTATCGATGTATCTATAAAAAATGTACTCACTTTTAGACCATTTTACATGTTACACCCATATTTATTTATAAATATTTATTAAATATATCACATTTATTAATTTATATTTCGCGGTCCATTGACACGTCCTCCTGGCTCCGTAGGTCAAAAAAATGATCTCCTTTTGAGTCGGTCTAATCCCTTGTTCCCAGAGTTATAACTAGAACCTTCAGGGCCCCGGTGCTAGAAACCTTGAAGGGCCCCTCAACCAGGGCCCTTCCCCCTGATCCCGGGGCCCTTTACTCCTATCATGGGACCCTTTACTACGGTCCCTCAGCGGAACACCTTCCTGCCGTCTTGGGGTCCCCCCACAGTGGCGGAACACCAGGGCCCAGGGTCAAGTGCGACCTTTGTGATCCTGGTAGTTCTGCTACTGTTGTCAGTAGTTTTTTATTTTTGTTGTGTTATTTTATTTTTTTTACAATTTTATTTTATTCATTTTTTTTAAAGTATTTTTTGGGGCTTTGGTGAAATAGGGATCTAAACAGACCCCTGATGTTCCACTTTTGAGACCAAGAAAGGGACTGTGGACAGATTCATCAGTCCCTTTCTCTGCAGCCTCAGCTGCACAGAATGAATGAACAGCAATAGCTCTGTACAGAGCTTCCTATTCATTCATAAACCAAAGTAAACACAGTTTACTATGCCCCAGCTATAAATGTGTAAAAAAAAAAAAATGATCACTGACTCTATTCGATAAGACAGGGAATTGACAGTAAATGACAAATTTACCGGCCCCTTTCCTTCTCCCCATCCAGACAGATTCCTCACAGCAGCCGGCGGGAGGTGGGAAGGGACAATCTGGCAGTGCTGCAGGGGGGGGGGGAGCAGAGAAGCACACAGGGGCCCAGGCCAGTAGAAAAGATGAGCCAGCAACCCAATAGCTTCTTCCTAAAGAGGTTTTTTTAGCACAACAGCAAAAGATCCAACATAATTCTAACGCGTTTCGGCCAAAGCCTTCTTCATAGCCCGGGCCAGTAGGACAGGGATAGGGAGGCGGGATGTGGAGGAACTGATGCCCTCCATTTCCCTACTGCAGCCACTGAATGTCTGCAGGAGGGATAGGAGGAGCAGTGGGCCTTCGGCGGCTACCTGGAGGGATCGGTTCCTCTACGTTTCGCTGCCCCCACCACCCTCCTATCCAGGCGTGCAGGGGGGCCGGATTGCAATTGTGACCCCAGTGCATATGCCACCTGCTCCTTTCTGTGTAGATTCCTGTAATGAGAGCAGTGGGGTGTTGCAGTATTTAAACAACTGCTGCTTTTTCCTACTTCCAGGCCAGGCAGTGCTTATAGGACAGTCAGGGCCAGATTAAGAGCATCATGGGCCTGGTGCTGAGGATTTTGGTGGGCCTTTTTATGGAAACAATATGAAAGTGCAAACATTTTTTGCTAAAACAAATTAAATCTACTCTCACCAGTAATATCAGCCGTGCAGCCTCTAAACAGCAGCAACACCACCAATACCACCTGCAATGCAGTCTCTCACTAACAGCAACATAGGGCGACCACATTTCCAAACTGCCATTCAGGGACATCCCCCCCTTCCCAAAAAAAAGATGAGGGGGGATGTAGTCTTGGGTTTGATGGGGAAATAGGTGGCGGGGGTGATTTTTCGGGCAAATGGCTGGTGTTAGCACTTAAAATCATCCTGACACTATGCTTGATATGGCGTCAGGATGATCAAATTCCATTATTTCTATTACTACATTGTAATATATAGTGAAATAGTTCAACTCATCATGATGCAGAATCAGTGGGAACCTGAGCTTGTCACTTGCCACTATCGCCTGCCGCCAGATGCCACCCATAGCCTGCTATCAGATACAGTGTGCCACTTAACACCTGCAACCTGCCACCAGATACAGTGTGCCACTTGCCACCGGCAACCTGCCACCAGATACAGTGTGCCACTTGCCACCAGCAGCCTGCCACCAGTGACGGTGTGCCACTTGCCACCAGCAGCCTGCCACCAGAAACAGTGTGCCACTTACCACCAGATACAGTGTGCCACTTGCCACCAGCAGCCTGCCACCAGATACAGTGTGTCACTTTCCACCAGCAGCATGCCACCAGATACGGTGTGCCACTTGCCACCAGCAGCCTGCCACCAGATATGGTGTGCCACTTGCCAACAGCAGCCTGCCACCAGATACAGTGTGCCACTTGCCACAAGCAGCATGCCACCAGATACAGTGTGCCACTTACCACCAGATACAGTGTGCCACTTGCCACCAGCAGCCTGCCACCAGATACAGTGTGTCACTTTCCACCAGCAGCATGCCACCAGATACGGTGTGCCACTTGCCACCAGATACACTGTGCCACTTGCCACCAGCAGCCTGCCACCAGATATGGTGTTCCACTTGCCAACAGCAGCCTGCGACCAGATACAGTGTGCCACTTGCCACAAGCAGTCTGCCACCAGATACAGTGTGCCACTTGCCACCAGCAGCATGCCACCAGATATGGTGTGCCACTTGCCACCAGCAGCATGCCACCAGATATGGTGTGCCACTTGCCACCAGATAATGTGCCACTTGCCACCAGCAGCCTGCCACCAGATACAGTGTGCCACTTGCCACCAGATACAGTGTGCCACTTGCCACAAGCAGCCTGCCACCAGATACAGTGTGCCACTTGCCACCAACAGTCTGTCACCAGATACACTTTGCCACTTGCCACCAGCAATCTGCCACCAGATATGGTGTTCCACTTGCCAACAGCAGCCTGCTACCAGATACAGTGTGCCACTTGCCACAAGCAGCATGCCACTGGATACAGTGTGCCACTTGCCACCAGCAGCCTGCCCCAGATATGGTGTGCTACTTGCCACCCACAGCCTGCTACCAGATACAGTGTGCCACTTGCCACCAGCAGCCTGCCACCAGATACAGTGTGCCACTTGCCACCAGCAGCATGCCACCAGATACAGTGTGCCACTTGCCACCAGCAGCATTCCACCAGATATGGTGTGCCACTTGCCACCAGATAGTGTGCCACTTGCCACCAGCAGCCTGCCACCAGATACAGTGTGCCACTTGCCACCAGCAGCATGCCACCAGATACAGTGTGCCACTTGCCACCAGATACAGTGTGCCACTTGCCACCAGCAGCCTGCCATCAGATATGGTGTGCCACTTGCCAACAGAAGCCTGCCACCAGATACAGTGTGCCACCTGCCACCAGATACAGTCAGCAGCCTGCCACCAGCAGCATGCAACCAGATAGAGTGTGCCACTTGCCACCAGCAGCCTGCCACTGCCTCCAGAACTCTGCCCAGACAGATAGGAGGGACAGGGCCTGTATAGTCAATCAAATCCCTGGAGCCCCTACCCCTCCTGAGCTGGGATGGTATGGCCGTGTGTGTGTATGCCAGGAGTATTGATTAGAGCAGTGGTTCGCAACTCCTGTCCTCAGGACCCACTAACAGGCCAGGTTTGCAAGATAACTGAAATACATCACAGGTGATATCATTTGCTGCTCAGTGATTGCAGTATTCTAGTCTGCATCTCCCCCAAGGTAATACATAAAATCTGGCCTGTTGATGGGTCCTGAGGACTGGAGTTGAGAACCACTGGATTAGACCAAGTTCTACAGGGGGTTGTGTGTACAAGCCTTTGGGCCCACACTGGTGTGCTGCAGTCGGCCGCACTGCTTGTGTATCTGCAGTTTTAGCTGCAGTCCTATTGATATATATCAGGTTGCAGGTTTTGCTGCATTTTCTGACAGTGCGCCAAAGATAAGATGCAGCATGCAGGAATTTTGGTGCACTTTCAGAAAAAAACACACAACCTAATAGAAATCAATAGGACTGTGAGTAAAACGCAGGAAAACTGCGGATACACCAGCAATGGGCCAAAACATAGCAAACCAGTGTGAACCCTTCCTAAAAGCACAAGGGACCGAGCAATACCACAGGCTGAGGACACAATTCTTAACACTTTGGCTGCAGTTATAAGAGCTACTGCTGGAGGAATAAGTTAAAAAGGAGGGGAAGGGAGATAAGAATCACTGAGCTCACATTTGGATGGTCCCTGGAGGCTGATCACTCAGATATCTGCCGTTCTGTTCATAATTTCCCACCCACACGGCTCCTTCACTGCGCAGCCACAGACTTCACAGAGTGAGAGAGGGGAGGGGAGGGGCAGAGCCGACTCAGCCTCTCCCATTTGTGTAGGGGGGGGAACTGTGCACTGTGACAATGTAATAAACACAGTGAGCCAACACAGATGCAGCCAGACACCCCTACATTTACACACAGCTTCTCCTGTCCCATAGAAGTTTATGGACAGGAGAAAATCGGCCTTTTACTGCTGACTGGGAGGGCCGATTTTAAGGCAGGGGCCTGGAGCTGCAGCTCCATCAGCCCCTATGTTAATCCGGCCCTGAGGACAGTGATGGCGAACTTTGGCACCCCAAATGTTTTGAAACTACATTTCCCATGATGCTCATGCACTCTACAGAGTAGCTGAGCATCATGGGAAATGTAGTTCCAAAACATCTGGGGTGCCAAGGTTCGCCATCACTGTTATAGGAGCTTCCATTTTGAAGGAAGAAAATTCATCCTTAACAGGTGACCATCCAGACCTAGTTGCATCTCCTGGTTGCCCAAAGTTGATGGGCTGGTGCTGCCCATTTAGCAGGATAAGATAATACTTTATTGTCATTTATATACATACAACGAAATTTAGTATGTACGTAATCTTGCTTGAATTTTTACTTTTTTATTTTTAAGGTTATATAAGATATAGAATGATCAATAAACAGTATAAAAAAAGCAAATCATGCATCAGTCTGTCCTGCAAGACTGTAGATGGTCTATTTTTCAGGCCAACTGATGAGTAAGGAACAGGGCCAGACAATCCTTGTCCTGATTTCCCGGGGCTGACAATTTGGAGTGCATCTACCTTCCTCTTGGCCGTGTATCTCCAATGAGTGAATAGACGACCTCTAACCTGCGGCATTGCAAGCACTCGCCTTCTGGCCATCTCCTGCCGAGTTCTTCTTTTCCCTTTTTTTTATTTTATTCTCCCATCCTACATATGAGTCATCCAGGGGTCACACGACGGGGCACCACAGTTCACACTAATTGTCTGAGTAACGAAGGGCAATGCCGACTCGAGGTGTAGACATATCCTTCTAATGATCTCACCCGGATCACATAAAAGAGCTCCATGTAACGAGCCAATCTCTGTTCTATCAACACTGACCTGATCTGCCACCACCTCTTTGTTACCAGTGTCAGGATGAATAAGCAGACGCCCGCCGTTTATGAAAACGGTCTTGGTTTGCTTGGTCAGGTAAATAGCAGGATAATGTGTCCTCCATGCTGCTCTTTAACCATTTCAACTCTCATACCACTTTATGAGAGCAATTTTTACCATCTTCACTATTGGTGGGTTTATTTAGCCCAGCTCTGGTGTCCCTTTTAACCAGGTCTTTGCCCGTGTGGGGTTCGAAAGGACTGCCTGATCATGAGACCGTTATGACCATACCACTACCATAGTGGTCACATGATCAGGAACCCTATCCTGCCGGCTCCCAATCATTAGCAGAGAACGTGAGCTGTCTTTGACAGCTTGGTCACTGCGCTGGGAGCACGCACTCTCGGCACAAAAACCTCAGCCGTCCATATGTGCGGTAAGTGGACATTATAGCGCGTCCTCTTTGCCGCTTCACAATGTGGACGACAAGAAGTTAAGATAAAAGTAATACATACATTTTTTTTTTCCTATGAAGTCTATAGGCAAAAAAAAAAAGCCTAAAAAAATAGAATGTTTTTGACCAGCATTAAAAAAAAAAAACAGTAATTTCACTGTAAATAAAAAGTATACATTTTCTCTATATTTTGTCTCATTTAAAATGGCACTAACATGTTTCAGGAACAAAGCATGGCAAAATTATTCACAAATCAAAAACATTGTTTTTTTTTAATTTTACACATGTTCTATTTACTAAAAAAAGTAACAAAAGAATTCAAATGATTTTTTTTTATATTATAAAAATAAAAAAATAAAATCAGCAGAAAAATAAAATAAATAAATAAATATATAAAAATAATAGCGATGGGGAGGAAGGAATTAATTGTGGGGCGCTGAATAGAGTTAACTAAGGATTAAATAGGAATACTTTTTTTTTTTTTCTTGAAAGGTTTACTGAACTAATTTCATACACAGATTAAATGTCAAACCTCTGATCCACATACAATATGAATTAAATAGCCACTACAATGAAACAATTCGTTGTTTTATTGTATTTACTTAATGATACAGGTGCAGCAATAGATTTGAAGCTGCATCCACGTAGGTGCGTATATATATATATATATTTTTTTTTTCCCCTTTTTGGTAAACCAATATTTTTCTTGTAGCAACCACTGTGCTATCATCACCATTATTCCATATACTGTACACATGAGAACTGTTATATTGGGACTTTGTGTATAGCACTGGAGAGATGTGCACATCTTAATAAACCAGCCAGCTTTATTTAAAAAGCAGATAAAAACTGCACAGGGTATAAAACCCTAAAAACAGCTTTTTTTTACATACAAAATATTATAGATATAGAATCTGTTGACCAATATATTGTCATGCACATACCTTAGGACCTAGTTTTTCCATGAATAACTCATGTACTGTGTCTCTTGACACGTTTCACCTACAAAGTCCACTTCTTCAGGGCTGAGCAAGGATATATTTGTTGATACTGGGCATAGGATAGTGGTCTCATGTTTGCATCTATTCTAAAACTATATCACACAGTGGCCTCGGCACATCATCCTTAATGGCCGTAATTTCCAGGTGTGTGTACATATATCTCAGAAAATAGGAGATGCAATCTCAGTCTTAGCAATTCTTTTACTTAAATTCTTGGATAAATGGATGGATGTGACTTCTTTAACTTCAATTCTTCATGTAAATTACAAGCAATTGAGATAAGTGACTGCACAGTTTCGAACATAACCATGTTCTTCATCAAGCTGTTGAAGAACATGGTTATGTTTGAAACTGTGTAGTCACTTATCTCAGTTGCTTGTAATTTACATGAAGAATTGAAGTAAAAGAAGTATTGCAAGGAATGCTTTTATCCTTTGGGATATCATCGGCTAATTTTGGTCTAGCTCACTGGATGTACTTCCGATACCTCCAGCTGCAACATGCTATACGTTCCCAATTTCCAAACCCCCCTTCGCTTGGGACTGACCCGATAGAGAAGCTTTTGGCGCAGGAGTCTTTGACTAAGCTCGTATCTGCACTCTATCTGGCTCTTGTCAGTGTGCAGTCACCTAAGACAGATAGGCTTTGGGAACAGAGGCCCCAAGATATTCCTGCATTAGATAGGTAAACATGGAAGGAAATGCTTTGAGGATAGCTCCAGGCTGATGGCCTCTAAAGACAAATTCGTTCAAACAAAATTTCTCCATAGAGTATACTTCACGCCACAGAGAGTGCACAGAATCAGCGTTCGTCTGACTGTAATAGATGTCATACAGCTGAGGGTACTTACTGTCATATGCTTTGGACATGCCCACGGGTAGCACAGTTCTGGACGGCGGTTTTTGACTCCATCAATTTCTGTCTACAGCTGTCTCTCCCTTGTACATCTGAATTAGCATGATGATGAGCAAAGACCTCGATATACCGAAAATGTGGAACCCACCTCCCCTGATTATAAACAACGTGCTGCTAGCCCAATAATGTATGTAACAAAAAGCAAGATACTCCCAATGGCTTATATGCAGCTTACAAGTAATGAAAAATACTTTTTTTTTATATAAAAATATGGTTTTTATTTTCAATTGCACCAATAAAAGCAGCAATAACAAAAGGGAATGGGGATGGGAAGGGGAACATATGGAAAAGGAGGAACCACAACAAGAGCTCTGGTGTACACAAAAATAAACATATTAGAGGTCTATATAACATTTAACAAAAATAAATCTGTTTAGAGTAACCCCAACACGTTTCAATCATAATTTTGTATACGATCTTCTTCAGGGGGCTACAGACATCTCTACCATATCAATACAGAATATTAGCAATATTGACATCAATAATATCATAATCATTAGGGATAAAGAGCCTGATTATACAGGAATTCAAAAATAACAAAGGTTCCTACCTTTGATACAAGAAATATTTAAATAGCCAGAGCATAAAAGACAAAATGTCACAACACATCAGGATATGCTCACGGTGGTCCACCATCCAGAAAGTGGGCAGGGAGTCCATTTCTATCTACAAGAGGTCATACTTAGACGTGCAAGGGTGGGAGAAGACACAAATGCGCGTAAGATATGTATAATATCTAGGGATGAATTACCTTCAACTTTTTCATTTGGTTTTTGTAAGGATATCCTATGCACTGATGCAAATCCTGTGCTTTGTGCTGAAGGAATGTATTTCCCAGATTAAATGCATCACCTGGGGGATTTAAATTTCCAACAGGTGTATACATATGTATAGGGAGGGAGGATGGCCTATGTGGACAGCTTTACACCGGATGCCTGCATACTTACATGTGTCTGTTTTAATCATCAACCATGTAAGTTGCTAAATGTTGTACCTTCATTAAATGTAACCATATTGCTACACTTAGAGGCACCTCTCTTCTCATTTATACTCCGTTTTGACATGAGGCTACTTGTATATCAAGACATCACTCATTTATCAAGTCAAAATTTATAAAAGAAATGAGCTTGTCTTGCAAAAACACTCTTAGACTAAGTTACTCTCAATCCAAGGTTTTACTGTATATCTATAAAGGAGGATACAATCTGCAGTTGCATATGTGTATGTTCCTGGAACTTATTGTTATTAATTTTAATGATGATTTATCGATGACACATGGCAAATTGGTGCCTCTATTTTATAGTCGGAATAGACAAATATGTTCTTGCTCAGTCCTGAAGAAGCTGGCTTTGTTTACAAAATGTGTCAACAGGCAAAAGACTTGAGTTATGCATCAAAAGACAATAGATTATTTTTTAAGACATACGAATGACAATATAGTGGTCAACAGACTATTTTTGTATAGTATTTTGTATGCATAAGCTATTTTTAGAGTTATATACCCTCTGAGTTTCCAACTTTTGTAGATCAGGTTGGTTATTTTACTGATATATGCTTGCTTTGCTGTATACAAAGTCCTGACAAAATACTCTTTTCCTTGCTGACCTGTTGTCCCATAGAGGATGATGTCAGAGGGTGGACAGATGTCTCACTGTTTGTAATTTTCAGCATCTCAAGTAACCATGTACAACCAAGAATGCTATAATAGATGTTGGAGATGTTTTGGCCCTTGTCCTTCATCTATCATTGTGTTTGTGATTTCCAGTCACCTTTCTAAATAAGGTATGAAAGCTGTCAATGTGTCTGGTCCACCTACCTTCCCATACCGAGTCCATCACCTTCTAGATGGAGGCGTAATGATAATAGTTTGGGTCCGCTGCCTTTCCTGGATATCTGCTGACATTTAGACACTGATTAATGGTATATTAAATGGGGGCTTGTAACTTTCTTGTCTCTCCTTTCTCACCCGTGATATCCAAGTCCTGGATAAGATAAGTACACTACATTGGCTAAGTGGTAAGTATCCCTATAGTTCTGCCCTCAGGGCTGCTTGTAGTCTTCCTTCTGCTTTTAGAAAACATACGTTCCTCTCGATCTATAAGATTAGCTGAACTTCTTAAAGGAGAACTCCATCCAAAGTTGTCATATCATTTTGGTTGGAAGGTTATCGGGGTAAGGCTGTGCATCAGGATTGCTTCTGACATCTACATCTGGTACTGTAAAACAGCCCTCTCTCTGCTCCCATTGCTAGCTTGGGTGTTGGTGATTCCCTCACAATTCTGAAGGATTGGACGAGCAGGGGGAGTGCTGCTATTCCTTCTTTTTGGTGAGGCACTAAATCAATCATTTTGGGCACAAGCTGTCCCTATCCAGCCAAACCAAAGTGAATAAATCAGGGTGGAGATCTACTTTAATATCAACCCTGAGAAACGTTTTTGGTAATATATACTATGCATTTTATACCTTCTCTGATAGCTTTTACATCTCGTATAAGACTGGAGCATTTTTGAATATCCATTCTAACCGATAGCAGCCAATTGGATTTAAACTGTCCTATATAGCGTAGTTCGAAAACCACCCTCCTGTTACTATAGATTGCGATTTATAACTGTCTGTCTGAAACCATTTTGGCAACTGCTGTAGGGTGCAAAAACAACATGACCAACATGCAAAACAGAAGCTGTACAAGATGAATTCATCAAGAAAAATGGTTGATTATTTCCTGCAGTAGCAATGTTTTTAGGTCTCTTATTTCGGTTTTGTTTTTGGTAATAGTGAGGGCTCCAACCTGGTGATAGCCAAAATTGTTGTTAAAAAAAAAATTCAATGGTGAGCCAGTATAAATCTGCAAAATCTATCCACATTTTCCATATTGAAATATACAATAAAATAGTTAATGGGACAAATCAGGGCTGGATTGCTCATTAAGCAAAATAGGTACATGCTGAGGGTCCTAAGGGAACAGGGCACCACAGAGCTTTTTTTCAATCTTTCGTGCTCCTAAAGCAGGGGTGACCTCAAGCATGTTTGAACACGAGTCAGAAACTCGCCTAAACCTGAGTTTTCTCATCAGGAAGCGGTCACTATGAACAGCCAATCATATGCAGAGAAGGCCTTTCCCGCCCTGTAACGGAACATAAACACGCCCCTTGTATACACTTGGCAGTGGGGAATGCCTCCAATGCTTATGATTGTTCGCAGTTGCAGCTTTATGGAGGGATAGCTAAGGTGTTTTTAGACTTGTGTCCAAACACAAGCTTGAGCTGATCCCTACCCTAAAGGATAAGTTCACTTTAAAACAGCACTTATCTTTTTACCCTTTGCCCTGACTGATCCCACCCACCCCCTTCACAGATGTATACGTATGTCACAGCCTCTATTTACATCCCACTCCACAAGTCCTTTCTCTCCTGGCCACATAAGCCTGCATTATAGCTCTATTGACTTCGATGGGCTTGTCTATCTTCTTGCCAGGAGATGAAGGTACGTTGAGCCTCGTAGACTTAAACTTCTCCAGCCTCATAGACTTGCATTGGCTTGGCTACCTTCGTCTTCTGGCCAGTAGATGAAGGTGGGTTGAGCCCCATAGGTTAAAACATCTCCAGCCTCATATAATTCAGTGGGCTTGTCTACCTTAGTCTTCTGGCCAGTAGATGAAGGTAGGTTGAGCCTCATAGGCTTTCATAGGCTTAAACTTCTCCAGCCTCATAGACTTCTATGGGCTTGTTTACCTTCATCTTCTGGCCAGGAGATGAAGGTAGGCAAGCCCCATAGGCCTAAACTTCCACAGCCCTGTAGACTTCTATGAGAGAGAGGACTTGTGGCGCAGAATGTAAATGAACAATAGAGGACACCAGTTGCTCTTAATCCAGACCTGGGGCAAATGTAACTATTTTATTAGTAAGCTTGCAGATTTATAAAACTATGTGTCAGAACAGGGCCACTTGTAGCCAAAACTATACCTGCTAAAAAAAAAAGAGTGAATATACTTTGGCTGCTGCTCACCGGCTTCTGCAAATATTCAACTGCTCCCAATGGTTCCTGCCGTCTACTCATATGTCACTACAGGAAGTAGGAGTCATTGGGAGGAGCCACTGCATGCTGGGGGGAAACATGTATTCGACCCATTTGAGTGTTTGAAGCAACGTTTCATGACATGGTCCACCAGAAAGGAAAGTATATTCACTTTTCTTTTAGCAGGAATAGCTTTGAAAACAAGTGACCCTGTGCTGATAAGATCCCTCGGATTCTTGTTCGCGCCAGGAACTGGTTTGCGTGCTCGGTCAACATCTCCCATGGCACTCACGCTTTATATTGCAAACATACAGTGGTTCGTTGAACATTTGGTTTTCCAGTACTTGCTCCAGAAAACCCCTCCGTTTCCCAGAAAATCACGTAACCTACTTCAAGTCAAGATAGATAATTAATAGCTGATCGTTCCTATTATGTGATTTAATGGTCCCATTGTACTGTCAGTCACAGGCTATTCAGATGTGATTATTATTAATACAGTGGTAGTAATTTACATGATTATGCTCAGATGAAGTGCTTTACAGATATTGCAAAGACAGGCATAAGAGCGAACGCCGGCCCGGCTCAGTTTTGTTTATAGTCAGTGTTAAAAGGCTCACTTTGGGTTCAATGGAAGGGTGCTCTTGTTGATTTTACAATTAAGCATTAACATTTCAAGGATTTTAGCAGAAAGTTTAGAGCTTAAGTGATACCCTTTATTGGTTAACTTAAGTTATTAAAGATGCAAGCTGTAGAGATGCCATATGTCCCTTCTTCAGGTTTTTAAGGTTTGTGTGAAGCGTGAAGATGGGATCTAAAGCATCCCAATGTAACCTGTTATGTTGCTTTTGGCGCCACTCAAAGTGGAGATGAAAGCATATCCTTATACCAATCCAGAGGGCTACTACATGTAAAGAGGAAAGGATCGCCACTACTCCCGACCAGCCTAGATGACTAAACAATAAGGAGTGGCCTCAGCCTACATGTCGCCAGTAAACCACACAAACCCTAATGAATTTCGCCCCACCCATCGGGGGCTTGGTCATAGGGTCTGGCATCTTTTAAAGTCACCCAATAAAGGGTATCACTTAAACTCCAAACCTTCTGCTTTAAACCATCGCTAACATGATACAATACTCTACTACTGCCATGAAGGATTGCTTGAAGCATGCTTATCTGCTTCTGTTTTGTAGACATTGAGAAAAGCCTTTCCAGAAAATTTGCTGAAGTCTTCTAAACTGTGCAATGCACTATTATCGCATTAGTGCTTATACTAAGGATGCACTCACACCGGCAGATTTAATTGTGCCGGGGCATGGTTTACCCCCTTGGTTCAGTTCATTTGTGTAGTGTGAAGCGTTCCCAGGAGCATTTAATTGTAATGTGCTCAGGACCACTTGGAAGAGGTGGTCCCAGTCAGGGTTCTGGTCTGGTACAGTTTGTGTCTGTGTGAGCACAAACCGTGCTTGAGAACAGAACTCTCCATAGGTCGCTAAACACAGAAACAGGGGTCATCGTGGTCTGGTTGGCAGAGGTGAGGATATAATTGTGCCCAGGGACACTTGCTTCTAGCCCAGTTTGAGTACAGACCACATGACCACATGAGAAGTTTTTTTATTCACAGCGCCTCTATGGACAAGGCCTTTTGGCTAAATCCAGGGCAATTTCTGCTACCATTCTTCAAGGCCTAGCCACCAACACTATTTAATTTATTTTGAACCACTGTTTTGTCACTTTGCACTTTTGTCTTTGTTTCTTTCTCATGGATGGAGGGTGAGGGTCCTCAGGCCTACCCTGAGGTGTAGGGGGAGGATGTGTTGCCATTAGGTTCCTTCCCCCCTTCCTCCCCTGGGGGGGGGGCTCTCATCAAGAGAGCCCCTCACCTAGTACTTGGGAGTCAGCATCGGCTGATCATGAGGAAAGGGGTCCGCCCATGCCTTTTGGCTAGGTGGACCATGTCGAGCCTTGCCCCTGTCAGGAGCCTCGCATTCTGTAATGTCAGGGTAGAGTCCTACGTCTTCGGGAGGTGGACTGGAGGCACACCCTTGAGTACACTTTTTTTGTGTTTCACATTTTTTTTTTGTACCCTTAGGTAATTTTGTTTTCGCGCACCACCGCAGATCAACCAGTTGCCGATTGATGGCTATAGCGCGGTCATCCAGTTCTGGGAGGTGCTGTATATGACGGATTTGACACACATGATCATCTGTGTCAAATCACAGCTGATCATGATGTCAGCAGAAGCCGGTTACCGGCTCTCTTCACCGCTCCTTCTCAAGCTGTTTGGAGAAGAGGAGAAAAAAGCTGATAATCGGCTCCTGAAAAAGTGCGTTCACTGCTGCCAATTAGTGCCCACCACTGCTACCAATCAGTGCCCACTACTGCCAATCAGTGCCCACCAGTGTCTCCTCACCAATGTCAATTATCAGTGCCGCCTATCGGTACATCCTCATCAGCGCACATCCGTGAAGGAGAAACATTATCTGTTTGCAAAATTATATAAACAAACTATGAAAGTTTTTTCGGTATTCATTTATTTAGCAAAAAATAAAAAAACCCCAGTGGTGATTAGATACCACCACAAGAAAGCTCAATGTCAATTATCCGTTCTGCCTATCGGTGCATTTTCATCAGTGCAGCCTATCAGTGCCCATCAGTGCCCATCAGTGCCCATCAGTGTTGCCTCATCAGCGCACATCAGTGAAGGAGAAACGTTATCTGTTTGCAAAATTATATAACCAAAGTTTTCGGTATTCATTTATTTAGCAAAAAATAAAAAAAACCCAGTGGTGATTAAATACCAAAAGAAAGCTCTATTTGTGTGAAACAAATGATACAAATTTAATTTGGGTACTGTGTTGCATGACCGCGCAATTGCCATTCAAAGTGTGACAGCGCTGAGAGCTGAAAATTGGCCTGGGCAGGAAAGAGGGTAAAAGTGCCCAGTGGGCAAGTGTTTAAAAAAAAAATGTGAGTGCGGGCCAGTGGAGGAGATCTGAACCTGGGTATGGTTCAGTTCAGCTGTACCCAGTGTGAGTGCACCCTTAGACACCTTGCACCCTATCCAGTTATCTCTCTAAAGGAGAAACTCTCATTGCATTGAACTGTAAGTCACTGTATGGGGATTCCTTGAACTCCAACAGACTTCCTACAAAGGCAGTCTGCCAATTACATGAACGGGAAAATGAGGATTTGGGAAAACGTATCTGTAGACTCTTGCCATGGTTGTAGGGAAGAGCAGTCGGAGGAAATCATGCCTTGCTGCAGGTTGAAACTGGAGTTTGCTGACTTGTCATTCTAGTATTATAGCATGTGAATTTAATACATTTATTTCTTCCCATCACTAACAGATTATTTTTTACAGCTTTATCGATCTATGGGCATACCCATTAAAGGGTTGTGACTTCTAGCAACCAATCTGCAGCCAGCTTTGTCCTGACTGCTCCGTATTGGTAAAAGCGGGATTCTGCTTGCTATGAGTGATAGCACTTTGTACAATAAGCCGAGCTGTCCCCCGATGTTCTCTAGTCCCTGTTTTCCCACATTACCCTTCCTCCCATCCCCATATATCGGTCTGTGTGTGTGTGTGTGCGCTTCTCTCTCTCATATCTGTCTCTCATCTGTCACAAGCCCCGGCCGTCTTTCGAATCCGCATGGTCCACTTTTTTGGTGGTAAGAATTTAATATCTGTAAATTTAACACATGAAAGAGACTTGCTAATACCCTGACCTCCCCCCGGTAGACCTATCGAAGAGACTGACCAGTTTTATACTCTGTAGTTCTAACTAGGAATTCATGAAGGGTCCTTTACTGAGCGCTGTGTCCCACCTCCCTTCATAAATACAGATGGCACTGTCAAAATAAACACCTTTCCGTTTTTTTTTTACTAATGTGACAATGTGACCCCTCCGTTCTTGCTTAAAGGAAAAAAAAGTTCACCTAATATTTCAAAAATGTTCTTACATTTGCTTACAATATATTTTTTAGAAATTTTAAATGCAAAGAGCAACTATATAGTGTATAGATTATTACATGTCATAAAATATCCCCATGTACCTCCGTATAATGATCTAATATTATTTTTTTTTTTTAAAGAAAATCTGGTCTTTAAAGAGACCCATTGATCATAAAAATCTGCTAAAACGATTATACAAAAAGTTTTTATTACATCAAAATTAATAGTTTTTGGGTTCGCAGAATTAAACCGATCTTGAGTTCTACCTCTTAAATTGCCAATCATATACCTCCTATAATCAACCCACCAACCTAGCAATGGTAATATGCACCACAAACTTTCATCCCGATATGATGAAATCCAACACATCAAATAGATTATTATGGTGGGACAACCGGATATAAGATAAACTCTACGCGTTTCTTGGACCACGGGAAAACTTCTTCAGGAGGCCATTGGAGGCTGAATAATCTTGAAATAGAACAGTGCATCGTATTGATGCACATACTTTACACCAAATATTACAGGTGCATCTCGAAAAAAATTAGAATATCATCAAAAAGTAAATTTATTTCAGTAACTCTTTACAATAAGTGAAACTCATATTTTATATAGATGCATTACACAAAGAGTGATATATTTCAAGTATTTCTTTCTTTTAATTTTGATTATGGCTTACAGCTAGTAAAAACCCAAAATTCAGTATCTCGGAAAATTAGAATAATACAAAAAAAACAATAAAAATAAAGGATTTTTAATACAGAAATGTTGACTTACTGAAAAGTATGTCCATGTACAGTATAGTATGCATGCAATACTTGGTCGGGGCTCCTTTTGCATGAACTACTGCATCAATGCGGCATGGCGTGGAGGCGATCAGCCTGTGGCACTGCTGAGGCGTTATGGAAGCCCAGGTTGCATTGATAGTGGCCTTCAACTCCTCTGCATTGTTGGGTCGGGTGTCTCTCATCCTCCTCTTGACAATACCCCACGTATTCTCTATGGGGTATAGGTCATGCAAGTTTGCTGGCCAATCATGCTTAGTGATACCATGAGCATTAAACCAGGTATTGGTACTTTTGGCAGTGTGGGCAGGTGCCAAGTCCTGCTGGAAAATGAAATCAGCATCTCCATAAAGCTGGTCAGCAGAGGGAAGCATGAAGTGCTCTAGAATTTCCTGCTAGAGGACTGCGCTGACTCTGGACTTGATAAAACACAGTGGACCAACACCAGCAGATGACATGGCTCCCCAAATCATCACTGACTGTGGAAACTTCACACTGGACCTCATGCAACTTGGATTCTGTGCCTCTCCACTCTTCCTCCAGACTGTGGGACCTTGAGTCCAAATGAAATGCAAAATTTGCTTTCATCGAGAAAGAGGACTTTGGACCACTGAGCAACAATCTAGTCCTTTTTCTCCTTTGCCCAGGTAAGAGTGGTTTCACACAAGAAATGTGACAGTTGTAGCCCATGTCCTGGATACGTCTGTGTGTGGTGCCTCTTGAAGCACTGACACCAGCCGTAGTCCACTCCTTGTGAATCCCCCCCAAATTCTTGAATGAACTATGCTTCACAATCCTCTCAAGGCTACGGTTATCCCTGTTGCTTGTTCACCTTTTTCTACCACACTTTTTCCTTCCACTCAACTTTCCATTAATATGCTTGGACACAGCACTCTGTGAACAGCCAGCTTCTTGAGCAATGACCTTTTGTGACTTAATGGAACAGTCAATGACTGTCTTCTGGACAACTGTCAAGTCTGAAGTCTTCCCCATGATTGTGTAACCTACTGAATCAGACTGAGAGACCATTTAAAGGCTCAGGAAACCTCTACATGTGTTTTGAGTTAATTAGCTGATTAGAATGTGACACCATGAGTCTACAATATTGAACTTTTTCACAATAGTCTAATTTTCTCAGATACTGAATTTTGGTTTTCCACTAGCTGTAAGCCATAATCATCAAAATTAGAAGCAAGAAATGCCTGAAATGTATCACTCTGTGTGTGTAATGAATCTATATAATATATGAGTTTCACTTTTTGAATTGAAGTACTGAAATAAATTAACTTTTTGATGAAAGTTTAAACTAGGAAGAGGGGTTATCTTGGTTTCCCAGCACAATAAACACTTTATAATGTACATAAAGTACGTTTGGCGTGTTCTTCAAATAATTGCTCTAGTCACTTAGGCTGCAATTACGGAGTGGAAAGAACTGCAGTAAATAATTTCTCTTAGTTTTACAATATTTCAGGTACATTTTGCATTTATTATAAAAATATATTAAATGTTATTGGTGCTGCCTGTACTGAAATAAACAATCATGCTTTTATGAGAGGTTACCGATAAAAAAAAAAAAAAATGTCCTTGGCTAAACTTGTGAGGTTTGTCATGAAAGTATGAAATAGACTTGAGGGGGTCAGTTTTAATAGTCTGTGTCAACCAATAATTTCACAGATGTCATTGCCGATCTTTGATGGAGCAATTTCTCCTGAACTTTGCTTAAATCTGTGCCACCATTACAGCCTCTCTGAGGGTCACTGTGTATTATTAATGCATGCATGTCCTATCCACATTCTATGCCAGCATCCAGATTGGGCCAGGGCCACATTTCTGCATTGTCATGTGCTGTAGCCTAAGGATGCCAGCGGTGGCACACAGCCACCCACCTCCCCTGGCAATATCCAGCTACGACCAGGGCTAGATTTAATCTTTGCCAATGTAATGCTGTGGTTTTTGTCAGAAATCATGAAATCAGACCGAGGCGAGAAGTACAGTTAAATCACACTTGTTTAATAATAAAAGTAAATAGAACAAACGTAGTCAAAACATAGCCAGAGCCAGGAACCGGAACGGATAGTCAGACAAGCCAAGCATCAGGGAGCCGGAGATGAGCGTAGTAAAACAGCAAGCAGGATCTGGAGCCAGAAGGGATGTCAGCCAAGCAAGTCTTTTAACAGGAATGCAGGAGAGCGTCTCTATGATGTTGACTAAGGTGAAGGCAGGGATCCTCTGGGCTGGACGGCTTAAGTAGGCAGGACTGACGAGCAGGATATCATCAACAGCTGAGTACCTGTGGAGAGATAGGAGCTGGCAATTAGCTGAGCGGCCAGCTCAGATAAGGAATGGCTGAGCCCAGCCCTGACAGGTTTTTGGTTGGCCGGGGGGGGGGGGGGGGGGGGGGGGGTCACACAGCTGCCCCCCTTCTATTACAGAAAGGACCAGGGTCAGATTTTGGCATCATCAAATTATGCTGTGGCCAATGGCGGCACACAGACGCCTACTTCTCCACTGGTATCCTGCTAGGACCAGGAATTAATTCCAGCATTCACTGTGGTCTAGGGTTGCCAGAGGTGTCGCACAGCCAACCCTTCTTCTAATACAGGTAGGACCAAGGCCAGATTTCTGCATCATTAACATATTGGGGCTGCCAAGGGCAGCACATAGCCACCCACCTTCCCTGGCAGTATCCAGCCAGGACCAGGGCTGGATTTCATTTTTGCCAACGTCTACTTTGTTCTAAGGCTGCCAGGGGTGTCACACAGCTGCCCTTTCTATGACAGATAGGACCATGGCTAGATTTCTGCATCATCAACTTATGCTGTGGCCTAGGGCTGCCAAGGGCGGCACATAGAAACCTACCTCCCCACTGGTATCCTGCTAGGACAAGGGATGTATTTCATCAAAACCAGCGTTCGCTCTGGTCTAAGGCTGCCAGGGGTGTCACACAGCCGCCCCTTCTTCTATTACAGGTAGGACCAGAGCCAGATTCATGTATCATCAACATATTAGGGCTGCCAGGGGTGGCACAAAGATTCCCACCTCGCCACCAGTATCCAGCTAGGATTAGAGCCGGATTTTATCAATGCCAAACATGTATTGGCTTGTAAAATTCCTGGCAGCCCTAGACCACAAGGCAGATGATGCAAAGATTTGGCCCTGGTCCTAGCTGGATACTGGCAGGGGAGGTGGGTTGGTGTGTGCTGCCCCTGGCATCCCTTGGCCACAGTGCATGTTGATGATGCAGAAATGTGGCCCTGGTCCTATCTGGATGCAAACAGGGAATATGGATTGAACATGTGATAAATTAATAGTACATGGTGACACTTGGAGAGGCCGTGATAGTGGTAAAGATCTGAGCAAGGTTTAGGAAACATGGCTCCAGCAAAACTCTGCAATGACATCTGAGAAATGATAGGGTGATGCAGCCCATTAACCACCTCTATTGCTACCGGAGTGGTGTCATGTCGGATACCACCATTTGCGCCCCACACATTAGAAACACTACATGAGAGAAAAAAATGGCAGTATTTTTCCACCATCCCCTTTTAATATAACCAAGAAGCGAGTGTTTTGCTCCCATGAGGCATTCCGACTATTCCCCCACCCAGCCAACAGGTATAGCCAACCCTTCGTGGTCCCGTTCTTTGGCCTTCTACAGCCATGGCAGTTTCCTGTTCCATTAAACACTTGTGGAAATTCACTATATGGCCAAATGTATGTGTACTCCACTTTCAAATGATGGAGTTCATGAAGTTCAGGTACTGTTAATACTACAGCATTGAAAAACATTGTAGACAATTGTGTACTTCCAACCTTGTGGAGAAGGTTTGGGGAAGACTCTTTTGTTCTAGCATGACTATACCCCTGTGTACAAATCCAGCTCCATAAAGACATGGTTTGATGGGTTTGGTGTGGAGGAACTCCTTTGTTCTGCACAGAGCCCCAACCTCAACCCTACCGATAAGCTTTTCCGATGAATTGGGAACACTGAATGTAAGCCAGGTCTTCTCATCCAGCATCAGTACCTGACCTCACCAATGTCCTTTTGGCTAAATAGTTACAAGTTTAAATAAAAAGGAAGAGTGGAGGGTGTTACACCATGAAGGATGGGGTTCCATATTGATGGCCATATTTGTGGAATGGGATCTCCAAGAAGTAGTCAGATGTCCACAAACATTTAGCCATATAGTGTGCCTCTCTCACAGCGCTCAGTGAAGTACCCTACTAGTTTCTTATAGTATACTGAATACATTTATATCTAATTCCGTTTTATTTACTCTTTAGTGTCTTCACAGATAGATTCTAGATCTCTAACCTAGCTGAACTCATGAATATTGTAGCTCCTTAGACCTTTTCTTTTTCACTTTCTAACGATTCTTTATCCTACAGGATACTTTGAAGCCCAAGTTCCATTAACTCTCTGTTTAAATAATAATTTGCCTTGACTTCATTCCTTCTGATATACCTGTGTGCTAAACTAACGACGTTTTCAATTTCAGGAAAAAAAAAAAACATTTTTTTTAATGGATTAAAAAAAAAGGAAAGGCTATGACTCTACCACCCAGTATGGAAATGTGAATGTTAGGTAGATGCTGGAGAGTTAAGCCGGCCCATACATGGATTGAAATTCAGCCAGGTCAGCAGGGACTGGCCAAATTTCAATGCGTGTATGGGGGGCACTGGTTGTACAGAAGTTGATCTATCAATCGACATCTGTACAACCAGCTTGTCTGATGAATGGCATCCGAATTTGCATCTTTGGCTATAGACGGCAATACTGATCAGTGTATTCTGATGGCGGGCAAGTCTCCCTGCCGTCTGAACCTCAATAGCAAAGCAGGTGTGATTCTTCCATCCACCTCAAATGTGTACATGGGGGAATCCGGTAATTTTTTTTTTCGTTCAACCCACTGGTTGAACAAAAAAAAAAAATATGAATCCTCTATGGGTTAACTCAATCTCCTGACAGTATCTTCGATCTCTCAAAAACAATGAGATGAGATCCCTGTGCTGGCTTTCCAGGTCTGTACATCTGCTGTGCCCATTATGAGGGGTTCCCACCATCTCTGTCCTGAGTTCCCAGGTCTGAACACCTACTGTGCCCAATATGAGGGGTTCCCACTATTTCTGAGTTGAGTTCCCAGGTCTGTACATCTGCTGTCTCCATTATGAGGGGTTCCCACCATCCCTGTGTTGAGCTTCCAGGTCTGCACACCTGCTGTGCCCATTACAAAGGGTTGCCACCACCCCTGAGTTTAGTTCCCAGTACTACACACCTGCTGTGCATATTATACAGGGCCTCTACCACACCTGCCCTCACTTCCTGTGTCTACACTCCTACCGTGCCCGTTATGAGGGGTTCCCACCATTTTGCACAGAATTCCCAGGTCTGTACACCTGCTGTGCCTATTATGATGGGTTCCCACTATCCATTTCCTGAGTATCTGGATCTGAACACCCGCTATGCTTCTTATGAGGGCCTCCCATTAACTGTGCTAGATGTGATGAACACTGCATTTTTATGTTTGTATGTTTAAAGGGCATTCTTAAAAAGTGGAGAAGTGTTGACCTGGAGGAACATAATGCAGTTCACCAACTTGCTGTGACTCATACATCATACACAGGGCACCATGCTAGCTGTGATGTGACCTTTGCATGCCCCCCCAAGGCCAAGTAGAAGTGATCTTGTCCTTGCTTCTTCTCACAGAGGTCTAATTAGCCGGCATGGAGAGAGTCATACAGCCTAATCAGCACCGAAGGTAGAAGCTGATTGGGCAAGAAATGTCTGTAGTTGGCGGTGTTTCCTCAGTCTGGGAAACTAATTGGCTGGGTACCAGTTTACTAGGCGGTAGTCTGTGCATCGTCGTTTTCCACTACTTTACTGATCTTGAGATATATAGTGTTCTCATCATGGATCGAGCAGAAGGTGGAGGCTGGTAACATAACACCAACTATTGTGCAAAGCCTGTCCTACCTGGTGCAATCTATTGAACAGGGGCGTACTAGACACGTCCTGTGTACTTTGGTGATGTTTTGTTTGGGTGTAAGTGGTAGGACTAGTTTTCACAACTGGGTAAGGTATTCCTAATTGATCTGCATGTACAATATCTTGCTGTGATATTGGCAGCATTAACCGGTGCCAAGGCAGCATTTGTTTTAGGCAATACTGTTAAAAAGTTGAGAGATTGAATGTCCAGCAAACGTCTCCGTAAGGCCTAGTTCACAGTTGCAGTCAGGTGAGTGGTAAAAAATAGGCAACTGAGCTGTGTTTTAACACCCCCCCTTCTTGAGTTGTTGCCATGATGCTAAGCTTCATGACTGCTGAAAAAATGGTATCCCTTGTCAAATTCGGCAGGCAGTACCACCTCTAATCGTGACCCGTTCAGGTGAATAGGGCTGTGCCGCAACCGCATTCAATGTACACTTACAGGGATTAAAACAGGTGGTGAGGGGTTGACCTATCGCCTCCCCAACCACTTGTCAAATGCGCTCTGAAAAGTGATCCATGGTGGGTTGCTCTTCAGAGTGTGATGGAATCCTTTATAAATAGACCTCGTATATTGTGATTGATGAGGATCTCGAAAATGTCAGACATTGTTGACCTTGTTTTGAGTGCTATGCTCCATCATGTTTACCTTGCTGTGGTTGTTTGATGGATGTGGAGTCCCCAACTCTGCGCTGGGCGAGTCCTCGATTCTGTCTTCCCGTGGGTATGGGATTGTCCGCCATCATGGCCGAGTGGGGTTCTGCTGCCACTTAGTCTTGTGAATGATTTGCTATAACCCTAGTCTGATTATTCATTTTTTAAAAAGAGGTATTGAAGTATCTAATATAACTTCCTGAAATCCATCCATGGTATATGCTCAGAGGCCCCAATGATTGGGTGCTTGCCCGAGTATTGACTGTGCCATTCACCTGCTCTACCTTCCACTTCCCGCAGAGCACGAGAAACACCGGCTATGCAAGAGTGCCGACTACATGAACCTCCATTTCAAGGTGAAGTGGCTGTACAATGAGTATGTCCGAGACCTGCCGGCCATGAAGGACAAAGTGCCTGAATATCCCGCGTAAGTTCAATGCTCACCTTGTCCCAGCTGGTGGAAGTCTACACGTTATTAGTATTTAGTGGATTCCGGTGTATATACTGTACGATCCTCTGACAGGTTCTCTCATGTCTTCCATGCAGGTGGTTTGAGCAGTTTGTCATGCAGTGGTTGGATGAGAACGAGGAGGTCTCTCTGGAATTCCTCCATGGGGCTCTGGAGAGGGACAAGAAAGACGGGGTATGTCGCCACACCACGGGTCACCTGCGGGATATCGCAGAGATCATGTTCTACCCCTTCTGCAGCAATTATTATTCTTTTCCTTTATTTGTATTCTGATCTCTCTGTGAATTCTCTGTCCGCTTGTGTCTGTATCAGATCTATTTGCTGTGCAGTTTTCACCTGAAGAGCACTAGACTGAGACACCCAGGGATATGTAGTTTCTTCATAGGAAGTGTCAGTTCTCACACTACAGACAGATGTCATGCATTCAAGCTGAAGTAAATCTATAGATTACCAGTTTCAAAAAACAGTTACATTTCCGGCACATGCCAGGAATGTAACTGTCACATTGCTTGTACTGTCAAAGCATCCAATGGTTGGTGTCATAACTGATCTCATGTACAGCATCATGGCAGTTTTTGTTTAAACAGGGGCCAAGATGGCAGCTTCCTTGGCTTAAAACGATAGGAGGGTTTACTTCCACTTTAACCGATTGCCAACCCAAGACAGTACATATACTGCAGAGGGGTGGTAGCTACAGGCACAGCGAGGTACTGGTACACGTTGCTGCCTGTTCCCGAGGTTTCGGATGCATGCGCGCTCCTACTCCCCTGTGATTTGACACAGCGGAGTTCTTGAAGAGATCCTGGCCAATGATTCATGGCTGGGACCTTCTGATCGGTTGTGTCAAATGACAGCCTAAAGCCCTGTGATTAGAAACAACAGAGAGCTCTATGCAGAGGGAATGATCGCTTTGTTTCTTTTCCCTGCAAAGCAGGGAGAAAAACAAATCGATGTGTAGTAAAAAGCCGCACACATTAACACTTGTTAGGCACACAACCCCTTGATTGTCCCTAGATGGTAACCCCTTCCCAGCCAGTGTCATTAGTACAGTGACGGTGTATAGAGTTATCACTGATCGTAGTATTAGTGTCACTGGAGATGTCAGTGGCAGTTAGTCAGTTCCCACAAAGTGTCAGTTAGTGTCAGACTTGCCACCGCACTGTCCCACTATAATCGCCATTAGTAGGAGCAAAAAATAAATCAATAAAAATTCCAGTATACTGTATATCCCATAGTTTGTAGATGCAATAACTTTCACATTTATACACTTTGTTTTTATTATTTATTTATTTTTTTTACCAAAGACATGTAGCAGAATACAGTTTGGTTTAAATTCATGAAGAAATTCGATTTTTTTTTTTTAATTTATTGAATATGTTCTATAGAAGAAAGTAAAAAATTTTGTTTTTTGTTTTATTTTTTATCAACATTTTCTGTCTTTTTTCGTTTATATAATAAACAAAAAACCCAGTGGTGATCAAAGGATATAAATTCAATTGGGGTACAGCGTTGCATAACTTGCGCAATTGCCAGTTAAAGTAGTGCAGTGCCCAATAGCAAAATATGGCCTGGTCATGAAAGGAGGGGGGGGGGTAAAATCTCCTGGAGCTGAAGTGGTTTACCTGTGCAGTCCCATGCCTCATGTTTGAACGCAAACAAACTTCTGACCCCGGAATGTGAAGATTTACTCTATGATATGCTGTGCATGTAGTCCAACACTAAATTGCATGGTACCGCAGGACCAGTGCGGCTTGGTGCAGTGCTTTTCCAATGGTGTTGCAATCACTGCTCTTTCCGTGGTCCGGTGTGTTTGGCCGCCCATTCAAATGGATGAGCTGTCAAAACGCACCGTACAGGAATGCGCAATACCATGAGCTCCCGGTGTGAACTAGTCCTTAAACAACCAATGAATACAAATTTAGAGCTATGTGAACATCAGGTCCTAGAAAACCAAGGCACCAAATATTCCATAGAAGGCTTATATTTACATCCTCCCTATAATAACCACTTGCCAACCACATAACTTACAAATACGGCAGCAAGGTGGCACTGCTGCGCCAGATCACACGCCTAGTACGTGACACGACAGTTCCGGGTAGGGGGGGGGCGTGCATGCGCGCCGCCGTCGGCCTGCACCTGATGTGATTACACACAGCAGGAGGTGATCTGCAGGTCCCGCAGACTCGATGTCCACTGTCAATCATCCAACACAGAGGCAGAACGGTCTGCCATGTAAACAACAGGGGGGAAGGCATGGATCCTGTGCCTCTCTGCAAAGCAGGGACTAGGATCCATGTCTTCCCCCTAGTACAAGCACTGTAATAAAACACTGGCTAGGCAAATAGTTAACCCTTTGATCGCCCCCCCCCCCATGTTAACCCCTTCCCAGCCAGTGTCATTAGTACGTTAGTGACAGTGTATATTTATAGCACTGATCACTGTATTAGTGTCACTGGTTCCCAAAAAGTGTCAGTTACACTGTATTAGTGTCACTGGTCCCCAAAAAGTGTCAGTTAGTGTCCGAATGTCCCCACCGTAATATCGCAGTCCCACTATAAGTCGCTGATCCCCACTTTACTATTAAAAAAAATAATAATAAAATTAAAAAACAAATAAATAAAAATATCCCATAGTTTGTAGATAATTTTTGCACAAGCCAATCAATATATTATTGGGATTTTTTTCACCAAAAATATGCAGCAGCATACATGTTGGCCTAAATTTATGAAGAAATTTGTTTTTGTTTTTTTGTTTTTCATTTTTTTTATTGTGTGTGTATTATAGCAGAAAGTAAAAAAATATATTTATTTTTTTTCAAAATTGTCAGTCTTTTTTTGTTTATAACACAAAAAAATAAAAACCGCAGAGGTGGTCAAATACCACCAAAAGAAGGCTTTATTTGTGGGAAAAAAAGGACATAGACTACATACATATATATATAGATATATAGTAGCGTTGTGGTTACCTCTGGTTACTAACATCCACCAAATCACCCTGCTGCCAGACCCCCATCTATCACCTCTGAGACAATGAGCAGTCATTTGCGTAGTTTTGTTGCGTTTATTGCAGGATAAAACTTGGGTGGGTTAAGGAAAGATATGGGATGCCCATAGCACTTGTTGACTGATCATCACATTCGTAGAGCATCAATTAGTAGCTTCTGCCTTGAAATGTTGCACCTTTACCATTTGCAGCCCACTTCTTCATCTCATCTGCAGGCTATTGCTCCTCCTCCCCTGCATTGACTCCTGCAGAATATCCCTCTTCTGAGTTCCTTTCTCCTTGTACAAATCTTCTACTGCAAATCTGTTAAATTACTGTTGCTTTACTACCATTGAAACAAGAAAGGATCACTCTGAATAACCCCAGCTTGCAGACCATAAAGGTGTTGCATCAGCAAATCACTAAACCAGAGACATACACAGCCTCTCCCCGATGGCTCAGTGAATTTGGTGACCACACAGTCTTTTGGAAGGTATTACCAGTGTGCTTCACCAGGCCAGAGATACTCGGTACCTCCCTCCAATGGCCTGACACATGGTAATAGGCGGACTACTGTTCCCAGCCAGTCCATTGCTGTAAATGCTGCTTTCTCCAGCCACAGCATTCTGCACTGCTCTCAATAACTTCTTCTCCTTCGTTTCCTTCACACTGACCTTCTCGAAAGGGCAAATTCTGTGTTCCCCGGCCACAGAACGCTGATCTACTCTCCTCCGCTCTACTGCTACTTCTTCTTTACCGATCTTCTCCTGTGTACAAGTTCTGTGTTCCCTGGTCACAGCAGCTTGACACCAATTCCATGATGAAGATCTTTACTCAAGATTACTTCCTGGCAGCTCCTCCATCCCTCCTCCGCGCCCGGTGCGCCCCTACATGGGGCTGCCCTGCGGTAACTTCCTAACACTCCATGCTTTCTTCCTGCACCATCAGAACTCCTCCCTGGCAGCATGTGACTTCAGCTTATATGGGAGGCCTGCCCCCTGCCAATACCGCATGGTAATTGGTCAGAGCTCCTCACATGAGATGCCTGCCACTCAAACCTCAGGTCCAACCTTTCTTCCAGAACAATCTTCCTGAAAGCAGGGGAGGCACTTCTGAGTCAGAGCGTGGGTGGTCACACCCACCACTATACTAAACACCCCCAATACCAAATCAAAACAACCAGGCCCAGCCTAAAGCACAGGCCTGGCTAAATCTGCCTACACTGAAAGCTTTAAACCCAAAAAAACCTCACTCTAGCACCTACCTAAAGGTAGAGGGTGCTACAATATTATATGGGGAAGTTCCCCCAGAGGGGTTTTTTAGCAGCAAGAAGTAAGTAAGTAATAGATAAATTTACAAAAATGCGTTCTTTATTAAAAGTTATTAGCATACAATGTTTCCATAATAGTTAAAATATGAGCTCTGATGGGGGCGTGCCCAAAAGTGCAAAGGATGCAAACACAAAATTGTACATAACCTTACATGACAAAAATGTCTAATGTATGACATACTGACGTGTTTCAACCCATTTGATTGGGGTCTTCCTCAGAGGGTCCACTGACACGTTTCGACCCATTTGATTGGGGTCTCCTTCAGAGGATAGGTTTGCTGCAAAGAAACTGCATTTAGCACATCAGATTTTTTTTGGGGGGGGGGGTACCATGTTGCATGGCTGCACATTTGTTAGGTAAAAAGAATGCAGTGCCGAATTAGAAAAAAGGCCTGATCATGGGTAAATCTTCCGGAGGTCAAGTGGTTAAGAATGCTATCATTCCCCTAGTCCAAACTATCTATACTAGAACTATCTGCATACTGTAACTGGATGTTAAATCTGACTTTAGACGACATCCAAAGAAACCAAAACTCGCAGTCAGTGTATTTACAGATTCATCCATTTCCACCCTTCCCCCAGTCCATGAGCTTTAACTGTGTTTTTCCGATTTTCCAAGAAACGTCTGTAGTTTCTGTACAGGGGCCCCCGTTGGATCCTGATGGCCATCAGTAATGAGCACACAAACCTCAGATTGGATGTCAAATCTGATTTACAGGAAGTAATTGGCTCTTTGTAATACGGTCATTTCATGTAGCCGCCATCGCTGTGTAATTGCTTTGCCCGGTAATCGCAGGTACAGCTTCTTCATATCTTAGCTGTAGGCTACTCACGTACACCAGAGCTGGTCAGACCTGTGGTTCCTAATCATCCTCCTAAAAATAATACAGAAGTTATCCGAGAAAAGAGGCGTTTGGGAAAAATACACAACACAGCGGCAGATAATCCTGACGTAAAGCCGACTGTTTGGCACTTAATAGCCCAGAAAACGAGATTCTAAATACACCGACCATTGTAGTCTCTCTACAATTCATATGTAGTGAACAAAATGATGCGCTTTAATTAACCTTCCAATCAATATATGTGTCCTGTGCTGATATAATCAAATCCCATCAAATCAAAAACCAAAAAAAATGTACTAAATAATTATAATAGTAATGAAGAGATAAAGGTACTATGGGTCTGGTACTGATAGATGTGGTTGTCAGCAATCATAAATCCTAATAGTCATCATCATACACCAACTCTGTGGGTACACCCCACGTGATGCTATCCCAGAAATATACAGTTGATAAGCCAATGTTGCTGATTACATGAGATGTATATATAAAAACTGAACTTTGCTGAACTTTATTCCGGTATATTTTTTCACTGCGCAATGATATGAATCTTTGCTTTATTGGCATCTGAGAGCGGCTATTAGAACACGATCCTTTGCAGTAACAAGTAACATCCTAGAGTGAAAAGGAAGGTTAGGAGCGGACTTATATTTGGCATTGGGGACTATTTTTATATATACATCTCATGTAATCAGCAACATTGGCTTATCAACTGTATATTTCTGGGATAGCATCACATGGGGTGTACCCACAGAGTTGGTGTATGATGATGACTGTTATAGGGCGTACACACGGTCGGACTTTGTTCGGACATTCCGACAACAAAATCCTAGGATTTTTTCCGACGGATGTTGGCTCAAACTTGTCTTGCATACACACGGTCGCACAAAGTTGTCGGAAAATCCGATCGTTCTAAACGCGGTGACGTAAAAACACGTACGTCGGGACTATAAACGGGGCAGTGGCCAATAGCTTTCATCTCTTTATTTATTCTGAGCATGCGTGGCACTTTGTCCGTCGGATTTGTGTACACACGATCGGAATTTCCGACAACGGATTTTGTTGTCGGAAAATTTTATCTCCTGCTCTCCAACTTTGTGTGTCGGAAAATACGATGGAAAATGTCCGATGGAGCCCACACACGGTCGGAATTTCCGACAACACGCTCCGATCGGACATTTTCCATCGGAAAATCCGACCGTGTGTACAGGGCATTAGGATTTATGATTGCTGACAACCATATATATCAGTACCAGACCCATAATACATTTATCTCTTCATTACTATTATAATTACTTGGTAAATTTTTTTTGGTTTATCATTTGATGGAATTTGATTATATCAGCACAGGACATACCGTATATACTCGAGTATAAGTCGAGTTTTTCAGCACATTTTTTTGAGTCAAGCACTTTTCTGCAGCAAAAAATTTCATTTTCCGAACCAACTTTGGGGCCCCGTATCTCAGGGCCACTTGGGGCTAGGAACCCCAAATTTGGTGTGCAAAGTTGGTCAACTGTGTCTATCTGCAGCAATGTCATTTCGAGACCCTTTGGGTTCAGAGACCCCAAATTTTGGCTGCAGCTAGGGGGCATCTAGGAACCCTTAACTACCGAGTTTGAAGTTCGGGGGACCTATGGCTGCAAAAGGTCACAGTGAGGCTGCATTGTTGACCCTCTTTTCCACTTACAGTAGCTGTGCATTTCTCACCCTCGTCTTATACTCGGGTCAATAAGTTTTTCCCATTTTTTTGTGGTAAATTAGGGCCTCGACTTATACTCGGAACGACTTATACTCGAGTATATACGGTATATATTGATTGGAAGGTTAATTAAAGCGCATCATTCTGTTCACTAAATATTCACTTTCAGGTGCCTTTTATAATGTTTGCAGCTTAATTTTTTAGTTTTCTTTCAGTCACTTACCTTAATTATTTCAAATATTCATTTCAGCGCTTTAGTATAACATTTTTGAGTTTATCTCTACAATTCATGCAAACCTCCAGGCCTTCCCTATAATCTTTAGTCAAAAAAATATATAAATATAATAATAATAATAATAATAATTTTTTTTACTACTATAATTGTATCAGACAATTACAGTATTAATGTTTATGTAAATAATTTGTTTTGGTTTTGCATAGCATATTGAATGGTTAGACAGACTGGCTGGCAGATGTTATTACTGTTTGTATCCCTGCTGGGGGAATTGCCAGGCCTTCCCTTCAGTCTTGCACAGTTGTGCCGGTTCCTCTCCTGGACTGAGATTACTACGATCTCACTGCACACTGTGAGCTTCTCACAATGTGCATTAGAAGCTGTAGTCAGATAGAGCCAACCTCATTTCCTGGCTGGAGGACATCTATCTATCCATCCATTCTGTCCATCATACATGATTCAGCATCACACGTTGGGTGTATATTTGTCTAGCTCCTTTCAGGATCCAGCCCACTACTTGTATTGGGTCTGAGGGCTTTTAAATGGAGTTACAATAAAAAAAAGGTGGAATATCCTTGCTGCTATGCAATATAAAATGACTAAAAAAGCAGCCAGCACAATTTGTTTGATAGCAAAAAAATATATATATAAAATGTCTATATGCGGCGCTGAACTGGAACTTAAACAGTCTTTGGGGGGAAGAGAAGATGAAATCCCTTCACCACCTTCAGTGTGAACTGTAAAGCACACCACAGTGTCACTCCAATCTCCTTACCAGAATTATGTGTAAAGCAGGCATAAAGCTAGAATTCAGCTCCAGCTCCACCCTCTAATCGAATGACTCGATATCTCGTAGTAAGGACCTCCATCAACACCACTCAGGCCTGAATGCCGGTCTGGGGAGACATGATGGCGAAGAGCTGGGCTCTTCGCCATCATGTCTTCACACTGAAGCTGGTGAAGGGTTTTCATCTTTCCTTCCTCCAAAGACTGTTTAAGTTCCAGTTCAGCGCCACATTTGGACATTTTATATATTTTAATCCGGAGGACTGAGGAATGGTGCTGTTATGTTTTCAGAAAGCTATGTACAGCTCTCTGCCTGTCCCTCCCACCAGCTACAAACTGACTGCATTGTATAAAGAAGCACAGAGACCTAGTGATGATATCACTGAGATTAAAGTAAGGCAAGCCATAGCTTGGCCCAACCAGCCAGCCGGGCCAGAACTTAGCCGAGCCAGCCGGGCCAGAACTTAGCCCAGCCAGCCGGGCCAGAACTTAGCCGAGCCAGCCGGGCCAGAACTTAGCCGAGCCAGCCGGGCCAGAACTTAGCCCAGCCAGCCAGCCAGGCTAGAAGTTAGCCCAGCCAGCCAGGCTAGAAATTAGCCCAGCCAGCCAGCCAGGCCAGAACTTAGCCCAGCCAGCCGGACCAGAACTTAGCCCAGCCAGCCGGGCCAGAAGTTAGCCCAGCCAGCCGGGCTAGAAGTTAGCCCAGCCAGCCGGGCCAGAAGTTAGCCCAGCCAGCCGGGCTAAAAGTTAGCCCAGCCAGCCGGCTAAAAGTTAGCCCAGCCAGCCGGCCAGAAGTTAGCCCAGTCAGCCGGGCCAGAAGTTAGCCCAGCCAGCCGGGCTAAAAGTTAGCCCAGCCAGCCGGGCCAGAAGTTAGCCCAGCCAGCCCGGCCAGAAGTTAGCCCAGCCAGCCCGGCCAGAAGTTAGCCCAGCCAGCCGGGCCAGAAGTTAGCCCAGCCAGCCGGGCCAGAAGTTAGCCCAGCCAGCCGGGCCAGAAGTTAGCCCAGCCAGCCGGGCCAGAAGTTAGCCCAGCCAGCCGGGCCAGAAGTTAGCCCAGCCAGCCGGGCCAGAAGTTAGCCCAGCCAGCCGGGCCAGAAGTTAGCCCAGCCAGCCGGGCCAGAAGTTAGCCCAGCCAGCCGGGCCAGAAGTTAGCCCAGCCAGCCGGGCCAGAAGTTAGCCCAGCCAGCCGGGCCAGAAGTTAGCCCAGCCAGCCGGGCCAGAACTTAGCCCAGCCAGCCGGGCCAGAACTTAGCCCAGCCAGCCGGGCCAGAACTTAGCCCAGCCAGCCGGGCCAGAACTTAGCCCAGCCAGCCGGGCCAGAACTTAGCCCAGCCAGCCGGGCCAGAACTTAGCCCAGCCAGCCGGGCCAGAACTTAGCCCAGCCAGCCGGGCCAGAACTTAGCCCAGCCAGCCGGGCCAGAACTTAGCCCAGCCAGCCGGGCCAGAACTTAATCCAGCCAGAACATCCGAGCATCATGGCCTTCTTATCAGTAGGCCCTTTTGGAAACAGACGGCACCACATTTTTAGTTGGTTTTAATATGCTGCACATAAAATACATTTCCTGAAGGCAAATTGTCAGAAAAAAGTCTGTAATGATCACAGCATATTAAACAGGCGAATTTCTGGCAGTGAGTGAAAATGAACGGCGCTCAGCGGGGATTTAATTAACTGAGAATTAAGGAGCAGAATTACAGAATGATTTCCCCCCTGCTACAGACCTATCTCAGCTTTTACAGAGGCTGCTTCGAAAATCGCGCTTCGGTCTTGTGGAATTGTTACATGGGGAAGGATCGGATTCTCAGATGATTAAACCTCAAACATGCTGTGTTCTCAGTGAGAACATTAAGAGTTATTAAGCTTGCCTGAAGATAATTATTGATGTAGTTTTTACCTTTTTATATGCATTCCACCATATCTATGCACGTAGATAAAGAATTATGATTGCAGGTATTCATTGGTTTGCCTGTTGCAAGAGCAGAACAATAAAGTACAGCACCGATAGATGAGCAGGATAACAGGTGGCATGTGTAGCAAACGTAAATGCATGCTTAACCCTTCCATGACTAGAGGTTATTAAAGTATAGATGGCAATGCCAATTTTTAGCCATTATAGGAATTTTTAAAAATGTAGAAAAAAAAAGTATATATTTTTCCACATTTAAAAAAAAATTCCTATATGTTCTTAAGAAAAAAAACCCAAAGCAAATGCTTTAGATAACCAAACCAGAACAAATGCTTTAGATAAACTTTAATACTGTAATTGTCTAAAACATTTCTAGTAGCAAAAAAATATATAAATATAATAATAATATTTTATTTACTACTATAATTGTATCAGACAATTACAGTATGAATGTTTATGTAAAGAATTTGTTTTGCTTTTGCATAGCATATAGAATGGTTAGACAGACTGGCTGGCAGATGTTATTACTGTCTGTATCCCTGCTGGGGGAATTACTCTATTCATTTGTCTTTGTAACCATTGCCATCAGATTTCAAAGTGAAGGAAAACCCAAAATTTTGAGTTGTCGCTGGAATAGTAATAGAAGAAAGGTTTTTCCGTGGGGAATCTGAAAAAAAAGGTTTTATTGGTTCTCTATCCAAAAACTAATACAAAAAGTTTGGGCTTTAGATATATTTTAAGTAGAGGCACATTGCCATCTAAAGACAGCTGAAAAAGAGTCTGAAGAGAACCTGTGACATCTTATGACCGGGCCAAGGACCTGGGAAGTTGGAACCCAGATTTGGGCTTTAAAGGGACAGGGTGGGTCAGGATATTCACAAATAAAGAAAGCCATGGCAGACTGCTGTGGAGTTTTTTTTAATGCAACTTGCCTAACGCTAGATTCAAAGTCATGTTGCACAGGGCATTGACTGGCACCAACTTTGACCACCACATATTCAATTTTTTTCGGATTTGAAGTCTGGAAATTTAGGTCAAATCCATGTTTGTCCGATCTGAATCTTGACACTAAACATTATTTGCAAAGCTGTTGAATGATCTGGGTGGAGAACAGATCCTTCAGTAACGTTGTCTGCATGGGCATTATTCCTTTCGCAATCTAGGCATTTGACAATCTCGTCTGTCATGTTTGGTCACACGTGTGCATTTTCAGATTTTATTTCAAGTTCTCGCTGGAGCCTGGGCTGGGTGGTTAAGCATGGCTTGAATGTGAATAAGCTAGGTTCCTGTGGATATTAGATGACCAGAATCTGATTTCAGAAGACCTGGACAATGGTTGGGATGCCAAAGCACTGCCCAACACTGCCTATCACAGAAAGCATTGCCTAAACCATGAGAGAAGACAAGCAAAGACCATCTGATATTGCCAATGTCAAGGGTCCATTAACAGCTGTTTATATATCCAGTGTTTTCTCTCCGCAGTTCCAGCAAACGTCAGAGCATGCCCTCTTCTCCTGCTCTGTGGTGGACGTGTTCACACAACTCAACCAGAGCTTTGAGATCATTAAGAAACTTGAGTGCCCAGACCCGGTCATCGTGGCCCACTACATGCGCAGGTTTGCCAAGGTCAGTAACCTCTCAGTATTATGGTGTATTGTATCAAGTCTGTCTGAACATGTTGAGTTGCGTGGATCATGATTGTCAGGTGAAAACAGGTACTAATGGTGAATGAGAGAACCAGATTGACAAGGAGGATTCCAGTTCATCTCAAGGATGTTCAGTAGCGTTGAGTTCAATCTTTTTCGACCACTCAAGTTGGTCTACTCTAAACTGGTCAAACCATGCCTTTTATGGGGCTGGCTCTGTGCACAGGGGCACAGACATGCTAGAACAGAAAAGGGCCACCTTCAAACTTTTACGACAAGGTTTGAAGAGCACAATTGTCTGAAATGTCTTTGTATGCCATGGTATTAACTCTACCCTTGAAGGGACTCGCCTGATCTAAATCATCTGAAAGGGTATCTACAAGTTCTTTGCCATGAAATGTACATAGTGTTGGTAAATCCATGCCGCAGAGAAGGACCCTGGCTCTCCATATAGAAGCAGTGGTCTCTCTGCACATGGTCTGACAGCTTCCTACTGAATAAGATTCATAGTTCTGCAGTCAGCAAAGCTCATTCTGCCCTCTAATTGGTGAGCTCTGGTTCTAACTGTGCAAGGGGTGTGTTGGACCTCTGCAGAGAGACCACTGCTTCTGCACTGAGAGCAAGGGTTGTTCTTTGCAGCATACATATTAGATTTCATGTATCTGTACTATTGCTCTCTGCTGACCCCTTGCTATAATCTTTAGAGCCAGGAAGCAGTTGCCCACTCCTCTGGTTATTTTATTTACCTTTCGCCTGTCTCTCTCTTATTCTTGGCAGACCATCAGTAAAGTCTTGCTGCAGTATTCTGAAATCCTCTCCAAATCCTTCCAGTCGTACTGCTTCAAGGAGAAGCTGGTGAGTAAAAGCGCCTTCTGCTGGTAACATTGTAATTTTGTCACGTTTGTGTCTCATGGAATTGGTCGTGTTTAGGTGACACCAACAGATTCCATTTCACTGTAGAATATTTAGAAGATCCATTTCCACTGGGCATAGCCAAGAATCTAAAAAGTCAACTTTTACCAGTTTAATTCTACAGGATAAATTAGGTTAGAGTGGTATTAGCCCATTTTATTTGGGTTATTTCCTGTCTGACTGTAGAGCTGAGTGAGAGGGTAAGAGATCTTTCAAAGTCTGACAGCTGCAGCCCTGTCATTTCCCAGCTCCTGAGTGTGCAGCGCGTGTGGCCAGGCAGTAAACTTAATGCGTCCAATACACACACTTAAGGTCAGTGACTCAGTATGCAATGAAGCAAAGATGAAGGTGACAGCCCAACAATTTGTAGCTTTACAAACTAATGGCCAATGGATGGCTTCTACGTTTCTTAATGACAGGTCCCCTTTAATGACGTCACTTGGCTGAGCGCTAATACTTGAAACAGAGCTCAGATGGTTACTGTTACTATTATTACATTATATTGTCATTGCTTCCACAATTCTTAATAAAATCGCTTTTTCTTCCCAGCCTTGCATATTGATGAACAACGTCCAGCAGCTCCGAGTACAACTGGAGAAGATGTTTGAAGCCATGGGCGGAAAGGAGGTATCGGAAACATTAATCTTGTCGCAAATTTTATATATTTGATTGTCTTCTGTAGCCCTGACCTACTCCCTGGTACTTCGTAGAAAGCACTGAGCCATTGCGATCAGTTCCTGCCCTGGTGAGCTTATACTCTAATGCAGTCTATCTCAACCAAGGTTCCTCCAGAGGTTGACAGGCTTCCTTGAGAAATAGGCAATTCCTGCCTCTCCTATAAGTAACCACTAACACCTATAATCTTTTTATCTACTTGTACAGTGGGATTATTCCTAATTACCCCAAATATGTGAAGGTCATAATGGCTAAAGCAGCCTTTCTTAACTAGGGTTCCATGGAAGGCTAGGGTTCCTCCAGAGGTTGCCAAGGGTTCCTCGAGAAATGGGCAATTCCTGCCTCTCACATAAGTAACCACTGGCACCAATGATCTTTTTATCTATTTGTACAGTGGGATTATTCTTAATTATCCTAAATATATGATGGTCATAATATTGGCTAAAGCAGCCTTTCTCAGCCAGGGTTCCATGGAACACCAGAGTTCCTCTAGAGGTTGCAAGGGTTTCCTTGAGCAATAAGAAAGCTCCCACTGACACCATTAATCTTTATCAATATTTGTAACAGGGGAATTCTTCCCAGTGACCACCATTGTAAGGAGCATTCTTCTCAGTGACCACACTAATGCACTGCGAGCTGTAGATATAGTCATTGTTATCAGGGGTTTCTTGAGACTGGAAAGCGTTCTTTCATGGTAAAAGGTTGAGAGAGGCTGCTCTAATGTCTTTTTATATTCAAATGCAGACTAGTCAACATTGGAAGCCAACCAGTATTTTTATGGAATATTACCGAACACTGCTCTGATGTCCTGCAGAACACACAATGCATGTGCGGCGGTAAAACTTCTGAGACCTTCACCTCTTTTTTTGCAATAGGAACATACTGTAAAATTTCACACTGCTCCTTCCACCGCCTACATAGCTTTATTGTGCAAATGGCCACTCAATACGTTCCTTCGTCTGACATGTTTCACGCCCCACATATGCTAAAAGGTGAGCTTCTGCCTTACCAGCAGAGGACAGAGTGCTGTTGATTACACTGGAAGAACTGATTTCTCCCAGAGCAGATCTGTGCCCACTCCACCACCACACGTGAGGTTGGTGCCTCAACCATCTCTGGGTTGGCCTGGTCTAGAGGGGGGATTATCACACCTAGTATGGTGACCTTGTTGCCCCCAAAGCTATAATTACCAGTCTTTGTGTCTTTTGTGACCCCCAGCTGGCTGCTCTGTGGCACTTTTCAGCTCCATCTAAAATGATATGTTTTCTAGCAGTTCCTGAACTATTCCTCCCAGGGGCTGTGGAGATATCTCCAGCGGGGAGCCCGGCTCAGACGTTTTGTCAGAATCTTCTCTGCTGCTGGGAGTACCAATCTTCCTGTGTACACAGTCATCGGCGAAGTTGGTGCCTCTGCCATCTCTGGGTTGGCCTAGCCCGGAGGGGGGATAATTACACCTAGTATTGGTGACTCTTGGAGGTGGAGGGTGGGTGGCAATAAGCCATCTGCAAAAGGGAGATAGAAGGTGGGTAAAAAGGGAGGGGTATGGAAATGAGATATTGCAAAATGAGGTTGGAACATAGTGGGATGTGTGCAGTTGGGGGCTGGAAAGAGAAGGGGTAGGGTGGTTTTACGAGCCGGTGAGGGGGAATACAAGAGGAGAGGGAAAAAACAGGGTGGGATGGGGGCAAGATAAGTTTTAGCAGCAGGGGTGGGGGCGCTACTAAATGAACCTGTGAAGCTGGGTATATACTAGTAGAAATTCTTACAACATTTCTTGCAGAAATTCTTACAACATTCATATGAAAATCCTTAGGAAATCTCATAGGAAAATTCTCAGATTATTTGAATGTCGTACGAAAATAGTTCAAGATTCCATTTGCTTTTAACATTCGATTTAGGAACGAATAGACTTTACCAGACACAAACCACATGCACTGTTAGCCCCATATACACTATTAAGTTTTCTGCAGATTTTTGTCTTCAGATTTACCAAAACCATATAATATGAGGTCAAACCTAAGAGTTTAGCTGCTTGCCGACCGCCGCACACAGATGTACGTCGGCAGAATGGCACAGGCAGGCAAATCGGCGTACCTTTTGAATTTGCCGCCTATGGGGCACAAGCCCCGGGAGCGTGCCCGTGGGCCCCGGGAACTCGATGTTCGCTGGCGGCCCGCGATTGTGGTGTGGAGAAGCAGAACGGGTAGATGCCTTTGTAAACAAGGCATTTCCCTGTTCTGCCTAGTGACATGACAGAGATCCAATGCTCCCTGTCATCGGGAGCAGTGATCACTGTCATGTCAGTGGTAGCCCATCCCCCCCACAGTTAGAATCACTCCCTAGGACACACTTAACCCCTTCCTCGCCCCCTAGTGTTTAACCCCTTCCCTGCCAGTGTAATTTACACAGTAATCAGTGCATTTTTATAGCACTGATCGCTGTATACATGACAATGGTGTCAAAAGTGTCCGATGTATAAACTTTAAATACCGCGCTGTGATACAATAAACCAATTGACTGTGTTTGACAGGAAATCAAAAACTATAAAAATAAATAATAATGGGTAAACCTAAAGAGCTGCTGCTAAAAGTGGGATACACACATGCTCAAATAAATAATAAGTAGCAGCGCTAAGTAAACTAAGTAACATGCACCAATGATAATCAAATCAATGATATAAAAACAATATGAAACGTCCATAAATGTGAATTTCTATTCACATTTATGGACGTTTCATATTGTTTTTATATCATTGATTTGATTATCATTGGTGCATGTTACTTAGTTTACTTAGCGCTGCTACTTATTATTTAAAAGTGTCCGACGTGTCCGCCATAATGTCGCAGTCACGATAAAAATCACAGATCGCCGCCATTACTATAAAAAAAAAAATTAATAATAAAAATGCCATAAATCTATCCCCTATTTTGTAGACGCTATAACTTTTGCGCAAACCAATCAATATACGCTTATTGCGATTTTTTTTTTTTACCAAAAATATGTAGAAGAATACATATCGGCATAAACTGAGAAAGACGTGTTTTTTTTATATATTTTTTGGGGATATTTATTATAGCAAAAAGTAAAAAATATTGCTTTTTTTTTCAAAATTAATACTCTTTTTTTGTTTATAGCGCAAAAAATAAAAACCGCAGAGGTGATCAAATACCACCAAAAGAAAGCTCTATTTGTGGGAAAAAAAGGACGTCAATTTTGTTTGGGTACAACGTCGCACGGCCGCGCAATTGTCAGCTAAAGCGACCCAGTGCCGAATCACAAAAAATGCTCTGGTCAGGAAGGGGAGTAAAATCTGAAGCGGTTAAATTTGTGTGCAATCAGGCAGGCCCTTGCACTACATGGGTTTTGGTAAATTTGAAGAAAATCTAATAGTGTGTATGGGGCTTTAGAAATCTGCACCTTGCAGAAAAGTTTTCCATCCTGCTCCTTCAAATTTCTTGCCACTACGGTTAAAAATAAACCTCGGGTTGACCCCACCATTGATTAGAAAAACAAACTAACATCGAACTAACACAACGAAAAATGTTGAAGGCAATTCTACTACCATAAACCCATCTTCACGTTGTCCTAAATGGGCAAACCACAGGGTCACCCACATTTGGGCAGAGTGCAGGTGCAAAGAAGAGGTTGTCACTCTTGCAGTTGGCCTAAACCCAAAAATCTGGCTACATCAGGAACGTCGGGAATTCTCAAAATTCAAAACGAAATTCAGTTTAAAAAAGTATACCGTTGCTCCCGGTTTTAGTACACCACAGCAGCCAATCGGATTGGAGCAGAGTTCCAATGACTAACGACCTTGTAATAAACCTGCTCGACCACAAAACTGGTGGCGTTTTATTGCCGCGTCTTTTGCTAGTTTTCTGGAGACTAAATCTCAGTCTGTTTTTCATTGTTGTCACCCCCAAAGCTATAATTACCAGTCTTTGTGGCCCCCCAGCTGGCTGCTCTGTGGCCCTTCTCAGCTCGGTCTAAAATGATATGTTTTCTGGTGGCTCCTGAACTCTCCCTTCCAGGGACTGCTAAGATGTCTCCAGCGGGGAGCCGGACTCGGGCATTTTGTCAGAATCTTCTCTGCTGCGGTAACTAGCTCATTAAATCCAGCATAAAGGCGTTCGTCTGGCTGTGGAGGAGAGACGGGGGTCATGCACACAATCGGGGCCAAAGCTGCAAATGTGCCCAGGGGGGCTAATCAAAGAGACGGCGCCAAATAGAGTTTAACCCCGTGTGAAGCCTGGAGACGGCCTGCTTCACATTCCTACTGTGCAGTTTTTCTTATCCTGGTACCCAAAGGAGGAACTGTCCTTCGTGCCCCAGACAGCCAGTCAGCATGGTTATTTGTCCTACTATTACCAACGATGAATGAGCTTGACCAGACTGACTTTATTTGTAAAATTAAATTAATTGCGCCTAAGCTCAGTTAAAGGTGAAATGGTCTTTCTCCAGTTTTTATAGCCAAAAAAGTCAAAATGAATAGCTTATTAAAAGATAAAATAACGAAACCAGCTTTTGCTGCAATATTCAGCTTTAATACAGAGATTTCCCCATGCAGTACTTTTTTTTGCCACTAGATGTCCTTAGTCTGATGGCCAGCACCATTCAGCTCGCTTCTTCTGAGCCCAGGTCATCCTGCACCCACCCCCAGGATGTGAAAGGTGAAGCAGCGCAGTGATTAGCTCATTTCTCTGTCACTTTAGTCTCTTCTTCTATCGATATGTTTTTTTTGTCAGCACATGACCTGATTGGCTGCTTGGTAAGCCGGCTCCTCTCACACTCCAGCTCTGCTGTACAGGTGCTGATTATAGATCAGATAAAATTACTTAATACTTATGGCATTTAAAAAAATAAATAAAAATTAATGATGTATTAAAAATTACAGAGCTTCTATACACCAGATGTGTCTGGTGGTACAACATGTCCCCAGCAGCCTATTTTCTAGCTGGTATGAGTGGCTCATTGCTTTTCCCAGAAGTATAGCATTTCTCCAGCAGTCTAGTGTCTTGCTGGTGTGATTGGCTCATTGCTTTTCCCAGAAGTAGAATGTCCCCAGCAGTCTAGTGTCTTGCTGGTGTGATTGGCTCATTGCTTTTTGCAGAAGTAGAATGTCCCCAGCAGTCTAGTGTCTTGCTGGTGTGATTGACTTGTTGCTTTTCATAGAAGTAGAATGTCCCCAGCAGTCTAGTATCTTGCTGGTGTGATTGGCTCATTGCTTTCCACGGAAGTAGAATGTGCCCATCAGTCTAGTATCTTGCTGTTGTGATTGGCTCATTGTGTTTCCCAGTAATAGAATGTCCCCAGCAGTCTAGTTTCTTGCTGGTGTGATTGGCTCATTGCTTTCCACAGTAGTAGAATGTCACCAGCAGTCTAGTGCCTTGCTGGTATGATGGGGACATTCTACTTCTGAGAAAAGCAATGAGCCAATCACACCAGCAAGACACTAAACTGCTGGGGACATTCTACTTCTTAGAAAAGCAATGAGCCAGTCTAGTGTCTTGCTGGTTTGATTGGCTCACTGCTTTTCCCAGAAGTAGCCTGTCCCCAGCAGTCTAGTGCCTTGCTGTTGTGATTGGCTCATTGCGTTTCCCAGAAGTAGAATGTCCCCAGCAGTCTAGTGTCTTGCTGGTTTGATTGGCTTATTGCTTTTCTCAGTAGTAGAATGTCCCTAGCAGTCTAGTGTCTTGCTGGTGTGATTGGCTTGTTGCTTTTCCCAGAAGTAGAATGTCCCCAGCAGTCTAGTGTCTTGCTGGTGTGATTGGCTTGTTGCTTTTCCCAGAAGTAGAATGGCCCCAGCAGTCTAGTGTCTTGCTGTTGTGATTGGCTCGTTGCTTTTCCTAGAAGTAGAATGTCCCCAGCAGTCTAGTGTCTTGCTGGTGTGATTGGCTCATTGCGTTTCCCAGAAGTAGAATGTCCCCAGCAGTCTAGTGTCTTGCTGGTGTGATTGGCTTGTTGCGTTTCCCAGAAGTAGTATGTCCCCAGCAGTCTAGTGTCTTGCTGTTGTGATTGGCTCACTGCTTTTCCCAGAAGTAGAATGTCCCCAGCAGTCTAGTGTCTTGCTGGTGTGATTGGCATGTTGCTTTTTCCCAGAAGTAGAATGTCCCCAGCAGTCTTTTGTCTTGTTGGTATGATTGGCTTGTTGCTTTAACCAGTAGTAGAATGTCCCCAGCAGTCTAGTGTCCTGCTGGTGTGATTGGCTCATTGCTTTTCCCAGAAGTAGAATGTCCCCAGCAGTCTAGTGTCTTGCTGGTGTGATTGGCTCGTTGCTTTTCCCAGAAGTAGTATGTCCCCAGCAGTCTAGTGTCTTGTTGGTGTGATTGGCTTGTTGCTTTTTCCAGAAGTAGAATGTCCCCAGCAGTCTAGTGTCTTGCTGGTGTGATTGGCTTGTTGCTTTTCCCAGAAGTAGAATGTCCCCAGCAGTCTAGTGTCTTGCTGGACACAATGGTGTGACTGAGCCGTTCAGCATGTGGCAAACTGTCCAATCTGGTTTTGCTCCCTGGATTCTGTGTGTGGTTTTTGTCTGGCGGTGTTCACCTTTGCTGCAGCCATGCACTGCCGGAGGTGATGTAGTGACTTGCAGATGAACCTCTCCAGCTGAAATGGCAGATTATCAGATCTTCATTCTTTGTCTTCTGTTCTAGTTGGATCCCGAGGCCAGCGACACGCTGAAAGAGCTCCAGGTGAAGCTGAACAATGTCTTGGATGAGCTGAGTGCAGTGTTTGGAAACAGGTGAGTGGGCGGGGATTGGGTGATTGAGGAAGAGGAGAGGTGCAGAAAGAAGGGAGGAATATGTCTTAGACTGGAGTCACTGCTGTGAGGGGGAGCTGAGCTAAAGAGTCATTGCTGGGAGAGGGGGGAGAGGAGGTCCAGGGGGAGCTGAGCTGATGAGTAGCTGCCAGGAGAGGGGGAGCAGGAGGAGCTGAGCTGATAAGTCACTGCTGGGAGGGGGAGTTAAGACTCTGAGCCAAGTTGGCCATACACTAGTAAATTTTCGTATAAGAGTTTGCAGGAAAATTCTCAGTACATCCAATGACTTGATAATGGTCATTCAGATCTCTTTTTGCTCTTAACAACTCTCAGTTTTGGAATGGATGTAATTTCCCCAAGCAAAAATGACATGCACTGTTAAAAAATTTGTGCAGAGAAAAATTTTCAAATATTTCCCTCACTGTGCTCGAAAATGGGAAAGAGGGGGGAGCTGAGCTCCAGGGTCCTTGCTGGGAGAGGGGGGGCTGAGCTGCAGGGTCCTTGCTGGGAGAGGGGGGGGGGCTGAGCTGCAGGGTTACTGCTGGGAGAGAGGGGGGAGCTGAGCTGCAGGGTTACTGCTGGGAGAGAGGGAGGAGCTGAGCTCCAGGGTCACTGCTGGGAGAGAGGGAGGAGCTGAGCTTCATGGTCACTGCTGGGAGAGAGGGGGGATCTGAGCTGCAGGGTTACTGCTGGGAGAGAGGGAGGAGCTGAGCTCCAGGGTCACTGCTGGGAGAGAGGGAGGAGCTGAGCTTCATGGTCACTGTTGGGAGAGGGGGGATCTGAGCTTCAGGGTCACTGTTGGGAGAGGGGGGATCTGAGCTTCAGGGTTACTGCTGGGAGAGGGGGGATCTGAGCTTCAGGGTCACTGGTGGGAGAGAGGGAGGAGCTGAGCTCCAGAGTCACTGGTGGGAGAGAGGGAGGAGCTGAGCTCCAGAGTCACTGGTGGGAGAGAGGGAGGAGCTGAGCTCCAGAGTCACTGGTGGGAGAGAGGGAGGAGCTGAGCTCCAGGGTCACTGCTGGGAGAGAGGGGGGATCTGAGCTTCAGGGTCACTGTTGGAAGAGAGGGGGGATCTGAGCTTCAGGGTCACTGCTGGGAGAGAGGGGGGATCTGAGCTTCAGGGTCACTGTTGGAAGAGAGGGGGGATCTGAGCTTCAGGGTCACTGCTGGGAGAGGGGGGATCTGAGCTTCAGGGTCACTGCTGGGAGAGGGGGGATCTGAGCTTCAGGGTCACTGCTGGGAGAGGGGGGATCTGAGCTTCAGGGTCACTGCTGGGAGAGGGGGGATCTGAGCTTCAGGGTCACTGCTGGGAGAGGGAGGATCTGAGCTTCAGGGTCACTGTTGGGAGAGAGGGGGGATCTGAGCTTCAGGGTCACTGCTGGGAGAGAGGGGGGATCTGAGCTTCAGGGTCACTGCTGGGAGAGGGGGGATCTGAGCTTCAAGGTCACTGCTGGGAGAGGGGGGATCTGAGCTTCAGGGTCACTGCTGGGAGAGAGGGGGGATCTGAGCTTCAGGGTCACTGCTGGGAGAGAGGGGGGTTTGAGCTTCAGGGTCACTGCTAGGAGAGAGGGGGGAGCTGAGCTGCTTAATCATTGCTTGGAGGGGAAGCGGATAGAGCTGAGCTGCTTAACCCCCGTTCACACTATTAATTGCACAGGAACGAGCTGCACATACCTCTGTGATTCAGTGTGGTGCGATTTGAGCCTGTTTATTTTGAATGGGCTCAAAACGCACTCCATTGCACTAAAAGTGGTGCATGCAATACTTTTGGAAATGCACTGCAAACTGTTGTACCATGCAGTCCGGTGCAGACAAACGCACTGCGTTCGGGTTGTTGATAACTTTGACACTTGCTGCAGAATACAACTGCAGTGCATTTTGAGTGCGGTGGGTGAAACGTGCACAGAAGGTGAGTTTTCCCACACTTTGTTCTAGTGTGAACCTAGCCTTAGTCACTGCTTGGAGGAGGGAGCAGATGGAACTGAGCTCTTGAATAACTGCTGGGAGGGGGAGCAAAGTGAGCTGAGCTACTGAGTTACTACTGGGAGGGGGAGCAAAGTGAGCAAAGCTGCTGTGTCACTGCTGGGGGGGAGCTAAACTGCTGAGCCACTGCTGGCAGGGGGGAACGGAGCTTACCAGTCACTGCTGGGAGGGTTGTCTGCGCTAATGAGTAACCTAGGATGGTGGGAACAGGAGGAGCTAGGGTGATGAATCCCTGGGGGGAGGGGGAGCAGCAAAAGCTCAGCTAATGAGTCACTGCTTTTAGGAAAGGAACAAGGTGAGCTGGACTGATGAGTCACTCTTGGGAGGGGGAGCTGAACTGATGATTACCTGCTGAGAATGGGAGCAGGTGAAACTGAGCTAATGAATCACTGCTGGTAGAGGGGAGCAGGGTGAGCTGGGCTGCTGAGTCACTGCTGGTAGAGGGGAGCAGGGTGAGCTGGGCTGCTGAGTCACTGCTAGTAGAGGGAGCAGGGTGAGCTGGGCTGCTGAGTCACTGCTGGTAGAGGGAGCAGGGTGAGCTGAGCTGCTGAGTCACTGCTAGTAGAGGGGAGCAGGGTGAGCTGGGCTGCTTAGTCACTGCTAGTAGAGGGAGCAGGGTGAGCTGGGCTGCTGAGTCACTGCTAGTAGAGGGGAGCAGGGTGAGCTGGACTGCAGAGTCACTGCAGGGAAGGGGGAGCAGGGTGAGCTGGGCTGCTGAGTCACTGCTGGTAGAGGGGAGCAGGGTGAGCTGGGCTGCTGAGTCACTGCTAGTAGAGGGAGCAGGGTGAGCTGGACTGCAGTGCAGAGTCACTGCTAGTAGAGGGAGCAGGGTGAGCTGGACTGCTTAGTAGCTGCTAGTAGAGGGGAGCAGGGTGAGCTGGGCTGCAGAGTCACTGCTAGTAGAGGGGAGCAGGGTGAGCTGGACTGCTTAGTCACTGCTAGTAGAGGGGAGCAGGGTGAGCTGGACTGCAGAGTCACTGCTAGTAGAGGGGAGCAGGGTGAGCTGGACTGCTGAGTCACTGCTAGTAGAGGGAGCAGGGTGAGCTGAGCTGCTGAGTCACTGCTAGTAGAGGGGAGCAGGGTGAGCTGGACTGCAGAGTCACTGCTAGTAGAGGGAGCAGGGTGAGCTGGGCTGCAGAGTCACTGCTAGTAGAGGGGAGCAGGGTGAGCTGGGCTGCAGAGTCACTGCTAGTAGAGGGAGCAGGGTGAGCTGAGCTGCTGAGTCACTGCTAGTAGAGGGGAGCAGGGTGAGCTGAGCTTCTTGGTCACTGCTAGTAGAGGGGAGCAGGGTGAGCTGGGCTGCTTTGTCACTGCTAGTAGAGGGAGCAGGGTGAGCTGAGCTGCTGAGTCACTGCTAGTAGAGGGGAGCAGGGTGAGCTGGGCTGCAGAGTCACTGCTAGTAGAGGGGAGCAGGGTGAGCTGGGCTGCAGAGTCACTGCTAGTAGAGGGGAGCAGGGTGAGCTGGGCTGCAGAGTCACTGCTAGTAGAGGGGAGCAGGGTGAGCTGAGCTGCTGAGTCACTGCTAGTAGAGGGGAGCAGGGTGAGCTGGACTGCTTTGTCACTGCTAGTAGAGGGAGCAGGGTGAGCTGAGCTGCTGAGTCACTGCTAGTAGAGGGGAGCAGGGTGAGCTGAGCTGCTGAGTCACTGCTAGTAGAGGGGAGCAGGGTGAGCTGGGCTGCAGAGTCACTGCTAGTAGAGGGGAGCAGGGTGAGCTGGGCTGCAGAGTCACTGCTAGTAGAGGGGAGCAGGGTGAGCTGAGCTGCTGAGTCACTGCTAGTAGAGGGGAGCAGGGTGAGCTGGACTGCTTTGTCACTGCTAGTAGAGGGAGCAGGGTGAGCTGGGCTGCTGAGTCACTGCTAGTAGAGGGGAGTAGGGTGAGCTGAGCTGCTTTGTCACTGTTCTGTTAGTAGAGGGGAGCAGGGTGAGCTGAGCTGCTGAGTCACTGCTGGTAGAGGGAGCAGGGTGAGCTGGACTGCAGAGTCACTGCTAGTAGAGGGGAGCAGGGTGAGCTGAGCTGCTGAGTCACTGCTAGTAGAGGGGAGCAGGGTGAGCTGGGCTGCTGAGTCACTGCTAGTAGAGGGGAGCAGGGTGAGCTGAGCTGCTGGTAGAGGGAGCAGGGTGAGCTGAGCTGCTTTGTCACTGTTCTGTTAGTAGAGGGGAGCAGGGTGAGCTGAGCTGCTGGTAGAGGGAGCAGGGTGAGCTGAGCTGCTTTGTCACTGTTCTGTTAGTAGAGGGGAGCAGGGTGAGCTGAGCTGCTGAGTCACTGCTAGTAGAGGGGAGCAGGGTGAGCTGGGCTGCTGAGTCACTGCTAGTAGAGGGGAGCAGGGTGAGCTGGGCTGCAGAGTCACTGCTAGTAGAGGGGAGCAGGGTGAGCTGAGCTGCAGAGTCACTGCTGGTAGAGGGAGCAGGGTGAGCTGAGCTGTAGAGTCACTGCTGGTAGAGGGAGCAGGGTGAGCTGAGCTGCTGAGTCACTGCTGGTAGAGGGAGCAGGGTGAGCTGGGCTGCTGAGTCACTGCTGGTAGAGGGAGCAGGGTGAGCTGGGCTGCTTTGTCACTGCTAGTAGAGGGGAGCAGGGTGAGCTGAGCTGCTGAGTCACTGCTAGTAGAGGGGAGCAGGGTGAGCTGGGCTGCAGAGTCACTGCTGGTAGAGGGAGCAGGGTGAGCTGAGCTGCTGAGTCACTGCTAGTAGAGGGAGCAGGGTGAGCTGGGCTGCAGAGTCACTGCTAGTAGAGGGAGCAGGGTGAGCTGGGCTGCAGAGTTACTGCTAGTAGAGGGGAGCAGGGTGAGCTGGGCTGCAGAGTCACTGCTAGTAGAGGGGAGCAGGGTGAGCTGGACTGCTGAGTCACTGCAGGGAAGGGGGAGGAGGGCGAGTTTAGCTTAGCTGGCTGAGTCACTGCAGGGAAGGGGGAGCAGGGGGAGCTTAGCCGACCGAGTCACTGCTGGAAGGGGGAGCAGGAGGAGCAGAGTCCATTGCCTGAAAACAGGTTCAGTTTAGCCCTTGAGTAAAGTCTCTACTTGCCTTGTCAGTGTTGAATCAGATGTGACTTTGGTGGCATTAATGAACAATTATTAAGGGAACAGGCTGCAGTTTAATGAGGGTGTTTTATATAGCTGGGGAGATTGTATATCGTGTGTCTATATGGTGGAACACCCCACACAGGTACGCAGACCGCAGTGCACTGTGACCGTCAGCCGTCCATCCAGGATCTGTAGTGACAGGCCGCACAAGCACATCCAGCTCGTGTCAGAGGGAATCAATCACTGGACTGACCACAGGCCTCTTCCTTTTCCCTGTTATGCCATGGCGGTTATGCATCTCAGATCTACCCAAATGATTATCTTAGAATAAAGAGGAAAAAGTTTTACAGGGCGCAGAGTGTACTGTCTGTGACGCTGTCACATGACCCAGGATGAAATGTATGTTGGCTATATACTGTGGATATAGAAAAAGAATCACCCCCTTTTAAAATAATCACATTTTGTTGCTTTGCCGCCTGAAATGAAGACAGACACAGTTTTTGTTTTACCCAGTTGTATGTACTCAGTGCAACTTTTAACATCCAAGTGAAAGATATCACACCAACATCTCAGAAAACATAAAAAAACAGAGTCACTGAGTTGGAAAAAGGATCACCCACCTCCTAAAAATGACTTGTAAACTCAATCGGGTGCAGCTAATCACCTTCTCATTGGCACACAAAGCCATTTAACTTTCAGCTGTGATCATCCGTGGTCATTTTGATTAGCTCTGCATGAAAAGAGCTTTCCTGGAGCATTTCAGTGCCTGATAGTGCAACTGAAGCAAACAATCAACTATGGGTGGCAAGGCACTGTCACCGGGATCTCCTGGATAAAGTTGTGGACAGGCACAAGTCAGGAGATGGATACAAAGGATGGATTATCAATGCCTAGAAGCACAGTGAGGTCTATTATTAAGAAGTGGAAAGTATTTGGTAGAACACAAACCCTCCCTGGATCAGGATGTCGCTCCAAACTGGATGAAAGAGCCGGGAGGAAACTGGTCAGAGAGGCCACCAGGAGGCCTACAGCAACTCTGAAGCAGTTGCAGGAATTGATGAGTGAGTGGTCATTGTGTACATGTGACAACAATATCACAAATTCTCTAAAAATGGGGCTTGTATGGGAGGGTGCAAGAAAAAAAGCCACTCCTCAAGAAAGGCCACATTCAGTCACCTTCAAGGCCACATGGAAAAAAGATGTTCTGGTCAGATGAGACTAACATTGAATTCTTTGGCTTCAACACCAAACCATATGTCTGGTGGAAATCCAATACAGCTCACCATCCACATAGCATCATTCCTACAGTAAAGCATGGAGGGGGTAATATCCTGTTATGGGGGGGGGGGGGGTGATAATATCCTGTTATGGAGGGGGTAATATCCTGTTATGGGGGGGTGATAATATCCTGTTATGGAGGGGGTAATATCCTGTTATGGGGGGGTGATAATATCCTGTTATGGGGGTGATAATATCCTGTTATGGGGGGGTGATAATATCCTGTTATGGGGGGGTGATAATATCCTGTTATGGGGGTGATAATATCCTGTTATGGGGGGGTGATAATATCCTGTTATGGGGGTGATAATATCCTGTTATGGGGGGTGATAATATCCTGTTATGGGGGTGATAATATCCTGTTATGGGGGTGATAGTATCCTGTTATGGGGGTGTTTCTCTGGAGCAAGGACTTGAACACTTGTCAGGATAGAAGGAAAAGCGGATGGGATAAAATAAACATCAAATTCTTGAGGAAAATCTGCTGCCCTCTGCCAGACAGTTGTCAATGGGAAGAAGGTTTACCTTCCAACATGACAATGACCCAAAGCACACGGCAAACATGACCACACACAATGGTTGAAGAAGAAAAAGGTGAATGTCCTTGCATGGCCTAGTCAGAGCCCAGACCTAAACCCCATTGAAATTCTGTGGAATGATGACATGAAGACTGTAGTCCACAAAGGGTCACCATCAAATTTCACTGAACATGAGCAATTCTGCAAAGAAGAGGGGATAAATATTGCAAAGTCTAGATGTGCAAAGTTAGTAGAGACAAAAGGCGGTTCAACAAAATACTGACACAAGGGGGTGATCCTTTTCCCAACTCAGTGATTCTGTTTTCGATTACTTTACATTTTTTCTGACATATTGGTCTTATATCTTTCACTTGGATGTTACAGGCTGCAAAGCAACAAAATGTGATTATTTTAAAGTGGGGGTGATTCTTTTCTATACCCACTGTAGGTGTCACATGACCCAGGCTGCAGTGTACATGGTCTGTATAGGGGTCACATGACCCAGGATGAAATATATATCATCTGTATAGGGGTCACATGACCCAGGATGAAATGTATATTGTCTGTATAGGGGTCACATGACCCAGGATGAAATGTATATCATCTGTATAGGGGTCACATGACCAATACTGAAGTGTATATATTGTCTGTATAGGTTTCTCATGACCCAGGCTGTAGGGTATACGGTGTGTAATGTATCGAATGTTTACATGAACGTTGCTGTATATGTGATTTATCATTTTCCTTGTATGACGTTCTCTGTGTTGTGTTCGCAGCTTCCAATTCCGAATAGATGAATGTATTAAACAGATGTCGGAGATTCTCTGCCACGTGAAGGGCACCGGCAATGTACCAGCTAACGCCAGGAACACGGTGGCACAGGATGCTGACAATGTACTGCGCCCCCTGATGGACTTCTTGGATGGCAAGTGAGTACTGTGAACGGGGCTTTTTGTTCTCAGAGAAGAGGTGCAGGTACTGTACCCCCTTCCGAGTCACCCCTTTTTCTCCGCTCCCTTACCACCAACAAGCACCGCCCCTAGGGTCCACCCCCAACCCACCTCCCAGTGCTGTCCCTTTTAGAGAACACAGAACAAACTACCATTTTGTGGTGCTAAGTATTTTGTATGGAGTTTGCTAATTATAACAAGAAAAGCTTTTAAATAGTAACAAACGACCCCTCCAGCAACAATAGATCCACAGGCAACAAAAATATCCCCCAATAACAATAGACCCCCCCCCCCCCAATCAACAATAGATCCCTCATCAAAAAAGATCCCCCAATAGACCCTCCAGCAACAACAGATCCCCAGCCACAATAAATCCCCCATCAAAAAAGATCCCCCAGCAACAATAGACCCTCCAGCAATAATAGATCCCCCAGTAACCTAAAGATCCCCCCCATGTAACAAGAAGGTGTCCCCCCTAGCAACCAGAAGTCCTCTCCCCCAGCAACCAGAAGTCCCCCCCCCCCGCAACAAGAAGGTGTCCCCCCCAGCAACAAGAAGTTGTCCCCCCCAGCAACAAGAAGTCGTCACAAACCCCCCCCCCCCACACCAAACAACCGCAACCAGAAGTATCCCCCCGTGCAAGAAGAAGTCGTCCCCCCAACAACAACCGCAACCAGACGTCCCCGTCCCATCCTCCTCCCCCCCCCCCCCCCCCCGCGCATCAAGAAGTTGTCCTCCCAGCAACAAGAAGTCCCCCCTGTTCCCCCGCAACAACCGCAAAAAAAGCCCCCCCCCTCAACAAGAAGTAGTAGTCCGTCCCCCCAGCAACAAGAAGTCTTCTCCCCGCAACCAGAAGTCGTCGTCCCCAGCAACAAGAAGTCCCGTCCCCCCCCTGCAATAACTGCAAAAAAAAAGCCCCCTCCCGCAACAGAAGTCCCCCCCCCGCAACAAGAAGTCCCCCCCTGCTACAAGAAGTCTCCCCCCCATCAACAAGAGGATCCTCACAGCATCAATTGATCCCCCTGCAACCTAAAGATTCCCCTAATAACAATAGGTCCTCACTGGCAACCAAATACCCCCCCTCCCCCAACAACAATAGACCCCATCAGAAACAAATGACCCACCCCAGCAACATTTGACCCCTGCCAGAAACAATACATCTTCCAGCAGCCAGCAACAATAGACCCTCCAGAAACAATAGATCCTTACCTCAAAAGTGGATCCTTCCCAGCAACAATACAATAGATCCCCCACAAGTAAAAGACTTCATCAGCAACAATAGTTCCCCCTGCAACACTAGATCCGCCCCTCAGTGACAGATCCTCCAGCACACCCCAGTCCCCCTTACTGTTGCATACATTCAGTGCTGAAACGGCGTTCCCCCTCCTTCCCTGACTGTGATTTTTCTCTCCTTCCACTTTCCACTGTAGACCTTTACAAATGAGAGAGAAAAGTAGCCGCTCTGTGCATGAAAGGAAACCTTTTTTTTTCATATATTTATCCTTAGAAAACTACACCCCCCCCCTTCCCCCGTGGGGCAGGTTTTTATAGGAATGTATTATGTGGATGCTGACCCAAGTTCCCCGACCTCCTCTCTCCTCAGCCTGACGCTGTTCGCCACGGTGTGCGAGAAGACGGTGCTGAAACGCGTGCTGAAGGATCTTTGGCGGGTGGTGATGAACACGATGGAGAAGATGATTGTCCTGCCCCCTCTCACAGACCAGTCGGTGAGTGTCAGCTCCCTAGGCCAGGGGTGGCATTCCGCTGAAGCTTGCTGTAACCCCCCCCCCAAGCTGTCTAGTAACCAACAGTGGAGGATCTTTCTGCAGACACAGCTGGGGCCCCATGTCATAGAAATTCTCCCGAGACGTCCTCTGACCTGTGAGCAATTCTGTACATCGCGGGGGATGCAGAGTCAGGACATAGCTGCAGCTGGGGCTCTGGGATGGCAGAGATGGGGGGGGTCCTCCTGGCACCGCGCCATTCTCGACAGCTGCATTCACATCACGTAGAGACTTACCTGTGTGATTTCCAGGGTTTGGCATAGAGATACCGGAGATTGTTTTTTTTGTTTTGTTTTTTTTTTTTTGTTTTGTTTTGTTTTTTTTTTTGTTTTGTTTTTTTTTTGTTTTTTTTTTTTTTTGTTTTGTTTTTTTTTGTTTTGTTTTTTATACCTATACCTTTTTTTTTTTTTATACGTATATATACCTGGCCCTGCCAGGTATATATACGGAATGAAATTTAGGCTTCATGTCCACGGGACGTTGTTCAACCTCTCCTGAACAATTTAAGTTGACAGCTAGAAACCGGCGTCTAAAAACGGCCATTTAGCCGCGTTTACATGCCGTGTTTAGCCGCGTTTTCGTCTAGAAGCGTTTGAAAAAAAATTTTTTTTTTTTCAAAATAGCCAAAAATAAAAAACACGAAAACGAAACGCGTCTAAACGCTGTAACTCGCGTTTAGCCGCGTTTCGTTTACATGTGTTTTCCATTTTTGGCTATTTTGAAAAGAAAAAAAAATTTTTTTTGAAATGCCTCTAAACACAGCTTCTGAACGCATTTTATTGGGTTCCAAAAAAAAAAGCCTCTAAACACAACTGCCTAGGACTATAAAGGACCCTGTGTACTTGTACTGATAAGATAATAGAGGAGGGTTCAGGAGCAGTTGAAAAAAATGCCCAACTGCTCCTAAACGTCCGTTTACCAGTAGCAGTGTACATGAGGCCTAAGGCTCCATGCACACTGGACGTTAAAATAACGTTATAAAAACGCCAGTAGCTTTGCAGTGAGTCTTTCAACGTTTTCTAACGTTTTTGCAATAGCGTTTTTCCGCGTTAGCTTTTTTTTAGCGTTTTATTTTTTTTAAATGGATCAAAAACGTTAAAAAAACGCTGGTGAGCCACGTTTTTGAGCGTTTATCGACGTTTATCAGCGTTTATGAGCGTTTGCCGTTTTTTTTTTGTGGTCAGAAAAACGACTCCTGAACGCGTTTTTTTGGCGTTCAGGAAACAGCCCATAAACTCCACTGCTGATAAAAGTTCAAAAATGTCCACGTGTGCATGGACACATAGGATAACATATAACGGAGTTTATGGGCTGTTAACCACTTCAGCCCCGGAAGATTTGGCTGCTGAATGACCGGGCCATTTTTTGCGATTCGGCACTGCGTCGTTTTAACTGACAATTGCGCGGTCGTGCGACGTTGCACCCAAACAAAATTGACGTCCTTTTTTTCCCCACAAATAGAGCTTTCTTTTGGTGTTATTTGATCACCTCTGCGGTTTTTTGTTTTTTATTTTTGCTCTATAAACAAAAAAAGAGCGACAATTTTGAAAAAAACACTTTTTGCTATAATAAATAAAAACATTTTTTAAAAAAAAAAGCTAATTTTTTTCTCAGTTTAGGCCGATACGTATTCTTCTACATATTTTTGGTAAAAAAAAAAAATGCAATAAGCGTATAATGATTGATTGGCGCGAAAGTTATAGCGTCTACAAAATAGGTGATAGAATTATAGCATTTTTATTATTATTATTTTTTATTATTTTTTTTTTTACTAGTATTGGCGGTAATTTTTATCGGGACTGCGACATTATGGCGGACACATCGGACACTTTTGACACATGCATTTATGCAGTGATCAGTGCTATAAAAATGCACTGATTACTGTAAAAATGTCACTGGCAATGGAGGGGTTAACACTAGGGGGCGATCAAGGGGTTAAGTGCGTTCCCTGGGCGTGTTTCTAACTGAAGAGGGAGGGGAATGACCTAGAGGAAATGACAGATCATGATTCCTAGCTAATAGGAAATCACGATCTGTCTGTGATCGCTCGTGGCCCATGGTCATCGTGACCGTCAGGCCACGAGCATCGGCACCCCCGCAGTGCAGCGGGCGCCTGCTATCCCGATCCCACGAGCCGACGTATAGCTACAATGACGGCGGCTGGTTGGCAAGGGGTTAAAAAAAAACGCCCAAACTCCAAAAAAGATTATTATTTTTTTTATGATTAGTAATGGCGGCGATCTGCGATTTTTATCGTGACTGCGACATTACGGCGGACACATCTGACACTTTTGACACTATTTTGGGACCAGTGTCATATATACAGCGATCAGCGCTATAAAAATGCACTGATTACTGTGTAAATGACACTGGCAGGGAAGGGGTTAACACTAGGGGGCAATCAAGGGGTTAAGTGTGTCCTAGGGAGTGATTCTAACTGTGGGGGGGGCTGCCACTGACATTACAGCGATCACTGCTCCCGATGACAGGGAGCAGTAGATCCCTGTCATGTCACTAGGCAGAACGGGGAAATGCTTAGTTTAGATCTCCCCATCCTGCCGCTCTGTGACACGATCGTAGGACACCGGCAGACATCGAGTCCGCGGGTCCTGCAGGCACGGTGCCCACAATGCTGCTTCTTAAAGGGGACATACCTGTACGCCCAGTTGCACAGCCGTGCCATTGTACCGATGTATATTGTTGTGCGCTGGTCGGCAAGCGGTTAATGTCAAGTGTGCATGAGGCCTAAATGATAGTACCCAGTTATATTCTGTACATTTAGGAAAGTATCCAGGCCTTTCTTAAAGCAATCTACTGAGCTGGCCAGAACCATCTCTGGAGGGAGTCTATTCCACATTTTCACATCTCTTACTGTGAAGAAGCCTTTCTGTATTTGGAGATGAAAATCTCTTTTCCTCCAGACATAAAGAGTGCCCCCTTGTCCTCTGTGATGACCTTTTTATTCCTGCTGCTGGTCTATTCTTCTCTTGATAGCTGAAGGCTGCCATGAGTACAGACCAGCAATAAGAATGAATAGGGGGCCATGCATGCATACTAGGCAAGCCGTACCGTAAAGAACTCAGGAGAATTTAAAGAGACCCCGTCACAACAGGATTAAATATTCAGCCTGAAATGGTTATTTAACCACTTCGGCTCTCACACCTGTTTACCCCTTATGGACCGGAGCAAATCTCACATTTCTGCTATGAGCCTATTTATTCGGCGATCATTTTGTCATTACTTGACATTACATCATAATACATACATTGGGTTTTTTTTTAACCACTTCCGCACTGCCCACTGTATATATATACGTCATTATTCTGATGTTAAATACCATTGCTATGGCAGCAGATAGCTACCATAACAGCGCTATCTTTTTAAACAGCGGGTGGTCCGCTTTCACGTAAAAGTGGTCTCGGCGGCGGATTCGCCGCAAGATGACTTTTATGGGCTATGGAAGAGGTGCCCGCTACCCCTGATCGCCGCCATTACTAGTAGGGTTGTCCCGATACCGATACTAGTATCGGTATCGGCACCGATACCGAGCATTTGCCCAAGTACTTGTACTCGGGCAAATGCTCCCGATGCTTCCGCCGATACTATGACAGTCAGCGGTGATCGGCCTGTGGGGGACTTACAAGCTTCCCCCCCGCGGCTTTCAGTGACATACAGCGGTGATCAGTGCTTGTAACTTCCCCACACGATCACCGCTGACTGTCACCTCGTCCCCCTCCGTTCCGTTCCTCCGTCCCCCTCTCCTTCTCTGCCCCCCTCCGTTCCGTTCCTCCGTCCCCCTCTCCTTCTCTGCCCCCCTCCGTTCCGTTCCTCCGTCCCCCTCTCCTTCTCTGTCCCCCTCCGTTCCGTTCCTCCGTCCCCCTCTCCTTCTCTGCCCCTCTCCGTTCCGTTCCTCCGTTCCTCCGTCCCCCTCTCCTTCTCTGCCCCTCTCCGTTCCGTTCCTCCGTTCCTCTGTCCCCCTCTCCTTCTCTGTCCCCCTCCGTTCGGTTCCTCCGTTCCTCTGTCCCCCTCTCCTTCTCTGTCCCCCTCCGTTCCGTTCCTCCGTTCCTCTGTCCCCCTCTCCTTCTCTGTCCACCTCCGTTCGGTTCCTCCGTTCCTCTGTCCCCCTCTCCTTCTCTGTCCCCCTCCGTTCGGTTCCTCCGTTCCTCTGTCCCCCTCTCCTTCTCTGTCCCCCTCCGTTCCGTTCCTCCGTTCCTCTGTCCCCCTCTCCTTCTCTGTCCACCTCCGTTCGGTTCCTCCGTTCCTCTGTCCCCCTCTCCTTCTCTGTCCCCCTCCGTTCGGTTCCTCCGTTCCTCTGTCCCCCTCTCCTTCTCTGTCCCCCTCCGTTCCGTTCCTCCGTTCCTCTGTCCCCCTCTCCTTCTCTGTCCACCTCCGTTCGGTTCCTCCGTTCCTCTGTCCCCCTCTCCTTCTCTGTCCCCCTCCGTTCGGTTCCTCCGTTCCTCTGTCCCCCTCTCCTTCTCTGTCCCCCTCCGTTCCGTTCCTCCGTTCCTCTGTCCCCCTCTCCTTCTCTGTCCACCTCCGTTCGGTTCCTCCGTTCCTCTGTCCCCCTCTCCTTCTCTGTCCCCCTCCGTTCGGTTCCTCCGTTCCTCTGTCCCCCTCTCCTTCTCTGTCCCCCTCCGTTCCGTTCCTCCGTTCCTCTGTCCCCCTCTCCTTCTCTGTCCACCTCCGTTCCTCTGCCTCTCCGCTGTCCCCTCCGTTCCGTTCCTCTGTCCCCCTCCGTTCCGTTCCTCCGTTCCTCCGTCCCCCTCTCCTTCTCTGTCCCCCTCCGTTCCGTTCCTCCGTTCCTCTGTCTCTCCGCTGTCCCCTCCGTTCCGCCGTCCCCCTCCTCCTTCCTTTGTGAATGGACAGAGTCAGCTGACTCTGTCCATTCACATAACTGAAACATTGTAATCTCCTGTGATTACGATGTGTCAGTTTATGAATGGAGAGGAGCCGCTGTCTTCTCTCCATTCATTCTCAGTGCAGCTGAGGCTGCAGAGAAAGGGACTGGGGAATCTCTATCCTCTGTCTCTTTCTCTGTCTCGAGGGGGAGATATCAGAGGTCTGTTAAGACCCCTGATATCTCACCAAAGCCCCCCAACAGGGCTGATTAAAAAAAAAAAAACGTATTGCAAAAATGAATAAAAAAAATATTATTGTAAAAAATAAAAATTGTAAATAAAAAAAACCACACAGACATGCAGCGTTCACCCCCCCCCCCCCCCCCCGAAAAAAAAGAAAGCATTGTTAAAAAAAAAAAAAAAAAACTGTCACGTGACAGTAAAAAAAAAAGAATCGGTATCGGCGAGTACTTGAAAAAAAGTATCGGTACTTTGTACTCGGTCCTAAAAAAGTGGTATCGGGACAACCCTAATTACTAGTAAAAAAAAAAAGTCCCTAAATCGATCCCATAGTTTGTAGACGCTATAACTTTTGCGCACACCAATCAATATACGCTTAGACCCCTTTCACACCGAGGGCGTTTTGCAGGCGTTATAGCGTTAAAAATAGCGCCTGCAATCCGCCCTCAAACAGCTGCTCCAATGTCTCCAGTGTGAAAGCCCGAGGGCTTTCACACTGGAGCGCTGCGCTGGCAGGATGTCAGGAAAAGTCCTGCCAGCAGCTTCTTTGGATCGGTGAAGGAGCGGTGTGTTTACCGCTGCTCCCCATTGAAATCAATGGGGCAGCGCTGGGATACCGCCGGCAAAACTCCGCTATTGCGGCGCATTGCGGGCGGTTTTAACCCTTTCTCGGCCGCTAGCGGGGGGGGTAAAAGCGCCCCGCTAGCGGCCGAAATGCGCCGCTAATCTGACGGTAAAACGCCACGTTTTACCGCCGACGCTATGGGCAGCTCAGTGTGAAAGGACTCTTATTGGGATTTTTTTTCACCGTAGCAGAATACATATTGGTCTAAACTGATAAAGAAATTAGATTTTTTTTTTTTTTAAATGTATTGTGAATGTTTTATAGCAGAAAGTAAAAAATATTGTTTTTTTTTTTTTTATTAAAAATTGTCGCTCTTTTTTTTGTTTATAGCGTAAAAAAAAAAAAACCACAGAGGTGATCAAATACCACCAAAAGAAAGCTCTATTTGTGGGGAAAAAAAGGATATATATTTTCTTTGAAAACAGCGTCGCACGATCGCGCAATTGTCAGTTAAAGCAACGCAGTGCCGTAACGCAAAAAAAAAAGGCCTGGTCAGGAAGTGGGTAAAACCTTCCGGAGCTGAAGTGGTTAACGCTCTTCATCTGCAGATCGAAGCTCATCCCTTTGATCTGTAGATGAGAAACACATATAGTTACAAATGACACAATGTTTCAATATAACTTTCTGTATTCGAAGCTGAGCAATGTTGTTGATAAACATTGCCAGACTGCTTTTTTTTTTTTTTTTTTCTCTGTGTACTCTTCAATGTAGCTGTGATTAATTAGAGATAAATTGCATTGTACTGGGACTGTGGGAATCAGAGCAGAAGGACTTGACATACTAGACACGCCCTGTGTACAATGATGACATGTTTTTGGGCATGTCTAGTACGCCCAGAGTCTGCAACTGGATATTTAGAGTATCGCATATGTAATATTTGTATGTGGCTCCTTCTCTGCTTTACTTACGTGGTCTGAAGAAGACCGTTCAGCTTGGGGGTCAGGAGTCACCTGAAGTCCTGGCAAATGCGGACCACAAGCGCACACGATATATCTCAAAATATGAAGCCATTGGGTTACCTTTTTGATCAGACCATGTCATTTGACCAAGGATGCTTAAACATTTGCATAGATGTTTGTGATGGTAGCCACAAGGTCACAATGTAGTTCTGCAATACTGCAAATGTGTTCTAAGAATATTATGAAGCCACTGGATCAGCAACTAGAATTTTAAGCTTTTTCCACCAAAGCAGCGTGCTTTTTCTTTCACTACAGGTCTCCTTTTAAAGCCCACCAGGATTTGTTAAAATCTGCTTAACCACCTACCAGATGCATTGAAACGAAGGGTGAGCAAAGTCCTGCAGAAAGCAGTCACACCCTGAGTAGATAAGTCAGCGTGCTGTAGAGAAAGACTTTGTTCTGTAGGCGGAAGCAGTGGTCTCTCTGCTGAGGTTTAACATGCCCATGCCCAACATGAGCGGAGTAAGACCTAGAGCTCTGCGATCAACAGGGAGCATGAGTTGATGGTAAAGCTGTAAGTGTGACTCAGCATGGGAAGAGAGGTGGGGTGGGGGATGTTTGACTTCTGCCGAGCAACCACTGGTGGAAAGTTCTACGTAGAAGGCTAAGCAGTTGAACCTTTAGAAATTTTAAAAGGTTTTGTTTATACCAGAGTTCTGGTCTGTCATATGCTTTGTGAGCTGCCTCCCATATATACAGGTCACCTGCTCATATACAGGAGAGAGTAGGAGTGAGTAACCTGAACAAAGCCTCTCTGACTCAGTTTTCCCTTTTCTTTGGGTCCTGCTGTGTGTCTGACAGACGATGGTAAGTTTTTTTTTGGGGGGGGGGGGGAGGCATCACCCCTGTGTCTGTGCAACAAACACAACTACCCCCAAAAGACCCGTGTTCTAACCTTGCATATGTACAAAGGTCACCCACTGCCAAAAGCTCGGCAACACCCATGGCACTGCTGAGAACTGTTTGCTATGAGTGCTTCAGATGGAGCCATTGTTAACACAGGAGGAAGACAGGTTATCTTTATTAAAGGTGTCCCACCCACAGTCCTGGGTGGGTGTTGAGGGATGAAGTTTCCTAGATCTCTCCACAGACAGTCAGGAGAGAGAGATATTGGACCATTTTGACCCTTCAGTGGCAGGTTCTTTTTGATGGCCCAGTCCCCAACACAGTGCACCTTCTACAGGCTCCCACACTGCCCTGTTTACTTAGGGAGCACCAAGTTAAATCTCTGTTGGAGCCTACACAGGGTTGATTACCTTCTCTCCTCCCCCACATGACAGTTCGTGGCCTGGCAATTGCTGCCTAATGGGAGGAAGGGGAGAAGGTTGCATGCTCCTCCATCTCCAGAAGTACTGGGTATTTCCAAGGGCTCTGACAGGTGAATGGGGAGGGGGGCTTTAAATAATTGGGTTTATTTCATTTTAATGCTCACCTGTAGTGATATTTAAGCAGTCTGGAAGTTCAGTGATGGAAATTGCAGGTGTTTAAGCTCTTGACTTTGATTTCCGTACCCTAAATAACATAGCTAGCATCACCCAACTCTTTTCATCTCAAGTAATGAAATTCCATTAGTGAACCGGCATCCTGCTGAATAACCTGTCCCTCTTGGGGTAATTCTGGTTACATCTGTTGTCCATCGTTTAGCCCACGTCCCTGGAGACACCTCCATCATCACCTTGACAAACTTGTCCTTACATGGTGAAGGATTGTGTGTGCCGGACTTGCCTTCATATACTGGTCTTAGCAGAACATGAAGATCCCCAATTTATCCTGGACATGCATGATCTATTTTCCTTACCTAAAAGGCTTTGCACTGTGGTTGAAGAGCAGCCACAAACGAGATGTCAACTGTTATTACTTGTACTCATTATTGCATTCCATGTCCTTTTCATGGAAGTCCTGCCCCTGTTAGTCCTGCCCCTGTTAGTCCTGCCCCTGAAAGTCCTACCCCTGAAAGTCCTACCCCTGAAAGTCCTACTCCTGAAAGTCCTACTCATGGGACTTCTACTCATGAAAGTTTGAAGTGCTCGCTAATGGTTCAGCGCAGAATACATCTCTCACGATGCACTATATGGCTAAATGCTTCTAGACACTTGACCATCCCACCTATGTGAGCTTGTTGGATACCATATTCCAAAACCATGGGTGTTAATATGCAGTTGACCCTCCTTCGTGGCTCTTAATAGCGTCCACAGTTCAGAGAAAGTTTTCCACAATATTTTGGAATTTGTACCCATTCATCTGGGAGAACATTTCTGAGGTCGGGTTCTGATGGTGCATGAGAAGACCTGGCTTGTAATCATTCAGGAGGGTTAAATCACATAATTGTTTAAGATGTCTTTGTATGCTGTAGTAAATGAACAATGCCCTTCAAAGGAACACCTGAACTCAATCAGTTGGGGGAAGGGGTTCTACATACTTTGGGCTATATCGGTAGATATTATGGATGATGGTGATGTGATGGTTGGGTGTCCACAAAATTTTAGCACTATAGTAAATGTTCAGTAGAAGAAGCTATTGGCCCTGGTTCATCACACTACAATGCGATTTAAGGCATGCTAAACTGACATACAATAATAATGACCGAGAAGCCACTTTGATGAATTGGGCCTATGATCTGTTTGAGAACCAAGATCATTTTCTGCTTTTAAAGGTCAAAGTCCTGCCTAGGAATAGACACAGCAAAGTGTTTATTACCTCTTTTAGTCACAGAAGCCACCATTGTGAACCTCTGTGACTTAGTTTTCCTTTGTTACTAGGGGCCTGATTCAGGGCTAAGCTCCGCTAGCTGCTGCTTTTCCTGGACAGTTTCCAATCAGATGATGGAATGGCAGTTGAAAGCGCTTAGCCATGGAGTCAAGGAAACTAAATCAGAGAGAGGCATTGAAGAGACTTTTCTGGCTAATAAGGTGCCTTTTGGTTTTTGCTCTTAAGTAGGTTTTAAAGCGTAACTAAACCCTCTTCTCTTCTTCAGCCAAGAAAGCTACCATCGTGGCCTCTGTTTGATCCACAACTAGCAATGTGACTGTTTTTAGACCGTGAACTGGGTTTAGTTCCGCTTTTAGAGCAGACACCACGAGTTGCTTTCTTTTTTAGCCCTCACTGGACGGGGCATGAGCATCTCCATTATTTGCCCATGCCTCGTCCAATAAAAGTGCTCTTCCTGAACATTTTCTCTTCGGACAATGGAATGGTTTTTGGCCTTTGAGTCAAGGAAACTTAATTAGAAAGGGACACCGAGGAGTCTATTCAGGCTAATAAAGGATGTTTCTTGTGGCTTTTGTTCTTATGTAGGACTTAAGAGCAGACTCCACAAGTTGCCTTCTTCAAAAGCCCTCACTGGATGGGACATGGGCATCTCCACCAGTTGCCCATGCCCCGTCCAATGAAAGCGCTTTTCCTGAACATTTTCCCCTTGGACAATGGAATGGCAGTTGAACGCTTTTGGCCACGCAGTCAAGGAAACTAAATTACAAAGGAGCACAGAGGAGACTTTCCTGGGTAATAAAGGAGGTTTCTTGTGGTGTCTACTCTTAAGCAGGACTTTAATATGGCAGTACAGGTTTACTTTAAAATCCGCAGTGCTGAAGAACAGTGGTCACTAAAGGCATCTGCAGATGGTGACCTTTATGATCAGGTGGCATGAAGTAGACAGCCTTCCAGGTTACTTGGATTACCTGTGAAATAACTGTAGCTCTATAGTTTGGAGCTGTTAGAATGTGATTGGATGAAGGTACTTGTAGTCACCATTGGGTGATTATGAAAGCTTATTCCTAACTATAACATGTTCTCTTCTCTTTCCCCCCTGGGCTCTCAGGGGACTCAGTTGATTTTCAGTGCAGCAAAGGAACTGGGACAGTTATCAAAGCTGAAGGTATAGTTAATTGTTGTGTGCTGCTTGTAGAATTTCCAGAGCTTAGCGTGTAATGTGTCTTGTCCCTCACTGCATGCCTCCAATGTTCCTCAAATGGCGTCTTAAAGGATGCGTCCACTTAATAATGAAAATTCAGTATTCTGTGGAATTTGGTAAGTTAATGAATCCTCTAGGCGTGTTATCCACCCTAACAAGATTCCTCAGCAGCTGAATGTCCTATACTGGCAGCTTTGCTGCAGCCACCAACAACCTACCATGGCCAGTCTTAAGTCCTTTCTGCTACCCTCCACCTAATTCTTTGTCTACTGCAAGTAAATACATAGGGGAGGGACACTGGCTTCCACGGTAAAGTAGAATTCCTTACAAAGCTTGTATTATGGAGGAAGGTGGGAAGGATTAGAACCTCCAGCATTTTTTTTGCTGCCTTTGTCTTGCATGGAGTGGTTTTTGGTACTTTTTGAGGTGAAATCTCTTTAAGGAGATAAATACAAGGAGATAGATCCAAGGTCTTCATAATACATATCCACCTTTTCAGGACCATAAAGGGTCCTTTCTTGATAAAGGTTAAAGCATATCTAAACCCAAAAATGAAATATATTGTAGCTTACCAGTAATGATGAGCTAAGGTTCAGGCTAAACCTGTGGGAAACTGCCACATAATAGAAGGCCCTGAAATTCCTCTCCCTGCATCCGCACGTAACAAAGGGGTAGGGATGCTCGTGACTTTGTTGACCAAGTGGCCATATTTGGTCCATGACGCTGTTCAAAAAGGGCCATGGTTGCCATATTTGGATAATGATATCAGATTGCATCCCCTCACATTCGTAACGTATGGTTGCAAGGTGGGGAATTCCACAACCACAGCTCATTGGGCTGGCGGCTTGTTATTATGTGACAACTTCATGTGGGTTTGGTCTAAACCTTAGGACATCATTCCTGCCAGCCTTTTAGATGTGGTGGCTGCATTGGATTTTTTTTTAGGCTTTTTATCCTTTATTCTTACCTGGTGATCCTACCAGTAACAGACTTTCTGTCCTAGGGTGACAACGCTCGCTTACTATACTGTATCTGTGGTCAGCAGGTTGTGATGTTTTACATATTTTCATTAGCATACCAAAACCCATTACTGAATTTTCATTATCTCCTGTAATTGTCCTTTAACCAAACCCCTGCGGTCATTGCATGGAATGCCACATGACTGGGCTTGCAGCTTCCCATTGTGCATTGTTGCAGTGTCACATGACAGTGTTTTGTGTTGCACTCAGCATGATGACAGCTTGGTATATTATGTCCACGCTTTTCGTTTACCACTAATCGTCGCATGACTGCTTCCTCTTAGGTATAGCATGTCATGGAATGTCACATGTTCTTATCCTCACGTGGAATGGTCTAGATGTTTGCAAAGTATGCTTATGTGTTTGTTGTGGTGTTATTACAATGTTGTGTTCAATAAATATCAGCTTGATGTAGGTATGTGTAGAAAGTTTGTTAGTCTAGTACACTGGTGGTCATTAAAAAATACTCCTTAGTTTGGTGGTTAGCAAGGAGAATGTCCCACTTTGTGATACTTAATTTGTGTCCATGATCGCTTATCTGAGAGGCAGAAATTGCTCATGAAACTCCTAACAACCTGTGAAGGGATCCTAATGTTTCATGAAACCCAATCTCCTAATGTTCCATGAAACCCAATACATAGGTCCATAGACTGGTTCCATGCAGATGGTGTGAGGATAGCCCTAGATGGGCAGGATCTCCTATAATGCTTCTTACATTGGAGGTTAGTGAGGAGAATGCCCCCTTAGAAATACATAATTGGTGCCAGTAGTAGCTTTTCTAAGAGGCAGAAATTGCTTATGGAGCCCCTAACAACCTGTGGAGGAATCCTAATGTTCCATGGAACCTAAGCTCAGAAAGGCTGCGCTATACATAGGTCCATAGATAAGTTCCATGCAGATGGTGTGAGGACAGCCTTAGATGAGCAGGATCTCCTAAAATGCTCCTTACATTGGTGGTTAGCAAGTAGAATGCCCCCTTAGAAAAACTTGGTGTCTGAAGTAGCTTATCTGAGAGGCAGAAATTGCTTATGCCTAACAACCTGTGGAGGAATCCTAATGTTCAATGGAACTCAAGCTGCAGAAAGGCTGCTCTATACATAGGTCCATAGAAATGTGGTGTGAGGATAGCCCTAGATGGGTAGGATCTCCAAGAATGTGCCTTAAATTGGTGGTTAGTGAGGAGAATGCCTGCTTAGAGAAACTTAACTGGTGTCGGTGATGTTACATAGTTACATAGTTAGTAAGGTTGAATAAAGACACCAGTCCATCCAGTTCAACCTGAGTGAGTGTGGGTCTACAACCCTGACCCTTGTCCCTAACCCTGAACATCGCACACTCACATCAATCCCTACCCTCAATCCAAGGTCCCCATTCATATACTAGGGCCAATTTTGGACAGAAGCCAATTAACCTACCAGCATGTCTTTGGAGAGGCGTAAATTGCTTTTGGAATCCTTAACAACCTGTGGAGGAATCCTCCGAACCCAAGCTGAGAGGCTGCTCTATACGTCCAAAGAAAGGTTCCATACAGGTGGTGTGAGGATAGCCCTAGATGGGCAGGATATCCTAGATCTCCAATTATAGAGGAACAGGGACTAAAGAAGGGTAACCTGAATGTTGGCATGTACACAAAATAAAGGAAACTAGACTGTTCAGCTCATCAGACTCCACAGGTATCACCTCTGGGCAGACTTTACTGCTACTTTTGATGAGGTTCTTCAGATTAAACCCAGACCCAAGGGGAGAAAAATGTTCCATCCACACCATACAAGCCTGTTTGAAACACAAGTGATTGCAGCCTCAGCCCGGCTCCGTTAAGGCGATGCCAACGATGCATTTCACCCGATCGTGGATCTCAGTCATGGAGTCTTTAGTCATGGACCTCCATTACTAAGCCCCATGGGCAGGGCGTGGCTTAGGCTAAGCTGAGGCTGCTATCCCTCGTGTGTGACGGACGGGCTTGTTAAGTGTGCGGAAATGGAACATTTCTCTCGCTTTCGGGTTATATAGAGTCAAGACGGACTTTTCACCTAACCTGCATCCTCAGTGGAATCCATCAGATGTGGCTATAGAAGCCTGTGCTGGGACCCAAAACTTTGAGGTTCACCAGACACAAGGGGAATTTTACATAATGCCTAGAATGCCCAGACATTCTCAATTTGTATTTCTAAATTCATTAATTTGTTGGAAATAACACAAAAAATTACCTGTAAGAAGTTCAGTAGTTTTATATTCTTATGGTTTAAACATGATTCTGTAAAATGAGCTTCTCTGTGCCAAAACGGAGGATGGGCAGTAAGTCCTTCTGTTGGCGGTCCCGATGACAGCTCTAGTGGCAGTTGCGTGGTAGTAACCATTTCTTATTGTTCCAGGATCACATGGTTCGAGAAGAGACTCGGAGTCTGACCCCAAAGCAATGTGCGGTCATGGATCTGGCTCTGGATACTATCAAGGTAAACCCAGCACTGAAAGGCTGGTCATATCAATTTTATTTTGTTACTAAATTGGAATTTTTCATTGCATTTGGACATTTTTTTTATTTGTCACGTGTTGCTATTTTTTTTTTTTAAAGCCACCCAAATTATCATCAAAGTTATAACTGGTTTCAATTCATCTTTCTTTGACCTTTCTTTTTTTATTTGCCACAGATTGAAAAAAGTTAATGAGCAACAAAATCGCACCGGTCACAGGCTCTTTGTGATGCTTTTCACCCTAATCTAGGACAGTCTGCTTTATTCCTCTTTAAGCAACAAAATCATATCAGGCACACTGCACTACTGATACATTTCACCCTAACATAGGGCTTGGTCTGATTTATTCCTTTTTCAGCAACAAAATCATGTCAGACACAGACTCCATTACTGACGCATTTCATACTGATGTAGGGATTAATTTACTTTAATCTTCTTTGAGCAACAGCTTCCCACCTGATAAAGGCTCCTCACTGACACATTTTGCTCTAACATAGGACTTTGCATACTTTATTCCATAACAACATTGAACCGAACACAGGCGCCTCCTTTGATGTGTTTCACCCTAAAGTAGGACTTAGTCTACTTTTTCCTCTTTAACAACATCATCTCACCAGACACAGGCTTCTCCTCTGATGCGTGTCACCTTGTTGTAGGACTTAGTCTGCTTTATTTCTCTATGAGCAACAAAATCCCATCAGACCTCGGCTCCTGCTAACACGTTTCGCCCTAAAATAGGACTTGGCCTACTTTATTCCTTTTTTACCAACAACATCCCACCTGACACAGGTTCCTCCCTGACACTTTTTGCCCTAGCATACAGTATGACTTTGTGTGCTTTATTTCTCTTTTAGCAACAACGTCACGCTGCACACAGGCTCCTCTTGTGATGCGTTTTGCAATAACATAAGGCTTCGTCTACTTTGTTCCTCTTTGAGAAACAACATCCGATCTGATGCAGATTCCTTCCTGTCACGTTTTGCCCTAAAATTGTCAACTTTATTCCATTTTTAGCAGCACCATCTCATCAGAAACAAGCCCCCCCCCCCCCTAACTGACTCGGACTTAGGGCTTAGTCTCGGACTAAACCCCACGTTAGGGCAAAATGAGGAGCCTGTGTCCAGTGGAAGGATGATGCTCAAAGTGGAATAAAGTGTGTTTAAAGGCCAGTAGTCCTTGGAGTTGGTGTGGCCTGTTCTTAAATGGAGGTGGGGGGGGGGGGGGTGAGTGCTGTTTGGGAGGGAAGCGCCTCCCAGTGGGCCTGGTGCACCCATGGCAGGTTTTGATGAACTTGAGCGCCTGGAGCAGAGACATTTTTCTGTTTAATGTAGACTTTAGCCAGTGTGAGTTTGGGTGGGCCACCCAATGAGGTGTACCGTTCTCTGTACTCCATTTTAGGGTAATCCCAATGGACCTAAATGAGCCTCATCAATTTGTTTTATCCCACCACCAGCATTTATGTGAATCCAACTGTAACCTTGCAAATTTGCACAAATGCATTACAAAACTGTTCCCTATTTTTTTTATTATATATATATATATATATATATAGTTTTACATTTTTTAAGAAAAGGCTCAATAAGCCATCCTTGAGCTCTAATCCAGATCTAGGGTCTTTAGACAGACTAAGATGATGCCATCAGTCTGCTGCAGGCAAGATAAAGCATTTCCTCAGTCTCCTTTCCCTCAGTGATCAGATTGTACATTGTAATTTTGTAGCAAGTCACAAGGTGAGATTCTGCTTTGTAAACAGTCAAGAACTGCAAAAGGCACCAGGATTGACTTGACAGAGCCAGCATCTCCGTTCCAGAAAGACCAGCATATGAACTTTGTGACATACACTGGAAATTGATAGTTGGAATCTTATTGGTTGTGAAGGATACAACAAACAGTTGCATGTTAGGTCACTGTCTTGTCCATCTTCTCTTCTGTGCAGCAATATTTTCACGCTGGAGGAAACGGACTGAAGAAAACGTTTTTGGAGAAGAGTGCGGAATTGCAGTCTCTGCGCTACGCCCTCTCGCTCTACACACAGACCACAGACACGCTCATCAAGACCTTTGTGCAATCACAGACGGCACAAGGTGAGTTCCCGGTTCATGTCAGATCTCCATATACCTGCTTGGCTCCATCTAGTGGTAATGGGAGACTCTCAATTAAAGGGGAATAATTTGGAGTTCATTCACAAAGCGTGAAAGTAGTCATGTGACCTGGTGCGTCTTTTTGAGTCTTTTGTCTCAGATATTGCGTTTGTCTATTTTTATGTTTGTAAAGTTTATTGTGCCATCGTATACTCCGACCAACATCCGGCTCCTATTTATTAAAGGCAAAGTTGCATCGGCTATTACTGTATTTTCCTCCATAACACAGTATAATCATTTACAAAGCACCAAGATATGACAAAGGGGATGCACATTACAAAAGTAAAAGGGGCCAAGTTTTTGAATAATTTTATATTGCATGGAGTGGGGAAGGGTTAGGCCCTCTGTCAAGTTTTCATTGCTGTTTCCCAGCTGGAGAGATTTTGTATTTGTTCTGGTGACCATGGTTGGTGATGGGTGAATCCAACATTCTAGATTTGGTACTGGAGCCAGAGGTGGCGGAAGATTCTTCAATGGGACCAAATGTTCTGAGGAGAACAGTCTAAAGCTCATCTTACACATTGCAACCTGACTGTACAAACCTTTGATCTACCAACGGCTGTTTGGTGCAAGGGCCTGTTTTTTTTTTGTATAAAGATTGGGTGGTTTAGATAAGTCCTAATATAAAGGTCACCATACCCGTTGTAATCTGAATGTACATTTTTAGATTCACCAAAACTATTCAATAGGTGCATCTGTCGAGGTACTCAGAACAGGGGTGGTGGAAGCCCCTAATTATGGGCACAGCAGGTGTACAGATGCAGGGACTCAGTGTACAGATTGTGGGAACCCCCTATAATGGGTACAGCAGGTGTACAGACTTGGGAACTCAGTAAAGGGATGGTGGGGAGCCCCTCATATAAGGGTCACCATATCCATTACAATCTGAATATACAGCTTAGCAGTATCTAGGCATTGCAGGTGTGAAGACTGAGGAACTCAGCTCATGGATGGTGGGAACTGCTGATAATGGGCACAGCAGGTGTACAGACCTGGAAACTCAGTGCAGGGATGGTGGGAACCCCTCATAATGGGCACAGCAGGTGTACAGACCCAGGAACTCAGTGCAGGGATGGTGGGAGCTTCTCATAACGGACACAGCGGGTATACAGACTCAGAACTCAGCACAGGGATGGTGGAAACCCCTCATAATGGGCACAGCAGGTGTACAGACCTGGGAACTCGGCTTAGGGATGGTGGGAACCCCTCATAATGGGCACAGCAGGTGTGCAGACCCAGGAACATAGTGCACGATTGTGGAAACCCCTTATAGTGGGTACAGCAGGTGTACAGATCCAGAATCTCAGTGCATGGGTGGTGGGAGCCCCTCATAATGGGCACAGCAAGTGTGCAATTCCGGCAACTCAACACAGGAACTCAGTGCAGGGATGGCGGGCACCCCTTATAATGAACACTGCAGGTGTACAGACCTGGGAGCTCAGTGCAGGGATGGTGGGAACCCCTCATAAAGGTGTGCAGATGCGAGAACTCAGCACAGGGATGGTGGGAACCCCTCATAATGGGCACAGTAGGTGTGCAGACCTGGGAACAGAGTGCAGAAGTCTCAGCAAGTGAATCCCTAAGATATAGAAGAGATAGTCAGGTTGGATAACTCTCCAGCGTCTATCAAAATCTGAAATTTCATTTGTATGAACTGACCCATTAAGACGAAGAGACACATAAATTTGAATTACTTAATATTTAATTCTATTGCTAATTCTCTGGAGGACCATACATGACAGAACACTGAAGACCTAGTGCTGGGTCAAGCAGCAGCTATAGCTGTTTTTTTTCTTTCCTAACATTCAGGTTTCTTTTGATGTCTTCATTAATAAAATATACAACCTTGGCACTTTGTGATCTCTGGACTATACTGTACAAGCTGTTCTTTGTTGCTCAGCGTTCGTGTTATGTGTATACTGTGTTTGCTCCTGCTTCATGTCTGTATAATCGTCTCTTCCTCTCTCTCTACCTGCCGTCTCTCGTGTCTCAGTGCATGATGGGAAGGGTATTAGGTATACAGCTAACGAGGACGTTCCTCCCAAGGAGGGTATGTTTAGCCGTTATCCTTGTAGTTCACACCACCTTACCTGTAATACCCCTAGATTCCAGCTCCACCCTCTTATAGTGGAGTAGACTCCTTTTCCCATAGAGTAGAACCATCCAGAGCTGATACCTTGCTTACAAGTGATCATTGGGGGATTTAGTTCCTGGTTGGCTTCTTATAACTGTGATTTCAGTGGGGAGATCTTACATTCCCCGGTTCCGTCTCCACATTTGGTCCAGTATTAGAGTAGGTCACTCTCACTAGCATAGGACATGTGAAAACTACTTTGAACAAGTGGCAATGCTAATCACTGTGGAGATTTCACCTTCAGAGGTCTTGGGAGACACAGAAGGCCGCTTGGGTATTATACCTTCATCTTCCTGTAATTGAAACATGAGATTTGGTACTTATGATCTTATGAACTGAATCCTTTGGGGCAAGAAATATTGTCAGTATTGCAGCTTGGTCCCTTCATGGCACCAAGTCTGGATAGAAAATAAAAGGAGGACTCCTATTGGCCCTTAGGGGGCAACAGGGTGATCTTGGCTCTTGAACATGTGTGGTCCATAATGTTCGGTTTTGGAGAGCTCACCTACTAAAAGATATTGATAAAAGAGAATAGTTGCAGAAAGGAGGAACAGATATGTTTGGTCTTCTCCACACCGTTTTCTAGAACAGTGCTCTCCAAACTGCGACCCATGGCCCCTTGCTCGCCTTTATATGGCCCTTGGGACACTATTCTTCCCACTGACACCAACAATGAGGCACAATTCCATCCACTGACAACAAAGTTGGGGAATGGAGAAATCCTCCATTTGACCACCAAGCCTGAGGCATTGTTTACTTGCTGTTGGGGCAAAGACTAGTTTTCTACTCCCACTGGCCACGTTCAGCCCCCCCTGAAAGTCTAAACCACAGTAAACTGGCCCTTTTTTAAAAAGTTTGGATACCTCTGGCCTTGACTTTGCTTAGATGGACAGAGCTGATTATCCACTTGTCATTTAAGTAGAGTTAGAGAGTCCTGAAAAAATTTGACAGCAGAGACCTGAAGAGAAGAAGAGCACCAGCAGATGGCCCTTTAAAGGTCGCACAAGAGCTGCTAACTGAAAATTCAGACTTACATTTAAAAAAGAGGGATATCTTGGGGGGGGCAGGGGGCAAAAAATAATTTTTCCCCCTCCATCAAATGTGTTTGAGCCATTGGGAAGCAAAGGCCCCATCTGATGCTGTTGGAAAACTCCATGTCACCTATAGAGCAAAGGGCTGTGTGAAGACTGAGCCCTTAACTGAAATCATCTGTGTTGGAGACCAGTTGCTCAAAGAGAGGTTACCTGTTGAGTGTTATGGGTATTTATGTTATGGGTTTGGGTCACACAGCTTTCAGCTTACCTGTAGAAGTTTCGTTTGTGAGTAACAGGAAGGGTTTAGCTCCTGAAAAATCTCATTGGGTGTTTGGTAGTATGCCAATTATGGAGGAGTTTTGGTGAGGGCAGATGTTTGTGGGGCATATTTACAACGTGCCCAGCCAAGGTCAGCATTGTTCTCCTGGTAGTAGAGGAACATGTACACCACACACGAACATTGCCCAATAACACTTTCCCTAGGTAAAATTACTCCTAGTAATTGTAGCATTCTGTCTGTCCCAGGCTCTGGTGTGGATGACTCAGTGGGAGAGGTGTCCATACAGATTGACCTGTTCACTCATCCAGGAACCGGCGAGCAGAAGGTGACTGTTAAAGGTAAGGCAATGATAATGCTCCAAGTTTCAATACAGTTTGAAACCTTCTTTATTTAGTTACAGTGTTTACATTTTGGACAATAAATAGACCCACCCTCCCCATACATGTCTAATTTAAGTTCATGCAAATCTCTTTGTGAGCTTTCCCCATTCACAAACAGGCAGAGAGACACATCCAAGGAGGCCCCAGCTGCACCCAAGTATTCTTTGGCCTGAGCCATATTTTCCTTAAAACATAAAATTGTAATCACTATTTGGCCTTGTTTATAAAAAAAAAAAAAAAAAAGGAATAGAAAAAAGTAGGGTATCTGTTGATAGGGTGCAGTACCTCTGATATCCTGTGGTGGCGCTGTCTCCTTATATCACTCTCTGTGCTTTCCCTGGCAGTGGTGGCCGCAAATGACCTCAAGTGGCAGACGACTGGCATGTTCCGACCCTTCGTGGAGGCCACTGTGATTGGACCTCATCTGAGCGACAAGAAGAGGAAGTTCACCACCAAGTCCAAGAGCAACAACTGGGCTCCCAAATACAACGAGACCTTCCACTTGTGAGTGCTGGGGCTAATAGATGGCCATGGTGGTATATGTAGGGGTGTAGTCTGGCAAGTTGAATCGCCCACTAGATTTTATTTGTCTTGAAGAATACATTGGCAGGACTGCTAAATTTTTCACTTTTTCGCAAATTTATACAAAGCCTAAGGATGGTGTCTCCCTCCCCTGATGTATTCTCTATTATCTCAATAAATGTTTTAATCAAATCTGATATACTGTAGATGTGACCAGCTTGGCTGAGAACTTCCTGCCATAATTCATCACGCTGTACCTGTCCACCTGGGAGTTTGGGGTTTTACTGGCCACCTTTAATGTGTTCCAGCTCTTAATGTTACATTCTCCATACACTGAATGAAAATCCAGCAGGTCTAATAGGATCCCATCATAATGGGTACAGCAGGTATACAGGACTAGAAACTTAGTGCAGGAATGATGGGAGTTCCTCATAACAGGCACAGCAGGTGTACAGACCTTGAACTCAGTCCAGGGATGGGGAGAACCCCTCATAATGGGCACAGCATATGTAGAGACCTGGAAACTCTAAGCAAGGGTGGTGGAAGCCCCTCATAATGGGCACAGTAGGTTTACAAACCCCGGAAACTCAGCTCAGAGATTTTGGAAGAGTCCCCAGTGATGTAACAGCTTGCAACCAGGGTGAATATCTCCTAAACGGTGCACGTTTAGGAGATATTCATTTTACCTACAGGTCATTTTTATTATAGTTTTACCTGTACAGGTAGGCTTACCTGTAGGTAAAAATCACTAAGCGGGGTTTACTACCGCTTTAATAAAAATAGCAATCTCTTTAGGGGTGCCTATATTTTTGTTCATCTACCCAGGTTTACCTAAAGTAGGGATGCCTGTACTCTTGTCCACCTGCTTAGGGATGTCTATAGACTTGTTTAGCTGTCTAGGGATGTCTAAACTCTTGTCTACCTACCTAAAAATGCCTATACTCTTGTCTACCTACCTATCGATGCCCATACTCTTGTCTACCTGCCTAGGGATGCCCATACTCTTGTCTACCTGCTTAGAGATGTCTATACTCTTGTCTACCTGCCTAGGGGTGCCTATACTCTTGTTTAGCTGCCTAGGGATGCTTGTACTCTTGTCTAGCTGCCTAGGGATGTCTATATTTTTGACTATGGCCGTTGATGACTTTCAGTAGCTTACAGTAGCATTATGGATTCATATTGACCTTATTTTCATCTTTCCCTTTAGTATTCTGGGCAATGAGGATGGTCCGGAGTGTTACGAGCTGCAGGTCTGCGTGAAGGACTATTGCTTTGCCAGGGAGGACCACGTGCTGGGAATCTCTGTCATTCAGCTGCGTGACATCGTAGACAAAGCCAGCTGTGCCTGCTGGTGCCCACTGGGCCGCCGCATCCACATGGACGACACGGGACTGACAATACTGCGCATTCTCTCTCAGCGGACCAACGACGAGGTGGCCCGGGAGTTTGTCAAATTGAAATCAGAGATCCGCTCCACTGAGGAGGGAAGCTGAGCCACAAAAGCTGCATCTTCTAGTATGTGCCAATTATACCGATCCTCGCTCGGTGGCTGCCCTCAGACCGGAAGGGAAGGCGATAAGCGAGCAGAATATTTATTTTTTAGTTGCAGACACCACAGATGAACACATAGTCTCTCCAGTGTCTTGTAAATAAGATATTTATATAGAAAGGACTCTGTTGGCTCTTAAAGGGGTGAGATTCTGGGACAGACTGAGGATGATCTGGTTCTGGAACTCACAGGTGTACAAGGTGCAAGATTTTGGGGAAAGACTGAATGGGACGGTCAGGTTCTAGAACTCGCAGACGTATACGGTGCAAGGTTTCTGGGTCAGGTTGAAGGTGATCGGATTTGGATTTCATGGGCGTACAATTACACTTTGTTCCTCTAGCGCAGCCTTTCTCAACCTTTTTAAAATGGAGGAATCCTTGAAACAACTGTCAGGTCTCAGGGAACCTCTTCTAATAATTACTATTACTACAGCTCACGGTACATTAACATAAACAGTAGATTAAGATATAAGAATAAAAAACAAGGAATTTGGCATTTTCTGTGTATTTGACACCCAGTGCTAGTCTATACAAGTTTTCTATCACATTGGTGGTCAGTGGAGAAGCACCCTCTTGCACTGGTGGTCAGAGATGTCCCCCTTATATTGGTGGTCAGTGTAGTGCGCCTCTTTACATTGGCTATAAATGTAGTCGTCGTCCCCCTCTACATTAGTGATTTGTAAAAAAAGTGCACCCTTACATTGGTTGTCAGTAAAGAAGGCCTCCTTACATTGGTTGTCATTGAAGAAGGCCTTATTACGTTGTCATTGAAGAAGGCCTCTTTACATTGGTTGTCAGTGAAGAAGGCCTCTTTACTTTGGTTGTCAGTGAAGAAGGCCTCCTTGCATTGGTTGTTAGTGAAGAGGGTCTCTTTGCATTGGCTATCAGGGAAGAGGGCCTCCTTGACTTGGCTGTCAGCGAAGGCCTCCTTGCATTTGCTGTCAGCGAAGAAGGCATCCTTGCGTTGGCTGTCAGCGACGAGGGCCTCCTTACACTAGCTGTCAGCGAAGAGGACCTCCTTACACTGGTTGTCAGTGAAAAGAGCCTCCTTACATTGGCTGTCAACGAAGAGGGCCTCCTTACATTGGCCGTCAGTGAAGAGGGCCTCCTTACATTGGCTGTCAGCGAAGAGGGCCTCCTTACATTGGCTGTCAGCGAAGAGGGCCTCCTTACATTGACTGTCAGTAAAGAGGGCCTCCTTACATTGACTATCAGAGAAGAGGGTCTCCTTACATTGGCTGTCAGCGACGAGGGCCTCCTTACACTGGCTGTCAGTGACGAGGGCCTCCTTACACTGGTTGTCAGTGAAAAGAGCCTACTTACATAGGCTGTCAACGAAGAGGGCCTCCTTACATTGGCCGTCAGTGAAGAGGGCCTCCTTACACTGGCTGTCAGCAAAGAGGGCCTCCTTACACTGGTTGTCATTGAAAAGAGCCTCATTACATAGGCTGTCAGCGAAGAGGGCCTCCAGACATTGGCTGTCAGCGAAGAGGGCCTCCTGACATTGGCTGTTAGCGAAGAGGGCCTCCTTACATTGACCATCAGCAAAGAGGGCCTCCTTATGCTGGTTGTCAGTGAAAAGAGCCTCCTTACATTGCCTGTCAATGAAGAGGGCCTCCTTACATTGGCTGTCAGCGAAGAGGGCCTCCTTACATTGACCATCAGCGAAGAGGGCCTCCTTACGCTGGTTGTCAGTGAAAATAGCCTCCTTACATTGGCTGTCAATGAAGAGGGCCTCCTTACATTGGCTGTCATTGAAGAGGGCCTCCTTACATTGACTGTCAGCGAAGAGGGCCTCCTTACATTGTCAGCGAAGAGGGCCTCCTTACATTGTCAGCGAAGAGGGCCTCCTTACACTGGTTGTCCGTGAAAATAGCCTCCTTACATTGGCTGTAAGTGAAGAGGGCCTCCTTACATTTACCATCAGCGAAGAGGGCCTCCTTACACTGGTTGTCAGTGAAAGTAGCCTCCTTACATTGGCTGTCAACGAAGAGGGCCTCCTTACATTGGCTGTCAGTGAAGAGGGCCTCCTTACATTGACTGTCAGCGAAGAGGGCCTCCTTACATTGACTGTCAGTGAAGAGGGCCTCCTTACATTGGTTGTCAGTGGAAAAGGACCCCTTAGATCGGTACTCTGGGGAAGAAGAATCCCTTACATTGGTGGTCAGTGAAGAAAGGCCCCCTTTGCAATAGTGGTTAGCAAATGCCCCCTTACATTGGTGATTAATAATGAAGGCCCCCTTTCATTGCGAGTCAGTGGAAAAGGACTCCCCTAGATTGGTTGTCACTCTTGATAGGGGGTGTAGGCCTGTTTTACATTGGCTTCCAGTAAAGAAGGCTTCCTTATAATGGTAGTCCATGGAAAAGGATCCCTTAGATTGGTGGTCTGAGGGAGAAGGACCCTTTACTTTGTTGGTCAGTGAAGAAGGGCCCTCTTACTTTGTTGGTCATTGTAGAAGGGCCTCCTTGGGGTCTGAGAGGTAAAAAATGCTTGTTTCTCAAGCATCCCTTACTAGCCTCTGAAGGGACTCTAGTGTTCCATAAAGAGCCCTGGTTGAGTAAGGCTGCTCTGGTGTGATACTTCTGTGACTGTTAAGGCAATAGGCCAGAGATGGCCAACCCTCCATTGTGACACTGAACAGCAAAGGAAGAACGGATTCTGGAAAACCTTTTGTTATTCTTTAGGTACGCGGCAGCGCCTCTCTCCGTGCGAACACTGATGATAAACTCAACATTTAAGTGATATAGCACTCCGGAACAACATGCCCAACGTACGACTCTGCACATTTCTTTTTTTATCACTTTACAATATCGTATGTATTTTTTTTATTTTTCCTATTTAAAAAAAAAATTCTGTCTTAAGCATTCATCGTTATTTTTACTAAGCCGTCTTTTTTTTAAAATTCTTTAGTGTAGGTATTTTTTTTCTTATTAGAAGGACTATGCAGGCCTCGTTGTATCCAGCAGAGATGGACTATAAGATAGTATTTATTATTGGAGAAGATGGGGACAAGCACCTTTTTAGGAGGAAAGTTACAGTGACTGACTCCACGTGCCATAATTCGGTGCAAGAGACTTGATTTTTTTCTGTTACAGCAGAGGCTCTGGAAAAGGAAAATTGTTATAGTTTTTTGGATTTTTTTTTTTTTTTGCACTATTTAGGGGGTTTGAGATTTGCATTCAGAACAGAAGCAGAATTTGCAGATTATCCCCATTGGAAGGATAGAACAGTCAAGGAGGGGTTCGTTCTCAACCTTCATTAAATTAAAGGCCAATTTCGGTCAAAACTTGGTGAAGGGATAAACTCAATTGCTTGTCTGTGTCCATGAAGGAGAGATTTCTTGCTATTCCTGTCTTAGTGATGCCATGTCACACCCTGACCCATAGGGGGAGCTTTACTAAAACTAGAGCCTGCAAAATCTGGTGCAGCTCTGCATAGTAACCAATCAGCTTCCAGGTTTTATTTTCGAAGCTTAATTGAACAAGCTGATTGGCCACCATGCACAGCTGCACCAGATTCTGAGTGCTCCAGTTATAGTAAATCTACCCCAAAGTGTCACCAAGAAAGGAAGTGAGGGGATATTTCCTCAAATTACAAGACTAACAATTCCTTAGCCTACTTGAAAAAAAAAAAAAGGAGTTTTATCAATGTTTTTGTCCCTGATGGGATGATTTTCCCTCACTTCCTACCTCCAGACACTGGGTGTCACCTGTACAGGAAGTAAAGGGAAATTTCCTCAACGGAGATAAAACCCCTTCTCCACTTGATCCAAAGTTTTGCCTGGAGTTGGGCTTTAAACCTGGCTTGACTGGATGAACGGATGTTGTACCTCTCTCCCTCTTCGTATTGTACAAATGTAATAAACCCATCCGCCAACGTTGTAATGTACAATTATATAACCTCTCTTCTGCCAAGACTGTGGCGCCCCCTGGTGCTGGCCGTACGATGACGCAGCAGCCAGCCGGTGGGGGTACGACTGTATTACTTGTTACAAGATGTGAGAGTATGATGTAGATTTGTCATTGTACGTGCCATTGTCACACAGCAGATACTGTAGTTTTAATGACAATAAAGAATATTAAATCAGCCTGGCATGTTTTGTGGTGACTTTGTCTGTGGGGGTGTAGACACCATGTATAATTCACCGATAGGCAACAATATCTCTGACCTTGCATCCAGGGGAGAAAATGGCAAACAGCTCAGTGATTTCTAATCAGCAGGAAGGTTACTTTACAGACATAAAGAGTGCGTCCCCTCTTATATATTTATACATGGCAATCATACCCCCCCCCCTCCTTTTATTTACATTATATTGCCAAAAGTATTGGGACGCCTACCTTTAAACGCACATGAACTTTAATGGCATCCCAGTCTTTGTCCGTAGATTTCAATATTGCACTTTGCAGCTACAGTGCCTTGGAAAAGTATTCCTACCCCTTGAAATATTCCACATTTTGTCATGTTACAACTCGGATTGCACCGATACCACTTTTTTAAGTCCGAGTACAACTACCGATACTTTTTTCAAGTACTCGCCGATACCGATTACCGATACTTGTTTATTAATGTCTTGTGACAGTAGCACTGATGGGCACTGATATGCAGTACTGATGGGTGGCACTTATGGGCACTGATGGGCGGCACTTATGGGCATGGATAGGTGGAACTGATATGCAGGCAGTGGCACTGAAATGCAGCACTGATTGTATTGGCAATCGCTGGCATGATAAATGTATGATGAGAGACAATAACAGTTCAAACTCTGAGGATTTTGCAACTCGAATATAGAAGTGCTGCGACACCCATCTTGGTAACCCTGCACTTAGTCGCAGAAAGCCTACAGGCAGAAGGCAGCAGCGGACATCTTGGTACACCTAGCCCATATAGTTAAACTATATGGGCTGGGTGTACCAAGATGTCCGCTGCCGCTTTGTGACTGCAGGCTTACTGCGGTCGTGTGCCAGGTGTACCAAGATGGGGGTTGCAGTGTTCAATCACTGATGGAGACACGGGCCGTCATTTTCATTAACAAATGTGATGGCCCGGGTCACAGATTCTGATGGCACATGCGGCTGCAACCCACACCCCTGCCTGGCCACCTTCCGCTGCTGCCAGGACTCGCTCTCGGCTCCGCCCACTGACTTCCAGGAGCGAGCGCCTCTTCATGCAAAGGTATCGGATTAGGCATCAGGAGCATTTGCCCGAGTACAAGTACTCAGACAAAAAACTCGGCATCGGTGCAACCCTAGTTAGAAACCAAAAACGTAAATATATTTTTATTGGGATTTTATGTGATGGACCAACACAAAGAGGCACATAATTGTGAAGTGGAAGGAAAATGATAAATGATTTTCACATTTTTAAAAAAAATAAATATGTGAAAAGTGTGGTGTGCATTTGTATTCAGCCCCCTTTACTCTGATACCCCTAACTAACATCTAGTGAAACCAATTGCCATCAGAAGTCACCTAATTAGTAAATAGAGTCCACCTGTGTGTAATTTAATCTCAGTATAAATACAGCTGTTCTGTGAAGCCCTCAGAGGTTTGTTAGAGAACCTTAGTGAATAAATAGCATCATGAAGGCCAGGGGAACACACCAGAAAGGTCAGGGATAAAGTTATGGAGAAGTTTAAAGCAGGGTTAGGTTATAAAATAAATCCTAAGCTTTGATCATCTCATGGAGCACTGTTCAATCCATCATCCGAAAATGGAAAGAGTATGGCACAACTGCAAACCTACTAAGACATGGCTGTCCACCTAAACTGACAGGCCAGGCAAGGAGAGCATTAATCAGAGAAGCAGCCAAGAGGCCCATGGTAACTCTGGAGGAGCTGCAGAGATCCACAGCTCAGGTGGGAGAATATGTCCACAGGACAACTATTTTTTTTTTTTTTACATAGTTACATAGTAGGTGAGGTTGAAAAAAGACACAAGTCCATCAAATCCAACCTATGTGTGTGATTATGTGTCAGTATTACTAGTATTATTAATATGTACTATTAGTATTAATAATATTACTATTAGTTGTGTACTCCACAAATCTGGCCTTTATAGAAGAGTGTCAAGAAGAAAGCCATTGTTGAAAGAAAACCATAAGAAGTCCCGTTTGCAATTTCCGAGAAGCCATGTGGGGGACATGGCAAACGTGGAAGAAGGTGTTCTGGTCAGATGAGACCAAAATTGAACTTTTTGACCTAAAAGCAAAACGCTATGTGTGGCGGAAAACTAACACTGCACATTATCCTAAACACACCATCTCCACTGTGAAACATGGTGGTGGCAGCATCATGTTGTGGGGATGCTTTTCTTCAGCAGGGACAGGGAAGCTGGTCAGAGTTGGGAAGATGAATGGAGCCAAATACAGAGCAATTTTAGAAGAAAATCTGAATTTGCAAAAGATTTGAGACTGGGGAGGAGGTTCACCTTCCAGCAGGACAACAACCCTAAACATACAGCCAGAGCTACATTGGAATGTTTTAGATCAAAGCATATTCATGTGTTAGAATGGCCCAGTCCAGACCTAAATCCAATTGAGAATCTGTGGCAAGACTTGAAAATTGCTGTTCACAGACACTCTCCATCATCCTGGATGATATCAGTATATGATGTGATGTGAGGGGGTGGAAATATCACATAGTATATATATCTATATATACAGTGAGGTCCATAAATATTGGGACATCAACACAATTCTAATCTTTTTGGCTCTATACACCACCACAATGGATTTGAAATGAAACGAACAAGATGTGCTTTAACTGCAGACTTTCAGCTTTAATTTGAGGGTATTTACATCCAAATCAGGAGAACGGTGTAGGAATTACAACAGTTTGTATATGTGCCTCCCACTTTTTAAGGGACCAAAAGTAATGGGACAATTGGCTGCTCAGCTGTTCCATGGCCAGATGTTATTCCCTCATTATCCCATTTACAAGGAGCAGATAAAAGGTCCAGAGTTAATTTCAAGTGTGCTATTTGCATTTGGAATCTGTTGCTGTCAACTCTCAATATGAGATTCAAAGAGCTGTCACTATCAGTGAAGCAAGCCATCATTAGGCTGAAAAAACAAAACAAACCCATCAGAGAGATAGCAAAAACATTAGGTGTGGCCAAATCAACTGTTTGGAACATCCTTAAAAAGAAAGAATGCACCGGTGAGCTCAGCAACACCAAAAGACCCGGAAGACCACGGAAAAGAACTGTGGTGGATGACCGAAGAATTCTTTCCCTGGTGAAGAAAACACCCTTCACAACAGTTGGCCAGATCAAGAACGCTCTCCAGGAGGTAGGTGTATGTGTGTCAAAGTCTACAATCAAGAGAAGACTTCACCAGAGTGAATACAGAGGGTTCACCACAAGATGTAAACCATTGGTGAGCCTCAAAAACAGGAAGGCCAGATTAGAGTTTGCCAAACAACATCTAAAAATGCCTTCACAGTTCTGGAACAACATTCTATGGACAGATGAGATCAAGATCAACTTGTACCAGAGGGATGGGAAGAGAAGAGTATGGAGAAGGAAAGGAACTGCTCATGATCCAAAGCATACCACCTCATCAGTGAAGCATGGTGGTGGTAGTGTCATGGCGTGGGCATGTATGGCTGCCAACTGGTTCTCTTGTATTTATTGATGATGTGGCTGCCGACAAAAGCAGCAGGATGAATTCTGAAGTGTTTCGGGCAATATTATCTGCTCATATTCAGCAAAATGCTTCAGAACTCATTGGACGGCGCTTCACAGTGCAGATGGACAATGACCCGAAGCATACTGCGAAAGCAACCAAAGAGTTTTTTAAGGGAAAGAAGATAAATGTTATGCAATGGCCAAGTCAGTCACCTGACCTGAATCCGATTGAGTATGCATTTCACTTGCTGAAGACAAAACTGAAGGGAAAATGCCCCAAGAACAAGCAGGAACTGAAGACAGTTGCAGTAGAGGCCTGGCAGAGCATCACCAGGGATGAAACCCAGCGTCTGGTGATGTCTATGCGTTCCAGACTTCAGGCTGTAATTGACTGCAAAGGATTTGCAACCAAGTATTAAAAAGTGAAAGTTTGATGGATGATTGTTAATCTGTCCCGTTACTTTTGGTCCCTTAAAAAGTGGGAGGCACATATACAAACTGTTGTAATTCCTACACCGTTCACCTGATTTGGATGTAATCACCCTCAAATTAAAGCTGAAAGTCTGCAGTTAAAGCACATCTTGTTAGTTTCATTTCAAATCCATTGTGTTGGTGTATAGAGCCAAAAAGATTAGAATTGTGTCGATGTCCCAATATTTATGGACCTGACTGTATAGATATATATATACTACTCTAGTCCTCCTGGATGATATCAGTATATGATGTGATATGAGGGGGGGTGGTAATATCACACAGTGTATATATAAATGAAAAAAAAAAAATATATATATATATGTGTGTGTGATATGGGACTATACCAGGATTATATTGGGGCTATACCTATACTATATAGGTGGGGAGTATATAGATACTATACAAGTGGGGAGGGAAGTATATAGGGGGAGGGGAGTATACAGATAGTATATAGGGGGAGGGGAGTATATAGATAGTATATAGGGGAGGGGGAGTATATAGCGATGAGGGGAGTATACAGATAGTATAAAGGGAAAGGGGTGTATATAGATAGTATATAGGGGGGAGGGGAGTACAAAGATAGTATATAGGGAAGGGGAGTATATAGCGGTGAGGGGAGTATACAGATAGTATTTAGGGAGAGGTATTTATACAATGACTCTTGAAGGCCTGCAGGAAGAGGTCCCTTATTAGCCTCCACCATGCTACTCCGCGCCACTCATTGGCCTGCCCGTCCATCACCCTTCGGGCCCGCTCTAAGCTTCAATATAGCAACCGCGGGAAGAGGAGGAGCGCAAGGCATGCCGGGAGAAAGGGGCGGAGCCGAGTAAAGAGCGCAAGTCTGACTGACTCCTCACAGGAATCCCCCATATATACCCAGATATAGAGGTGTGACGTGTGTACTCTCTGTATATACTATATATCCACTGTCCTATATATCTCTATATACTATATCCTCCGTATATACCCAGATATAGAGGTGTGACGTGTGTACTCTCTGTATATACTATATATCCACTGTCCTATATATCTCTATATACTATATCCACCGTATATACCCAGATATAGAGGTGTGACGTGTACTCTCTGTATACACTATATATCGACTGTCCTATATATCTCTATACCCTCCGTATATACCCAGATATATAAGTGTGACATGTGTACTCTCTGTATACACTATATATCCACTGTCCTATAAACCTCTATTTACTATATCCACCATATATACCCAGATATAGAGGTGTGCTGTGTGTACTCTCTGTATATACTATATATTAACTGTCCTATATATCTCTATATACTATATCCACCGTATATACCCAGATATAAAGGTGTGACGTGTACTCTCTGTATATAGTATATATCCACTGTCCTATATATAGCTCTATATACTATATCCCCCGTATATACCCAGATATAGAGGTGTGACACATGTACTCTCTGTATATACTATATATCTCTATATACTATATCCCTCGTATATACCCAGATATAGAGGTGTGACGTGTGTACTCTCTGTATATACTATATATCCACTGTCCTATAAATATCTCTATATACTATATCCACCATATATACCCAGATATAGAGGTGTGACGTGTGTACTCTCTGTATATACCATATAACCACTGTCCTATATATCTCTATATACTATATCCACCGTATATACCCAGATATAGAGGTGTGTATGTGTGTAAAATTCCTGCTGGGGGGAGTATTGGTGTAATATTCCTGCTGGGGTGGTATGGGTGTAATATTCCTGCTGGGGGAAGTATGGGTGTAATATTCCTGCTAGGGGGAATATTAGTGTAATACTCCTGCTGGGGGGGACGCCTGTGCAGGAAGTTCTTGTCGTATGATGGACACGGCGAGGACTTAGGCTCTGTTCACACCTAGGTGTTCCGGATTCCCAAATCGCTGCAAAACACGGGACATGCTTGCGATCCCCTTACTTTCAATATAACCCTAATCGAGGCGTGATTTTGCCGCAATTGTCGCCTGACAAATCGTGACAAAATTGCAGGACTGCTTTTGCGAAACAGGCGTCCCACGATTTTGTTTGTGTGATTTGTCAGGTGACAATATTTTCCCGTGATTGGGGTGCCATTGAAAGTAACGGGATCACAAGCATGTCCCGTGTTTTGCAGCAAATCGGGAACTGCAGTAATTCCGCCCGCTATCTGGAATGCCTAGGTGTGATCGCAGCCTAAACGTCTTCTATCAGTTGCTGAGTTCACCTTCTATAGGTTCTGGGGGAACATTTTCTTCCTTAAACATTCCATACATTCGCTTCATTCTTTATTCCATCACTAATATATGATCAGCATTGACCTTGTATAGCGCTTTTCTCTTTAAGGACTCCCAGGAAGGCAGCTATGCTCACCACTGCACCACCAACGCAAGGTAGCATGTCTTTGTAGTGTGGGAGGAAACCGGAGCACCCGGAGGAAACCCACGCAAGCACAGTGAGAACATGCAAACTCAATGCAGATAGTGTACTGGTCAGAATCTGAAACAAGGACCCCAGTGCTGTAAGGCTAACCCCTAAGCCTCTGTGCTACCCATATACGGCCTCTGTTCTCTAAGGCCCACCCCCCACTGAGCGGGGTACATCAGTTATGTCCACTTAAAGTGCCTCCAGAAGAAATCCAAACTTATCCTAACTACAATCTATATATATAACACTCCAACACACACCCAATAATAACGCACACCTCCACAAAATATACAAACTTATCCCAATCTACAATATATAACACTCCTATAACAAAACACGCCCAAATAACAAAAAAGAGGGGTACAGTGGTCCCCAAATTAGCAACACAATGGAGCTAAATATTTCATTCACACTTAGGTCTCATTCACACGGAGGGTATGAATCCGTACCCCATGGGAGGGCCATGTTTACCGGAATGAGGATGCAAAGGTGTTCCCAGCATCCCGTGTAGGCAGTCCCATTGCTGTCAACTGGGGTGCAGCAACTGTTCCCAATGTGGCATCTTTGAGGGTGCCAGTGCACGGCCCCGAACGCACCCAGGGTGTGTCCGCACAACTGCACCTGCATGGATGTCCTTTTTGGGGTTAACGCAGCCTCCACACAGGGTACAGATTCATACACCGCGTGTGAGTGAGGCCTTGGACTTCTCCATAAAGGACCTCACTGGCGGGAAGAGTTCTCATTTCTCCAGCAGAGAAAGCCTAAAGAAAGCCGGAAAGACTCCTCCCGCCTCAGAAGACAAAAAGAGTTCCAACCTCCCTTCATAGCCGGTCCACCACACGCCTCAAAAACATACCGGCCTTCAACCTCCCCTTATAGCCGGTCCAACACACACCTCAAAAAACATACCAGCCTCCAACCTCCCCTCATAGCCGGTCCAACACACGCCTCAAAAACATACCGGCCTCCAACCTCCTCTTATACGTCTCAAAAGCCTACTGGCCTCCAAACTTCACAACATAATCAATTACTTAATGTAGATTGACAATACATCAATCAAATATAGTCGCCTGTAAAAAAGTGCCTGAGATGTTGGTGGTAAACGGCTTGCTAGAACCGGGGATAACCGAACCAAGTCTTCCAAAAACTGCCTCGTATCCAAGAGTTTAAGGTTAATCAAAAATATCACATTCTAAAGGGAAAGGTAGAACAAAAGGGAGGTTGGAGGAAAGAAGGGGGTGAAGGTTGGGGGGAACCCCCACACCCCTTCTTTTCCCCCATCCTTCACTCCCCCCCCTCTTCTTTCCTCCCTCTCTCCCTCTTCCATACTCCCCCTCCCCTTTGTTTTACTTTTCCCTTTAGAATGTGATATTTTTGATTAACCTTAAAGTGGAGTTCCAACCATTTTTACAACTCTTCAGCATCCCTCACTAAACTGTGCACTGTAAACAAATTGGATATTTTTTAAAAAAAAATTCTCAGCACCTACTATATATCTGCTGTATTCATTTTTCACTTCCTCCTCCTTGGCCGCGGCCCATCGCATCATTTCCTGTTTACAATGCCTTCTGGGAAGGGGCAGCAACTTCCTCTGAAACTGCCGTTGCTATGGAAACCTGACCTGAAACCTATTACACTGCTTGTGCTGCACTAAGCATGTGCGAGATCTACAAGGATGAGATCCAGGAAGAAATACAGTCTGGCTTCAGATGCCCACACTTAAGATGGCCACGGCCTGCTGTAAGCTTATAAAATAACAAACTACTGCTATAAACTAACAAAACAGACCTTAGTTTACAGACTAACTTTACTAGAATACATTAAGCTTGTGTATTATAGGGGTATTTTTATTTTAAAAGTATAATTTTGGCCGTAACACCACTTTAAAGCTTCTGCTGAAGCTGCAGAAAGGGAAATAGAAGGCTGATGGGAAGACCCTCCGGTTACTGAAATGGCAGCCGCCACCAGTGTAGGAGTCTGTGTTGGTACAGCCGTACCTGGCCCCTGGGAAAGTTTCTCAGACTTTTTGTTGCGTCTTCTTCTATGAACAGCCAATTGTCTTGTTTGTCCAACTATATTGTTAGCTGGTGATTCAGAAGCTGCAGAAAGGGAAATAAAGGGCTGATAGGAAGACCCTCCAGTTACTTGAGTGGCAGCCGCCACCAGTGCAGGAACCTGTGTTGATACAGCCGTACCTGGTCCCTGGGAGGGTTCCTCAGACTTTTTGTTGAGTCTTCTTCTAGGAACAGCCAATTGTCTTGTCCAAATGTAGACATTAAGCTTTAAGGTTAATTAAAAATATCACATTCTAAAGGGAAAGGAAGAACAAGCGGGAGGGGGAGTATGGAAGAAGGAGAGAGGGAGGGAAGGAGTGGGGGGTAAGGGATGTTGGAGGAAAGAAGGGGGGTGAGGGTTGGGGGGAACACCCACACCCCTTCCTTTCCCCCAACCCCCCCCCCCCTTTCCTCCCTCTCTCCTTCCATACTCCCCCTCCTGCTTGTTCTTCCTTTCCCTTTAGAATGTGATATTTTTAATGTGATAGAATGTGATAAGGAGGATTGCAGCTGTGCTCAGTCATCTATTTCCATCCTGTATATTGTACAGTCACACCAGTCCCTGCCCCCAAGAAGCTTACAATCTAAGCTCCCTAACTCCCGTTCATACACATATTAGTGCCAATGTACCTCCCGGCATGTCTTTGTAGTGTGAGAGGAAACCCACGCAGGCACAGGGAGAACATGCAAACTCCAGGCAGGTGTCGCTGTGGTTGGGAATTGAAGCAACGACCCCGGTGCTGCCAGGCAGAAGAGCTGACCACTTAATTCCTCTAACTTGTGGTGGGACTGCAGCTTCTTGTTGTATGTTTCTATACAATGTAACAGCTCCTATGCTGCACTGCATGTGGGTTAAGCTGGACTCGTAGGAAGATTTTAGTCTGCCAAAGACAAGCAGTTACTCATTGGGTCATTTTATATTTAAATGTCATTTTATTAAAAAGCCAAAATGGAGAAATGAGAGTGAAAAGAGAATAGTTTGTATAGAGAAGAAGATGGTGGGAGGAACGGCGGTGCTGGGGGAACTACTTGGAGGATATTAATGGATAGAAATCTGCTGATGGAGCTGCTGCAGGTCTGGGCACTGGAATGTGGAAACCTATAGATTGTGGGAGGTCCTTCTAAAGGGGATTTATTAGTAAAAACGCGTTGTGCGATGATTTTGTCATTTCCTTTTTGGGTGATTGGTGGAAATCCATTGAGGGGAGAATATATCTATTGGATGAAGAAACGCTGATTTGGTGGTTTTTGGTGATAGAATAACGTGTGATTGGCCCAGAGGTCCTCAGGGTTCGGGGTGGAGAGCACTTTTTGTATTGAATTTTAACCATTTGCCACCCGCCATATAGCAGATTGCGGCGGCAAAGTGGTTTCAATATCCTGACTGGGCGTCATATGACGTCCTTAGGATATTGAGCCGCTGCAATACAATTGAGGGCGCGCATCGCTGCGACCGTTGTTGCGGGGTGTCAGTCTGACACTTCGCAACACCGATCTAGGTAAAGAGTCTCTGACAGGGACTCTTTACCACGTGATCAGCCGTGTCCAATCACGGCTGATCACGATGTAAATAGGAAGAGCCGGTGATCGGATTTTCCTCACTCGCGTCTGACAGACACGAGTAGAGTAGAGCCGATCGGCTACTCTCCTGACAGAGGGGGTCTGTGCTGATTGTTTATCAGCACAGCCCCCCCTCGGATCCCACCCAGGACCCAGGGAAGCCATCCACACTGGACCACCAGGTATGCCCCCTAGACCCCCAGGGAAATACTAATCTGTGCCCAGGCATCTGCCAATCAGTGTCCACTCACAATGCCTACCACTGCCACTGCCACCAGGGATGCCTATCAGTGCCTCATATCAGTGCCACGCAGTGCCACCTATCAGTGCCCAGCAGTGCTGCCTATCAGTGCCACCCATAAGAACCCATCTTTGCAGCCTTTCAGTGCCCATCAGTGTCGCCTATCAGTGCCCACCAGTGCTGCATATCAATGCCCACCAGTGCTGCATATCAGTGCCACCTACCAGTGCCCATCAGTGCCGCATATCAGTGCCCATCGTCAGTGCCCGCTCATTGGTGCCACCTCATCGGTGCCGCCTTATCAGTGCCTGTCAGTGCCGCCTTATCAGTGTCCATCAGTGAAAGAGAAAACTTACTTATTTACAACATTTTTTAACAGACACAAAAGCAAAACTTTTATTTTTTTCAAAATTTTTGGTCTTTTTTTATTTGTTTAGCAAAAAATAAAAACCGCAGAGGTGATCAAATACCACCAAAAGAAAGCTCTATTTGTGGGAACAAAATGATAAAAATTTAGTTTGGGTACAGTGTTGTATGACCGCGTAATTGTCATTCAAACTGCAACAGCGCTGAAAACTGAAAATTGGTCTGGGCAGGAAGGTGTATAAGTGCCCTGTATTGAAGTGGTTAAAGTGGTGTTCCGGCCGAAATGATACTTTTTAAATAAAAATACCCCTATAATACACAAGCTTAATGTATTCTAGTAAAGTTAGTCTGTAAACTAAGGTCTGTTTTGTTAGTTTATAGCAGTAGTTTGTTATTTTATAAACTTACAGCAGGCCGTGGCCATCTTAAGTGTGGGCATCTGAAGCCAGACTGTATTTCTTCCTGGATCTCATCCTTGCAGATCTCTTACATGCTCAGTGCAGCACAAGCAGTGTAATTGGTTTCAGGTCAGGTTCCCATAGCAACGGCAGTGTCAGAGGAAGTTGCCGCCCCTTGCCAGAAGGCATTGCAAACAGGAAATGATGCGATGGGCCGTGGCCAGGGAGGAGGAAGTGAAAAATGAATACAGCAGATATACAGTAGGTGCTGAGAAAAACAAATACAAAAATATCCAATTCGCTTACAGTGCACAGTTTAGTGAGGGATGCTGAAGAGTTGTAAAAGTGGGTGGAACTCCATTTTAAAGATAAAAGCACGGGGGATGGGATGACATTTGATAAATACAATAACACAGAATTTTGTGGATGAACATTTTCAAGGACTTCTTTTTTGGGGGGGGGGGGGTTCACGTTTTTCAGAAATCTGGATATTGATTTCATGATGTAATGCACGGTGTTGTATCCCGGGTTTTATCTTCATATGTCTTTCACAAATGTGAATATTTAGCATTTATTGTTTGGTGGTGAATGATATGGAAATGACACAACTAGATATTGTTGGTAAAATAGATCAGCGGTCAGCAGTGAGGAGGATCAGCGCCAACTTTATTTTGCTTTTTTATTCATATATTTATGCCGTCTATTTTACCAGTCAGGTTTATAAACAAGTAAACAAACTGGTTGCTATGACAACATGTTTCCTTCTAAATCTAAACAATCTTGTTGCCATAGCAAAAAGTTTATTTACAAGTCTGATCTGTAAAACAGACAGGAGTAGGATGTGTTTTTTTACAGTTCAGGTTTGTAAACAAAATGGTTGCCATGACAACAAGGTTGTTTACCTTCTTAGCTGACATCTCATGTATAGGCCCCTATGTTCTCTAGAACAAGTTTACATACAGCAACCAATCAGAGGTTGAGTGAAAAAATGAGAGTGTTTGCTATGCGGGGCCCTGGATTGTTTATTATGGGAGAATACAGAGACTGAATCTACTCATTGCCTGGCTGTCAGTCTGATCCAATTGCTTTCTGTCCGTTCTCCATCACTGATTGGGAAGAAGTTCTAAATGAACTTGCAGTGATGCAGAAAGCATGGAAGCCAGAGCCAGCCAGGAGTATAGCATTTTCAGAAGGCGATCAGCAATGGCAGCCTACATATTTCTCTCAGTATGGGTTCCCTTGTAACAATTTGAGGGAATCCTAGTGGTCCCCGAAAACATTCATCTCTGGAAAGAGACTCTGCAATCCAAGATGGCCACTGTGTGTACAGTAGATGCTCCTCCCATTATTTATTGCTATGGGAGAGATTCTGCTCACTTCCTGCCCATCTCCACTATGGGGACCCCAGACAGTGATAGAGATCTAAACCACTCCCACTCTACTATTCTGACCAATCAGATTCTGGAATTACACCATGGAAACAGAAATACATTTACTATCCATTATGATTGTATCCTTTCCATTGAAATCCACTTCCCCAAATGTGACATATTGATTGAATGGGTTGTCATCTATCGATCGATTATTCTTATTGAAGCAGATCAATCAGAAAATAAATTGATCGTTTATCAAAGTGATTATCGCCACCATTAGGGTTTAAGCTCTTCAGCTCTAGAAGGTTTTACCCCCCTACATGACCAGGCCATTTTTTGCGATACGGCACTGTGTTACTTTAACACACAGTATATATATATATATATAAAATATATATATATACTCGTCCTCCTGGATGATATCAGTATATGATGTGATATGAGGGGGGTGGTAATATCACACAGTATGTATATATATATATATATATATATATATATATATATATATACTCCTCTAGTCCCCCTGGATGATATCAGCATATGATGTGATATGTGGGAGTTGGTAATATCACAGTATATATATATATATACTCCTCTAGTCCTCCTGGATGATATCAGTATATGATGTGATATGTGGAGGTTGTTAATATCACAGTGTGTATATATATATATATATATATATATATATATACACTCCTGTAGTCCTCCTGGATGATATCAGTATATGATGTGATATGTGGAGGTTGTTAATATCACAGTGTATATATATATATATATATATATATATATATATATACACACACTCCTGTAGTCCTCCTGGATGATATCAGTATATGATGTGATATGAGGGGGGTGAATAAGAGGCGAGATGCATCTCTAGTAGTGACCACTAGATGTCTCCATAAGAGCAGGAGAATAAGAGTCGAGATGCGTCGCTAGGAGTGACCACCAGATGTCTCTATAAGCGCAGGAGTATAAGAGGCCAGATGCATCTCGGCCTTTTGGCTAAGATCAAGTGTAGTACAGTATCTGTTCTTATCAGTTGCCAGAGGAGGCGCTATGCTACTCCCAAATGTGGGGAGGGCATATGCAAATCCAATGGTGTCATTGCACCTAGAAGGGCGGTTTCGGTAGTGACCAGTGTCTGGGCGCCCTTAGAGACGTCAGCGGGCACGAGTCTTAACCGTCCAGAAGGGTGCTCCTGGTGAGGATGGGTGCTGCATCGGGTCTGGCCAGAGGGTCGGGTCCCTGGCCTTCTGGCCTAGATTTGGGTAGTTCTAGCTCTGGTCAGTTTTTCGGGAGAGAACACCAGCTCCTCTTTTGATGGGGGGGAGAGGCAGTAAGTATTTCCCGAATGTAATTAGGAAGGAGTGATGGGAGCGACGGTGGGGCCTGATGGTAAAGAGCTCTCGCCAAGCTCCCTGAACTTCATGAAGCAAGGAAGAACGAGGAAATCTGGAAGCCGCACACCGGTATGATGATAAGTGCTTTTATTGATGAAAAAGCTGGATCATGTAAGTATACAAAGCACTACAGCAGAAGTGTACAGAGATCAGCTGATGAGTTTCGCACTCATAATGAGTGCTTACTCATAGCTGAGCAAGCTATGAGTAAGCACTCGTTATGAGTGTGAAACGCGTCAGCTGATCTCTGTACACTTCTGCTGTAGTGCTTTGTATACTTACATGATCCAGCTTTTCTGCCTGGAGTGGGGGCTGCTGTGGTCTGGGTCGCTGGTCAGGGTTTGTCCTGAAAGCCTATGGAGTATGTGCCCCTGGAGTGGCAGTTCAGGGGTGCCAAAAATCACTGTGAGTGAGGGTCACTTTGATTTGAGGCACCACGGTCACTGCACCATATGACATGCTTTTTACCTGCCTCTTGGGCCGGGCCTTTTGGCTAGGACCAGAGGAATTTTTTATTCCTGGCCGGAGGGCCTGGTCATTATTTTACACAATGGCCACCTTTTCACTCTCCTCTCCACTTATTCCTTCCCCACTTTATTCTATTTATTAGCCTATGTTTGTCACTTTTTGTATTTTTGTGTTGTACACGGTTTGTTGCACTGTGTGATGAATAGGGTTGCAGGTCCTCGGGCCTGCCCTGCAAATTTTGGGAGGCAGTGGACATGGCCTTTTGGCTTGGTTCGCCCTCTCTCATGGGGTCTCCCTTCAGGGGAGTCCCACCTAGTACTTGGGTGGGTCAGTTTTGGCAGGCCCTCCAGAGAAAGGGGTCCGTCTGGTTTTGGCCAGATGGACCAAGTGTAAGTACCCTTGTCCCCAACTGGAGCCTAATGCCCCGGGGGATTCAGGGCAAGGCCCTCTGATTTTAGAGGGCTTGTGTACCCATTGCACTTTTTTGTGTTTCACTCTTTATGTGTGTGCCCTTTTTTTGGCACCGGGTGAAGTTTTTGGGTGTGTTTGCACGCCATAGGCTTTAAAAAAAAAAAAAAAAAAAAGGAGTGACCACTAGATGTCTCCATAAGTGCAGGAGAATAAGAGGCGAGATGCATCTCTAGGAGTGACCACTAGATGTCTCCATAAGTGCAGGAGAATAAGAGGCGAGATGCATCTCTAGGATGTCTGTGCTTTTACTATGGGTCCCATAATGAGCATATGTGAGGAAATTAAAAAAGCCAGATATTGAATTTCATGCAACTATGTTTGAACAAGTCGGAGGTCAATCTCAATGGTGGGGTCACCTGGGTCAAATCTAACAACATATAGGTCAAATTCCAATTCTACTTTGGCTAACAGCAATGCTAGTGGTGTATTGGATTGGATCATGGGCTCATTAGGGGTATATAAATGGTCTATGAAGCATTGCAAGCAAATACAAGTTTTTAAAAATATTTTTTTAGTGGTTTTTCATCATTTACTATAATTTTTAAGTTTTGTAATGTAAAAAAAAAAGGACACCTTTAAAAACGCTTCTAAACTAAAACGCGGCTAAACGTCGGTACCGCGTTTAGCTGTGTTTGGCATCTGAAATGTCGGAACCTTCGGCGACTGAACTCATTTTTTTGCCTTCAAAGAAAAGCCTCTAAACGCAACTGCCTAAAAACGACATTAAACGAGCCTGTGTACATGTACACATAAGATAACATTGGATGAGTTCAGGGGCAGCTGAAAAAAGCAGCCAACTGCCTCTGAACGTCCGTTTACCAGCAGCAGTGTAAATGAGGCCTAAGAGGAGAGCTGCATCTCTAGGAGTGACCACTAGATGTCTCCATAAGCGCAGGAGAATAAGAGTTGAGATGCATCTCTAGGAGTGACCACTAGATGTCTCCATAAGCGCAGGAGAATAAGAGGCAAGATGCATCTCTAGGAGTGACCACTAGATGTCTCCATAAGCGCAGGAGAATAAGAGCCGAGATGCATCTCTAGGAGTGATCACTAGATGTCTCCATAAGCGCAGGAGAATAAGAGGAGAGCTGCATCTCTAGGAGTGACCACTAGTGGTCTCCATAAGCGCAGGAGAATAAGAGGCGAGATGCATCTCTAGGAGTGACCACTAGATGTCTCCATAAGCGCAGGAGAATAAGAGGCAAGATGCATCTCTAGGAGTGACCACTAGATGTCTCCATAAGCGCAGGAGAATAAGAGGAGAGCTGCATCTCTAGGAGTGACCACTAGATGTCTCCGTAAGCGCAGGAGAATAAGAGGAGAGCTGCATCTCTAGGAGTGACCACTAGATGTCTCCATAAGCGCAGGAGAATAAGATGAGAGCTGCATCTCTAGGAGTGACCACTAGATGTCTCCATAGGTGCAGAAAAAAAGATCATACAAATTGTCAGAGCACTACTTCTGATCCCTAATATTATTTTTATTACTGTACGCCATAATTTGTTATTTTATTATATCATTATTTCCTATGTTATTATTTTATTATGTCATTATTTTCAATGTTATTTTACTATTTGATGATTTTCTACATAACTGACATTCCAAGTCTAATTCTCTTGTTAAAGCGGTGTTCCAACTACAATCAATTTTTTTTTTAAACTCTTTCAGAAGCTTTTAAATTAGCATTTGAACACTCACGTCTTTTGTAAAATGTGTCCCCCGATGTCTGGATTTATCTCTTAAATAAAGTTTGTTAGTCCTTTCCCCTATTCCCCTTTCCTCTATCCCCTACTGAGGTTTTATCACTCAATAGGGGATAAAAAAGGAACAAAAAAACGGTTAAAACTACTGAAAAACCAGCCAACTTGCCTCCGTTCCCAGTTGATGCCTTCTATGGAGAAACGCGTCGGGTAGAGTAACTGATTCTTACGTCATCACGTTTTTTCATTCAGCCTCTTGGTTTGATCCTCGGCTGTTTTTTCAGTAGTTTTAACCGTTTTTTGTTCCTGTTTTTTATGATTGCTATGCTAGCTGTGAGTGCTTGCCATGAAGTTTTAGTGAAATAAACAATTTTTGAAGTTTTATCTGCACTATGAAGCCTTCCTTTTTTAATCCCCTATTGAGTGATAAAACCTCTGGGACCATCATTGCAAAAAGACCCGGGTTAAGGGTGATTTATTTTTCCGGATTGTGGTATCCAAGAGAAGAGAGGGGTTACCTTTGGTTGTTGGGGCTGACTGAGAGTTCATTCCCTGGATTGAAGGACAGGTGGACGTTATTGGTGCCGGCAAGCTGATGCAACAGGCTCCCGTAATCTCTATCATTTGAGGTCCAACTGATCTGATAACCGGTATTAATATCATATGTTTTTGGCTGCAGGAACATCTTACATCTTACATCCTGAACATTGAGAACTTCCATGCTCACATCATCACTTATATGGACTTTGTTTGTATTATAGCACTATGGGTTATAGAATATTGAGAATTTCCATACTCACATTTTCATTTATAATGGATTCTGTTTGCCTTTTAGCACTATTGTTATAGGTCCTTTGAAATAGGTTTTGTGGTGCACATGGACGTTTTTGGGTTGCGTTTTTTTTCATTTGTAGATTTTTTTTCTCACTGGAATATATTGCTGTTTTTATACAGTCATATATAGTAATACATGCCATCAAGGTGTTTTTATATTTGTTCATATTTGGTTATGTTCACTGTTTGATTATCAATTAGTGGATGCGCGCTTGTTCTTTTGGATTATAGGTTTTTTGAGCTTTTTTGTATTTAGTCTTACACAAGCAGCTGCACCTTTTTTGTATATAGTTAGCGCAGAAATTTCTTTTCTTTTTAGCTCGATAGGTATCAGTAATTGGTATTGGTGAGTACTTGAGAAATAGTATCGTTACTCGTACTCGGCGTTAGAAAATCGGTATCGGTGCATCCCCTAACTGAATGTAAACAAAAGAATTGCCAGCAATAAAATGTTAAGATAAATCAGCATGGGGTTCCCCCCAATCCATACTATGCCCGTCAGGTCTGGTATGAATTTTAAGGGGAACCTCACGCCAAAAAAAAAAATAAAAAAGTGGGTTCCCCCACAATTAATACCAGAAATGTATCCAAGCTTGCAACCTGCAAGGCTAGGAAAGGGAGGGGCGAATGAGTGCCCAGTCCCCCACCCCCAACCATTCCAGGCCACATGTCCTCAACGTGGGGGTGCTTTGGGGTAGAGGGGCTCCCCTCCCCCTCCCCCAAAGCCCCTTGTCCCCATGTTGATGGTGACAGGGTACTTTAGGGGTGAGGAGCCCCTCTTCTCCAAAGCACCCCGCATGTTGAGGGCATGTTGTCTGGTATGGTACAGAAGGTGGGGAGGAAAGGATGCTCACTCGTCCCCCTCCCCCCCTTTCCTGGACTACCAGGCTGCATACTCGGATAAAGTTCTGATATGGATTTTGGGCCCCCAAACCATTAATCTTTTTAATTTTGCGTGAGGTTCCCCTTAAAACACATACCAGACCCAAAGGGCCTGTTATGGATTGGGGGAACCTCATGCTGATTTATCTTCAAATTTTATTGCTGGCAATTCTTTGGTTTTCATTCAGCTGTCAGCGAGAATCCCGCCGACAGCTGATGAGTCAGTTGTTAAGGACGCCAACCTGTGGTCATAAAAAATAAAACTGCATAATCTACGGCCTCCAATACTCCTCTTCTGGTCCTTCCATCGCTGCAACTCTTCGTTCCATTATTATGGCAGTCCTTCATCCCGCACTGCCTGTGACTCGTTCTTCAATCTCTATGACTGTTTTGTGATGCACTTTTTCTGTCTCTGCGAGTCTTTCTTGCGTCTCTGCAAGTTCTTTAATTGTCACTGAGAGTTGTTCTTCCATCGCTGCAAGTTTTACATATAACGCTGCAACATCTTTTTCAGTTTCCCTACGATAATATATCCCAGTATTATGTACATATGAATCAGCAATGCCCAAAGTGCATGGCTCAGATCCATTTCAATTCTAACTCTGCGTATGTATGGAGATCCCCCTCGTGTCGCTGGAGATCCCCCTCTTGTCGCTACAGATCCCCCTTGCGTCGCTGGAGATCCCCCTTGCGTCGCTGGAGATCCCCCTTGCGTCGCTGGAGACCCCCCTCGCGTCGCTGGAGATCCCCCGTGCGTCGCTGGAGATCCCCCGTGCGTCGCTGGAGACCCCCCGTGCGTCGCTGGAGACCCCCCGTGCGTCGCTGGAGATCCCCCATGCGTCGCTGGAGAACCCCCTTGCGTCGCTGGAGATCCCCCTTGTGTCGCTGGAGATCCCCCGTGCGTCGCTGGAGACCCCCCGTGCGTCGCTGGAGACCCCCCGTGCGTCGCTGGAGATCCCCCTTGTGTCGCTGGAGATCCCCCTTGCGTCGCTGGAGACCAACCTCGCATCACTGGAGATCCCCCTCTTGTCGCTATAGATCCCACTTGCATTGCTGGAGATCCCCCTTGCGTCGCTGGAGATCCCCCTTGCGTCGCTGGAGACCCCCCGTGCGTCGCTGGAGACCCCCCGTGCGTCGCTGAAGACCCCCCGTGCGTCGCTGGAGATCCCCCTCGCGTCGCTGGAGATCCCCAGTGCGTCGCTGGAGGTCCCCCTTGCGTTGCTGGAGACCAACCTCGCATCACTGGAGATCCCCCTCTTGTCGCTATAGATCCCACTTGCATTGCTGGAGATCCCCCTTGCGTCGCTGGAGATCCCCCTTGCGTCGCTGCAGACCCCCCGTGCGTCGCTGGAGACCCCCCGTGCGTCGCTGAAGACCCCCCGTGCGTCGCTGGGGATCCCCCTCGCGTCGCTGGAGATCCCCAGTGCGTCGCTGGAGGTCCCCCTTGCGTTGCTGGAGACCAACCTCGCATCACTGGAGATCCCCCTCTTGTCGCTATAGATCCCCCTTGCATCGCTGGAGATCCCCCTCGCGTCGCTGGAGACCCCCCGTGCGTCGCTGGAGACCCCCCGTGCGTCGCTGGAGATCCCTCTTGCAACGCTGGAGACTCCCCGTGCATCGCTGGATACCAACCTCGCATCACTGGAGATCCCCCTCTTGTCGCTATAGATCCCACTTGCATTGCTGGAGATCCCCCGTGCGTCGCTGGAGACCCCCCGTGCGTCGCTGGAGACCCCCCGTGCGTCGCTGGAGACCCCCCGTGCGTCGCTGGAGATCCCCCTTGCGTCGCTGGAGACCCCCCGTGCGTCACTGGAGACCCCCCTCGCATCGCTGGAGACCAACCTCGCATTGCTGGAGATCCCCCTATTGTCGCTATAGATCCCCCTTGTGTCGCTGGAGATCCCCCTTGCGTCGCTGGAGACCCCCCGTGCGTCGCTGGAGATCCCCCATGCGTCGCTGGAGAACCCCCTTGCGTCGCTGGAGATCCCCCTTGTGTCGCTGGAGATCCCCCGTGCGTCGCTGGAGACCCCCCGTGCGTCGCTGGAGATCCCCCTTGTGTCGCTGGAGATCCCCCTTGCGTCGCTGGAGACCAACCTCGCATCACTGGAGATCCCCCTCTTGTCGCTATAGATCCCACTTGCATTGCTGGAGATCCCCCTTGCGTCGCTGGAGATCCCCCTTGCGTCGCTGGAGATCCCCCGTGCGTCGCTGGAGACCCCCCGTGCGTCGCTGGAGACCCCCCGTGCGTCGCTGAAGACCCCCCGTGCGTCGCTGGAGATCCCCCTCGCGTCGCTGGAGATCCCCAGTGCGTCGCTGGAGGTCCCCCTTGCGTTGCTGGAGACCAACCTCGCATCACTGGAGATCCCCCTCTTGTCGCTATAGATCCCCCTTGCATCGCTGGAGATCCCCCTCGCGTCGCTGGAGACCCCCCGTGCGTCGCTGGAGACCCCCCGTGCGTCGCTGGAGATCCCTCTTGCAACGCTGGAGACTCCCCGTGCATCGCTGGATACCAACCTCGCATCACTGGAGATCCCCCTCTTGTCGCTATAGATCCCACTTGCATTGCTGGAGATCCCCCGTGCGTCGCTGGAGACCCCCCGTGCGTCGCTGGAGACCCCCCGTGCGTCGCTGGAGACCCCCCGTGCGTCGCTGGAGATCCCCCTTGCGTCGCTGGAGACCCCCGTGCATCACTGGAGACTAGGGTTGTCCCGATACCGATACTAGTATCGGTATCGGCACCGATACCAAGCATTTGCCCAAGTACTTGTACTCGGGCAAATGCTCCCGATGCTTCCGCCGATACCTTGACTGTCAGCGGTGATGGACGTGTGGGGGAGTTACAAGCTTCTCCCCCCGCGGCTTTCAGCTGCTTAGTGACATACAGCGGTGATCGGTGCTTGTAATTCCCCCACACTTGATCACCGCTGACTGTCACCTCCTCCTCCTTAGTCCTCCTCCGTTCCTCTGTCCCCCTCCGCTGTCCTGCTCCATTGCTGTGTCCCCCTCCGTTCCTCTGTCCCCCTCCGCTGTCCTGCTCCATTGCTGTGTCCCCCTCCGTTTCTCTGTCCCCCTCCGCTGTCCTCCTCCGTTCCTCTGTCCACCTCCCGCTGTCCTTCTTCTTTGCTCTGTCCCCCTCCGCTGTCCCCATCCGTTCCTCTGCCCCCCTCCGCTGTCCCCATGCGTTCCTCTGTCCCCCTCGGCTTTCCCCATGCGTTCCTCTGTCCCCCTCCGCTGTCCCCATCCGTTCCGGCTTTCCGTTGTCCCCCTCTCTCTTCGTCTGTCCCCTCCGTTCTGCTGTCTCTCCGCTGTGTGTATGGAGAGAGTCAGCTGACTCTTTCCATTCACATAACTGAAACATTGTAATCTCCTGTGATTACAATGTGTCAGTTTATGAATTGAGAGAAGCTGCTGTGTTCTCTCCATTCATTCTCAGTGCAGCTGACGCTGCAGAGAAAGGGACTGGGGAATCTCTATCCTCAGTCTATTTCTCTGTCTCAAGGGGGAGATATCAGAGGTCTGTTAAGACCCCTGATATCTCACCAAAGCCCCCCAACAGGGCTGATTAAAAAAAAAAAACACACACACATAGTGCAATAAAGAATAAAAACAAAAATTGTAAAAAATAATAAATGTAAATGAAAAAACACACACACAGACACCGTTCACTATACCACCAAAAAACTGTCACGTGACATTAAAAAAAAGTATCGGTAATCGGTATCGGCGAGTACTTGAAAAAAAGTATCGGTACTTGTACTCGGTCCTAAAAAAGTGGTATCGGGACAACCCTACTGGAGACCCCCCTCGCATCGCTGGAGACCAACCTCGCATTGCTGGAGATCCCCCTATTGTCGCTATAGATCCCCCTTGTGTCGCTGGAGATCCCCCTTGCGTCGCTGGAGACCCCCTGTGCGTCGCTGGAGACCCCCCGTGCGTCGCTGGAGATCCCCAGTGCATCGTTGGAGATCCCCCTTGCGTCGCTGGAGACCAACCTCGCAACACTGGAGATCCCCCTCTTGTCGCTATAGATCCCCCTTGCGTCGCTGAAGGTCCCCCGTGTGTCACTGGAGATCCCCCGTACGCCGCTGGAGATCCCCCGTACGTTGCTGGAGATCCCCCATGTATTGCTGGAGATCCCCCTTGCACCGCTGGGAGTCCCCCTTGCGCCGCTGGAGATCCCCCTTGCGTCACTGGAGATCCCCCTTGTGTCACTGGAGATCCCCCTTGCGCCGCTGGAGATCCCCCGTGTGTTGCTGGAGATCCCCCATGTGTTGCTGGAGATCCCCCATGCGTTGCTGGAGATCCCCCATGCACCGCTGGAGGTCCCCCTTGCACCGCTGGAGATCCCCCTTGCACCGCTGGGAGTCCCCCTTGTGTCACTGGAGATCCCCCTTGCGCCGCTGGAGATCCCCCGTGTGTTGCTGGAGATCCCCCATGTGTTGCTGGAGATCCCCCATGCGTTGCTGGAGATCCCCCATGCACCGCTGGAGAACCCCCTTGCACCGCTGGGAGTCCCCCTTGTGCCGCTGGAGATCCCCCTTGCGTCGCTGGAGCTCCCCCTTGCGTCGCTGGAGATCCCCCTTGCGTCGCTGGAGATCCCCCTTGCGTCGCTGGAGACCCCCCGTGTGTCGCTGGAGACCCCCCTCGCGTCGCTGGAAACCAACCTCGCATTGCTGGAGATCCCCCTATTGTCACTATAGATCCCCCTTGCGTCGCTGGAGATCCCCCTTGCGTCGCTGGAGATCCCCCTTGCGTCGCTGGAGATCCCCCTTGCGTCGCTGGAGATCCCCCTTGCGTCGCTGGAGATCCCCCTCGCATCACTGGAGATCCCCCTCGCATCACTGGAGATCCCCCTCTTGTCGCTATAGATCCCCCTTGCGTCGCTGAAGGTCCCCTGTGTGTCACTGGAGATCCCCCGTATGCCGCTGGAGATCCCCCGTACGTTGCTGGAGATCCCCCATGTATTGCTGGAGATCCCCCTTGCACCGCTGGGAGTCCCCCTTGCGCCGCTGGAGATCCCCCTTGTGTCGCTGGAGATCCCCCTTGCGCCGCTGGAGATCCCCCGTGCGTTGCTGGAGATCCCCCATGTGTTGCTGGAGATCCCCCATGTGTTGCTGGAGATCCCCCATGTGTTGCTGGAGATCCCCCATGTGTTGCTGGAGATCCCCCATGTGTTGCTGGAGATCCCCCCTGCACCGCTGGGAGTCCCCCTTGTGCCGCTGGAGATCCCCCTTGCACCGCTGGGAGTCCCCCTTGTGCCGCTGGGGATCCTCCTTGCACCGCTGGGGGTCCTTCTTCCATTTCTTGGAGTCCTTCCATCCTCTTTAGCCTGTCCCTCTCTCGTCTCCTCTTGCAGTATTTTTTTCTGTAGAGATAAAAGAAAGAAATGTTATAAGAATGTGTCCATAAAACAAGCAGAGATTTTCAGAATAGCTGACGCCACCTAAATCTGTGTTTGATAGAAAACAAATAGTCACATGTCATCACCCCATTTGTTACTGTTACCAGCAGCCTCAGTTCATTCACCCCTCCCCCATAGAACAAATGTTAGAGGTGCGTTAATCTCATTATGACCAGTTCTGTGCTGCTAAACCCCGGGCAATGAGTACAGAAAACACACCTCCTCGGTCTGGTCAACTGCCCGCCTATAGGAAAAGTGGTGAATATTGGGGGGGGGGGGGGCTCAGATACAGTGGGTGATAACATGAAGTGTAATGGAGAAAACCTATGAAGAATGTGCAATAACTTACCTAAAACAACATGCTGTTGCCACGCTGATGATTAGTCCTAGAAGAGCGACTCCAACTGCTACCCACACATAAGGATTGAATACCGGTATTCCCGTATCATAAGTACTTGTCTCCGTTGTTGTCATTGTTGGAGACAGCATGGGGACCTCCTCAGTGGAAGTGACTGAAGGGGTCTCCCTAGTTATTTCCAGTTTTCTTTGGTCCCCCCTGACCGTCTTGGTATCAGCGGTCCCAGTGGAGGTAACAGAAGGGGTCTCCCTCTGTATTTCCAGGTTTTTTGGGTGCTTCCTGACCGTCTTGGTATCAGCGGTCCCAGTGGAGGTAACAGAAGGGGTCTCCCTCTGTATTTCCAGGTTTTTAGGGTACTTCCTGACCGTCTTGGTATCATCGGTCTCAATGGAAGTGATTGAAGGGGTCTCCCTCTGTATTACCAGGTTTTTAGGGTGCTTCCTGACCGTCTTGGTATCAGCGGTCCCAGTGGAGGTAACAGAAGGGGTCTCCCTCTGTATTTCCAGGTTTTTTGGGTGCTTCCTGACCGTCTTGGTATCAGCGGTCCCAGTGGAGGTAACAGAAGGGGTCTCCCTCTGTATTTCCAGGTTTTTAGGGTACTTCCTGACCGTCTTGGTATCATCGGTCTCAATGGAAGTGATTGAAGGGGTCTCCCTCTGTATTTCCAGGTTTTTAGGGTGCTTCCTGACCGTCTTGGTATCAGCGGTCTTAATGGAAGTGATTGAAGGGGTCTCCCTCTGTATTTCCAGGTTTTTTGGGTGCTTCCTGACCGTCTTGGTATCAGCGGTCTTAATGGAAGTGATTGAAGGGGTCTCCCTCTGTATTTCCAGGTTTTTAGGGTGCTTCCTGACCGTCTTGGTATCAGCGGTCTTAATGGAAGTGATTGAAGGGGTCTCCCTCTGTATTTTCAAGTTTTTTGGGTGCTTCCTGACCGTCTTGGTATGAGCGGTCTCAATGGAAGAGACTGAAGGGGTCTCCCTCTGTATTTCCAGGTTTTTTGGGTGTTTCCTGACCGTCTCTGTATCATCGGTCTCAATGGAAGTGACTGAAGGGGTCTCCCTCTGTATTTCCAGGTTTCTTTGGTCCTCCCTGACCGTCTCTGTATCATCGGTCTCAGTGGAGGTAACAGAAGGTGTCTCCCTCTGTATTTCCAGGTTTCTTTGGTCCTCCATGAACGTCTCGGTATCAGCGGTCTCAGTGGACGTGGGATCTGATGAAACAAAAGCAAAAAGGAAATTCACTTAAAATGTGCCAATAATGAGCTATAATGTACGACAAACCAGTTTCCATTCATGACTATAAATCTATTCCAAATGTTCCTGATCCAATTGGCTATGAATTAAGGAAAAATCAGTTCTTTAACATTCCCCCCCGCTCTATCCAAAAATGTAGCCGTACATTTCCTCTTACTTCCTCTACTGGGGACCAGGATCACAGGAACAGGAAGTGAAGACAATCCTCCCCAATGGGGGCACACAAATAAAAACAAAAGGATCAAATTCCTCCCCACCCTATTAAAAAGACATTGCTGTCTGTGTCCCCATTGGATAGATTTCCCCTCACTTCCTCTGCATTGGACATGCCAAGGAACTGTCCACTGTAGGAATATAGGGGAGCGCCATCTGCTGGAGGATCGGGGGAAGTAAAAAAACTTTCCTCATCCTCTAGACACAAACAACAATTCACACTTGCAGTGAGGAAGCCGCAATGGAGGACTTTTACTTTTCCCAAAGTTGTTTTTTTTTTTTTTTATTAAAGCAGTAAATCATTTTTTTTTTTTTTATATCTAATGCTTTCCATTGTAGAGGAGAGATGTGGAGTCTTATTGACCCCCCCAAGATCTCTCCATAAAGAGGACCTGTCTCTGCTTATTTTTATCACAAGGGATGTTTACATTTCTTGCGCTAGGAATTAAGTGATCATAATTATTTTAAAAGGGATAGTGTAAAAATCGAAAAAAAAAAATGTAATACGGTAAAACCTTGGTTTGAGAGCATTTTGCAAGACAAGCTAATTTTTTTTATAAAACTTGACTTGATATACAAGCGATGTCTTGATTTAAGAGTAGCGTCATGTCACAACTGAGTATAAAAAAGAAGAGAGCGCCTCTAAGTGTAGCAATATGCTCTGTAGCTCCTGCTGGATTTTGCTTCTAATCCCCTTGTGGAGGCTTCCATTTGTGGATGGACATTTTATGGTTACACAACCCATCACATTGCTGTAATCTTTTTATATGGACTATAAACTAAAGGACTTATGAATAAATGGTTGTGGAACGAATCATCTGAGTTTCCATTATTTCTTATGGGGAAATTTGCTTTGATATACAAGTGCTTTGGATTAAAAACATGTTTCCGGTACGAATTATTCTCGCAATCCAAGGTTTTACACACGGGCAGAATGTCGGGAGACATCACCCAGTTCAATAAAAACCGGCCGACATTCGGCTCGTGTTTATGCCAGTCTGTCGGTCGAGGATGCTGGAAACCCAGTAGCCGACCGACTCCCGATAAGCGCACTCAGACAATGGCAGAGAGCGACGATCGAAGTGTTCTTGCAAGAGGGGGTGACCGAAGCTGTTAGTTTTTATTTCCGTTTAACCCAGCTTGCAGTGTGTACCAGGCATTGGGGTTGCTACATCCACTCTGCCACTGTAACTATAGAGGAGCAATGTAGAAACCACTGGACAGCAGCATTGTTAAGTTGTGTGTGGGGTGTTGGATGAACTAGTAGATTTAAATTATTGTACTTAGTGGCTAAGAATGTAGGGGCCCCTGGGGGTGGGTGTAGGGGCCCCTGGTGGTGGGCTTAGAGTGTGAGGGCCCCTGGGGGTGGGGGTAGAGTATAAGGGCCCATGGGGGTTGGGGTAGAGCGTAAGGTTCCCTGGGGGTGGGGGTAGAGCGTAGGGGCCCCTGGGGTTTTGTGTAGAGCGTAAGGGCCCCTGGGGGTGGGTGTAGAGCGTAGGGGCCCCTGGGGGTGGGTGTAGAGCGTAGGGGCCCCTGGGGGGGGTGTAGAGCGTGAGGGCCCCTGGGGGCGGGCATAGAGTGTGGTGGCCCCTATAGGTGTATAGTGTGAGAAGTGATGGTGAGATACAATACATTGGATTACAATGACCAGCCTGTGTTGGTGATTTTTGGGTATAATATGTGCGTTTTTCCTTGTATGGGGGAGAAAACCGGCAGGGAAAGGGTTAACAGATTGCCCAGAAGCTCACAAGTCCTGAGCTGTACCTGCCCAGCAGAAGACCCCCATAGAATGAAGAATAAACCAAAAGCTGTAGCACTTACCAGTCACTTGAATGATGACCTTCTGGAACGGGAGATACTGGACGCCGTCCACAGTGAGGCGGACCTCGAAGGTCCCGCTGTCACTTTGCAGGACCGGGTTGATGACCAAGGAGCAATCCTCTTCAACTGAACGGGTCAGACGGAACCTTTCACCTTGTTCCTTCGGGTAGTTGATAATATCATGGTGCAGGATAGGCGAGAAGGGACCTCCATCTTCCGGAGTCATTCCCCAATCAAACCCAATACTGCTTGCACCATAGAAACGACTGGTGGTGACCGTACACGGGATCACCATTACAGAGCCGGCTTTCACCTCCACTCGGGTGTACAATGGCCGCCCGTGAGCGAATTCTACACCAGATACCAGGTATAGAAAGCAGAAAACGGCTAGCACTTTAAAAAGGCTCATTTTCCAAATTGTCACTTTTCTATATATTTAGTGACACAAGAATTTAATAATAAAAAGTCTTTGCTTAGCTAAAACCAGAAAGATCTATCTGAATTCTTCGCTTAGTAAAATTGAATGAGAATTCCCAGAGCAGATCCACACACAGATGTGTTGTCTCCACGAGAGTCAAACTCAGACTGACACACAGCCAGCCCTGAGAGCTGTATACATCAGAAATCTCCTCCACTATGATGTCATCACTGGCAGATTTTCACATCTCACTGACCTCAGCTAAAAATAGATTTGTCAGTTGGCCACTTTGAAAAAAAAAAAAAGTGTTGGGAAGGGGGGTGGAGGGGTGGATGGTTAGGACTGGATTTTACCGGTTTGTTTTCAAATTTTCAAATCTCACTGACCTCAGCTAAAAATAGATTTGTCAGTTGGCCTGAGGGAGTCATGCTTGTAACTGTCAGCCTTGCAATGCCTCATGGGAATTGTAGTTTTTTCAACAGCTGGAGGGCTGACAGTTTGAGACCCCGGCCTTAGTGACTGATGGTAACACCTGAACACAATTTTTTAAACTGTACATATATCATTGCAACTACTTTGTATATCCAGGTGAATTATAATGTGTTTTTTTCCAAGGAGAAATTGGGCTTTTTGGTGGTAAATGGTAACAGATTATTATATATAAATATATTTGAAAATATAAATGTAAATTATATATATATATATATATATATATATATATATATATATATATATATATATATATATATATATATATATATATATAAATAAATATATAAATATATGTAAATATATGTAAATATATATTTAAAAATATAAATATATTTAAAAAATATATATATATAGTTATATATAATATATATATATATATATATATATATATATATATATATATATATATATATATATGTATATATGTATATGTAAAAATATATTTCAAAATATAAATATGTAAAAAAATTTATATTATATATATATATATATACTGGCCCAAAATAGTAAATTTGTATTTATTTATTTTAGTTTATTTAGCCATATATTTCATGCTTTTACCATAAAATTACCACCTAATAAAACCCCAATATGAATTCTGCTGCTGCCAACGATCACAGTGATTTCACATATTGGTGTTATTAGATGTTTGTACCCGTAGTACGACCCAGAAACAATATTGACCATTTTGTTTTGTTTTTTCTTATACTACCTAAAACACACTGACTAATTAAAAAAAAAAAAAAAAATTTTTTTTTTTTTAAGCACTTGCCACCCGCTGCAGGAATACGTCGCTATTTTTAAGCGCAATACCGTTGTTATGGTAGCAGATCGCTACCATAACCCCGGTACCCCCTTCAAGAGCCAGCGATCCGCTTTCAGATAAAAGTGGTCTCTGCAGCGCGGATTCGCCGCGAGATCACTTTTATCGGCGGCGGGAGAGGGCTCCCACCGCTTACCGGAGCCGTCGGCATCGGCGGAGGCAATCGGTTGTTGTCCCTGTCTGGGTATGGTGACAAGTGAGGGGGAATATGGCCCCCACCCGTCTCCATATCACTGCAGATCAGAAGCGACGTCAAAAGGTCACTTCCGCCCAATGCTCTTAAAAGGGCCATATTTTTTTTTTTTTTTAAATTACTTTTTTTTTTATTTATTTTTTTTATTGCATTTTAGTGTAAATATGAGGAGACCTGAGGTCTTTTTGACCCCAGATCTCATATTTAAGAGGACCTGTCGTGCTTTTTTCTATTACATTATTTGTAGTAGAAATATGTTTTGTAAAATATAAAAAGGTAAAATAAATAAGAAAAAAAAAATTAAACGCGCCCCGTCCTGCCGAGCTCGCGTGCAGAAAACGGTGTTCAAACCACACATGTGAGGTATCACCGCGATCGTTGGAGCGAGAGCAATAATTCTAGCCCTAGACCTCCTCTGTAACTCAAAACATGCAACCTGTAGAATTTTTATAAATGTCACCTATGGAGATTTTTAAGGGTAAAGTTTGACGCCATTCCACGAGCGGGCGCAACTTTGAAGCATGAAATGTTGGGTATCAATTTACTCGTCGTAACATTATCGTTCACAATAAAAAAAAAATGGACTAACTTTACTGTTGTCTTATTTTTTAATTCAAAAAAGTGTATTTTTTTCCACAAAAAAAGTGTGCTTGTAAGACTGCTGCGCAAATACGGTGTGACAAAAAGTATTGGAACGACCGCCATTTTATTCTCTAGGGTGTTAGAACCCTCAAATATTACACATTTTTTTTCTAAGTAATTTCCTAGCAGAAAAAAACCTTGTTTTCAACTTGTAAACAACAAATCTCGGGGCTCCGAGATTCCCCAATATGTCCAAAGTGTAGCAGACAGGAAGGTGATTTACTACACATGATGTGGAAATGTCCAAAACTCTTCCGATACTGGCAATATGTCTTATCCACTATCTCTCAAGTATTTCAATTCTCAATTCTGACTGACCCAGTTATTTGCCTGCCCGGGGCCTTGGAGGTACCATCACTTACACCGAATGGACACAGAGGCGGCTCTCTAATTAGGCAAATTAGGCGGTCGCCTAAGGCCTCGCACTCACAGGGGCCTCGTGGCCGCCTAATTTACCTGTTCTCAATCACTGAAGTTGACGCCGGCGGCTCCGCCTACCCCCACTGGGACTCTGTGGCCCAGGAGCTGATGGGCAAATCGGATACTGCCCACAGCCTGAGGAATATCGGCCTTATCACGGAGTGTCCCAGTCCGTGGGGCCTCATTTGTAAGTTTTGCCTAAGGCCTCACAAAGCCTAGAGCCACCTCTGAATGGACATAAGGCAATAGCGAGGCTTTGGATAACCCCCAGGGTGCCGACGGGAGAAAGATGGATAGCACTAGTAAATAATATGTTGAAACGGGAAAAAAATCACCTACCAACACAGAAATGCCCACAAGAAATTCTACTCAACGTGGCAACCCTGGCTGGACACTCCGGGGGTTAGGCCCAGCCCAATTGGTGACAGATAGACTACTGCAGATGTAATTGTTCAGTTAAGGGAGAAATTGCTAAGATGAATAGGTCAATAAAAGTTTGCAAATTAATTGTTCACAGAGGTACCATGGTGAATAACTATAAAAGCATAGGAAGGAGTAATAATAAATTGTATTGTTTTCCATCTAAATTTGGTTTACTGTTATTAAACTCCATATAAATATGGTTATCGTTATTTGTGCTAGATTGTAATACTCCTTATGAAACGAGACACACAGTCCAGATTGCTAGTGTATGGAATTGGAAATTTAAACATTATTGTTACATTAATCTGATTTGTACTCATACAGCCCACTGTTCTAACATGTAAACCCATATGATATATACTGCCTGTTATCTGATATGTCTATTGTACTGGAATGTATTGGCTGAAAAGTTACTGTGTCTGGCTGTAGTGCTATGTGGTTTTTACTTGATTTATAAAAAACAAAAAAAAACAACAAATCTCAGAAAGAGGCTCGTCCTTAAAGTGAAAGTAAACCCTCCTATCATTTTCAGCCAAGGAAGCTGCCATCTTTGCCTTTGTTTAATCTACAACTGCCATGATGCTTCCCATGTGATCAGTTATGACACCAGCCATTGGATGGCTTGACAGTTTGGTTGAGAGCACAACCAATGGGAGTGTTACATTTCCGGCACGTGCCAGAAATAAAACAGTTTTATGGATGGGTTTACTTCCGCTTTAACCACTTGAGCCCCGGACCATTATGCTGCCTAAGGACCAGAGGTCTTTTTCCAATTTGGCACTGCGTCGCTTTAACTGCTAATTGCGCGGTCATGCAATGCTGTACCCAAACGAAATTTGCGTCCTTTTCTTCCCACAAATAGAGCTTTCTTTTGATGGTATTTGATCACCTCTGCGGTTTTTATTTTTTGCGCTATAAACGGAAAAAGACCGAAAATTTTGAAAAAAATGATATTTTCTACTTTTTGTTATAAAAAAAATCCAATAAACTAAATTTTAGTCATACATTTAGGCCAAAATGTATTCGGCCACATGTCTTTGGTAAAAAAAATGTCAATAAGTGTATATTTATTGGTTTGCGCAAAAGTTATAGCGTCTACAAACTAGGGTACATTTTCTGGAATTTACACAGCTTTTAGTTTATGACTGCCTATGTCATTTCTTGAGGTGCTAAAATGGCAGGGCAGTACAAAACCCCCCCAAATGACCCCATTTTGGAAAGTAGACACCCCAAGGAAATTGCTGAGAGGCATGTTGAACCCATTGAATATTTATTTTTTTTGTCCCAAGTGATTGAAAAATGACAAAAAAAAAAAAAAAAAAAAATATTTACAAAAAGTCGTCACTAAATGATATATTGCTCACACAGGCCATGGGCCTATGTGGAATTGCACCCCAAAATACATTTAGCTGCTTCTCCTGAGTATGGGGATACCACATGTGTGGGACTTTTTGGGAGCCTAGCCGCGTACGGGGCCCCGAAAACCAATCACCGCCTTCAGGATTTCTAAGGGTGTAAATTTTTGCTTTCACTCTTCACTGCCTATCACAGTTTCGGAGGCCATGGAATGCCCAGGTGGCACAAAACCCCCCAAAATGACCCCATTTTGGAAAGTAGACACCCCAAGCTATTTGCTGAGAGGCATATTGAGTCCATGGAATATTTTATATTTTGACACAAGTTGCGGGAAAGTGACACTTTTTTTTTTTTTTTTTTTTTTTTTTCATAAAGTTGTCACTAAATGATATATTGCTCACACAGGCCATGGGCATATGTGGAATTGCACCCCAAAATACATTTAGCTGCTTCTCCTGAGTATGGGGATACCACATGTGTGGGACTTTTTGGGAGCCTAGCCGCGTACTGGACCCCAAAAACCAATCACTGCCTTCAGGATTTCTAAGGGTGAAAATTTTTGATTTCACTCTTTACTGCCTATCACAGTTTCGGAGGCCATGGAATGCCCAGGTGGCACAAAACCCCCCCAAATGACCCCATTTTGGAAAGTAGACACCCCAAGCTATTTGCTGAGAGGCATGGTGAGTATTTTGCAGCTCTCATTTGTTTTTGAAAATGAAGAAAGACAAGAAAAAACATTTTTTTTTTTCTTTTTTCAATTTTCAAAACTTTGTGACAAAAAGTGAGGTCTGCAAAATACTCACTATACCTCTCAGCAAATAGCTTGGGGTGTCTACTTTCCAAAATGGGGTCATTTGGGGGGGTTTTGTGCCACCTGGGCATTCCATGGCCTCCGAAACTGTGATAGGCAGTGAAGAGTGAAATCAAAAATTCACGCCCTTAGAAAGCCTGAGGGCGGTGCTTGGTTTTCGGGGTCCCGTACGCGGCTAGGCTCCCAAAAAGTCTCACACATGTGGTATCCCCGTACTCAGGAGAAGCAGCAGAATGTATTTTGGGGTGTAATTTCATATATTTCCATGGCATGTTTGAGCAATATATCATTTAGTGACAACTTTGTGCAAAAAAAAAAAAAAAAAAAAAAAATTTGTCTCTTTCCCGCAACTTGTGTCGCAATATAAAATATTCCATGGACTCGACATGCCTCTCAGCAAATAGCTTGGGGTGTCTACTTTCCAAAATGGGGTCATTTGGGGGGGGTTTTGAACTGTCCTGGCATTTTATGCACAACATTTAGAAGCTTATGTCACACATCACCCACTCTTCTAACCACTTGAAGACAAAGCCCTTTCTGACACTTATTGTTTACATGAAAAAGTTTTTTTTTTTTGCAAAAAAATTACTTTGAACCCCCAAACATTATATATTTTTTTAAAGCAAATGCCCTACAGATTAAAATGGTGGGTGTTTCATTTTTTTTTTTCACACAGTAATTGCGCAGCGATTTTTCAAACGCATTTTTTGGGGAAAAAACACACTTTTTTTAATTTTAATGCACTAAAACACGCTATATTGCCCAAATGTTTGATGAAATAAAAAAGATGATCTCAGGCCGAGTACATGGATACCAAACATGACATGCTTTAAAATTGCGCACAAACATTGCAGTGGCAACAAAATAAATACATGTTTAAAAGCCTTAAAAAGCCTTTACAGGTTACCACTTTAGATTTACAGAGGAGGTCTACTGGAAAAATTACTGCACTCGATCTGGCCTTCGCGGTGATACCTCACATGCATGGTGCAATTGCTGTTTACGTTTGACGACAGACCGCCGCTTGCGTTCGCCTTAGCGCGAGAGCAGGGGGCGACAGGGGTGTTTTTTTTTTTTTTTTTTTTTTTCTTTATTATTTTTTTGCTTTTTTAATCTTACTTTTAAACTGTTCCTTTCATTTTTTTTTTTTTAATCATTTTTATTGTTATCTCGGGGAATGTAAATATCCCCTATGATAGCAATAGGTAGTGACAGGTACTCTTTTTTGAAAAAATTGTGGTCTATTAGACCCTAGATCTCTCCTCTGCCCTCAAAGCAAATGACCACACCAAGATCGGTGTGATAAAATGCTTCCCCAATTTCCCAATGGCGCTATTTACATCCGGCGAAATCTAAGTCATGAAATACTCGTAGCTTCCGGTTTCTTAGGCCATAGAGATGTTTGGAGCCACTCTGGTCTCTGATCAGCTCTATGGTCAGCTGGCTGAATCACCGGCTGCATTCTCAGGTTCCCTGTTGAGACAGGAGAGCCAGAGAAAAACATGGAAGACGGTGGGGGGCGGGGGGGGGGCATTCCCTCCCACGGCTTGTAAAAGCAGTCTAGAGGCTAATTAGCCGCTAGGATTGCTTTTACATGAAAGCCGACCGCTGGCTGAAAAGAATGATACCAAGATGATACCTAAACCTGCAGGCATCATTCTGGTATAACCACTCAAAGTCGTGAATGGCGTACCTGAAGACAAAAAAATGGTTAACAATGGTTAACAATAAAGCACAGTAAAGTGTAAATAATTACACACCTGAAAAACAAACATGATAAAACATAATAACAATAACAATAACAATAACAATCAATAAAAATAACAATAACAATAAAACATTGCAGAATAGAATACAGTAAAAAAGAGCAGAACAATAGAGAGAGAGAATAGAGAGAGAGAGAACAATAAAACAACAACTACCGTATTTATCGGCGTATAACACGCACTTTTTTCCCCTTAAAATCAGGGGAAAGTTGCAGGTGCGTGTTATACGCCGATCCCTGCCGATCCGGAGCTGTCACTTCTTCAAAATCGCGGACCGCGATTTGAATATGGCGCCGCCGGCGCCGAAGTACACAGAGCCGGTCCTCGGCTCTTTCCGGCGGCTCTCGTTTACTTTCGGCTCCACTCGTAGTCCCGAGCGGAGCTATCCGAACCTACTCGGATAGCTCCGCTCGGGACTACGAGTGGAGCCGAAAGTAAACGAGAGCCGCCGGAAAGAGCCGAGGACCGGCTCTGTGTACTTCGGCGCCGGCGGCGCCATTTTCAAATCGCGGTCCGCGATTTTGAAGATGTGACAGCAGGGACAGGGGATCCCAGGCTGCACGGGGGGAAGGCTGCACGGGGGGAAGGCTGCACGGGGGGAAGGCTGCACGGGGGGAAGGCTGCACGGGGGGAAGGCTGCAGGGGGGAAGGCTGCACTGGGGAAGGCTGCACTGACAAGGCTGCACTAACATGGCTGCACTGACAAGGCTGCACTGACATGGCTGCACTGACAAGGCTGCACTGGGGAAGGCTGCACTGGGGAAGGCTGCACTGAGGAAGGCTGCACTGACAAGGCTGCACTGACATGGCTGCAATGAAGGGCATTTAAATGTAAGTTTTTTTCCCTTCAACTTCCCTCCTAAAAGTTTTTTTTCCTTAAAATTCCCTCCTAAGTTGGGGTGCGTGTTATACGCCGGTGCGTGTTATACGCCGATAAATACGGTATTTTTTTTTATTTCATATTTTTTTTTTTTTTACACTTTTTTTGTAACTAACTTTTATAACGGTAACCGGTTCCAGGTTCGGGTCTCTCAAAATGCGATGGCATCTTGGGAGACCCTGTGAAAGTGTGCCTAGTCTGTGGAATGCTGTACCCTACGCTAATACTCAACTAGTGAATGGTAGCGTTCAAAACATTCACCAATGCAAAGACCAGGATTGTCAGGACAGGAGGGACAATAATAGCGGGTGTCACGCCTATATCCTCGCTTGCTGCAGACACGACATCTTTTTTGGGGGGTTCGTTGGGTAGGGGTACTCGGGAGGACATAAAAATGCCTCTCGTGCAGCCGACTGCATTTGGTTGGGGATGTGAATGGGGGAAGTACGGGCGCTGCAGAAGCGGTGGGTTCCCAATTAGGATTGGCGAATGCAGCAGGAAGGGCACTATGGGCACGACGGGCCTGTGTTTGTCTTTTTGGTGGCAGCGGGACACTACTTGTGCTTGCCACCTCACCAGCTTGAACTGCACTTATGGGACTCGCCACGTCACCAAGTGTTACTGCAGTGCTGGTTTGACTACGACCGGGGTGTACTAGGCCGCTGGTGCTTGCCAGTTCCCCAAAACGCTACCAAAAAACTGTTAGCGATCGCAGGGATCAGGCCTGACTCTGCGAACGCTGCAGTTATGCGTTTAGTGTTTTGTAAGTGACAGTGATCGATCGATACTGCACTTGGGTGGGCTGGGCTGGGCCGGGCGGAGGGGCAAAATGCAGGTGCTAGCAGGTATCTGGGCTGATCCCGCTAACACTGCGTTTTTGGGAACCCTAAACTGCTGGTGACGCTAGTATAGATCTGATCGGATCAGATATTGATGCGATCAGATACTATACCACTAAGGGAGGTGTACAGTGCGTGCGTGGGTGTTAGCGGTACTGGCGCTAATCTGACGCTGCCTGGGGCTGGTGCTTGCCAGTTCACCAAAACGCTACAAAAAAACTGTTAGCGATCGCAGGGATCAGGCCTGACTCTGCGAACGCTGCAGTTATGCGTTTAGTGTTTTGTAAGTGTCAGTGATCGATCGATACTGCACTTGGGTGGGCTGGGCTGGGCCGGGCGGAGGGGCAAAACGCAGGTGCTAGCAGGTATCTGGGCTGATTCCGCTAACACTGCGTTTTTGGGAACCCTAAACTGCTGGGGACGCTAGTATAGATCTGATCGGATCAGATATTGATCCGTTCAGATACTATACCACTAAGGGAGGTGTATGGTGCGTGCGTGGGTGTTAGCGGTACTGGCGCTAACCTGACGCTGCCTGGGGCTGGTGCTTGCCAGTTCACCAAAACGCTACCAAAAAAACTGTTAGCGATCGCAGGGATCAGGCCTGACTCTGCGAACGCTGCAGTTATGCGTTTAGTGTTTTGTAAGTGTCAGTGATCGATCGATACTGCACTTGGGTGGGCTGGGCTGGGCCGGGCGGAGGGGCAAAACGCAGGTGCTAGCAGGTATCTGGGCTGATTCCGCTAACACTGCGTTTTTGGGAACCCTAAACTGCTGGGGACGCTAGTATAGATCTGATCGGATCAGATATTGATCCGTTCAGATACTATACCACTAAGGGAGGTGTATGGTGCGTGCGTGGGTGTTAGCGGTACTGGCGCTAACCTGACGCTGCCTGGGGCTGGTGCTTGCCAGTTCACCAAAACGCTACCAAAAAAACTGTTAGCGATCGCAGGGATCAGGCCTGACTCTGCGAACGCTGCAGTTATGCGTTTAGTGTTTTGTAAGTGACAGTGATCGATCGATACTGCACTTGGGTGGGCCGGGCGGAGGGACAAAACGCAGGTGCTAGCGGGTATCTGGGCTGATCCCGCTAACACTGCGTTTTTGGGAACCCTAAACTGCTGGGGACGCTAGTATAGATCTGATCGGATCAGATATTGATCCGTTCAGATACTATACCACTAAGGGAGGCGCATGCTGCGTGCGTGGGTGTTAGCGGTACTGGCGCTAATCTGACACTGCCTGGGGCGACGCATATCACCGCCGGGCAATCGGGGGGCTAAACCTTTATTCGGTAATAAACGGCGGGTGCCCTGACACTATAAAAAATAAACGAACTAACCAGCGTCAACCGTAACGGTTATACGGTGATCAGTGGTGAAAGGGTTAACTAGGGGGCAATCAAGGGGTTAAAACATTTATTAGGTAGTATATGGGGGTCCCTGACGCTATAAAACGCTGACGGCGAACCTAAATATTTACCTCACTAACTAGCGTCACCAGCGACACTAATACAGCGATCAGAAAAATGATCGCTTAGCGACACTGGTGACAGGGGGTGATCAAGGGGTTAAAACTTTATTAGGGGGGGTTAGGGGGGTACCCTAGACCTAAAGGGGGGTAATATACACTGTCCCAACACAGTAACTGTCACAAACTGACACTATGCAGTAATCAGAAAAAAAAACAAAAAAAAAAACTGCTGGTGTCAGTTTGTGACAGGGGGGGGGGGGGTGATTGGGGGGGGATCGGGGGGCGATCGGGGGGGGGATCGGGGTGATTTGTGTGCCTGGCATGTTCTACTGTGTGTGTAGTGTTTGTGCACTCACATACTTGTCGTCTCTCCTCGGGCCGGAACGGAAAATACCGACCCGAGGGGAGATGACATCACTTCCTTTGCTGCTGTTTAGCATACAGCAGCAAAGGAGTGTTCTCATTGGCCGGCGGCGATCGCGAGGGGGGGGCCACGAACGGATGGTCTCCCCCTCATCACCGATCGCCGCTGGACAAACGACGACCGCCTCGGGCACCGGGGGGGGGTCCGATTGGACCCCCCACCCGCGGAAGGCAAATCACGTACCCTGTACGTGATTTTGCCTGTCCGTGCCACTTTGCCGACGTACATCGGCGTGAGGCGGTCGTCAAGTGGTTAAGTGGTTAAAAAGGGACATTTATTTTATTTTATATTTGTTTTGCATTTTAGTGTAAATATGAGATCTGAGGTCTTTTTGAACCCAGATCTCACATATAAGAGGACCTGTCATGCTTTTTGCTATTACAAGGGATGTTTACATTCCTTGTAATAGGAATAAAAGTGACCCTATTTATTTATTTATTTATTTTAAACAGTGTCAAAATAAAAACAATTTAAGTAAAATAAATTAGAAAAAAAATTGCATTATGTGGTTGGGTCGCTTTATAGATGACCTGCTCCTTTATATGGAAAGGTCCTCCAGACAACATTGTACCCTTTGTAACTTTTGTCAATGACAATCATTTGAATCTTGATTTGTCATGATGGCATCATTACATTTTCTGGACATTACACTGGAGGGATGTAGCTCAATGGGGACTTTACACACACTCACATTTATCGTAAGGCTTGTGCCGGCAACACCTTACTATTGGGCACGAGCTGCCATCCAGCACATACGATACGGGTGATGTCTCTAGGACAGGGGTGTCAAAACTCCATTTCCTTGTGGGTCACATCAGCATTATGGTTGCCCTCAAAAGGGCCGGTTGTATCAGCACCCCACCCCTCTTACATCGCATGTCAAGAGCCCCCCTACCATCAGAAGTTGAACCCCCCACCCCACTATCCTTTACATCAGTGCACCCCCTTGCCTTGTGCTGCTGCCAGGAAATTAACTGGGGGCTTGAGCTGGGAAGCAGAAAATGCAGGGTCTGGAGGAGGACCAGAGGGGGGTTGTACATAGCTGGAAAGAGAAGTCCTGTACTATCTGCTGCTGACTGCTGAGACCAGGTGGGGGTCAGAGACGAGGAGGGGTGGGTGAGGGCCACATGTAATGGCCTAGCGGGCCTTGTGTTTGACACCTGTGCTCTATGGGAATGCATCAGAGAATTGCTCGTCATTAGTTTTACAGATGAATGCAGAGTTATAACCTCAAGGCACATAATTCTAAATCTGAACACATGGATAGGACCAGGGCTTTTTTTTCAGGGGGAACTTGGTGGAACTCAGTTCCACCACCTCTGGCTCAGACCCTTGGGGGGGGCTGCTCACCACAATCACTTGTAAATACAGAAGTCTGGTTTCTGTGTTTACAAGTGACAGCTCTGCACTCTGTGTGTAACCCCCCTGAACTCTGCACTCTGAATGTAATGCAATCTTGGTATTTAATGCCCCTTTAAGACCCTCCTACTGTTCGTGAAATTTGACGGACCACACCCACTATTTGATGTGATTTGGAGGGTGTGTGTGGGTGGAGGGGTTTTGGGGGGTCGTGGTCGAGTTCCAGCACCTATTGTTTGAGAAAAAAAGCCCTGGATAGGACTATCAGTGTGGCAGAGAATAGAGATAGAGCTTCTCTTTTGAAATACACGTATAAATCAGCAACAGAAAAGGTTAATGAGGGTCAGGTTACATTTGTAACAAATTATTCACAAGAATTAAAAAAGATCATAACGCAACATTTTCCAAATTTTGTCACCTGATCAGGACCTTGCTCCCATTATTCATGTTGGATGCAGATTTTCTAGTAGACGTGCCACCACTTTGGGAGATATTTTATCTCCAAGCTTGTTCTTGTCAGGAGGTAATAAAAGAACTTGGTTGAGCACAATGGGATCGTATGGCAACACTTGTTGTCGGTTTTTGTGAAAAGCATTCAAAAACCAAAAAGTAGTATTATCCTGTTCTACGGTTAGAACATTTCACATACGGGATTTCATTAACTGCAGTACAAACTATGTAGTATATGCCATAGAACGCACCTCTATCAATTTACAGTATGTGGGATGCACCACAAGATCACAAAGAACTAGAATAGGAGGCCATTATTGTGGTGCATTTTATCTTTCTCATAAAGGTTTGTCCAATGTATCCAAACATTTTAAATATCAACATTCAAGTGACATGTCAACTTTTTTTATTTTATTTTTTCACGGTTTGGAGGTAGTTAAGAACCCACCACGGGGAGGAGACCAGCATTGCAGGCTCATCGGACGAGAAGTTTGGTGGATTTTTAATTTAAATACTAGGATACCCCATGGTATGAATTTGCGATATGATGTAGACCTCCTACTTAGGTGAATCATTACTATATTGGATAAAAAATATGTTCATTTGCCATAAAAAGCAGAAATAATTTCAGAAAACCTAAATAGGAGTACAGTAATACATATGGCATAAAGAGCAAATGATGTCCATTCTGGAGCTTCATCAAGTGCTGCCTTGTGTCTTCCTACAGATCATAAGATGACCTCACTTACTATTGAAGTGGTAATGACATAACCCCTATGATCACCTAATAACTCAGGAGACAGACACAGGTGTACATGACAATAAAATCCGGATATTCTTGTAGAGAAATTCTTTGGTTTCCATGTTTTCAATATACACCAATGTGCTCTATGACAAAAAAATTAAGTCACCTGCTGCTCACTAAAGAAAAGATGAAGAAATGGTTGTAAGATCGAACATTACTCTTTAACCGACTAAAGAAATTATGCAGAAGCCAAGACCTTGTTGGATCTAAAACATCTCTCACTTCTGTCATACAGGTGAACCTAACATTTACAGCAGGGGCACTTTGAAAAAAATCAACTCTTTTAGTCAGTATTTCAGGTGATGGAATGGTTGGTAGAACAATTATCTGCATTGGATCATAACAAAAAGTCACAGTTGTCACTGTGAAACCTCGACTAAAGAACAAGTGATCTCTTAGACCACCAATAAGAATCCCTATTTGATCAAATAGAGGACGTTCTACAGTTGGTCAAGGGTGGAGTAATAATTCCTTGGTGTGCAATGTGCAAGACTGTACCACAAAACATTGCTCCAATAGATAAACCAAGCAAGAGGAAGCAAATAGAAAAAAAACGAAAAAAAAAAAAAAAAAAACGGCATAAGTGCAATGAATGGCCCCCAGGATACCAAGGAATTGAGTCTGCTGTTAGCCACCATCAAGTCCATCTACTAGTCTGCAGTTTGTGGAAATGGGATACATTATTGGTCAAGTTCAAGAATGGCATCAATGACCTCATAAACACCCTGGGCACAGTTGGTTGACTTAGGCCACAGATAATGCCAGATGGGGTTGGAAGGAGCCACATTTCAAGATGTAGGGAGTAGCTAGCAACCTCCCCATCCCTGGAACTGCATGGCTCTGGACATTAGATGGTGAAATCTTGCCCTCTGAGGCTTCAGACAAAACCTACGATGGATATCACAATCCTGCATACTTTCTAAATGAACACAATGTGGGAAGTGTTTGTGGTTGGTGAAGGCAGGACAGAGGAGCAACAATGTGGTCTTTTTCTGCCTCAACTGACACAGCTTCTGATACCGGGCATATCCCTGCCAGCACAACATCCTCATAGCTGTAAGGATCCAGCTCATGGTGAATGCAGCTTACACACACATGCAATAAGCACAGCAATTTATGTATCCTGTTCTAGGAATTGGGTAATAAAGGTTGTTTCTTGTGGCTTTTGTTCTTATGTAGGACTTAAGAGCAGACTCCACCAGTTGCCTTCTTCAAAGGCCCTCACTGGACGGGACATGGGCATCTCCACCAGTTGCCCATGCCCCGTCCAATGAAAGTGCTCTTCCTGAACATTTTCTCCTTGGACAATGGAATGGCAGTTGAACGCTTTTGGCCATGCAGTCAAGGAAACTAAATGTCAGATCTCTTCCAAGGAAACTTCTTGAGAAGCGGATCATGAGCTCTGCTTTTTGCAAATCACTGGCCTTGAGGGATTGCCCAAACCTGGTTTTGGGGGTGGGTTTGCGATTGATTAATTTGGAGAGAATCCCAATGAAGTTTAGGGATCAGGCTTGGCTTACCTTTCATGGAAAACTATATGTGAAGGGCAACTTGAAGTTTCTTTCCATGAGTGATCGGGGCTGCCCGAGAGTGGAGTGTGGAGGAGTAGTGGAGTCCATGGATCACTTTCTACTTCAATGCCCTTTTAATATAGAGGTGTACAAGAGGGTTGGGAGGGCTCTGAGTATACCCTTCCTCCCCCATATGAGTTATGCAGAGTGGGTGTATGGGGCATTCCAGACTCGTCGGGATTATGATTTGGAAACACTTTTTTTAGTTAGTCTAGTAGTCCGTTATTTCACATGGAGTGCACGGTGTCAGGTATCCTTACGGAATAAAATCCTCCCTGTGGAAGTGGTGGTGCAGGGCATTCTGGGTGAGGTTGGGAAGATTCGGGTCTTGAGAAAGGCAGGTGGCAGCAGGAGGCCTGGATAAGGGCGTGGAGGAATATCAGGACTCTGTAGCTGCTGCCTGTTGATCTCGGGGTGTGCGGCTTTTCTTTGTATTCTTGATTCACTCCACTAGATTTTCAAGATCAAATATATTTTTGATAAAAGGCTACATGCATGGAGACGGTGATGTTCCTCAGTCTGGCTCTCCCGTAGGGATTGTGTTGTGCGCAATTTGGTTTGTACCATTTATAATTTTCTTGGTTTGTATTATCAAATTCAATTATTTTGTAAATATGTTTTATTTATTTATTATGGTTTTATTGTATATATTGTGGTTTGTAAGATTTTTCAATAAACAAAATTAACCCCTCATAAAGGTGTGCAGATGCGAGAACTCAGCAGAGGGATGGTGGGAACCCCTCATAATGGGCACAGTAGGTGTGCAGACCTGGGAACAGAGTGCAGAAGTCTCAGCAAGTGAATCCCTAAGATATAGAAGAGATAGTCAGGTTGGATAACTCTCCAGCGTCTATCAAAATCTGAAATTTAACTTTGTATGAACTGACCCATTAAGACGAAGAGACACATAAATTCTAATTACTTAATATTTAATTCTATTGCTAATTCTCTGGAGGACCATACATGACAGAACACTGAAGACCTAGTGCTGGGTCAAGCAGCAGCCATAGCTGTTTTTTTTTCTTTCCTAACATTCAGGTTTCTTTTGATGTCTTCATTAATAAAGTATACAACCTTGGCACTTTGTGATCTCTGGACTATACTGTACAAGCTGTTCTTTGTTGCTCAGCGTTCGTGTTATGTGTATACTGTGTTTGCTCCTGCTTCATGTCTGTATAATCGTCTCTTCCACTCTCTCTACCTGCCGTCTCTCGTGTCTCAGTGCATGATGGGAACGGTATTAGGTATACAGCTAACGAGGACGTTCCTCCCAAGGAGGGTATGTTTAGCAGTTATCCTTGTAGTTCACACCACCTTACCTGTAATACCCCTAGATTCCAGCTCCACCCTCTTATAGTGGAGTAGACTCCATTTCCCATAGAGTAGACCCATCCAGAGCTGATACCTTGCTTATAAGTGATCATTGGGGGATTTAGTTCCTGGTTGGCTTCTTATAACTGTGATTTCAGTGGGGAGACCTTACATTCCCTGGTTCTGTCTCCACGTTGGGTCCAGTATTAGTGTAGGTCACTCTCACTAGCATAGGAAATGTGAAAACTACTTTGCACAAGTGGCAATGGTAATCACTGTGGAGATCTCACCTTCAGAGTTCTTGGGAGACACAGAAGGCCGCTTGGGTATTATACCTTCATCTTCCTGTAATTGAAACATGAGATTTGGTACTTATGATCTTATGAACTGAATCCTTTGGGGCAAGAAATATTGTCAGTATATTGCAGCTTAGTAGTGGTGCCCATTTACAGGTTGAATAGAGGTTAACAAAGACCACCAAGGGTCAACCAAAATGGACATCATGTATCTTCAAGAAGAAACAATATGTTTTGACCCCATCAACGAATCGGCTTCCTTCCCTTCATGGCACCAAGTCTGGATAGAAAATAAAAGGAGGACTCCTGTTGGTCGGTAGGGGGCAACAGGGTGATCTTGGCTCTTGAACATGTGTGGTCCATAGTGTTCGGTTTTGGAGTGCTCATCTACTAAAAGATATTGGTAAAAGAGAATAGTTGCAGAAAGGAGGAACAGATATGTTTGGTCTTCTCCACACTATTCTCTAGATCAGTGGTCTCCAAACTGCAACCCACGGCCACTTGCTCGCCTTTTAAAGGTTCCTTATGGGGACCCTTTATGGCCCTTTAAAAGGTCCCTCAAGAGCTGCTGACTGAAAATTCAGACTTACATTTAAAAAAAGAGGGATATCTTGAAAGGGGGGGGGAGTCAGGGGGGCAAAAGAAAAATTTCACCCCTTTATCAAATAATGTTTCTGTGCCATTGGGAAGCACAGGCCCCATCTGATGCTGTTGGAAAACTCCATGTCACCTATAGAGCAGAGGGCTGTGTGAAGACTGAACCCTTAACTGAAATCATCTGTGTTGGAGACCAGTTGCTCAAGGAGAGGTTACCTGTTGAGTGTTATGGGTATTTATGTTATGGGTTTGGGTCACACAGCTTTCAGCTTACCTGTAGACGTTTTTAATAGAGGGCTCCAATTCACTGAGCAGCCCTTTTCGTGAGTAGGGGAAAGGGTTTAGCTCCTGAAAAAGCTCATTAGGTGCTTGGTAGTATGCCAATTATGGTGGGGTTTTGGTGATGGGAGATGAATGGGCAGAAGTTTGTGGGGCATATTTCACAACGTGCCCAGCCAAGGTCAGCATTGTTCTCCTGGTAGTAGAGTAACATGTACACCTCAAACGAACATTGCCCAATAACACTTTCCCTAGGTAAAATTACTCCTAGTAATTGACTATAGCATTCTGTCTGTCCCAGGCTCTGGTGTGGATGACTCAGTGGGAGAGGTGTCCATACAGATTGACCCGTTCACTCATCCAGGAACCGGCGAGTAGAAGGTGACTGTTAAAGGTAAGGCAATGATAATGCTCCAAGTTTTAATACAGTTTGAAACCTCCTTTTATTTAGTTGCAGTGTTTACATTTTGGGCCATAAATAGACCCACCCTCCCCATACATGTCTAATTTAAGTTCATGTAAATCTCTTTGTGAGCTTCCCCCATTCACAAACAAGCAGAGAGACACATCCAAGGAGGCCCCAGCTGCACCCAAGTATTCTTTGGCCTGAGCCATATTTTCCTTGGAACAGAACATTTCAATCACTAGTTGGCCTTGTTTCTAAAAAAGAAGAAAAAAGTAGGGTATCTGTTGATAGGGTGCAGTACCTCCTAATAACATGTGGTGGCGCTGTCTCCTTATATCACTCTCTCTGCTATCCCTGGCAGTGGTGGCCGCGAATGACCTTAAGTGGCAGACGACTGGCATGTTCCGACCCTTCGTGGAGGCCACTGTGATTGGACCTCATCTGAGCGACAAGAAGAGGAAGTTCACCACCAAGTCCAAGAGCAACAACTGGGCTCCCAAATACAACGAGACCTTCCACTTGTGAGTGCTGGGGCAAATATGCTCAAATATGTGTGGTGGCCATGGTGTCGGGGTGCAGTCTCCCTGCCATGGCCTCTACCATGGCATATTTACAGTATGTTGATAGATAATAATAGATGGTATTACTCCTCAGAGTTCTTTATACCACCTCCTGACGCCTACCTCAACTCTACTGGGCTTGAAGGAAAACTCAATTCACAACACAATTAGGAAAAAAAATGCTGGCAAGTGGAATCACCCACTAGATTTTATTGTTCTTGAAGAATACATTGCCAATATATTGTCAGGACAGCTAAATTTTTCACTTTTTTGCAAATTTATTTAAAGCCTAAGGATGGTGTCTCCCTCCCCTGATGTATTCTCTATTATCTCAAGAAATGTTTTATTCAAATCTGATATACTGTAGATGGGACCATCTTGGCTGAGAACTTCCTGCCATAATTCATCACTCTGTACCTGTCCACCTGGGAGTTTGGGGTTTTACTGGCCACCTTTTAATGTGTTCCAGCTCTTAATGTTACATTCTCCATACACTGAATGAAAATTCAGCAGGTCTAATGGGAATCCGTCATAATGTGTACAGCAGGTATACAGGACTAGAAGCTCAGTGCAGGAATGATGGGAGTTCCTAATAACAGGCACAGCAGGTGTACAGACCTGGAACTCAGTCCAGGGATGGGGAGAACCCCTCATAATGGGCACAGCAGGTGTACAAACCTGGAAACTCAGAGCAAGGGTGGTGGAAGCCCCTCATAATGGGCACAGCGGGTCTGGGAACTTGGCTCAGAGATTTTGGAAGTAGAGTCCCCATGACATAGAAGGGACTGTCAGGGGGTTTACCGCCCCAGCATCTAGCAAGAACTTTGTAACAAAACTCCACCCTTGATCCACCTGCTCTCCTTACACCATTCCCTTCCTCCATAATTTAAACTGTGCGTAAGCTCTGTGGGATGCCATTAGAGCTTAAACAGTGTTGATAACATCCTCCTCACGTGACACTTTTTGGGCCAGGCATTTCTCGCCTAAGGCCCAAGTAGGGCATTATGGGAATAGGTCACATGCTCCCTCATAACCAGAAGTGGGAGCAGGCATTCATAGTGGATAGGTTTGAGTGGGTAACAGTGTGATGTAGTTAGAGATAAAAAATAAAAAAAACAGCTGCAAGGCAATGGCATAATAAGCTAGTATGCATCGCATAGGCTTACCTGTAGGTAAAAATGACCAAGCGGGGTTTACTACCGCTTTATTAAAAATAGCAATCTCTTTAGTGGTGCCTTTATTTTTGTTCATCTACCCAGGTTTACCTAAACTCTTGTATTTAGGGATGCCTGTACTCTTGTCCACCTGCTTAGGAATGTCTATATACTTGTTTAACTGTCTAGGGATGCCCATACTCTTGTCTATCTGCCTAGGGATGCCTAAACTCTTGTCTACCTACCTAGAGATGCCTATATTCTTGTCTACCTACCTATCGATGCCCATACTCTTGTCTACCTGCCTAGAGATGCCTATACTCTTGTCTACCTACCTATCGCTGCCCATACTCTTGTCTACCTGCCTAGGGATGCCCATACTTGCGTCTAAATGCCTATGGATGCCTATACTCTTGTCTACCTACCTAGAGATGCCTATACTCTTGTCTACCTACCTATCGATGCCCATATACTCTTGTCTACCTGCCTAGGGAGACCATACTCTTGTCTACCTGCTTAGGGATGTCTATACTCTTGTCTACCTACCTAGGGATGCCAATACTCTTGTCTACCTGCCTAGGGGTGCCTATACCCTTGTCTATCTGCCTAGGGATGCCTATACCCTATTTAGCTGCCTAGGGATACCTATACTCTTGTCTAGCTGCCTAGGGATGTCTATATTTTTGTCTATGGCCATTCATGACTTCCAATAGCTTACAGTAGCATTATGGATTCATACTGACCTTATTATTTTTTACCTTTCCCTTTAGTATTCTGGGCAATGAGGATGGTCTGGAGTGTTACAAGCTGCAGGTCTGCGTGAAGGACTATTGCTTTGCCAGGCCTTTGAGGACCACGTGCTGGGAATCTCTGTCATTTAGCTGTGTGACATTTTAGACAGAGCCAGCTGTGCCTACTGGTGCCCACTGGGCAGCCACATCCACATGGACGACACGGCACTGACAATACTGCGCATTCTTTCTCAGCGGACCACGAAGCTGAGCCATGAAAGCTGCATCTTCTAGTATGTGCCAATTATACCGATCCTCGTTCGGTGGCTTCCCTCAGATCGGAAGGGAAGGCGATAAGCTAGCAGAATATTTATTTTTTAGTTGCAGACACCACAGACGAACACATAGTCTCTCCAGTGTCTTGTAAATAAGATATTTATATAGAAAGGACTCTGTTGGCTCTTAAAGGGGTGAGATTTCTGGAACAGACTGAGGATGATCTGGTTCTGGAACTCGCAGGTGTACAAGGTGCAAGATTTTGGGGACAGACTGATTGGGACGGTCAGGTTCTGGAACTCGCAGACGTATACGGTGCGAGATTTCTGGGTTAGATTAAAGGTGGTCGGGTTTGGATCTCATGGACGTACAATAACACTTTGTTCCTCTAGCGCAGCCTTTCTTAACCTTTTGAAAATGGAGGAATCCTTGAAATAACTGTCAGGTCTCAGGGAACCTCTTCTAATAATTACTATTACTACAGCTCACGGTACATTAACATAAACAGTAAATTAAGGTATAACAATAAAAAACAAGGAATTTGGCATTCTCTGTGTATTTGACACCCAGTGCTAGTCTATATAAGTTTTCCATCACATTGGTGGTCAGTGGAGAAGCACCCTCTTGCACTGGTGGTCAGAGATATCCCCCTTATATTGGTGGTCACTGTAGTGCGCCTCTATACATTGGCTATAAATGTAGTCCCCCCCTCTCTACATTATTGGTTTGTAAAGAAGAGCCCCCTTACATTGGTTGTCAGTAAAGAAGGCCTCCTTACATTGGTTGTCACTGAAGAAGGCCTTATTATGTTGTCATTGAAGAAGACCTCTTTACGTTGGTTATCAGTGAAGGAGGCCTCTTTGCATTGGTTGTCAGTGAAGAAGGCCTTCTTATGTTGGTTGTCAGTGAAGAGGGTCTCCTTGCATTGGCTGTCAGCGAAGAGGGCCTCCTTGACTTGGCGGTCAGCGAAGGCCTCCTTGCATTTGCTTTTAGCAAAGAAGGCATCCTTGCGTTGGTTGTCAGCGACGAGGGCCTCCTTACACTAGCTGTGAGCAAAGAGGGCCTCCTTACCATGGTTGTCAGTGAAAAGAGCCTCTTTACATAGGCTGTCAGCGAAGAGGGCCTCCTTACATTGGCTGTCAGCGAAGAGTGCCTCCTTACATTGGCTGTCAGCAAAGAGGGCCTCCTTACATTGGCTGTCAGCGAAGAGTGCCTCCTTACATTGGCTGTCAGTGAAGAGGGCCTCCTTACATTGGCTGTCAGTGAAGAGGGCCTCCTTACATTGGCTGTCAGTAAAGAGGGCCTCCTTACATTGGCTGTCAGTAAAGAGGGCCTCCTTACATTGGCTGTCAGCGAAGAGGGCCTCCTTACATTGGCTGTCAGTGAAGAGGGCCTCCTTACATTGGCTGTCAGTGAAGAGGGCCTCCTTACATTGGCTGTCAGCGAAGAGGTCCTCCTTACATTGGCTGTCAGCGAAGAGGTCCTCCTTACATTGGCTGTCAGTGAAGAGGGCCTCTATACATTGGCTGTCAGTGAAGAGGGCCTCCTTACATTGGCTTTCAGTGATGAGGGCCTCCTTTCATTGGCTGTCAGTGCCAGAAGCACCCCTTACATTGATAATCAGTGAAGAAAGTCCCCCTTACATTGGCTGTCAGTGAAGAGGGCCTCCTTACATTGGCTGTCAGTGAAGAGGGCCTCCTTACATTGGCTGTTAGTGAAGAGGGCCTCCTTACATTGGCTGTCAGCGAAGAGGGCCCATTTACATTGGCTGTCAGCGAAGAGTGCCTCCTTACATTGGCTGTCAGTGAAGAGGGCCTCCTTACATTGGCTGTCAGTGAAGAGGGCCTCCTTACATTGGCTGTCAGTGAAGAGGGCCTCTATACATTGGCTGTCAGTGAAGAGGGCCTCCTTACATTGGCTTTCAGTGATGAGGGCCTCCTTTCATTGGCTGTCAGTGCCAGAAGCACCCCTTACATTGATAATCAGTGAAGAAAGTCCCCCTTACATTGGCTGTCAGTGAAGAGGGCCTCCTTACATTGGTTGTCAGTGGAAAAGGACCCCTTAGATCGGTACTATGGGGAAAAAGAATCCCTTACATTGGTGGTCAGTGAAGAAAGGTCCCCTTTGCATTAGTGGTTAGCAAATGCCCCCTTACATTGGTGGTTAATAATGAAGGCCCCCTTTCATTGCGAGTCAGTGGAAAAGGACTCCCCTAGATTGCAGGGCCAGATTAAGAGCATCATGGGCCTGGTGCTGAGGATTTTGGTGGGCCTTTTTATGGAAACAATATGAAAGTGCAAACATTTTTTGCTAAAACAAATTAAATCTACTCTCACCAGTAATATCAGCCGTGCAGCCTCTGAGCAGCAGCAACACCACCAATACCACCTGCTATACAGTCTCTCACTAACAGCAACATAGGGCGACCACATTTCCAAACTGCCATTCAGGGACATCCCCCCCTTCCCAAAAAAAAGATGAGGGGGGATGTAGTCTTGGGTTTGATGGGGAAATAGGTGGCGGGGGTGATTTTTCGGTCAAATGGCTGGTGTTAGCACTTAAAATCATCCTGACACTATGCTTGATATGGCGTCAGGATGATCAAATTCCATTATTTCTATTACTACATTGTAATATATAGTGAAATAGTTCAACTCATCATGATGCAGAATCAGTGGGAACCTGAGCTTGTCACTTGCCACTATCGCCTGCCGCCAGATGCCACCCATAGCCTGCTATCAGATACAGTGTGCCACTTAACACCTGCAACCTGCCACCAGATACAGTGTGCCACTTGCCACCGGCAACCTGCCACCAGATACAGTGTGCCACTTGCCACCAGCAGCCTGCCACCAGTGACGGTGTGCCACTTGCCACCAGCAGCCTGCCACCAGAAACAGTGTGCCACTTACCACCAGATACAGTGTGCCACTTGCCACCAGCAGCCTGCCACCAGATACAGTGTGTCACTTTCCACCAGCAGCATGCCACCAGATACGGTGTGCCACTTGCCACCAGCAGCCTGCCACCAGATATGGTGTGCCACTTGCCAACAGCAGCCTGCCACCAGATACAGTGTGCCACTTGCCACAAGCAGCATGCCACCAGATACAGTGTGCCACTTACCACCAGATACAGTGTGCCACTTGCCACCAGCAGCCTGCCACCAGATACAGTGTGTCACTTTCCACCAGCAGCATGCCACCAGATACGGTGTGCCACTTGCCACCAGATACACTGTGCCACTTGCCACCAGCAGCCTGCTACCAGATATGGTGTTCCACTTGCCAACAGCAGCCTGCAAAAAGATACAGTGTGCCACTTGCCACAAGCAGTCTGCCACCAGATATGGTGTGCTACTTGCCACCCACAGCCTGCTACCAGACACAGTGTGCCACTTGCCACCAGCAGCCTGCCACCAGATACAGTGTGCCACTTGCCACCAGCAGCCTGCCACCAGATACAGTGTGCCACTTGCCACCAGCAGCATGCCACCAGATACAGTGTGCCACTTGCCACCAGCAGCATTCCACCAGATATGGTGTGCCACTTGCCACCAGATAGTGTGCCACTTGCCACCAGCAGCCTGCCACCAGATACAGTGTGCCACTTGCCACCAGCAGCCTGCCACCAGATACAGTGTGCCACTTGCCACCAGCAGCATGCCACCAGATACAGTGTGCCACTTGCCACCAGATACAGTGTGCCACTTGCCACCAGCAGCCTGCCATCAGATATGGTGTGCCACTTGCCAACAGAAGCCTGCCACCAGATACAGTGTGCCACCTGCCACCAGATACAGTCAGCAGCCTGCCACCAGCAGCATGCAACCAGATAGAGTGTGCCACTTGCCACCAGCAGCCTGCCACTGCCTCCAGAACTCTGCCCAGACAGATAGGAGGGACAGGGCCTGTATAGTCAATCAAATCCCTGGAGCCCCTACCCCTCCTGAGCTGGGATGGTATGGCCGTGTGTGTGTGTGTATATACCAGGAGTATTGATTAGATCAGTGGTTCGCAACTCCTGTCCTCAGGTCCCACCAACAGGCCAGGTTTGCAAGATAACTGAAATACATCACAGGTGATATCATTTGCTGCTCAGTGATTGCAGTATTCTTGTCTGTATCTCCCCAAGGTAATACTTAAAATCTGGCCTGTTGATGGGTCCTGAGGACTGGAGTTGAGAACCACTGGATTAGACCAAGTTCTACAGGGGGTTGTGTGTACAGCCTTTGGGCTCACACTGGTGTGCTGCAGTCGGCCGCACTGCTTGTGTATCTGCAGTTTTAGCTGCAGTCCTATTGATATATATCAGGTTGCAGGTTTTTGTTATATTTTCTGACAGTGCGCCAAAGATAAGATGCAGCATGCAGGAATTTTGGTGCGCTTTCAGAAAAAAACACACAACCTAATAGAAATCAATAGGACTGTGAGTAAAACGCAGGAAAACTGTGGATACACCAGCAATGGGCCAAAACACAGCAAACCAGTGTGAACCCACCTAAAAGCACAAGGGACCGAGTACTACCACAGGCTGAGGACACAATTCTAAACACTTTGGCTGCAGCTATAAGAGCTACTGCTGGAGGAATAAGTTAAAAATGAGGGGAAGGGAGATAAGAGTCACTGAGCTCACATTTGGAGGGTCCCTGGAGGCTCATCACTCAGATATCTGCCGCTGTTCTGTTCATAATTTCCCACCCACATGGCTCCTTCTTCACTACACAGCCACAGACTTCACAGAGTGAGAGAGGGGAGGGGCAGAGCCGACTCAGCCTCTCCCATTTGTGTAGGGGGGGAACTGTGCACTGTGACAATGTAATAAACACAGTGAGCAAACACAGATGCAGCCAGACACCCCTACATTTACACACAGCTTCTCCTGTCCCATAGAAGTTTATGGACAGGAGAAAGTCGGCCTTTTACTGCTGACTGGGAGGGCCGATTTTAAGGCAGGGGCCTGGAGCTGCAGCTCCATCAGCCCCTATGTTAATCCGGCCCTGCTAGATTGGTTGTCACTCTTGATCAGGGGTGTAGGCCTGTTATACATTGGCTGCCAGTAAAGAAGGCTTCCTTATAATGGTAGTCCATGGATCTGGTGCAGCTCTGCATGGAAACCAATCAGCTTCCAGGTTTTATTGTCGCAGCTTAATTGAACAAGCTGATTGGCCGCCATGCACAGCTGCACCAGATTCTGAGTGCTAAGTATAAACAGAAAAGTCAGTGCTACTACCCATACACCACATAGGTAGCAGAGCTCCCATGCGCTCGTTCCACAGTCGCTGGCTGAGTAGAGTAATGTAGAAAAAATTATCTGTTCTCTGGTTGTTGCTCTTAAAATGACTTCATTCTATTGAATAGCAAGATGGGGGTTGCGGTGTTCAATTACTGACGGAGATACGGGCCGTCACTTCCATTAACAAATGTGACGGCCCGGGTCACAGATTCTGATGGCACATGCGGCTGCAACCCACACCCCTGCCCGGCCAGCTTGACTTCCGCTGCTGCCAGGACTCGCTCTCGGCTCCGCCCACTGACTTCCACCTCTTCATGCAAAGGTATCGGATTAGGCATCAGGAGCATTGCCCAAGTACAAGTACTCAGACAAAAAACTCGGCATCGGTGCAACCCTAGTTAGAAACCAAAAACGTGAATGTATTTTATTGGGATTTTATGTGATAGACCAACACAAAGTGGCACATAATTGTGAAGTGGAAGGAAAATTATAAATGGTTTTCACATTTAAAAAAAATAAATATGTGAAAAGTGTGGCGTGCATTTTTATTCAGCCCCCTTTACTCTCATACCCCTAATTAAAATCTAGTGGAACCAATTGCCATCAGAAGTCACCTAATTAGTAAATAGAGTCCACCTGTGTGTAATTTATTCTCAGTATAAATACAGCTGTTCTGTGAAGCCCTCAGAGGTTTGTTAGAGAACCTTTGTGAACAAACAGCATCATGAAGGCCAAGGAACACACCAGACAGGTCAGGGATAAAGTTGTGGAGAAGTATAAAGCAGGGTTAGGTTATAAAAAAATATCCCAAGCTTTGAACATCTCACGGAGCTCTGTTCAATCCATCATCCGAAAATGGAAAGAGTATGGAACGACTGCAAACCTACCAAGACATGGCCGTCCACCTAAACTGACAGGCCGGGCAAGAAGAGCATTCATCAGAGAAGAGCCAAGAGGTCCATGGTAACTCTGGAGGAGCTGCAGAGATCCACAGCTCAGGTGGGAGAATCTGTCCACAGGACAACTATTAGTCGTGTTCTCCACAAATCTGACCTTTATGGAAGAGTGACAAGAAGAAAACCATTGTTGAAAGAAAACCATAAGAAGTCCTGTTTGCAGTTTGGGAGAAGCCATGTGGGGGACACAGCAAACATGTGGAAGAAGGTGCTCTGATCAGATGAGATGAAAAATTGAACTTTTTGAGCTCAAAGCAAAACGCTATGTGTGGTGGAAAACTAACACGGCACATCACCCTGAACACACCATCCCCACCGTGAAACATGGTGGTGGCAGCATCATGTTGTGGGGATGCTTTTCTTCAGAAGGGACAGGGAAGCTGCTCAGAGTTGATGGGAAGATGGATGGAGCCAAATACAGGGCAATCTTAGAAGAAAACCTGTCAGAGTCTACAAAAGACTTGAGACTGGGGCGGAGGTTCACCTTCCAGCAGGACAACGACCCTAAACATACAGTCAGAGCTACAATGGAATGGTTTAGATCAAAGCATATTCATGTGTTAGAATGGCCCAGTCACAGTCCAGACCTAAATCCAATTGAGAATCTGTGGCAAGACTTGAAAATTGCTGTTCACAGACGCTCTCCATCATCCTGGATGATATATATGATGTGATATGAGGGGGGGTGGTAATAATGAAGTAGCAGAATATTGGTAAATGATGTTGGACAAAGAACTCTGGTATGGGAGATTTATTCCATCTTTTTGGCCATAAAGAGTGGACACTCCTGACCCGACTAGTGTCTACATGTCAAGAGTGTCTAATACAGCTAGTACAGTGTACATATAATTTTCAGCATATTGCGTCACAAGCGAACAGGCGGTATACTTCCGTTAAACAAAACATTCTAACCTTTTAAAAATCAACCTATGCATTCTAACCCAGACAAGTTCTGCAAACCATATATATTTTTAACTTTATACAAAACTTTTGTTTCTCTGCAGTATGCTCTTGCACAAAGAGGAACTCAGCAGGTTTCTGTATGGGAGGGGGAGTGAGTAAGTCCAGTGTCTTTAACCACAACCTGTCATAAATAGTTTCAGGATGAAATACAAGAAATATGATTCTTAGCTAAAATTCTAAGTCTTACTACACACATAACTATGGCCATATAAACTGACCCTCGTTGCCACTTCAATTTCACACAGTATATATATATATATATATATATATATATATATATATATATATATATATATATATATATACACTCCTCTAGTCCCCATGGATGATATCAATATACAGTGGCTTGCGAAAGTATTCGGCCTCCTTGAACTTTTCAACCTTTTGCCACATTTCAGGCTTCAAACATAAAGATATAAAATTTTTATTTTTTGTGAAGAATCACCAACAAGTGGGACACAATTGTGAAGTGGAACGAAATCTTTTGGATTTTTGAAACTTTTTTAACTAATAAAAAAATGAAAAGTGGGGCGTGCAAAATTATTCGGCCCCCTTGCATTAATACTTTGTAGAGCCACCTTTTGCTGCGATTACAGCTGCAAGTCGCTTGGGGTATGTCTCTATCAGGTTTGCACATCGAGAGACTGAAATTCTTGCCCATTCTTCCTTGCAAAACAGCTCGAGCTCAGTGAGGTTGGATGGAGAGCGTTTGTGAACAGCAGTTTTCAGCTCTTACCACAGATTCTCGATTGGATTCAGGTCTGGACTTTGACTTGGCCATTCTAACACCTGGATACGTTTATTTGTGAACCATTCCTTTGTAGATTTTGCTGTATGTTTGGGATCATTGTCTTGTTGGAGGATAAATCTCCGTCCCAGTTTCAGGTCTTTTGCAAACTCCAACAGGTTTTCATCCAGAATGGTCCTGCATTTGGCTGCATCCATCTTCCCCTCAATTTTAACCATCTTCCCTGTCCCTGCTGAAGAAAAGCAGGCCCAAACCATGATGCTGCCACCACCATGTTTGACAGTGGGGATGGTGTGTTGAGTGTGATGAGCTGTGTTGCTTTTACGCCAAACATATCGTTTTGCATTGGGGCCAAAAAGTTGGATTTTGGTTTCATCGGACCAGAGCACCTTCTTCCACATGTTTGGTGTGTCTCCCAGGTGGCTTGTGGCAAACTTTAGACGAGACTTTTTATGGATATCTTTGAGAAATGGCTTTCTTCTTGCCACTCTTCCATAAAGGCCAGATTTGTGCAGTGTACGACTGATTGTTGTCCTATGGACAGACTCTTCCACCTCAGCTGTAGTTCTCTGCAGTTCATCCAGAGTGATCATGGGCCTCTTGGCTGCATCTCTGATCAGTCTTCTCCTTGTCTGAGCTGAAAGTTTAGAGGGACAGCCAGGTTTTGGTAGATTTGCAGTGGTCCGATACTCCTTCCATTTCAAAATGATCGCTTGCACAGTGCTCCTTGGGATGTTTAAAGCTTGGGAAATCTTTTTGTATCCAAATCCGGCTTTAAACTTCTCCACAACAGTATTACGGACCTGCCTGGTGTGTTCCTTGGTCTTCATGATGCTCTCTGCGCTTTCAACAGAACCCTGAGACTATCACAGAGCAGGTGCATTTATACAGAGACTTGATTACACACAGGTGGATTCTATTTATCACCATCAGTCATTGAGGACAACATTGGATCATTCAGAGATCCTCGCTGAACTTCTGGAGTGAGTTTGCTGCACTGAAAGTAAAGGGGCCGAATAATTTTGCACGCACCACTTTTCAGTTTTTTAATTGCTAAAAAAGTTTAAAATATCCAATAGATTTCGTTCCACTTCACAATTGTGTCCCACTTGTTGATGATTCTTCACAAAAAATTAAAATTTTATATCTTTATGTTTGAAGCCTGAAATGTGGCAAAAGGTTGAAAAGTTCAAGGGGGCCGAATACTTTCGCAAGCCACTGTATGATATGATATGGGGGGAGTTGGTAATATCACACAGTATATATATATATATATATATACTCCTCTAGTCCTCCTGGATGATATCAGTATATGATGTGATATGAGGGGGGTGGTAATATCACACAGTATATATATATATATATATATATATATATATATATATATATATATATATAATATGTACTCCTAGTCCCCCTGGATTCTTGACCTTTTGGCTAAGATCAAGTGTAGTATCTGTTCTTATCAGTGGCCAGAGGAGGCGCTGTGCTATTCCCATAGGGGGAGGGCTATGCAAATCCAATGAGGTAATTGCGCCTGGAAGGGCGGTTTCAGCAGGTACTACACCAGGTTGCTGACAGAAACTGGGGGCCGTTCAATTGTTGCGTCTGAAGCCGTCTGGAAGGGTGCTCCTGGTGAGGGTGGGTGCTACATTGGGTCTGGCCAGATGGTCGGGTCCCTGGCCTTCTGGCCTAGATTGGTGTGGTCCTAGCTCTGGTCAGTTAATCGGGAGAGAACACCGGCTCCTATTTAGCGGGGGGGGGGGAGCGGTTGGTGTCTCCTGAATGTAATTGGGTAGGAGTGATGGGAGTGATGGTTGAGCCCTAGGGGTCAATGCTCTCCCTAAGCTCTCAGAAGGACATGCCTTTCTGGTTGGGGGCTGCGCTGACTGGGCTGTTGGTCAGGGTTGGGATGAAAGGCCCGTGGTGAATGTGCTCCTGGAGTGGCAGTTCAGGGGTGCCAGATGATCACTGTGAGTGAGGGTCACTTTGATTTATGGCACCATGGTCACTTCACCATACACATGTTTTTCACACCTGCCTCTAGGGCCGAGCCTTTTGGCTGGGACCAGGGGAAATTTTTATTCCTGGCCGGAGGGCCTGGCCATTGTATTGCACAATGGTCACTCTTTCACTTCTCCCACTTCCTTCTTCCCACTTTCCTATTTATTCTACCCCGTGTTTGTCACTTTTTTTGTATGTTTTTGTTTGATGTTGCACGTTTGTCACAGTGTGATGAGTAGGGTGTGGGACCTCGGGCCTACCCTGAAAGTCTTGGGAGGGGGTGGACATAGGCCATTTGGCTTGGTTCGCCTTCTCTCATGGGGTCTCTCTTCGGGGGAGTCCCACCGAGTACTTGGATGAGTCTGTTTCAGCAGACCTTCCAGAGAAAGGGGGTCCGTCTGGTTTCGGCCAGATGGACCCAAGTGAAGTACCTCAATCCCCGTCCGGAGCCTAATGCCCCGGGGGATCAGGGTAAGGTCCTTTCTATGGAGGATCAGTATAACACCCGGTGCACGTTTTGTGTCACTCTTTATGTGTGTGCACTTTTTTTGGCACCGGGTGGAGTTTTTGGGTGTGTTTCACATGCCACAGGCTTTTCAAAAAAAAGGGAGTGGCCACTCGATGTCTCCATAAGTACAGGAGAATAAGAGACTGGTTGCGTCTCTAGGAGTGGCCACTAGATGTCTCCATAAGCGCAGGAGAATAAGAGGCGAGATGCATCCCTAGGAGTGACCACTAGATGTCTCTATAAGCGCAGAAAAAAGGTCATACAAATTGTCAGAGCGCTACTTTTGATCCCTAATATTATTTTTATTATTGAATGTCATAATTTCCTGTTATTTTATTATATCATTATTTCCTATGTTATTATTTGATTATGTCATTATTTTCAATGTTATTTTACTATCTCATGAGTTTCTATAAAAGTGACATTCCAAGTCTAATTCTCTTGTTAAAGAGGCCCTGTCTCCCAACGTTAAACAAAAAAATATATATACAGTATCTCACAAAAGTGAGTACACCCCTCACATTTTTGTAAATATTTTATTAGCTTTTCATGTAACAACACTGAAGAAATGACACTTGTCTACAATGTAAAGTAGTGAGTGTACAGCTTGTATAACAGTGTAAATTTGCTGTCCCCTCAAAATAACTCAACACACAGCCGTTAATGTCTAAACCACTGCCCACAAAAGTGAGTACACCCCTAAATGTAAATGTTCAAATTGGGCCCAATTAGCCATTTTCCCTCCCCGGTGTCATGTGACTCGTTAGTGTTACAAGGTCTCAGGTGTGAATGGGGAGCAGGTGTGTTAAATTTGGTGTTATCGCTCTCACTCTCTCATACTGGTCACTGGAAGTTCAATATGGCACCTCACGGCAAAGAACTCTCTGAGGATCTGAAAAAATAATTGTTGCTCTACATAAAGATGGCCTAGACTATAAGAAGATTGCCAAGACCCTGAAACTGAGCTGCAGCACGGTGGCCAAGACCATACAGTCGTTTAACAGGACAGGTTCCACTCAGAACAGGCCTCGCCATGGTCGACCAAAGAAGTTGAGGTCACGTGCTCAGCGTCATATCCAGAGGTTGTCTTTGGGAAATAGACGTATGAGTGCTGCCAGCATTGCTGCAGAGGTTGAAGGGGTGGGGGGTCAGCCTGTCAGTGCTCAGACCATACGCCGCACACTGCATCAAATTGGTCTGCATGGCTGTCATCCCAGAAGGAAGCCTCTTCTAAAGATGATGCACAAGAAAGCCAGCAAACAGTTTGCTGAAGACAAGCAGACTAAGGACATGGATTACTGGAACCATCTCCCGTGGTCTGATGAGACCAAGATAAACTTATTTGGTTCAGATGGTGACAAGCGTGTGTGGCGGCAACCAGGTGAGGAGTACAAAGACAAGTGTGTCTTGCCTACAGTCAAGCATGGTGGTGGGAGTGTCATGGTCTGGGGCTGCATGAGTCCTGCTGGCACTGGGGAGCTACAGTTCATTGAGGGAACCATGAATGCCAACATGTACTGTGACATACTGAAGCAGAGCATGATCCCCTCCCTTCAGAGACTGGGCTGCAGGGCAGTATTCCAACATGATAACATCCCCAAACACACCTCCAAGATGACCACTGCCTTGCTAAAGAAGCTGAGGGTAAAGGTGATGGACTGGCCAAGCATGTCTCCAGACCTAAACCCTATTGATCATCTGTGGGGCATCCTCAAAAACGGAAGGTGGAGGAGCGCAAGGTCTCTAACATCCACCAGCTCTGTGATGTCGTCATGGAGGAGTGGAAGAGGACTCCAGAGGCAACCTGTGAAGTTCTGGTGAACTCCATGCCCAAGAGGGTTAAGGCAGTGCTAGAAAATAATGGTGGCCACACAAAATATTGACACTTTGGCCCCAATTTGGACATTTTCACTTAGGGGTGTACTCACTTTTGTTGCCAGCGGTTTAGACATTAATGGCTGTGTGTTGAGTTATTTTGAGGGGACAGCAAATTTACACTGTTATACAAGCTGTACACTCACTACTTTACATTGTAGGAAAGTGTCATTTCTTGTGTGTTGTCACATGAAAAGATAGAAGAAAATATTTACAAGAATGTGACTGAGGGGTGTACTCACTTATGTTAGATACTGTGTGTGTGTATATATATATATATATATATATATATACATACATATACAGTTGTGCTCATAAGTTTACATACCCTGGCAGCATTTATGATTTCTTCATTTTTCAGAGAATATGAATGATAACACAAAAACATTTCTCTCACTCATGGTTAGTGTTTGGCTGAAGCCATTTATTATCAATCAACTGTTTACTCTTTTCACATCATAATGACAATGGAAACTACCCAAATGACCCTGATCAAAAGTTTACACACCCTGGTGATTTTGGCCTGATAACATGTACACAAGTTGACACAAAGGGGTTTGAATGGCTATTAAAGTGCTTGTAAACCCTTTACAACCACTTTATGCTACAGGCAAGCCTATAATAGGGCTTACCTAGAGCTACGATGGATATCTCCTAAACCTGAATGGTTTAGGAGATATCCCTGTATTTGCATGTGCTGACGTCATCGGCACATGCGCACTTAAGCAAACTGAAGCAATGGCTCGTACGTGCCGTTGCTTCAGTTATACTGTGCCGTTACCGGTGGCTCCCGCGTGCATGCACGGGAGTGACGTCACTGCGGCTCCGGCCAATCACAGTGCCGGAGCCGCGATACCTGGAAGTAACCCCCTCAGAGAGATGTCAGCCGCCGGAGCGGTGAACGAGGACCTCTGTGGGGGCTTCGATCTCAGGTAAGTAATTCATAATGAGCTAGTATGCTATGGATACTAGCTCATTATGCCTTTGCCTTGCAGGTTTTTTTTTGTTTTTGTTTTTTAAAGGGTTTACAACCACTTTAAAGGTAACCATCCTCACCTGTGATCTGTTTGCTTGTAATTAGTGTGTGTGTATAAAAGGTCAATGAGTTTCTGGACTCCTGACAGACCCTTGTATCTTTCATCCATTGCTGCACTGACATTTCTGGATTCTGAGTCATGGGGAAAGCAAAAGAATTGTCAAAGGATCTGCGGGAAAAGGTAGTTGAACTGTATAAAACAGGAAAGGGATATAAAAAGATATCCAAGGAATTGAGAATGCCAATCAGCAGTGTTCAAACTCTAATAAAGAAGTGGAAAATGATGGGTTCTGTTGAAACCAAACCACGGTCAGGTAGACCAACTAAAATTTCAGCCACAACTGCCAGGAAAATTGTTTGGGATGCAAAGAAAAACCCACAAATAACTTCAGATGAAATACAGAACTCTCTGAAAACATGAGGTGTGGCTGTTTCAAGATGCACAATTAGGAGGCACTTGAAGAAAGATGGGCTGCATGGTCAAGTCGCCAGAAGAAAGCCATTACTACACAAATGCAACAAAGTATCCCGCTTACAATACGCCAAACAGCACAGAGACAAGCCTCAAACCTTCTGGCACAAAGTCATTTGTAGTGATGAGACCCAAATTCAGCTTTTTGGCCACAACCATAAACACTACATTTGGAGAGGTGTCCACAAGGCCTATGATGAAAGGTCCACCATTCCTACTGTGAAACACGGAGGTGGATCACTGATGTTTTTTGGATGTGTGAGCTACAAAGGCACAGTAAATTTGGTCAAAATTGATGACAAGATGAATGCAGTATGTTATCAAAAAATACTGGAGGAACATTTGCATTCATCAGCCAGGAAGCTGCGCATGGGACGTACTTGGACATTCCAACATGACAATGATCCAAAACACAAGGCCAAGTCGGCCTGTCATTGGCTTCAGAAGAATAAAGTGAAGGTTCTGGAGTGGTCATCTCAGTCTCCTGACCTCAATATCATTGAGCCACTCTGGGGAGATCTCAAACGTGCAGTTCATGCAAGACAGCCCAAGAATTTACAGGAACTGGAGGCTTTTTGCCAAGAGGAATGGGCAGCTTTACCATCTGAGAAGATAAAGAGCCTCATCCACAAATACCACAAAAGACTTCAAGCTGTCATTGATGTCAAGGGGGGCAATACACATTATTAAGAACTGGGGTGTGTAAACTTTTGATCAGGGTCATTTGGGTAGTTTCTGTTGTGATTATGATTTAAAAAGAGTAAACACAGTTGATTGATAATAAATGGCTTCAGCCAAACACTAATCATGAGTGAAAGAAAAGTTTGTGTTATCATTCATATTCTCTAAAAAATGGCCAAGAAATCATAAATTCTGCCAGGGTATGTAAACTTTTGAGCACAACTGTATATATATATATATGGGTGCACTGATCTGACTTGTACCATTCAAGTCAATTTAAATGTAGTCTTTGAAAAGCACAATAGAATTCTGCAGGTGGCCGGGTGCGGTGCGGAGCGGAGTGGTGCGGAGCGGAGCCATCTTCATGTCATGTGATATCGCCTGCTGCTGAGATAAGGTGTCACCGAGAGCCAGAGACAAAGTCCATCCCGGATCTCCATTATCCGGAAATTCCGCATTATCGGAAAGATCTTCCGATGTCCTGGAGAGTAGATGGGGCAAAGTTGCTTGGAAGCGGCAGCAGGACAGATCCTCTGGATATCCCTGATTAAGCACAGCTGTACACATGGAGCTCTGTCCCCTACCAGCACTACTGAATGCAGCCGGTGGGGCCACGCTGGAGATTCTGGGGCCACACCACCGGCATGAAGTCCCGCCGCTGAGGGCTCTGGTATCGCCGGCAGACGCGGACACAAGAATCTGAATATTCAGCCAAAACTTTTTTCCCTTTACTTTAGCTGAAGTTTAATCTGCTTCTATTTTACCTTCCCTGGTTCCTTCTTCCACCTTCATCTACATTCTAAAGAGATTTTAAATAAAACTTTTCCATTTTCATTATGATTGATGTCATTACTGGGTCTCTGTGGTTCTCTATGCAGTGCAGGCAGATCATGGCTGGTGGGAGGGGCTGTGATGCTTTCAGGCTATGTAAAGCACCCCACCAGCCCCTCCCACCAGCCGTGATCCTCTTGCCATGTATAGAGAAAGAGAAGAGAGCCTCAGTACCCCTATCTCAGTCCTGATAAAAGCAGTGGGCGGGCTCTTGGGAGGAGTTATGCAAATATCAAAATGCCTTGATTGGTGGATGTTAGTCTGGCGGTTAGTGGGCGGTCCTAGGTAGGTAGGCTGTACCTGCATGCAGACCTCCCTAGGTAACGCCCACTTGTGACGCTAGAGCCTCCATGATTGCAAGAACTGAAATTTAATGAATGAAAGGGGGCGGGGCCAGGGACAGTCAGGCTGGGGAGGAGAGAGCTAGGTGATGCTGGGTGTCCTCATGCCAGGAGATGAACCTGACAGGGGTATAACCTTTCTTTACTCTATCCAAAATGGCAAAAAAATATTTTATTTATTTCTACTTTCATATCTCAAGCCAAAAATGTTAGTTTTGGGTCAGAAAGTGTTAAAACCTCCATGATTGTCTTTTTTTTCCTTTGCTGTCTGTGTCCAATGGAGGAGACGTCCCTTTACTTCCTGTCCTGGTGACACAAAAGGAGGTGAGAGCAAAGTTGTCTCTGAAGCCGGTGTCCCCACGACATGATTTCTCCTCTTTTCCTGTTCTGGTGACAACGGTAATGTTTTGAAACCCCCCCCCTTCATTTTGAGTCTCGGTAAGATTGGTCACCAGGACAGAGCAGGGATGGCAAAAATACATTTACGTATGGAGGCAATGTCCCTTTACTTCCTGTCTTGGTGACACAACAGGAAGCGAGAGGAAATCTAATCAAAGTGACAGTTGTCTCCGAAGCCGGTGTCCCCACAACAAAAAAAAGAAAAGCGGCACCCCATCCGAAGTGTAAGGCCCTCAGGTGAAATGACATTAGGATGGGGTGACGCTTTTCTTTTTTTGTATGTGCTATAATTGGTTATCTGGCAAAATTAAAGTGGAGTTCCACCCACTTTTACAACTCTTCAGCATCCCTCACTAAACTGTGCACTGTAAACAAATTGGATATTTTTGTATTTTTTTTTCTCAGCACCTACTGTATATCTGCTGTATTCATTTTTCACTTCCTCCTCCCTGGCCGCGGCCCATCGCATCATTTCCTGTTTGCAATGCCTTCTGGGAAGGGGCGGCAACTTCCTCTGACACTGCCGTTGCTATGGAAACCTGACCTGAAACCTATTACACTGCTTGTGCTGCACTGAGCATGTGCGAGATCTGCAAGGATGAGATCCAGGAAGAAATACAGTCTGGCTTCAGATGCCCACACTTAAGATGGCCACGGCCTGCTGTAAGTTTATAAAATAACAAACTACTGCTATAAACTAAAAAAACAGACCTTAGTTTACAGACTAACTTTACTAGAATACATTAAGCTTGTGTATTATAGGGGTATTTTTATTTAAAAAGTATAATTGCGGCCGGAACACCACTTTAAATTGGTGATTTATATTAGTCTTGTTCTGTGTATTGGTGTCCCCACTGCAAGATTTCTCCTCTGTTCCTGGTCAGGTGACAACGGTAATATTCCGGATTCCCCGTCACTTTCAGTCTCGGGAACATTGGTCACCAGGACACAGAGAGAGCGGGGATTTCAAAAATACATTAAAAAAATGGAAGAGACGTCCCTTTATTTCCTGTCCTGGTGACACAACAGGATTTAAGTGGAAATCTCATTAAAGTGACAGTCATCTCTGAAGCAGGGTGTCCCCATTACAAGATTTCTCCTCTGTTCCTGTTCTGGTGACAACCATAACATTTTGTATTCCTCGTTACTTTCAGCCTCAGCAATGATGGTCACCAGGACAAATAGAGAGCAAGGATGATAAAAAATGCATTAAAAAATGGAGGAGATGTGCTTTTACGTCCTGTCCTGGTGACACAACAGGAAATGAGAGGAAATCTCATCAAAGTGACAGTTGTCTCCGAAGCAGGTGTCCCCATTACAAGATTTCTCCTCTATTCCTTTTTTTTTTCCTTTGCTGTCTTTGTCCAATGGAGGAGACATCCCTTTATTTCCTGTCCTGGTGGCACAACAGGAAGTCAGAAGACATCTCATCAAAGTGACAGTTGTCTCTGAAGCCGGTGTCCCTACTGCAAGATTTCTCTTCTGTTCCTGTTCAGGTGACCACCACATTTTGTATTCCTCGTTATTTTCAGTCTCAGTAATGACGCTCCCCAGGACATATAGAGAGCAGGAATGATAAAAATATGTTAAAAAAATGGAGGAGATGTGCTTTTACTTCCTGTCCTGGTGACACAACAGGAAGTGAGAGGAAATGTCATCAAAGTGACAGTTGTCTCCGAAGCAGGTGTCCCCACTGCAACATTTCTCCTCTATTCCTTTTTTTCTTTTCTTTGCCGTCTTTGTCCAACGGAGAAGAATTCCCTTTACTTCCTGTCCTGCTGGCACAACAGGAAGTCAGAAGACATCTCATCAAAGTGACAGTTGTCTCCGAAGCCGGTGTCCCCACTACAAGATTTCTCCTCTGTTCCTGTTCTGGTGACAACCACATTTTGGATTCCTCATTATTTTCAGTCTCCGTAATGATGGTCACCAGGACAAACAGAGAGCGGGGATGGCAAAAATACATTAAAAAAAAAGGAGGAGACCTCCTTTTACTTCCTTTCCTGGTGACACAACAGGAAGTGAGAGGAAATCTCATCAAAGTGACAGTTGTCTCCGAAGCAGATGTCCCTACTATAAGATTTTTCCTCTGTTCCTGTTCTGGTGACAACGGTAACGTTTTGGATTTCCGGTCATTTGAGTCTCATTAACATTGGTCACCAGGACACATAGAAAGCGGGGATGGCAAACATGAAAAAATGGATGAGACTTCCTTTTACTTCCTGTCCTGGTGACACAACAGGAAGTAAGTGGAAATCTCATCAAATGACAGCTGTCTCCAAAGCAGGTGTCCCCGCTACACTGTTTCTCCTCTGTTCCTGTTCTGGTGACAACCATAACATTTTGTATTGCTCGTTACTTTCAGTCTCAGTAATGACGGTCACCAGGACAAATAGAGAGCAGGGATGGCAAAAATACATAAAAAATGGAGGAGACTTTCCTTTACTTCCTTTCCTGGTGACACAACAGGAAGAGAGAGGAAGTCCCAGCAAAGTGATAGTTGTCTCTGAAGCCGGTATCCCCACTACACGATTTCTCCTCTTTTCCTTTTTTTTTTTTTTCTTTGCTGTCTTTGTCCAATGGAGGAGACATCCCTTTACTCCCTGTCCTGGTGGCACAACAGGAAGTCAGAAGACATCTCATCAAAGTGACAGTTGTCTCCAAAGCATGTGTCCCCACTACAAGATTTCTCTTCTGTTCCTGTTCAGGTGACAAAGGTACCGTTTTGGATTTCCCGTCACTTTGAGTCTCATTAACATTGGTCACCAGGACACATAGAGAGCGGGGATGGCAAAAATACATGAAAAAATGGAGGAGACTTTTAAACCATGATTTTTTTTTCTTTGCTGTCTTTGTCCAATAGAGGAGACGTCCTTTTACTTCCTGTCCTGGTGACACAACAGGAAGTGAGTGGAAATCTAATCAAATGACAGTTGTCTCCAAAGCAGGTGTCCCCACTACACTGTTTCTCCTTTGTTCCTGTTCTGGTGACAACCATAACATTTTGTATTCCTCGTTACTTTCAGTCTCAGTAATCACGGTCACCAGGACAAATAGAGAGCGGGGATGGCAAAAGTACGTAAAAAAAAAAAATGGAGGAGACATCTCTTTACTTCCTGTCCTGGTGACAAAACAGGAAGTGAGAGGAAACCTCATCAATGTGACAGTTGTCCCTGAAGCCAGTGTCCCCACTTACAAGATTTCTCCTCTGTTCCTGTTCTGGTGACAACGGCAACATTTGGGGTTCCCCGTCACTTTAAGTCTCCGTAACGATGGTCACCGGGGACAATCAGAGCTGGGATGGAAAAAAAATAACATTGAGCCTGAGGTCACACCGAACGCGGCTTTAAAAATCGTGTGACTTCACTTGAAGCTGCATGATTTCTGAATCCGCATGTCAGTGCGACTTGGAAGATATCAGTGCGGCTTCACGCACCAATGTCTACGCGAGTCGCACCTGAGCTTGCAAGAACTACTTTCAGAATCGGTGCGACTCAAATAGAGTCAGAGTCGCACCGATTTGACCGCGGACTGCCCTGCGATTTTGAAAGGACAAGTCGGGCTAATCCCCGATTCGCACTGCATTCTGTGGTGCGATTCAAACCCATTCGTTTTGAATGGGTCCAAATCGCACCGCATTCGCATGAAAAAGGTGCAGACAGCTTTTTTTTTTTTTTCGCACTGAAACCGGATTGCAAGGGGCGTTCACGATCCGGTTCAGGCAAAAGCACCACGTTTTTTTGCGAGCTGCTTTTGGGGCGTCGTTACAGTTTAAATTGACAGCCGCAGCAGATCGCATGAACACAGTGTGATTGCTATGGGGTGCGGAAAACGCACAGGAGTCGCTGCCTTTCCCCGCATCGCATCGGCGTGAACTGGGGCTTGTCATTGGTCATCCCTCCCCAAAATAAAATTGCCTTCAGTTCCACCTTTAATTTTTTTTTTTATTTCACAGAAAGAAAACCAAAAGTAAAGAATTAGCAGCAAATGCAAAACAACAATTAGGCCCCACCCACATCTGCGCATTCTGGAAAACGCAGTGTCCGAAACGCGTGAAAAAAATTCAGTGCATGCAAAACAACAATTAGGCTCCGCCCACATCTGCGCATTCTGGAAACCGCAGTATCCGAAACGCGTGAAAAAAATTCAGCGAATGCAAAACAACAATTAGGCTCCGCCCACATCTGCACGTTCTGGAAAACGTAGTATCCGAAACGCGTGAAAAAAATTCAGCGAATGCAAAACAACAATTAGGCTCCGCCCACATCTGCGCGTTCTGGAAAACGTAGTATCCGAAACGCGTGAAAAAAATTCAGCGAATGCAAAACAATTAGGCTCCGCCCACATCTGCGCGTTCTGGAAAACGTAGTATCCGAAACGCCTGAAAAAAATTCAGCGAATGCAAAACAATTGGGCTCCGCCCACATCTGTGCGTTCTGGAAAACGTAGTATCCGAAACGCGTGAAAAAAATTCAGCGTATGCAAAACAACAATTAGGCTCCGCCCACATCTGCGCGTTCTGGAAACACAATATCCATAAAATGCGTGAAAAAAATTCAGCGCCGCCGTTCATTGGTAAAGGCGCCCCAAACGTGGGAAGCGCCTGAAAAAGAAAAAAAAAAGTGCGACAAATGCGGCCAAATGCTCTACTTTGCCGCAAACTGAAATCAACGCCCTACGAAAAAACGTGCGGAAAAAAAAAAGTGTGAACGGGGCCAAAATAAAGGAAACGCCCCCCCCCCCACATGTACCCCTCCTTCACACACCCCTTCCGAATTAAAAGAAAGAAAAGAAAACAAAGAATGTAAAACATGGAAAATTTTGGTAAGACAATTTTACAAGAGAAGAAATTCTCAGAATTGTGCTACAAAAATTGGATGTCGGTGATCCCCGGCCTGGAGGTGTCAGACAATGGCAGTGTAGGAACCGGTCCAACCTGGTGCATTGTGTACACTGCGACTCCCCGTGTCACCAAGGAGAGAACCAAACCGACCAGATGGTCGCCTTTCATCCTCCGCTGCCAGCAAGGGTTAACGAGCGTGTGTTGTCGGGGTGTCCCCCCCCCCCCCTGGTGTCACCTGTCCCCAGGTGTAATCTAATACCTGCTGGAGGACAGAGTCCAAAGGGCGCCTTCCTGTGTTTATTCAGTCCTACCCTGCACCATCACCAGGCTGTCACCGAGCTCCTACCGCAGGGACTGACACCGACCCTCCATCCCAAATCCTGACACCTTATTGGACGTTTCTACCCCCAAATCCTGGCACCTTATTGGACGCTTCTACCCCCCATATCCTGGCACCTTATTGGACGCTTCTACCCCCCATATCCTGGCACCCTACGGAGCCCCCTATACAGAAACTATAGAGGAGTATACACCTTGGGACACCCTATAGAGGAGTATACACCTTGGGACTACACTGACCACCCTCTGTTGGTGCCGTAGAACTCGCTGGCTGACCGCCACTTATGATTGGATAAGAGGTTTCGTGAAAAAAAGGGACACCGTTCTCTGCGCTCACAGGTGAGCCCCCCCCCCATATTTTCCTACACCAACCTAGATTCCTATTCTTACATTAAATATTACAAGACTTAGAGTGGGACGGATATGCAAGGCGAGATCCTCCCCACGCAACAGGCGAAGGTTTTGCGTTTTTTGGTGCCGGGCGCTATTTATTTTTTTATTATTAATTTTTTTTTTAATTATTAATATTATTTATTTAGTCAAAAAAAGTGGAATTTAACGTGTATCCTCACAGGGTGACACTGTGGATGAACTGATAACAATAGGCCAACGTCCCGACATTGAATGGAAAAGACTAAGAAATTGCAAAGATGGACTTTATAGGCACACACATGAGATAAAAAATATTTTAAATTTTAAGTGGATAAAGTTAAAAAGGTCATGTACAAAACATAAAAAAACACACATCCTACTAATGGTGACATAGAATTTGAGTCCCTGAGGTCATTTATTCTATGTCATTAGCATGGTGTGTGTTCTTTTTATGTTTTGTACATTACCTTTTTAATCCAATTCAAATTTAAAATATTTTTTATCTTATGTGTGTGCCTATAAAGTCCATCTTTGCAATTTCTTAGTCTTTTCCATCCTATTATTTATTTAGGCGTTACAGGATTTTAAAAAATGTCTGAAGTTGCTTTTTTTTCCCACTATTTTTATAATATAATAGTATTTTTTACTATTTTTATTATTATTTATTTAGGCGCTACAGGATTTTAAAAAATGGCTGACATCGCTTTTATTTAGGCGTTACAGGATTTTAAAAAAAATGGCTGACATTGCTTTTTTTTTTTTACAATTTTTTCCCATTTTTACTGTTTTTATAGTATAATAGGATTTTTTACTATTTTTATTATTATTATTTTATTATTACAATTATTATTTTTTTATTATTTATTTAGGCGTTACAGGATTTTAAAAAATGGCTAACATTGCTTTTTTTTCACAATTTTTTTACCATTTTTACTGTTTTTAAAGTATAATAGTATTTTTAAGTATTTGTATTATTATTATTATTATTTTATTAAAATTTATATTTTTTTATTATTTAGGCGCTACAGGATTTTAAAAAAATGACTGACATTGCTTTTTTTTCACATTTGTTTTACCACTTTTACAATTTTTATAGTATAATAGTATTTTTTTTTACTAATTTTATGATTATTATTATTATTATTTTATTATCATTAAAATTATTCTTTTTTTATTATTTATTTAGGCGCTACAGGATTTAAAAAAATGGCTGACATTGCTTTTTTTTTTTACAATTTTTTACCATTTTTACTGTTTTTATAGTATAATAGGATTTTTTACTATTCTTATTATTATTATTTTATTATTACAATTATTCTTTTTTATTATTTATTTAGGCGCTACAGGATTTTTAAAAAAATGATTGACATTGCTTTTTTTCACAATTTTTTTACCACTTTTACAATTTTTATAGTATAATAGTATTTTTTTTTACTAATTTTATGATTATTATTATTTTATTATTATTAAAATTATTATTTTTTTATTATTTATTTAGGCGCTACAGGATTTTAAAAAAATGTCTGACGTTTTTTTTTTTTGCTATTTTTTAGATGAGTAAGATGGGGCTGGTGGGCAGATGAGCGAGTGACGGATGAGGGGGGGGGTTGTTGCTCAACAGACCAGGGGGGGTGGCGGGTGGTTTGTTTTCCGCCTCCCCCCCAAAAAAAAGGAGCACCAGTCACCACTGGTGACATTGCTGCTCCTCCATAGATACAGTGAGTGTTTGGATGTGTACTGAGGAGCACTTAGTGCAAATGTTCAGATCAAGTCAAAGTTCTTTTTGATATGTGTATTGGTTAAGAGCGATAGCTACAGCCGACGCGTTTCGTATTAAAGCTTCCACCTTCTTCAGGGCTCAAGCAATGCATGGTAATGAAATCACTAAGGCTTAATAAGCACCAACATCTAATGACACTTCGGACCCAGCCAGCTGTTCTTGGTGCCATTAGGAGACTCTAGAGCGGAGGTCTCAAACTGGCGGCCCCTCCAGCTGTTTGCGAAACTACAAGTCCCAGGAGACATTGCCAGGCTGACAGTTTCAAGAATGACTCCCAAAGGCAGAGGCATGATGGGACTTGTAGTTCAGCAACAGCTGGAGGGCCGCAGGTTGAGCACCCATTAGATCCTCGATTGATTTCATTAACGTCCATTGCTTGAATCCTGAAGAAGGGGTGGACGCTTTAATACGAAACGCGTTGGTGGGTACTTGATGTTCTTGACCAGCAAAGTTCCTCAATACACATCCAGGAGCTGATGACCCATTGAAGTGATTCTTATATTGTGATCAGAGTGGTAGTGGCCTAAGACCAGAACCAGGTCCAGCCAGAAGGAAGCCACACTCCTCTGTAGATGCATTAGAACCAATTGTTCTGGAGATATCAGTGAGTGGGAGTTGTCACCAGGTGAAAATGAAGGGGGGAAAAAAGCCTAAAAAGAAAACTAATGCAGCCACCACATTTGAGCAATGGACTGCACTCTATTGCACTCTGTACGTCGGTACTTTGACGTAGAATACTGGGGTTATGGCAGCAGATGGCTGCCGTAACCCCAAGGGCGGGCGGTCCTCTTTTTGATAAAAGCAGTCTCTGCTGCAGATTCGCCGCAAGATCACTTTTATCGGCAGGGGGAGAGTTGCCCCTGCCGCCGCGTTCTTGTCATCTCCGCTGGTAGCGGCGGAGGCGATCAGATCCTTTCCCCTCTTTTAAAGGCTTTTTATATTTTATTATTAATATATATATATATATATATATATATATATATATATATATATATATATATTAATAATAAAATATAAAAAGCCTTTAAAAAAAAAAAAAAAAAAAAAATATATATATATATATATATATATATATATATATATATATATATATATATATTTTTTTTTTTTTTTTTTTTATTGCATTTAAGTGTAAATGTGAGATCTGAGGTCTTTTTTGACCCCAGATCTCACATTTAAGAGGACCTGTCATGCTTTTTTTTATATTACAAGGGAAATTTACATTCCTTGTAATAGGAATAAAAGTGATCCAAGTTTTTTTTTTTTTTATAGGGACAGTGTAAAAATAAAAAATAAAAAGTAAAATAAATATATAATATATATATTTTTTTTTAAAGCACCCCGTTCCCCCGAGCTCACGCGCAGAAGCGAACACATACGTGAGTAGCGCCCACATATGAAAACGGTGCTCAAATCACACATGTGAGGTATTGCCGCGATCGGTAGAGCGAGAGCAATAATTCTAGCCCTAGAAGTCCTCTGTAACTCAAAACATGCAACTGTACAATTTTTTTAAACATCGCCTATTGAGATTTTTAAGGGTCAAGGTTTGTCGCCATTCCACGAGCGGGCGCAATTTTGAAGCATGTTGGGTATCAATTTACTCGGCATAACATTATCTTTCAGCATATAAAAAAAAAATTGGGCTAACTTTACTGTTTTTTTTTATTTTTGAATTAAAAAAAGTGTATTTTTTCCAAAAAAATTGTATTTGTAAGATCGCTGCGCAAATAAGGTGCGACGTAAAATACTGCCAACGACTGCCATTGTATTCTCTATCTCTAGGGTGTCAAATAAAATTAAATATATTATATATATTACTGTACTGTAATTGTGTTGTCCTCCCTATACATTGTAAAGCGCTGCATAAACTGTTGGCGCTATATAAATTGTGTATAATAATAATAATAATAATATATATATATAATGTATGTATGTATGTATGTATATATATATATAAATATATATCATTATTATTTTTATTTACACCCTAGAGATAGAGAATAAAATGGAATAAAATATATATAATGTTTGGGGGTTCTAAGTAATTTTCTAGCAAAAATGTTGTAAACAACTAGTTTGAAAAATAGGCCCGGTCCTTAAGTGGTTAATGAAGACGTGGGGGGGGGGGGGGGGGGGTGATGACTGGTTACTTTTTAACTGATTTATTTAACCCCTTTTGTGTCTTTATCGCCGCACTGATCCTCCTCCCGGCCAATCAGAAAGCGCATCTGACACCCGTCACCCGATTGGCTGAAAGTACAGGCGATCCTATTGGACACCTAGGAGGAAGAGAGAGGAGCCACTGCCTGGGACACAGCTTGCCGCCTGTCACCCACTGCCTGACCCGCAGTCCGTCACTAAGTTGGGGTAAGGGCCGAGCAGACAGCGGGCAGGGGGTGCTGTTAAGTGCCATGGGGTGGGGTGTGTGTGCTGGATTACTGCCGTGCTGGGGGGGTGGTGGATTGCCGCCCCCCCCCCCCAAAAAAAAATAATGAACCGCCACTGCTGTGCACCTCACTTTACCTTGTGCTGCTGCCAGGAAGAAGATGGGAAGCAGAAAGTGCAGGGTCTGGAGGAGGACCAGATGAGGGTCCTCCTCCAGGGTCTGGAGGAGGCTGCTGAATGGAGGACGAGCCTATCCGTGGCTTCTGACTGCGGGGAAAATGTGAGGGTGGAGACGAGGGGGGGGTGCCGCAGCTGCAGGAGAGGTACCGGGGCCACATGAGATGGCCTGGTGGTCCAGATTCAGCCTGAGGGCCTTGTGTTTTGTACTGTAGACTGTCCTGAGCTGTGGTGGAAAGGGGAGGTGGATTTTATTGGATAATGAAATCTATGAATTACCACACATGGGCAGACTAGTCACCGGTCTGCCAGCAGCTGGCAATCCTTAGCAGGATGTCTGGATCGTTCATTATCTGAATGTATTACAATGTATTTCCATGAGGATCTCCAGTGAGGAGCGGCTGGGTGTGGATTACATAACATTAAGTTCCATCGGATTTATTCTACAGATCTACAGAGGAGATCCTTCATGAAATATGACTAAAGAGCAGCCAACAAATCTGCTGCATTATAAATACACCCCATAAATACATTGACTTGTACATTGTTGGGGGACCGTCCCCCCATGTACAGTGCCTGGAAAAAGTATTCACACCCCTTGACATTTTCCACATTTCGTCATGTTACAACCAAAAACGTAAATGTATTTTATTGGGATTTTATGTGATAGACCAACACAAAGTGGCACATAATTGTGAAGTGGAAGGAAAATGATAAATGGTTTTCAATTTTTTTTTATAGATAAATATGTGAAAAGTGTGGGGTACATTTGTATGGCGCCCCCCGGAGTCAATACTTTGTAGAACCGCCTTTCGCTGCAATTACAGCTACAAGTCTTTTTGGGGATGTCTCTACCAGCTTTACACATCTAGAGAGGGACATTTTTTGCCCATTCTTCTTTGCAAAATACCTCAAGTTCTGTCAGATTGGATGGAGAGCGTCTGTGAACAGCAATTTTCATGTCTTGCCACCGATTCTCAATTGGATTTAGGTCTGGACTGTGACTTGGCCATTCTAACACATGAATATTCTTTTGATCTAAACCATTCCATTGTAGCTCTGGCTGTATGTTTAGGGTCGTTGTCCTGCTGGAAGGTGAACCTCCACCCCAGTCTCAAGTCTTTTGCAGACTCTAACAGGTTTTCTTCTAAGATTGCCCTGTATTTGGCTCCATCCATCTTCCCATCAACTCTGACCAGCTTCCCTGCCCCTGCTGAAGAAAAGCATCCCCACAATATGATGTGGTCACCACCATGTTTCACAGTGGGGATGGTGTGTTCAGAGTGATGTGCAGTGTTAGTTTTCCTCCACACATAGCGTTTTTCTTTTAGGCCAAAAAGTTGAATTTTGGTCTCATCTGACCAGAGCACCTTCTCCCACGTTTGCTGTGTCCCCCACATGGCTTCTCACAAACTGCAAACGGGACTTCTTATGACTTTCTTTCACCAATGTCTTTCTTCTTGTCACTCTTCCATAAAGGACAGATTTGTGGAGAACACGACTAATAGTTGTCCTGTGGACAGATTCTCCCACCTGAGCTGTGGATCTCTGCAGCTCCTCCAGAGTTACCATGGGCCTCTTGGCTCTTCTCTGATGAATGCTCTCCTTGCCCGGCCGGTCAGTTTAGGTGGACGGCCATGTCTTGGTAGGTTTGCAGTTGTGCCATACTCTTTCCATTTTCGGATGATGGATTGAGCAGAGTTCCGTGAGATGTTCAAAGCTTGGGATATTTTTTTTATAACCTAACCCTGCTTCATACTTCTCCACAACTTTATCCCGGACCTGTCTGGTGTGTTCCTTGGCCTTCATGATGCTGTTTGTTCACTAAGGTTCTCTAACAAATCTCTGAGGGCTTCACAGAACAGCTGTATTTATACTGAGATAAAATTACACACAGGTGGACTCTATTTACTAATTAGGTGACTTCTGAAGGCACTTGGTTCCACTAGATTGCATGTGGTTGGGGTGCGGCCCTTTTTGCAAGAATGAGTGACATTCAGCTGCGGTATTACCTGAATAAGAACGATCTAAGATCCTTAACGTACATACATACTGTGACCAGTTTGGAGCTGGGAAGGAAAACGAGCGATCGCTGATGATGGTAAAGGGGCTCCAGAGTCTTAGGCTTGGGTGATCTATGGTGCGACTTCCTGACGATTTGTTGGCGACTTGAGTAGTACTTTGATGCAACTTTGAGTCGAGGGAGGGGGATACACTGCAGGGAATACCTGGGTAATCTTCCTCTAATGTCGGATCCAAATCACATCAATATAGATAAGGATCCGACTTGGTGGATAACTTCCATTAAAGTCTATAGACACAAGTTGGGTAGAAGTCACCTTGAAGAAGTACAGGAACCTTTTCTAAAGTCAGAGCGACTTCAGTAGTGCGAATTAAGACGGTTCTCACTGATCAACTTGGGATTTCACATGTCATGCAACTTGGGGGCTCACAAGTCAAATCCCAAGTCTGAACCGAGCCTAAGCCCCCCGTTCACACTGGAGCGACCTGTCATGCGATTTGACAGCAGGAGGTAGCGAGACAGTCAACAGTAAATGGCTTCAAACATGCTTGGGATAAACATAGATCTATAGCCAGACAAAAAAGTTACCGGTAACAAAAAAAATAAAACCTAAAAAAAAAAAACCCCAAAAAAAACAAAATGGGCAGACTCGATGGACCGCTCCGTCTTTTTTTTGCCATCACTTTTCTACGTTTCTAGCTGGTTAAATCACATGACAAGTCGCCTCCCACTGCCAGCAACGGCACTGTTCAAATTGGCGCGACGCTGACTTTGATTTGAAAAAATAGAGTACATGCACTGCTTTTGGCGATTTCGGGTGCTACTTGAATAGACATCAGTGCGTGAAGCCGCGCACATGTCTTTAACCACTTGCCGACCAGCCGCCGCAGTTTTACTGCGACAAAATGGCACGGCTGGGCGAAACGACGTTAGGTTACGTCACTTCGCCCTGTGGCCACTAGGGGCGCGCGCCCCTAGTGGCCACAAGACGAAGCGACGTAACATAACGTCGTTTCGCCTGGCCGTGCCATTCTGGACACGCTGGAGGTGTGCGCCTGCTGCTCGCCCCCCCTGGAGCTGATGCCAGTGCCCAATGACCGCCGGGGCTCCCGCGATCGCTCATGACAGAGCGAGAACCAAACACACAGATCCCGGTTTTCTGAGGGGAGAGGAGACTGATCGTGTGTTCATACAGAGAATGAACACCGATCTCTCTCTCCTCCTAGCAAGTCCCCTCCCCCCCTACAGTTAGAAACACCTCCCTAGGGGACACATTTAGCTCCTTGATCGCCCCCTAGTGTAATCCCCTTCCCTGACAGTGACATTTACACAGTAATCAGTGCATTTTTATAGCTCTGATCGCTGTATAATGGTCAATGGTCCCAAAAATGTGTCAAAAGTGTCCAATTTGTCCGCCGAAATATCGCAGTCCTGATAAAAATCGCAGATCGCCGCCATTACTAGTAGAGAAATAAATAATAATAAAAATGCCATAAAACTATCCCCTATTTTGTAGACGCTATAACTTTTGCGCAAACCAATCAATAAACGTTTATTGCGATTTTTTTTTTACCAAAAATATGTAGAATACCTATCAGCCTAAACTGAGGAAAAATGTGTTTTTTTTTTTTTTTTAAATGTGGGATATTTATTATAGCAAAGCAAAGGATATTGTGTTTTTTTTTTTCAAAATTGTCGCTGTTCTTTTTTTGCAAAAAAATAAAAACCGCAGAGGTGATCAAATACCACCAAGAGAAAGCTCTATTTGTGGGGGAAAAAAGGACGCAAATTTTGTTTGGGTACAACGTCGCACGACCGCGCAATTATCAATTAAAGCGACGCAGTGGCAAATTGTAAAAAGTGCTCTGGTCAGGAAGGGGGGGGGGGGTTAAAATCTTCCAGGGGCTGAAGCGGTTAAAGTCGCACTGAGGTGCAGCTTTGAAATCGTACGATATCAGATGAAGTCGGGCGATTTCAAAGCCGCAGTCAATGTGAACCGAGTCTTAGAACCGTCATCCTCCGATCACTTCCATAGCACACTACTATGGGCGCCCAGCACTGGCACAGTCCCCTCCATAGACCTCTATAGAAGGGATACGATGAGCTGTCACTCCTGCATTCACTTTCACGTGTTTCGTCGTAACGGACGCTCTCACATCCTCCCATAGAAAGTACCAGTCATGGAACAATTGGCACTTCCTCTACACCGCGCCCCTCCCTGTCATTCCGCCACCCCCGGCTACGTTCCAAGTGTGGTGTTTCCATTAGATCCATCCACACCCCCCCCCCTCCACCTCCACCCAGCACTATAAAGACACCCTGTCACCCACTTAACAGTTACTGATAAAAGCTCAAGTGATAGAAATACTTGCGGCAGAGTTTCTTTCCCTAGATTTTTTTTTTTCTTGCAATGAGCCTTGACTAGATCAAAAAGAGTCATTCCCCTCGCACCCCCCCCCTCCTTCCTTGCATGTCATCGCTCTCTCCTATTCTGGGTCTACTGTCTGTGCTGGCCCAGCTCCTCCCTCCTCACCTCCCCATATATAACCTTTTTATTGTAGCAGCCAGGGGAGGAGTGAAGGGGAATATTACACTCAACTGACAGCTCTGAGTCTGCTGGGGTGATGACATTACATCCAAATTGGTGACGCCCAGTGGTGGTCTCAGGGCTTTTGGATATCCACACAAGGGTGTGTGTGTGGGGGGGGGGGTTATTTTCATAATTTTGCATACAATACATTAAAAACACACACACTATATTGTCAAAAGTATTGGGACGCCTGCCTTTACACACACATGAACTTTAATGGCATCCCAGTCTTATTCCGTAGGGTTCAATATTGAGTTGGTCCACCCTTTGCAGCTATAACAGCTTCAACTCTTCTGGGGAGGCTGTCCACAAGGTTTAGGAGTGTGTCTATGGCAATGTTTGACCATTCTTCCAGAAGGGCATTTGTGAGGTCAGGCGCTGATGTTGGATGAGAAGGCCTGGCTCGCAGTCTCCACTTTAGTTCATCCCAAAGTTGTTCGGGTTGAGGTCAGGAGTCTGTGCAGGTAGAGTTGCCACATCATCCCTTTAAACCCGAACACATATTAATTACACGGGTTCTGTGGCTGATTAGGGTGGTAATTAAACTCACTTGGTGCCTTATCTGCATTTAATTAGCCTCAGAACCTGTGTAATTCAAAGGTGTTTGGGTTTAAAGGGATGAGGTGGCAACCCTATGTGCAGATCAGTCAAGTTCCTCCACCCCAAACTTGCTCATCCATGTCTTTATGGACCTTGTTTTGTGCACTGGTTCAAATCATTTGGTGGAGGGAGGATTATGGTGTGGGGTTGTTTTTCAGGTATTGGGTTTGGCCCCTTATTTCCAGTGAAGGGAACTCTTAAGGCGTCAGCAAGATATTTTGGACAATTTCATGTTCCCACAAAACTGGTGCACAGTCATGTTGGAACAGGAAGCGGCCATCCCCAAACTGTTCCCACAAAGTTGGGAGCATGAAATTGTCCGAAATGTCTTGGTATGCTGACGCCTTAAGAGTTCCCTTCACTGGAACTAAGGGGCCAAGCCCAACCCCCTGAAAGACAACCCCACACCATAACCCCCCCCTCCACCAAATGATTTGGACCAGTGCCAATTAAGGTCCACTAAGACATGGATGAGCAAGTTTGGGGTGGAGGAATGTGACTGGCCTGCACAGAGTCCTGACCTCAACCCGATAGAACATCTTTGGGATGAATTAGAGTGGAGATTGCGATCCAGGCCTTCTCGTCCAACATCAGTGCCTGACCTTACAAATGAGCTTCTGGAAGAATGGTCAAACATTCCCATAGACACACTCCTAAACCTGGTGGACAGCCTTCCCAGAAGAAAAAGGCTGCGCACCACCAGAAACCATCCAACGTAGTTTATTGTTCCAACAAAAAGTCAATGACAGCCGACCAAGACTAAGACGCAGGACAAGGAGAGGCGCGCGTTTCACACTGTCAGTGGTGCGTCTTCAAACATGGAGCGGCGGTTTCTCCATCTGGATGTCAGGGCTGGGCTCAGCCCTTCCTTCTCTGAGCTGGCCGCTCAGCTGTTGGCTAATTGCCAGCTCCTATCTCTCTCCACAGTTACTCAGCTGTTGATGATCCTGCTCGTCAGTCCTGCCTACTTAAGCCGTCCAGCCCAGATGATCTCTGCCTTCGCCTTGGTCACATTTCTAGAGACGCTCTCCTGTGTTCCTGTTGAAGACTTGCTTGGCTGACATTCCTTCTGGCTCCAGATCCGGCTTGCTGTTCTACTACGCTCATCTCCGGCTCCCTGACATTTTGGCTTGTCTGACTATCCGTTCCGGTTCCTGAACTCTGGCTATGTTTTGACTACGTTTACCTTTTTTTTTTTTATTATTATTAAACAAGTGAGATTTAACTGCACTTCTGTCTCAGTCTGATTCATGGTTTCTCCATCTGGATTCCTCTAGGTCTTGTAGGTGTCCATGGTGCGCGCACGTATGCCAGATCCCCCCCACGCATGCGCAGACATGCTGTGGCTCTCCAGCAGTTCTTTAGCAGAGACCCCTCGGCATGTGTGCACATTTGTGACATCTCATGAACCGCTCCGGAGACATCTCCGCCACACACTCGAGGAGGGGGTTTGTGAGACGTCTTACATTCGCAGGGGGTCTCCGAGAACTGGCAGAGAGACAAGGGCCCGTGTCATTTGATAGCAATTGATTGGACTCTGAAGGTTTGTCCTCATATTACATAGTCTTGGTAAATTTAAAGGAGATTGTACAATCAGATTGTAGTGTGTATGGCCACCCTAAGGGGGAGGGTGTTTTGGCTTCATTTTTTTTCCTTTTCTTCTTCGCTTCTCTACTCTTATCTCAGTGATTTGGGAAGATTAGAAGGACATGTCCAGGCCGGCTACTAGATAAGGAAATACCTCCCAGTGATAGAGATCACCGTGAGATAAGGAACCTTCCATACACAGCTTAGTATATCTCCTTACCTTATCTATGGAGTCTATAGTTGGCTGTACACTTGTAGAACTTCAATCCCCCAATCAGCACTGATTATTATTAATCCTCATGCTGCTAACATTAGTAAATAGATAGCAAAGTAGATCATATTTACTTGTTTTATTTTTTATTTTTTCTACATTTCTTCAGTTACTTCCAGGTTTCTACAAAGTAGGGTATAGATAGATTTATGGCATTTTTATTATTTATTTATTTTTTTACTAGTAATGGCGGTGATCTGCGATTTTTAGCAGGACTGCGACATTGCGGCGGACAGATCGGAGACTTTTTTTTTTTTTTTTTTAATACTTTATTTAATATTTTATCCATACAAAACCAAACCCCTCTGGTAAAAGTTACAAATTTCATCGCCAAAATACAACATATTACTATTATTCTTCCCAAACCCCCCCCCGGTCCTGCAGAAGGTTATAAAGGAGACAGCCTATGCAACTGTTCCACCCAATCTTAACTAGCTCTCCCGCCCTTTATGCACCATTTATAGACTCCTCCAAATAACTCCAGGTCTTTTTAAATTTTTGCCATCCTGCCCATTTGTCAATCCGTTCCTCACCCTCATCAGGTGCCACTCCCCTACTGTCCAAACTTTCAACATTGTATACCTCATTAATACAGAGGAGCCAATCACAAATGTTTGGGCTGGCTGGATCTAACCATTTCGTTGCTATCTGCTTCTTAGCTGCATCCAGCAATATAGAAACAATAGAAGATTGGTATCCCTTCAACGACTTTGCCGTACCGTGGAATAGACACACCCACGGATCCTCTACAATGACTTCCCTTGTTATTTCCTTAATCAGTATTATAATTTTTTCCCAGAAGCTTTTAATAATAGGACACTCCCACCAGATGTGGGCCATTGTTCCTAAACAAACACACCCCCTCCAACACGTATCGGATTTAGTACTATTGATTTTGCTTAACTTGTCTGGAGTGGCATACCATCTTGCAAGACATTTGTAATGAATTTCAATTCTCTTGGTATCGAGTGCTGCATAATGTACCAACTTCAATATCTTCTCCAACGTGGATTTACTACATTGTGACCCTAACTCCCGCTCCCACTTTTTGATGTAAGGAGGCACCTCCAGCTCCGACCCCTCACCCAGAATCCTATAAATTTGTGCAATAGATCCACCCGCTTGCTCCCTCACACAGAGCCGCTCGAATGGTCTATACTCCTCCTCACTTCTGAGTGGTTTCGGTAATTTTTCAATAAAATGCGAAAGCTGGAGATACCTCCACACAGGGGCGTTGCTAGGTCTACAAAAGATCTGGGGCTAGAGCCCATAGCAGCATAGTAAAGAAAGTCATACGCTTGGGCGGGCATACACATGTATATACAGTAATATACGTGTGGGTGTATATATATCCCCAGAGAGCCCCCCACTTACATCAAGGTCCCTAGAGAGCCCCCCCCCTTACATCACCTTACATCAGGGTCCCCAGAGAGCCTCCTCACATCAGGGTACCCAGTGGGCCCCCCCACTTACATCAGGGTTCCCAGAGAGGCCCCCTTACATTAGGGTCCCCGAGGAGCCTAGGCCTTAAAATCAGAGTCCCCAGAGAGCCTCTCCCTTACATCAGGGTCCCCAGAGAGCCCCCCCCCCACTTACATAAGGGTCCCCAGAGAGCCTCCCCTCCCCTTGGGGACCCCTGCAGAGACTCGGGGCTATTGGCCTCAGATTCGGGGCTATAGCCCCAAAAGCCACCCCCTAGCAAAGCCCCTGCCTCCACACATCCATAACCCACAACCCCGATTCTGACCTTAATTCAGCAAACGTGCGTAATCTCCCCTTATTTGAAAATTTTTTTAGTTGAATGCCATCCTCTTTTATCCAATTCCCTCTCACCTCCCTCATCTCAAGTCCCAATATTTAAGAGGGTTTCTAGTCAATTCCGCTGTGTTTGTGCCCAGTGCTCTGTATTTTGGGGGGTTCCAAATGATATGTCCTAAATCCGTGTTCCTCAAATAATGTTCTATGTTGACCCATCTCTTCTCCGAATCCTTTTTTGACCATTCATTAACACGTGATAATATAACTGCTAAATAATACTTATTGAAGTCGGGTAGAGCTAATCCCCCCCTTTTTTATCCCCTACTCAAAACTGCGTAGGAGATATGTGGTTTTTTGCCACCCCAGACAAATCTTGCTATCGAACTTCTAAGGTAAAACTGAGGGAGTGGAATAGGCAACATCTGAAATTTAAACAGTATTTTGGGAACCAGTATCATTTTAGCCGCATTCACATGCCTGAGCCATGAAAGAGGCCTCGATGATAATCTTCTAGCTTCCTGCCTAATCTCATCCAGCAACGGAATATAATTTTTTAGGTACAGTTTTTTAAATGTGTTAGATAATTTTATCCCTAAATACTTAATTTCCTTTTTCCAAGGGAAAGGGAACACCTGAGCGAGGTGGGCTTCCTCTTGTTTTCCCACACTGATATTCAGGATCTCTGACTTCTTCAAATTTATTTTAAAATTAGAGGTTTCCCCGTATCTTCTAAGGATCCGTAACACATTTGGGAGGGTGATTCTGGGATTTGTAATAAAGAACATTACATCATCGGCGAATGCCTGCGAGTTTCTGTTCCTCTGCTCCTATCTTCACCCCACTACAGTCTGGGTTATTACGAATAGTGGCTAAAAGGGGCTCGAGGGACAGGACAAACAAGAGAGGGGATAAAGGGCACCCCTGCCTAGTACCGTTTTCCATATTAAAGGGTTTTGAAAGAACCCCATTAACACAAACGGAAGCCGTAGGGTTGTTGAATAGGGCCTTGACCCACGAAATATACCTTGGGCCCACCCCCATTACTTCCAAAGTTTTCATCATGAATCCCCAGTCTACCCTGTCAAATGCTTTTTCCGCGTCCACTGACAGGAATAGAACTGGGGGCCCATCCCGTTTACTAGATTCCAACAGGAGCGCTGCTCGTACCATTATCTCTGCTCTGTCTCCCGGGCACAAAGCCGGCCTGGTCAGCATGTACAAGGGAGATCATTTTATCCTTCAGTCTACTTGCCAGCACTTTCGCATAAAGTTTAACGTCTGCATTCAGCAGCGAGATGGGTCTATAACTCGAACAGAGCTTTGCATTTTTTCCTTCTTTTAATATCAGGGTGATCAAAGCTGTTAAAGCCTCTCTCCCCATTACACAGTTGGCACCCAGCTCGTTCCAAAAATGGCAGAGCCTAGGAACAAGGATGTGTTTCAATTTTTCCAGGTATAGAGTAGTAAAACCGTCAGGACCTGGGTTCTTGCCCTTTGGGGAAGTTTTCAGGGCTGCCAAGATTTCCTCCTCTCCTATCGGTCTATCGAGGGTAGTTCTCTCTTCCTCGGTGAGTTCCGCAACTCCTGCCCCCCTCAAAAATTCCTCAAGCATCCACCATATGTGTTGGGTTGCCTTCTCTATCTTGCCCAATAGAATAAAGGGCCTCGTAAAACTTTTTAAACTCATTTGCTATGCCTTTACTAGTCACTATTAACTCCCCTTTTTTATTTTGTATTTTTTCAATAAAATTCCTATCCCTTTTCTTTCTCACTAATCTGGCCAGGTGTTTACTCGACTTATTCGCCCAAAGATAGTTATCCTTTGTTATCCTATTGAGAGCTCTCTTAGAATCCTGTTCCATAGCGCCCCTCAACTCCTCCCTTTTAGCGGCTAGTTGGCGGAGGACGTCCTGGTTCTGCCCCTTCGACTTTTTATGGGACTGTTCCAATAAAAAAATTTCCTCAATCATCCTTTCCCTTTCTTCCTTCCTCTTTTTTTTTAACCCAGCTCCTAAGGAAATAAGGACCCCTCTGATATACGCATTGTGCGCTTCCCATAAAATGGAGGAGGAAACCTCTCCTGTATCATTTGATTTGAAAAAAAAATCAACCTCTTCCTGTACTTTTTCAAATATTTTTGGTTCCTTCAACAGGAATTCATTCAACTTCCACGAGAAGGGCCACCTCTCCCTATATGGGAGCCTCATCCTCATCGTGACTGGTGAATGATCTGAGAGAGATAAAAATTTCTATTCTGGTTTCCTCCACCCATTCCAGGAGACTATGGTCCACAAATATGTAATCTAATCTTGAATACGTCCCGTGCACAGGGGAAAAGAAGGTGTAATCCCCTAAACTATCCTTGGCATGTTGCAGCCGCCATGCGTCCATCAGTTGGCAGCGAAACAGCCGCCGCCCGATTGCGCTAATTAAGGCCTTCCTTATCCCCTGGGCCCGGGACCTACTATCGAGACCGGGATCGAGGCAGAAGTTGAGGTCCCCTGCCAACACTACCTCCCTAAACTCCGCCAGCTTCGTCAGCACCTGTCCCAGGAATACAGTTGGGTTTTTATTAGGACAATATACGTTCGCTAAAGTAAACGTTTTATTCCCAATATTACCCTTCAAAAAAATATAGCGGCCATCTGGGTCCGTCACCCTATCTACCAGGGAAAAGTTAGAGGCCTTCGAGAGCCCTATTGGAACTCCCTTCGATCTCCTGATAGGAGAATTGCTATAGAACCATTGAAGCAGACCTAGGGAGAAAAGCCTAATTCTGGAGTCTAAAGCTAAATGGGTCTCCTGAAGAAAAACTATGTCGGCTCCATAGTGTTGAAGTTCCTTCAGTATTTTGTGTCTTTTTGTGGGCGAGTTTAGACCTTTTACATTATATGATAAGAACTTGCGATCAGGCATTTCTCTCAATCTATCCCTTTTCACCTTCCGACTGCTCCCCTGAAACCCACCCCGCAGGAACGCCCTCCCCCTCCCCCCACCTCTCCCACCCTAACTTCCACCTCAACCCCCCCCCCCCGGCTGCAACCCAGCCCCAAGCCCACACATAGAGGATACTCCCAATCCCATACTGCGCGCTTCCTTTTTAGGGGTGATGCTCCAATGACGGCCCCCGATGCCCCCTCCGTCCGAAAATGAGGCGGAGGATGGTAGGGAAGGCGAGAAACCAGCACACCGACCGGGCACAACACCTCCCCATGCCCCCCACCCATCAGCAGTCCGATCTTTTGTCCATACATTTAAGTAATTCAAGTCCAGAGTCGCATCCTATGGGCTCCCCGGCACACCTGATGGGGAGGGGAGGAAAAAAATAAAGTAAAACACTCTTACACCCCTAACCCCTCAACCCCCCCCCCCACACACACACCTCCCGGATAACCCGCAGTTCGCCATTCACTCTCAGGCAGCTGGTCTTTGTATTCATTGACTCTCCCTTCTTGAGGCTTCAGGTATAGTTATACCCAGGCTGTCGCAAAAGTCCTGCATCTCTTCTAGGAATCTCATCTTGTAAGATCTCCCTTCCTTAACAACTATCAGGGATGTTGGAAACCCCCAGCTGTACTTCAGATTGGCCCTCCTAAGTTGTTCTAATAGTGGTCTCATCTGTCTTCTCCGCGACAAAGTTCCAGCTGATAGGTCCGCAAATATCTGTAAATTTTTATTTTCGAAACATATTGGGGGGGCCCCCCTAAGATTCTTCCATATTTTTTCTTTGTCCTCATAGGCATGGAACTTCAGGATTACGTCTCTAGGAATGTCTTGTTTTATATTAGGGGGTTTCCTCACCCTATGAACCCGATCAATCCTAAGAGCCTCCTCTTCCCTTCTACCCAGGATAGGGTTGAATATTTTTCTCAACTTCTCCCCCAAGTCCTCATTAAGTTGTTCTGGTATGGATCTGATACGCAGATTTTGACGCCTACTCTGGTTCTCCTGCTCTTCTATTTTATATGCCATCATGCGATTTTCGTTCTGCATTTTCCTGACTTGCTCTTTTAGATCCAGGATCTCTTTCGCTTGCTTTCCTAATACCTCTTCTACTTCTTCCACTCTGTGCAGTAACTGATCCATGTCTGTGCGCACATTCATAATTCCAGCTTTTATAATGCTTTCGAGTTTGGCAAACATTTCCAGCATTTCTGTTTTATTTGGTCCGAGCTCCATCCTTCTTTGCTCTTCCATAACGCAGCTAGTGTATGCTCCTTCTGGCTTAAGATCCTCCTTGGTCTTGTCCCCGCTTTTGTTTCTGCTTGTCTTTCTTCTTATCTTTTGTTCCTGACTGTTTCATGTCCGTTCCGGGGCTCTATAGACTTGCTTCTTTAAGGTATTTTTGTATAGAGCTAGAATTGAGGCTCTCCCTAGGATTTTTAGGCTCTGTTGCTCTTTGGGACCGCCCTCTCATACTTCAGCTTACTGCCGGCTCTTTGCACAAACAAATTGGTTTTTATATTACGCTTGTGATTCCCAGGCCTCCTCCTACCAACTCCGGCCCCGTTACTTCGCAGTACTTCTCGCACCCTCCCACCGGTGCGTCCGCACTGCGTGTATTTATTATGACAGAAAAGTCCAAAGAGAGTCCCCTCCTTGCCTTCCTCACTTCCCCTCTTCCTTTCCTTTTACTCTCCTTTATTTCGTTCCACCTGTGTATACTGGTACGTTCGTGGGATGCATCTTTCCTACCCAGTTCCTGGGATCTCGCTTGTTTAACTCACAGACCCCCTCACATACCGCACCCTTGGAGAGGGGCAGGGTAGAAGAGGCAAATGGGGGAACAAGGCTCAAAAAAATTTATCAGCAATCAAAAAAAAAACCCCACAGCAGTCCAGAACTCATATGACCATAGTTCGCTGCTCTCCCGAGCTTTAATAAAGTATCTAGGCTCCGGACCACATTATTCTTCCTTATAATTCTTCATAATTAACTATAACAAGAGAGACTTTCGTACCTTTTGTCTTCCAATTCCTGTCGCCCACCGGCAGCGCTGCACAGCTTCTGTTACCTTGCTACTTCTGCTACATGGAGGATACCGGGTTCTTGGTGCTGCAAAAGGGGGAAGGTGGAACAAGGCAGGCCAGCAGGGCATCCAAGGCAGACTCATTGATATCTGCTGTCCGCTCTATGTCCTTGCTTCTGCTCCAACACCAGAGCTGCTTAGCCCGCCGGGTCCGCTCCCTCTCTGGTTACTTGCTGCTTGTCCGTCCGGGACTATTGGTGACCCTGCCCTAACCTGGCTGCTACCGCCGGCAGAGAGGGTCCACACCTGTGTTGTGCTGCTGCTTGTGACTACGGGGCATGGGAAGTCATGCAGCCCCACGGGAGGTCATGTGTCCCAGTAAGAGATCTTTTCCTGGGAACGCTGCGGGCTCTCACCCCGCTCCAGCATCTCTCTCCCGTTCGGAGCAGCTCGTCTCAAGCCCTCACATCGGCGCCGCCATCAGGCCCCTCCCCCTGCACGGGCGTCACGCGTCACGTCCTCATCCGTGCTGGCCCCACACACACAGTGTGTTCAGATCGGGTTAAATGTGTTCCCTGGGAGGTGTTTCTAACTGTGGGGGGGGGGGGGGACTGACTGGTGGAGGAGCCAGATCTCTGTTCCTACTTAGTAGGAGCACACAATCTGTCTCTTCTCCCCTGTCAGAATTGGGATTTGTGTGTGTACACATACACACAAATCCCCGTTCTGGCTCTCGTGCCTGCGATTGCGGGTGGCCGGCAGCGATCGCACCCGCCGGCCACGCACATTGGGTCCCCCCCGCCGTGCAGCATGCGCCTGCTATGGCTTTTATAGGAGCCACCGTATATGTATGTGAGCCGGTCGGGAAGTGGTTAAATAGTTTTGGTGCTCAGATGCAGTGAAGTTCCGCTTTAAATTCTTTGTACATTTAATGACTTGATGAACGTCTTTCAAATATCAATTATTCTTGATATATAGGCATTTTTACAGGCTTTTTTACCCTCTCTATCCCTGTGATAAAGGGTATACCCTTGAATGGTTGCCAGCCAATCATGAGAGCTGTTGAACCAGGTCTCTGAAATTCCCACAAAATCCAAATCCTCCTCATACAACAGTATCTCTAGTTCACCCATCTTGTTCGCCAGGCTCCTGGCATTGGTGAACATGCCACGTAGTTTAGACTGGTCGCATATTGTCCTCGTATTGGGTGTTCCGAGATTGCAACTAGGACATGCTACTATACTCACCTTGTATTTATGTGCTTTGGTCAACCTACCACTAGGGATGGGCTGTCTGTTCGACTCGAACATTGGCTGTTCGCCCGTTCGCCGAATAGCAAACAATTTGTAGTGTTCGCTGCAAATTTGAAAGCTATTGGAGAAATCAAAAGTGCTAATTTTAAAGGTTAATATGCAAGTTATTGTCATAAAAAGTGTTTGAGGACCCGGGTCCTGCCCCAGGGGACATGGATCAATGGCAAAAAAAAAGTTTTAAAAACGGACGTTTTTTTCGGGAGCAGTGATTTTAATAATGTTTAAAGTGAAACAATAAAAGTGTAATATCCATTTAAATTTCGTACCTGGGGGGTGTCTATAGTATGCCTGTAAATTGGCGCATTTTTTCCATGTTTAGAACAGTCTGACAGCAAAATGACATTTCTATAGGAAAAAAAGTCATTTAAAACTACTCGCGGCTATTAATGAATTGTCCGTCCCGGCAATACAGATAAAAGTCATTGAAAAAAACAGCATGGGATTCCCCCACAGTCCATTACCAGGCCCTTTGGGTCTGTCATAATTATTAAGAAGAACCCCCGAACCAAAAAAAAAAAAAAAAATGCGTGGTGGTCCCCCCAAATTCCATACCAGGCCCTTTAAGTCTGGTATGGATATCAACCGCTTCAGCCCCGGAAGAATTTACCCCCTTCCTGACCAGAGCGTTTTTTGCGATTCGGCACTGCGTCGCTTGACAACTGACAAGTGCGCGGTCATGCGACGTGGTTCCCAAACAAAATTGACGTCCTTTTTTTCCCACAAATAGAGCTTTCTTTTGGTGGTATTTAATCACCTCTGCGATTTTTATTTTTTGCGCTATTAACAAAATAAGAGCGAGAATTTTGAAAAAAATGCATTATTTTTTACATTTTGCTATAATAAATATCCCCCAAAAATATATAAAAAAACATTTTTTTTCCTCAGTTTAGGCCGATCGTATTCTTCTACATATTTTTGGTAAAAAAAATTGCAATAAGCGTTTATTGATTGGTTTGCGCAAAAGTTATAGCGTTTACTAAATAGGGGATAGTTTTATGGCATTTTTATTAATCATTTTTTTTTTTACTAGTAATGGCGGCGATCAGCGATTTTTATTGTGACTGCGATGTTATGACGGACATGTCGGACATTTTTGACACATTTTTGGGACCATTGTCATTTATAAAGCGATCAGTGTGATTAAAAATGCACTGATTACTGTGTAAATGACACTGGCAGTGAAGGGGTTAACCACTAGGGGGCGGGGAGGGGTTAAGTGTGTCCTAGGGGAGTGATTACTAACTGTAGGGGGATGGGCTAGCAGTGTCATTACTCTGATCACTGCTCCCGATGACAGGGAGCAGGGATCAGTGACACTTGTCATTAGGCAGAATGGGGAGATGCTGATGTAAATAGTCCTCTCCGTGAGGCGATCGCGGGTATCCCCGCAGCAATAGAGTCCGCGGGACCCGCGACCCGACTCACGGAGCTCCCGGCCGACGTGCACGCAATGGCACGGCGGGGAATTCAAATGGACGTACAGGTACGCCCATTTGCCCAGCCGTGCCATTCTGCCAACGTACATCGGCGTGCGCCGGTCAGGAACTGGTTAAGGGAAACCCTGCGCCAATTTTTTTTTAAAAAATGGCGTAGGGGTCCCCCTCAAGATCCATGCCAGACCTAAGGTATGGATTTCATGGGGAACCCCATGCCAAAATTTTAAAAAATTGGTGTGGGGGTCCCCCCAAAAATCCATACCAGACCCTTATCCGAGCACGCAACCTGGCAGGCTTCGGGAAAAGAGGGGGGACGACAGAGCACCCCCCCTGAACCGTACCAGGCCACATGCCTTCAACATGGGGTGGATGTCCCCACGTTGATGGGGACAAGGGCCTCATCCCCACAACCCTTGCCCGGTGGTTGTGGGGGTCTGCGGGCGGAGGGCTTATTGGAATCTGGAAGCCCCCTTTAACAAGGGGACCCCCAGATCCCGCCCCCCCGTGTGAATTAGTAATGGGGTACAAAATGTACCCCTACCATTTCACAAAAAAGTGTCAAAAATGTTAAAAAAGACAATAGCCGTTTTTTGACAATTCCTTTATTAATGTCTTCTTCTTTCCCCGCTTCTTCTTCCATCTTCTTCTGGTCTTCCTTCGGTTTTCTTGAACCACCTTGTTCTTCCCCTGCTTCTTCCTCTATGTTCCTCTGCTTCTTCCTCCGGTCTTCTCCTCCAGCATCTTCCTCCGGTCTTCTCCTCCAGCATCTTCCTCCGGCTTCTTCTTCCCCGCTTTGTCCTCTGGACGATCCGCCTCAATGGGAGGTTCCCGCTGTGTGACGCTTCTGTTCTGTGACAGTTCTTATATAACTGAGGGCGCTCGCCCCGGAGCCGATGCGAGTGCCCGGCGGTCTCGATGACCACCGGGCTCCCGTGATCGCTCGCAACACAGCGAGAACCGGGACCTCTGTGTGTAAACACAGAGATCCCGGTTCTCCGAGGAGAGAAGAGACTGATCGTGTATTCATACAAAGTATGAACAGTGATCTGTCATCTCCCCTAGTCAGTCCCCTCCCCCCTTCAGTTAGAACACACACTAGGCAACACAATTAACCCCTTGATCGCCCCCTAGTGTTAACTCCTTCCCTGCCAGTGACATTTATACAGTAATCAATGCATTTTTATAGCACTGATCATTGTATAAATACCAATGGTCCCAAAAAGGTGTCAAAATTGTCCGATGTGTCCGCCATAATGTCGCAGTCACGATAAAAATCGCAGATCGCCACCATTACGAGTAAAAAATAATGATAATAAAAATGCTATAAATCTATCCCCTATTTTGTAGACGCTATAACTTTTGGGCAAACCAATCAATATACGCTTACTGCGATTTTTATTACCAAAAATATGTAGAAGAATATATATTGGCCTAAACTGAGGAAAAAAATAGCTTTTTTTAAAAAAAAATTGGGATATTTATTATAGCAAAAAGTACAAAATATTGTGGGTTTTTTTCAAAATTGTTGCTCTTTTTTCGTTTTTTAGTGCAAAAAATAAAAACCGCAGAGGCGATCAAATACCACCAAAAGAAAGCTCTATTTGTGGAAAAAAAAGGATGCACGACCGCGCAATTGTCAGTTAAAACAACGCAGTGCCGAATTTCAAAAGATGGCCCAGTCATTGAGCAGCCAAATCCTCCGGGGCTGAAGCGGTTAAAAAGTGACAGAAAAGTGTTAAAAAGCTACAAGGAAAAGCCCCAAAAAGAACCGAAAAATGCAACCCAGCAATCAAAAGCAAAACTCGTTCACTCTCCACTCGAGGTCCCCAGTGTTTAGCTTCCAACCAACGATCCACAATTCGAATGTTAAAAGCAAAAGGAAATTTTGAATTGCTTTAGAATGACATTCGTCAAGTTATATCGAATGTACTGCGAATGTTCATCTGAAAATTGAATAGCATATGGCTGGTTTTAGAAATTAATTTGTTTGAGGTTAAAAAAAAAATAGACTTTACCAAACGAGAAACCACATACACTGTTAGAAATATTGTTCATTGGAGAAACATTTTCCATCCTGCTCCTTCCAATATTTCCGTCACTGTGGTTGGAAACGAACGTCCACCTGACTTCAAAAAACAGAAAATGGAATGAACGTTGTTAACGTTAGATATTTCTAATGAAAGTCTTCTAGTATATGGGTTTAGGAAGACTGCAACCCCAGACATGGATTTGTTTTGACTATTTCATTTTTTTTTGTATTGAATATATACTGTCTGTTAAGAATGGCGGATTGTGGGTTGTCCCCAGGGCAGGAATAGAAAGGAAATCTTGCAATGGGGACACTAGTTTTGGTGACATCCAGGGATTTCCCTCACTTTGGAGGGATTTTTTCTACTTCCTGTTGTGGCTATGAGACAGGAAGTGAGGAGGCATCTTCACAATGGGACACAGATGGCATCTCAATTAACTTTTACATGGATTTACCACCATTCTGGATGTTCTGTGTGGATGGACGTAGTACAGAGGTGCATGTGACTGTGCTCTACTGTTCCCTCATACAAATAAACATTTCTTAAAATGTAATAGTGCAGACATGGACATATAAAGCTGCCAAAGCCCATTGTGTGCATTCTCATTCCTTCCCGGGGCCAGCTATGCATGTAATCCTACATGAAATCTCCCAGATACAATGTATACTGTATAGTGTCATAGACCTCACCATTCCAGATACAGTGTATAAGGGGTCATAGATACAGTGTACAGTATCTCACAAAAGTCAAATTTTTGTAAATCTTTTTTTCTATATTTTCATGTGACAACACTGAAGAAATGACACTTTGCTACAATGTAAAGTAGTGAGTGTACAGCTTGTATAACAGTGTAAATTTGCTGTCAACACACAGCCATTAATGTCTAAACCGCTGGCAACAAAAGTGAGTACACCCCTAAGTGAAAATGTCCAAATTTGGACCAATTAGCCATTTTCACTCCCCGGTGTCATGTGACTCGTTGGGGTTACAAGGTCTCAGGTGTGAATGGGGAGCAGGTGTGTTAAATTTGGTGATATCGCTCTCACTCTCTCATACTGGTCACCTGAAGTTCAATATGGCACCTCATGGCAAAGAACTCTCTGAGGACCTGAGAAAAAGAATTGTTGCTCTACATAAAGATGGTCTGGGCTATAAGAAGATTGCCAAGACCCTGAAACTGAGCTGCAGCCCGGTGGCCAAGACCATACAGCAGTTTAACAGGACAGGTTCCACTCAGAACAGGCCTCGCCATGGTCCAAAGAAGTTGAGTGCACGTGCTCAGCGTCATATCAAAAGGTTGTCTTTGGGAAATAGACGTATGAGTGCTGCCAGCATTGCTGCAGAGGTTGAAGGGGTGGGGGGGTCAGCCTGTCGGTGCTCAGACCATACGCCGCACACTGCATCAAATTGGTCTGTTGTCCCAGAAGGAATCCTCTTCTAAAGATGGAGCACAAGAAAGCCCGCAAACAGTTTGCTGAAGACAAGCAGACTAAGGACATGGATTACTGGAACCATGTCCTGTGGTCTGATGAGACCAAGATAAATGTATTTGGTTCAGATGGTGTCAAGCGTGTGTGGCGGCAACCAGGTGAGGAGTACAAAGAGTGTCATGATCTGGGGCTGAATGAGAGCTGCCGGCACTGGGGAGCTACAGATCATTGAGGGAACCATGAATGCCAACATGTACTGTGACATACTGAAGCAGAGCATGATCCCCTCCCTTCAGAGACTGGACCACAGGGCACTATTCCAACATGATAACCACCCAAACACACCTCTAAGACGACCACTGCCTTGCTAAAGAAGCTGAGGGTAAAGGTGATGGACTGGCCAAGCAGGTCTCCAGACCTAAACCCTATTGAGCAAGATATAACAAAATATTTACAAAAATGTGAGGGGTGTACTCACTTTCGTGAGATACTGTATATACGGGGCCATAGATCTGACCATTCCAGGTACAGTGTATAAGGTGTCATAGATACAGTGTATATAATATACGGTGTCATAGACCTGACCCTTCCAGACACAATACGGTGTCATAGATCTGACCATTCCTGCCATGGAGAGGGTACTGAACTCAGAGAGAAAGTGATACGAAGTGGAGGACTATTAATCCTTCATCAGGACCCCAACACTGATCCAGGACCCCTCTGTACCCTTCCTGTCCACAATGATATCACATGTAATGAGCTCTAATTCATCACATAGTAACTTGGAGTGTGTCCCACCTGCAGGAAGAGAGCACTTCACAGAGACACTTCACAGGGACACTTCACAGGGACATGCCACGCCTCACATACACCAGACATTGTGTACACAACTGTCACCTCAATGTCAATGACTTCTACTAGTAAGGTCCCCGGAGAGGGATTGACCAGAACAAGGTCTTTATGTAAGCCTAGTGGGCTCCTCACTTAAAACATCCATAGTGACCTCACTGAACGGGGATCTGAAATAAGCTAAAAGGGATCTGTTATATTGTATGAGAGATACAGGGGGAAAGATATGTTGCGTGAGAGGTACAGGAGGAGAGATACATCGTATAAGAGGTACAGGAGGAAGGATACATTGTATAAAAGGTACAGGAGGAGAGATACATTGTATAAGAGGTACAGGAGGAGAGATACATTGTATAAATGGTACAGAAAGGAGAGATACATTGTATAAAAAGTACAGGAGGAGAGATACATTGTATAAAAGGTACAGGAGGAGAGATACATTGTATAAAAGTTAAAGAAAGGAGAGATACATTGTATAATAGGTACAGAAAGGAGAGATACATTGTATTAGAGGTACAGGAGGAGAGATACATTGTATAAGAGGTACAGCAGGAAGGATACATTGTATAAAAGGTACAGGAGGAGAGATACATTGTATAAATGGTACAGAAAGGAGAGATACATTGTATAAAAGGTACAGGAGGAGAGATACATTGTATAAAAGGTACAGGAGGAGAGATACATTGTATGAGAGGTACAGAAAGGAGCTTGTATAAAAAGTACAGGAGGAAAGATACATTGTATAAAAAGTACAGGGAGAGAGATGCATTGTATAAAATGTACAGGAGGAGAGATACATTGTATAAAAGGTACAGAAAGGAGAGATACATTGTATAAAAGGTACAGAAAGGAGAGATACATTGTATAAAAGGTACAGGGGGAGAGATACATTGTATGAGAGGTACAGAAAGGAGATTGTTCAAAAAGTACAGGAGGAGAGCTACATTGTATAAAAAGTACAGGAGGAGAGATACATTGTACAAAAGGTACAGGAGGAGAGATACATTGTATAAAAGGTACAGGGGGAAGGATACATTGTATAAAAGGTACAGGAGGAAGGATAAATTGTATAAAAGGTACAGGAGGAAGGATAAATTGTATAAAAGGTACAGGAGGAAGGATACATTGTATGAAAGGTACTGGAGGAGAGATACATTGTATAAAAGGTACAGGAGGAGAGATACATTGTATAAAAAGTACAGGAGGAGAGATACATTGTATAAAAGGTACTGGAGGAGAGATACATTGTATAAAAAGTACAGGAGGAGAGATACATTGTATAAAAGGTACTGGAGGAGAGATACATTGTATAAAAGGTACAGGAGGAAAGAGACATTGTATAAAAAGTAAAGGAGGAGAGATACATTGTATAAAAAGTACAGGAGGAGAGATACGATGTATAAAAGGTACAGGGGGAAGGATACATTGTATAAAAGGTACTGGAGGAGAGATACATTGTATAAAAGGTACAGGAGGAGAGATACATTGTATAAAAAGTACAGGAGGAGAGATACATTGTATAAAAAGTACAGGAGGAGAGATACATTGTATGAGAGGTACAGGAGGAGAGATACATTATATAAAAGGTACAGGAGGAGAGATACATTGTATAAAAGGTACAGGAGGAGAGATACATTGTATAAAATGTACAGGAGGAGAGATACATTGTATAAAAAGTACAGGAGGAGAGATACATTGTACAAAATGTACAGGAGGAGAGATACATTGTATAAAAGGTACAGAAGGAAGGATACATTGTATAAAAAGTGCAGGAGGAAGGATTATGAGAGGTACAGGAGGAGAGATACATTGTATAAAAAGTACAGGAGGAAGGATACATTGTATGAGAGGTACAGGAGGAGAGATACATTGTATAAAAAGTACAGGAGGAAGGATACATTGTATGAGAGGTACAGAAAGGAGAGACACATTGTAAATGAAGTCCTGGAATGATGTTTTGTGTGAGGGGTGGAGGGGAGGAGCAGGGAGGGTCAGACACTGTGTCAGACATACAGGACTGTGTTGGGGACATGCTGGTGATCACAGACAGTCCTGGTTGCTGTGGTGGAGGATTCCTGGGGCTGCTCCCGGAGTGGGAGGACGGAGTGAAGTGTTGTAACTTCCTCAGAGTTGTAATCAGAGGCTGAGAGCAGACCCAGCCATTCACACTGACTGTCCTCAGGAAGCTGAGCCTAGCCAGGGACCCAGAGCTCTCAGGACATGGACAGGAGACATCAGCCTGACACCCAGGAGGAGGAAGGAAGAGATTGGTGAGATGTGTCCCCACCATACTGCGTCTGATCTGCGCTGCCCCGGGGGGTCCGGGCTGGGAGGTGGGGTGACAGGACATTCCAGAGGGAGGGTACACGGGACACACATGTGGGGGGAGAAGGTGGGACACACATATTACACATATGTCTTTTATCTCAGTCCTCACCATGGTTGCCAATGCAATAGCCATGCACACAACGCCACACAATCCAATCGTCACCAGCGATGGCGCAATCTACGATCACCTTCCATGAATTGTTTCATTACGTGCAAATTCGTGCCCGCGTATCAAATCGAAACAATACATTAGATGACCCCCCAGTTCTGATGGTTTTTTTCATCTTTAATGCTGGCCGCACACAGTTAGATTTTCATTCGAACGTTCGCGCGAAGATCGCTCATTCGATAAAAAGTCATCAGTGGCCAGACCAACTTCGTACGAAAGTTTGATTGCCATGACAATGTTGCGAAATTTAACTTTCACGCCATGAATTTATTCATAATTTTCTTTAATATCTTGTTATAATGTTGTTATTTGGTGATGTGGAGGGGTGTTCTTCCCATGCATGTCATGTGTATATTATTCAGAGTTCCGTATAACTGCTGACTTGTGTGATGAGACGTGCGGAAAGGGATCATTCTATTTACACATTACACTAAAATTATTCAACCTTCTGGAAGATTTCTGACACCAGAGTGTTGATATTTAAATACCCGTCTTTATTTATTAAAAAAAAAAAACCCTCACATTTTTGTAAATATATTCTTCTATCTTTTCATGTGACAACACTGAAGAAATTGCACTTTGCTACAATGTATAGTAGTGAGTGTACAGCTTGTATAACGGTGTAAATTTGTTGTCCCCTCAAAATAACTCAACACACAGCCATTAATGTCTAAACCGCTGGCAACAAAAGTGAGTACACCCCTAAGTGAAAATGTCCAAATTTGGCCCAATTAGCCATTTTCCCTCCCCCAGTGTCATGTGACTCGTTAGTGTTACAAGGTCTCAGGTGTGAATGAGGAGCAGGTGTGTTAAATTTGGTGTTATCGCTCTCACTCTCTCATACTGGTCACTGGAAGTTCAACATGGCACCTCATGGCAAAGAACTCTCTGAGGATCTGAAAAAAAAGAATTGTTGCTCTACATAAAGATGGCCTAGGCTATAAGAAGATTGCCAAGACCCTGAAACTGAGCTGCAGCACGGTGGCCAAGACCATACAGCAGTATAACAGGACAGGTTCCACTCAGAACAGGCCTCACCATAGTCAACCAAAGAAGTTGAGGTCACGTGCTCAGCATCATATCCAGAGGTTGTCTTTGGGAAATAGACTTATGAGTGCTGCCAGCATTGCTGCAGAGGTTGTAGGGGTGGGGGGTCAGCCTGTCAGTGCTCAGACCATACGCTGCACACTGCATCAAATTGGTCTACATGGCCTCTTCTAAAGATGATGCACAAGAACGTCCGCAAACAGTTTGCTGAAGACAAGCAGACTAAGGACATGGATTACTGGAACCATGTCCTGTGGTCTGATGAGACCAAGATAAACTTATTTGGTTCAGATGGTGACAAGCGTGTGTGGCGGCAACCAGGTGAGGAGTACAAAGACAAGTGTGTCTTGCCTACAGTCAAGCATGGTGGTGGGAATGTCATGGTCTGGGGCTGCATGAGTGCTGCCAGCACTGGGGAGCTACAGTTCATTGAAGGAACCATGAATGCCAACATGTACTGTGACATACTGAAGCAGAGCATGATCCCCTCCCTTCAGAGACTGGGCCGCAGGGCAGTATTCCAACATGATAAACGACTCCAAACACACCTCCAAGATGACCACTGCCTTACTAAGGAAGCTGAGGGTAAAGGTGATGGACTGGCCAAGCATGTCTCCAGACCTAAACCCTATTGATCATCTGTGGGACATCCTCAAACGGAAGGTGGAGGAGCGCAAGGTCTCTAACATCCACCAGCTCCGTGATGTCCTCATGGAGGAGTGGAAGAGGACTCCAGTGACAACCTGTGAAGCTCTGGTGATCTCCATGCCCAAGAGGGTTAAGTCAGTACTCGAAAATAATGGTGGCCACACAAAATATTGACACTTTGGGCCCAATTTGGACATTTTCACTTAGGGGTGTACTCACTTTTGTTGTCAGCGGTTTAGACATTAATGGCTGTGTGTTGAGTTATTTTGAGGGGACAGCAAATTTACACTGTTATACAAGCTGTACACTCACTACTTTACATTGTAGCAAAGTGTCGATTCTTCAGTGTTGTCACATGAAAAGATATAATAAAATATTTACAAAAATGTGACTGAGGGGTGTACTCACTTTTGTGAGATACTGTATATATTGTATATATAATCAGTAGTTTGTAAGGGTGGTCAGCATCACATGGCTTAAATAGAAATGTCTGGGCATGCGACCCAGTGTGCTCCAGAGAGCCGCCAAACAAAAGCAGCGGAGACTGCAGCACAGAAAACGTACTTTATTTGCTCATTCATCCCGGACAAGCCCTCAATGAGAATTTGTATCATTGAACGAGCAAATAAAGTAAGTTTCCTGAACTGCGACTCCTGATCTTTTCTTCCTGATCTCTCTTCCTTCAGAAATCGCTTAGGAATTTTTCATATTCACCATTTACAGTAATGGGTTGGCGTGCGCTAATTGATTGCCGTGTTATGAATACCCGGAGCAACAGGAGAGATCAGATTACACACACAAGCAGGTATGTATATGTATCACAATGAGAAAGTAGGGAAGGGTTACAATGGCTGTCTGTCTATTTTTTATTTCTTTCCTTTCTGTGTCCCATTGTGGAGTTTTCCTTCATTTCCTGTCCTGGAGACACGCTGGAAAGGGAGGGCATATCAGCTTTTAAGCTGGTCATACATCAGGGGTAGGCAACCCGGGGGCCCTCCAGCTGTTGCAGAACTACAAATCCCATAATGCCTGTTAGAGTAATTGTAACTGGCAGCCTTGCAATGCCTCATGGGAAATGTACTGTAGTTCCACAACAGCTGGAGGGCCCCAGGTTGCCTACCCCTGACATACATTATACAATTTTCTTCTTTTGACTTCCTATAGATTTATCTTCAACTATGTAGTGCAAGGGCCTGCTCTGATCACATACAAATTGAAAGTGTTTAGGTTGGATCTCATATTATATGGTTTTGGTAAATCTAAAGGAAAATTGTACAAGAAAATTGTAGAATGTATGGGCAGCCTTTACGTTTTTTTTGCATTGTGGGAATGTGCGTAAAACTGAGTGCTTTCCCGGAATGCACAAAAAATGCGCTACCCTTTTGCAGACGCGCAGCTGTGCCCACTAATTGTTCATGGCACCTCGGCGCCTTTTGCGAATGTGTGCGTTTTTTGCGTATGCCACAACGCAACGGTACTGCATTACCATGTGTTTTGGTGTGACGCAATTCCTAAGGGCATCCCATTCATTTCTTCACTTGACGCTGATATATATACACACATACACACACTGTAAATATATAAATATGTTAAAAAATATATATATATATATAGGATTATAAACTCGGAAATGTAGACTTGAAAAAAAAAAAATCAGCGTATAATTTGTAAATATATTTTGTAATATAAATATATATATATACTGTAAATATATTTAAAAAAAAAAGATATAGGATTAGTAAATGAAAACAAAAATCAGCGCATAATTTGTAAACATATTATACACACAAACACACTGTAAATATATATAAATATATGTAAAATATATCTATATATCTATATATATATCTATATCTCATTAGATTTCTAGCCTAGTAGTGCAGCTCGGTGCTTGTGCATTACGCTTCTTACTCTGATCTCTATCTGGTTGTGGATTGGATTTCAGACAGACAGAAGGGGGGGGGAGGGTCCATGACAGCCAATCTTATTATGGTAATACGAAACAGCAAAGCATGGTGGAATATAAAAGCCACATCAGCTGTGTATTTAGGGAAAGGATTTTGGCAGTGGTAACCGGCAGTGTTGCCCCCATTACAGGTTCTCTTCAATGAGTGTCAGATGATGACATTTGCGGTAATTTGTTTCTTCTGGTTTCTCTCTCTTTTTAATAAGAACACTTCCCCTTCGGCCGCCCCCTCGGTGACTCATTGTTTAAACACGGCCAGAAATTCACTAATGTCATTTTTATGTTGTATTCAAACAAAGTGAGCTCTGATATACTCATATTGCATAACATAATGTAGATATACTGTATATCATGTATACAATGTGCAACTAGGTCTACTTCTTGGACTCAGAGATGACACAACTATTTAAACGCCGGTGTTTGTGCAGCTCTTGGCTGTTTTTACAAATGTCTGACACAGACCAGCCCCTGTTGTAGCCTTTCACCTTGTAACTTGTTACAATGTTGCAGTCTGATCACTGGGGGGGGGGGGGTGGTTGGAGACAGAGGAAAAGCTTCCACCTGCCTGCAGCAGACTGATGACATCACCTCAGCCTAAACAAAGTCCTTAATAAAAGGTGGAGATTTTCTGGAATGTTATACTGCTCCTGTGTCTTTTGACAGATGCAGATGTTGTAGATCGCCCAATGCAGAAGTTGTAGATCATCCAATGTAGATGTTGTAGATCACCCAATGCAGATGTTGTAGATCGTCCAATGTAGATGTTGTAGATCGTCCAATGTAGATGTTGAAGATCGCCCAATGTAGATGTTGTAGATCGTCCAATGTAGATGTTGTAGATCGTCCAATGTAGATGTTGTAGATCGCCCAATGCAGATGTTGTAGATGATCCAATGCAGATGTTGTAGATCGACTAAAGTAGATGTTGTAGATCGTCCAATGCAGATGTTGTAGGTCGCCCAATGCAGATGTTGTAGATCGCCCAATGTAGATGTTGTACATCGCCCAATGTAGATGTTGTACATCGTCCAATGTAGATGTTGTAGATCGTCCAATGTAGATGTTGTAGATCGCCCAATGTAGGTGTTGTAGATCGTCCAATGTAGATGTTGAAGATCGTCCAATGTAGATGTTGAAGATCGTCCAATGTAGATGTTGAAGATCGTCCAATGTAGATGTTGTAGATCGCCCAATGTAGGTGTTGTAGATCGTCCAATGTAGATGTTGTAGATCGCCCAATGTAGATGTTGTAGATCGCCCAATGTAGATGTTGAAGATCGCCCAATGTAGATGTTGAAGATCGCCCAATGTAGATGTTGAAGATCGCCCAATGTAGATGTTGTAGATCGTCCAATGTAGATGTTGAAGATCGCCCAATGTAGATGTTGAAGATCGTCCAATGTAGATGTTGAAGATCGTCCAATGCAGATTTTGTAGATCGCCCAACCTCATGGATGAGGTTTGGGTTCCTGCAGGTTTGAAATGTGTGGTCCCAGTCAATTTATGTCCGAGGTGATCACATAATCATGACCAAAGCAGACGATCGATCCCAAGTGAAAGTTGTAGCTGATCAGACTAGAAACCTTTCTGGGCCTCTTCTCATTACTGCCGCCACCATGCACCTGAATTAGAAACACCGGTGAGTTCGGCGTCCGTTCGTTGTACCATCCAAAATATGAGACAAGATTGCGCTATATTCTGTGTTGCAGCGATACCTGGCGTAATACGCACTTTAAGGTGCCCTTATGATAACACACAGGTGTGACACCCGACCTGCTGGAAGATGAGGAATTATGATGGTCATGAATCTGATTCCTGTGTGAACTCCAGACAACCCAATTCCAGACACATCGATTATCTGCCATACGACCGATATGAGCGCTGCCAGGAAAACTCACACAAGTGGAACAATTTTTCTAAGTGTGTAAAATAAAATTCCATTTAATGTGGTGACATGGCTGGATTGAGTTTGTAAATTGCCCCCCCTCCCCATTGGAAACCCCCCCCCTTCCTGGAAATTCCACCCCCCCCTCCTATTCATTATACTATAAGACATCTTGTAATAATTATTGGCTCTGAGCCGACACTTCCCTTCTCTCTGGAGCCCGGAGGACCGGGACGTGTCACTAGACATGTGCAATTCGTTTCCTTCTAAATTTGTTTTTTATTAACAAATTTTCGATAAATTCGTTAATTCGGAATTACCTGAAGTAACGAAAACCCATTTAACAAATTTTTCCGAATATTCGTAAATTTTTAATATTTTAGAAAATTCGTGAATTCGTGAATTCGAAAAACCTGAAAATTCGAAAATCTGAAATAACAACTAATAATAACTTAAATATTACTAACTATTAAATTATAGGTATTGGAGTTCCCTTTCAAATTTGAAATGAGAAAATCCGAAATTAGAAAATGCGAAAACTGGAAAATTAGAAAATAAGAACGGAGATCCGAAAATTCAAAAGAACAAAAAGCCAAAAACAGGAACGAGAATTCAAAAACTCAAAAATTCGAAAATCCAAAACAATAAGGAACTAACTAATAATAACTATTAAATTATAGGTGTTGGAGTTTCCTTTCAAAATTTGTCTGTTAGCGAACGTAACGAATACGAATTTATCCAAAGTTACGAATTATCCGAAATAACGAATGCCGAATCTAAACGAATGGAATGGAACAAATTAATAATAATAAATAACAAAAATAATAATAAAAACTTTTTATTATTATTATTATTTATTATTAATTTGTTCAGTTCCATTCGTTTAGATGCAAAAAAAGAAAAGCTGAAAATTTGAAAGAATAACTAACTAATAATAGATATTAAATTATAGGTATAGAATATATATATATAATTATAGGTAACTCGAAAAATCGAAAATCCGAAAATAAGAACGAAGATCCGAAAATTCAAAAATAGGAACGAGAATTCAAAAACTCAAAAATTCAAAAATCCAAAACAATAAAGAACTAACTAATAACAACTATAACTAACTATTCAATGATAGGTACAAATACGAATTTATCCGAAGTTACGAATGATTCGAAAAATAAGGAATGCCGCATCTAAACAAATGGAACGGAACAAATGTATAATAAATAGTAATAAGAAGTTTTTATTATTATTATTGTTATTTTTTATTATTAATTCGTTACGTTCCATTCGTTTAGATGCGGCATTCGTTATTTCGGATAATTCGGAACTTCAGATACATTTGTATTTGTTACGTTCACAAACAGCCAAATTTGAAAGGAAACTCCAACACCTATAATTTAATAGTTAGTTATTATTAGTTAGATATTCTTTCTTATTTTTGGATTTTCGGATTTTCAGATTTTCGGATTTACGAATTGCGATCATAACGAATGACCCAAAAACCGAAAAAAAAACAAAAAAAAAACGAATGAAATGAAAAGGAAAATGAAGGAATTTTTCGGCGGTGCCCATGTCTACGTGTCACATGACTGAAGGTTCCCACCTAAATATTTCTCGAAACGTCTAATATTTAAAGCTGACGTTGAATCTACTTATATTTTGCCTTCCCCTCCCCCCCTCCCTCATTAACATTTTTTTAGGCATATTTTTAAATATATTCTCTCTGTTTTCATTACACAGCTGATTTAGATGTCTTAACTGGGTCTCTGTGCCTCTCTATGCAATGCGGACAGGGCGCGGCTAGGTGGGAGGGGCCCAGCAAACTTCCAGAAAAGGTGGCAGCCTCTTTCCCCGGAACTCCTCTCAAGTATATTTATATATTTTGCTTTCCCTGGCTCCTCCCTTCTTCTGTTTTCATGACATACTTTTACTTTTTCACCCAATGAGATCGTCGCTTGTGTTTCTCCAATGTAATGCAGGCAGATCGTGGCTGGTGGGAGGGGCCAGCAGGGGGGGCTGGACATGACATCATCACAGCACCCTCCCCTCTGTACTCCTTCTAAAGAGTCACTGGTCCTGGTGCAAGCAGTGGGCGGGCTCTTGGGAGGAGTTATGCAAATATTTTTTTTTTTTTAAATGGCTTGATAGGTGGATATCACTCTGGAGGAGGGGGCGTTCCTGGGCAGGCTGGATCAGCATAGGCCACGCCCACATGTGACACCTTAGCCCCCGTGATTGACAGAACTGAAATCCAATTATTTTAAAGGGGCAGTCAGGCTGGGGATAGAAAGGGCTAGATGATGCTGGATGTCCTCCAGCCAGGAAACGAGACGGGGCTCTTATTTAACTTGCCGCAGCTCTTCTAATGCACATGGTGAGAAGCTCGCAGTGTGCGGTGAAATCAGAGTAAGCCCTTTCAGTGACTCAATTTCAGCAAATCCCAGCGACATTATTTTGCTGCCAAACATAAAAATAGAAAAGATAAAATAACAATACCGACTTTTGCTGCAATATTCGCCTTCAATCTAGAGCAGGGGGGTCTCAAAACTGGCAGCCCCTCCAGCTGTTGCAGAACTACAAGTCCCATCATGCCTCTGCCTGTGGGCAGTCATGCTTGTAACTGTCAGCCTTGCAATGCCTCATGGGACTTGTAGTTTCGCAACAGCTGGAGGGGCTGCCAGTTTTGAGACCTCCTGATCTAGAGAGATTTCTCCCCCCGCAGTACTTTTTTTCTGCCACTAGATGTCCTCGGTCTGATGGCCAGCATCATTCAACACAACACAGGCTGCTCTGGACCAACCACCAGCCTGTGATTGGACGGTGAAAAGGAGAAATGGCACAGTGATGCGTTTATTACTCCGTCACTCTGCTCTCTCCTACGATCAGCGTGCTTCTTCAAAATTAACTGGCTCCTTGTGCTGCTTCTTCCCCCTCACACTCCAGCCCTGCTGTATAGGAGGTAACAGACACTGATATCAGGTTACAATCACATTTAAATTGACATTAAAAAATATATATATATATTATTCAATAAAAATGTATTGGAAGTAAAAAAAATGTATATATTAATTACAGAGCTGTATTCATTTGTGTATTTCAAGCCGGTTTTGGAGTTCAGCTTTAAAGTGGATGTAAATCAGGGGTCTCAAACTGGAGGTCCTCCAGCTGTTGCGAAACTACAAGTCCCACCATGCCTCTGCCTGTGCTTGTAACTATCAGCCTTGCAATGCCTCATGGGACTTGCAGTTTTGCAAACAGCTGGAGGGGCCGCCAGTTTTAGACCCCCGCTGAAAGCCCTTCCACCCTTCCATATACCCAGTGAAGTGACTGACCTCAGGTGATACACAGAGATGAAACAAATCCTCCTACATACGTTGTACCTGTTTATCTGCAGTCTTCCCTTCTCTACATCCCTTCAAAGTCCAGAATTTATAAAGCTTGTCTGAGAGTTCAGAAAAAAAATGGGGCGGAGAGCTGAAGTTACACTCTGCAGTGCTCAGTGAGGAGAGCTCTGAGAGCCGATTGGAGGGGAGAGACAAGGAGGGATCCCCCCACCCCCTGCACACAGGAACAGAGCTGAGGATGTCAATCACAGGCTGTGTGCTAGAGCCTCCGTCCCCTGTCACCATTTTATCTCTTGGTGTCAGGAAAACTTGTCAGAAGTGATTCATGCTGATAGCAGAGGAAGGAAGCAGAGGACAGAAATGACACTTAGTGCTCTGGATTGAGACAAGTACACACTATAGAGGGATATGCTGTCTGTAGACATACGCCCCCTGGTGGGGAGGACATGGTGTCTGTAGACATACGCCCCCTGGTGGGGAGGACATGGTGTCTGTAGACATACGCCCCCTGGTGGGGGGGAGATCATGGTGTCTGTAGACATACGCCCCCTGGTGGGAGGACATGGTGTCTGTAGACATACGCCCCCTGGTGGGAGGACATGGTGTCTGTAGACATACGCCCCCTGGTGGGGGGGGAGGACATGGTGTCTGTAGACATACGCCCCCTGGTGGGGGAAGGACATGGTGTCTGTAGACATACGCCCCCTGGTGGGGGGAGGACATGGTGTCTGTAGACATACGCCCCCTGGTGGGAGGACATGGTGTCTGTAGACATACGCCCCCTGGTGGGAGGACATGGTGTCTGTAGACATACGCCCCCTGGTGGGGGGGGAGGACATGGTGTCTGTAGTCATACGCCCCCTGATGGGAGGACATGGTGTCTGTAGACATACGCCCCCTGGTGGGGGGAGGACATGGTGTCTGTAGACATACGCCCCCTGGTGGGAGGGCATGGTGTCTGTAGACATACGCCCCCTGGTGGGAGGACATGGTGTCTGTAGACATACGCCCCCTGGTGGGAGGACATGGTGTCTGTAGACATACGCCCCCTGGTGGGGGGGGGGGACATGGTGTCTGTAGACATACGCCCCCTGGTGGGGGAGGACATGGTGTCTGTAGACATACGCCCCCTGGTGGGAGGACATGGTGTCTGTAGACATACGCCCCCTGGTGGGAGGACATGGTGTCTGTAGACATACGCCCCCTGGTGGGGGGGAGGACATGGTGTCTGTAGACATACGCCCCCTGGTGGGGGGAGGACATGGTGTCTGTAGACATACGCCCCCTGGTGGGGGAAGGACATGGTGTCTGTAGACATACGCCCCCTGGTGGGGGGAGGACATGGTGTCTGTAGACATACGCCCCCTGGTGGGGGGAGGACATGGTGTCTGTAGACATACGCCCCCTGGTGGGAGGACATGGTGTCTGTAGACATACGCCCCCTGGTGGGGGGGGAGGACATGGTGTCTGTAGACATACGCCCCCTGGTGGGGGGACATGGTGTCTGTAGACATACGCCCCCTGGTGGGGGGAGGACATGGTGTCTGTAGACATACGCCCCCTGGTGGGGGGGGGACATGGTGTCTGTAGACATACGCCCCCTGGTGGGGGGACATGGTGTCTGTAGACATACGCCCCCTGGTGGGGGGAGGACATGGTGTCTGTAGACATACGCCCCCTGGTGGTGGGAGGACATGGTGTCTGTAGACATACGCCCCCTGGTGGGAGGACATGGTGTCTGTAGACATACGCCCCCTGGTGGGGGGGGGGGACATGGTGTCTGTAGACATACGCCCCCTGGTGGGGGGAGGACATGGTGTCTGTAGACATACACCCCCTGGTGGGGGGAGGACATGGTGTCTGTAGACATACGCCCCCTGGTGGGAGGACATGGTGTCTGTAGACATACGCCCCCTGGTGGGGGGACATGGTGTCTGTAGACATACGCCCCCTGGTGGGGGGAGGACATGGTGTCTGTAGACATACGCCCCCTGGTGGGGGGAGGACATGGTGTCTGTAGACATATGCCCCCTAGTGGGGGGAGGACATGGTGTCTGTAGACATACGCCCCCTGGTGGGGGAAGGACATGGTGTCTGTAGACATACGTCCCCTGGTGGGGAGGAGGACATGGTGTCTGTAGACATACGCCCCCTGGTGGGAGGACATGGTGACTGTAGACATACGCCCCCTGGTGGGAGGACATGGTGTCTGTAGACATACGCCCCCTGGTGGGAGGACATGGTGTCTGTAGACATACGCCCCCTGGTGGGAGGACATGGTGTCTGTAGACATACGCCCCCTGGTGGGAGGACATGGTGTCTGTAGACATACGCCCCCTGGTGGGGGGGACATGGTGTCTGTAGACATACGCCCTCTGGTGGGAGGACATGGTGTCTGTAGACATACGCCCCCTGGTGGGAGGACATGGTGTCTGTAGACATACGCCCCCTGGTGGGAGGACATGGTGTCTGTAGACATACGCCCCCTGGTGGGGGGGGGGGACATGGTGTCTGTAGACATACGCCCCCTGGTGGGGGGAGGACATGGTGTCTGTAGACATACACCCCCTGGTGGGGGGAGGACATGGTGTCTGTAGACATACGCCCCCTGGTGGGAGGACATGGTGTCTGTAGACATACGCCCCCTGGTGGGAGGACATGGTGTCTGTAGACATACGCCTCCTGGTGGGGGGAGGACATGGTGTCTGTAGACATACGCCCCCTGGTGGGAGGACATGGTGTCTGTAGACATACGCCTCCTGGTGGGGGGAGGACATGGTGTCTGTAGACATACGCCCCCTGGTGGGGGGGGGGACATGGTGTCTGTAGACATACGCCCCCTGGTGGGGGGAGGACATGGTGTCTGTAGACATACGCCCCCTGGTGGGGGGGAGGACATGGTGTCTGTAGACATACGCCCCCTGGTGGGGGGGAGGACATGGTGTCTGTAGACATACGCCCCCTGGTGGGGGGAGGACATGGTGTCTGTAGACATACGCCCCCTGGTGGGGGAAGGACATGGTGTCTGTAGACATACGCCCCCTGGTGGGGGGAGGACATGGTGTCTGTAGACATACGCCCCCTGGTGGGGGGAGGACATGGTGTCTGTAGACATACGCCCCCTGGTGGGAGGACATGGTGTCTGTAGACATACGCCCCCTGGTGGGGGGGGAGGACATGGTGTCTGTAGACATACGCCCCCTGGTGGGGGGACATGGTGTCTGTAGACATACGCCCCCTGGTGGGGGGAGGACATGGTGTCTGTAGACATACGCCCCCTGGTGGGGGGGGGACATGGTGTCTGTAGACATACGCCCCCTGGTGGGGGGACATGGTGTCTGTAGACATACGCCCCCTGGTGGGGGGAGGACATGGTGTCTGTAGACATACGCCCCCTGGTGGGGGGAGGACATGGTGTCTGTAGACATATGCCCCCTAGTGGGGGGAGGACATGGTGTCTGTAGACATACGCCCCCTGGTGGGGGAAGGACATGGTGTCTGTAGACATACGTCCCCTGGTGGGGAGGAGGACATGGTGATTGTAGACATACGCCCCCTGGTGGGAGGACATGGTGACTGTAGACATACGCCCCCTGGTGGGAGGACATGGTGTCTGTAGACATACGCCCCCTGGTGGGAGGACATGGTGTCTGTAGACATACGCCCCCTGGTGGGAGGACATGGTGTCTGTAGACATACGCCCCCTGGTGGGAGGACATGGTGTCTGTAGACATACGCCCCCTGGTGGGGGGGACATGGTGTCTGTAGACATACGCCCTCTGGTGGGAGGACATGGTGTCTGTAGACATACGCCCCCTGGTGGGAGGACATGGTGTCTGTAGACATACGCCCCCTGGTGGGAGGACATGGTGTCTGTAGACATACGCCCCCTGGTGGGGGGGGGACATGGTGTCTGTAGACATACGCCCCCTGGTGGGGGGAGGACATGGTGTCTGTAGACATACACCCCCTGGTGGGGGGAGGACATGGTGTCTGTAGACATACGCCCCCTGGTGGGAGGACATGGTGTCTGTAGACATACGCCCCCTGGTGGGAGGACATGGTGTCTGTAGACATACGCCTCCTGGTGGGGGGAGGACATGGTGTCTGTAGACATACGCCCCCTGGTGGGGGGAGGACATGGTGTCTGTAGACATACGCCCCCTGGTGGGGGGGGGGGACATGGTGTCTGTAGACATACGCCCCCTGGTGGGGGGAGGACATGGTGTCTGTAGACATACACCCCCTGGTGGGGGGAGGACATGGTGTCTGTAGACATACGCCCCCTGGTGGGAGGACATGGTGTCTGTAGACATACGCCCCCTGGTGGGAGGACATGGTGTCTGTAGACATACGCCTCCTGGTGGGGGGAGGACATGGTGTCTGTAGACATACGCCCCCTGGTGGGGGGGGGGACATGGTGTCTGTAGACATACGCCCCCTGGTGGGGGGAGGACATGGTGTCTGTAGACATACGCCCCCTGGTGGGGGAGGACATGGTGTCTGTAGACATACGCCCCCTGGTGGGGGGGGGGACATGGTGTCACCTCCATAGAATGAGTGAGAATTAGAAGGAGAATTCCCTGTGGTGGTGACATGCCCTTACCTGTCTGTCCCGCAGACCTCTTCTATTCTCTTATTACATCGCTGGAATTCCTACCATGAGATAAGCCGCAGTGCATGCTGGGACGTTCGGCTCGGCCCTGTGCTAGGTGTTCCAATGAAGTGTGGACAGCGAGGAGCGCAACATGGCAAGAGGCCATTTGGCCATGTCCAATCATGTCCAAATGTATACATCATTACATTCAAATTTCTCACTTGTGTACCCACTCTATTAAATTCAATTTTATATTTCCTTGTACCTCATTTTTTTATTGAGAAAAATAACACAAAATAATAAATAATAATAAATAAAATAATAAATATAAAAATTAGGTAAGAATAGAATGAGACAATGTGTACATTAAAAAAATAAAAAAAACTATATATATATATATATATATACACACAGTATCTCAGAAAAGTGAGTACACCCCTCATATTTTGTAAATATTTTATTATATCTTTTCATGTGACAACACTGAAGAAATGACACTTTGCTACAATGTAAAGTAGTGAGTGTACAGCTTGTATAACAGTGTAAATTTGCTGTCCCCTCAAAATAACTCAACACACAGCCATTAATGTCTAAACCACTGGCAACAAAAGTGAGTACACCCCTAAGTGAAAATGTCCAAATTGGGCCCAATTAGCCATTTTCCCTCCCCGGTGTCATGTGTCTCGTTAGTGTTACAAGGTCTCAGGTGTGAATGGGGAGCAGGTGTGTTAAATTTGGTGTTATCGCTCTCACTCTCTCATACTGGTCACTGGAAGTTCAACACGGCACTTCATGGCAAGAACTCTCTGAGGATCTGAAAAGAAGAATTTCTGCTCTACATAAAGATGGCCTAGGCTATAAGAAGATTGCCAAGACCCTGAAACTGATCTGCAGCACGGTGGCCAAGACCATACATCGGTTTAACAGGACAGGTTCCACTCAGAACAGGCCTCACCATGGTCGACCAAAGAAGTTGAGTGCACGTGCTCAGCGTCATATCCAGAGGTTGTCTTTGGGAAATAGACGTATGAGTGCTGCCAGCATTGCTGCAGAGGTTGAAGGGGTGGGGGGGTCAGCCTGTCAGTGCTCAGACCATACGCCGCACACTGCATCAAATTGGTCTGCATGGCTGTCATCCCAGAAGGAAGCCTCTTCTAAAGATGATGCACAAGAAAGCCCGCAAACAGTTTTCTGAAGACAAGCAGACTAAGGACATGGATTACTGGAACCATCTCCTGTGGTCTGATGAGACCAAGATAAACGTATTTGGTTCAGATGGTGTCGAGCGTTTGTGGCGGCAACCAGGTGAGGAGGACAAAGACAAGTGTGTCTTGCCTACAGTTAAGCATGGTGGTGGGAGTGTCATGGTCTGGGGCTGCATGAGTGCTGCCGGCACTGGGGAGCTACAGATCATTGAGGGAACCATGAATGCCAACATGTACTGTGACATACTGAAGCAGAGCATGATCCCCTCCCTTCAGAGACTGGGCCGCAGGGCAGTATTCCAACATAATAACTACCCCAAACACACCTCCAAGATGACCACTGCCTTGCTAAAGAAGCTGAGGGTAAAGGTGATGGACTGGCCAAGCATGTGTCCAGACCTAAACCCTATTGAGCATCTGTGGGACATCCTCAAATGGAAGGTGGAGGAGCGCAAGATCTCTAACATCCACCAGATCTGTGATGTTATCATGGAGGAGTGGAAGAGGACTCCAGTGACAACCTGTGAAGCTCTGGTGACCTCCATGCCCAAGAGGGTTAAGGCAGTGCTGGAAAATAATGGTGGTCACACAAAAATATTGACACTTTGGGCCCAATTTGGACATTTTCACTTAGGGGTGTACTCACTTTTGTTGCTAGCGGTTTAGACATTAATGGCTGTGTGTTGAGTTATTTTGAAGGGACAGCAAATTTACACCGTTATACAAGCTGTACACTCACTACTTTACATTGGAGCAAAGTGTCATTTCTTCAGTGTTGTCACATGAAAAGATATAATAAAATATTTACAAAAATGTGAGGGGTGTACTCACTTTTGTGAAATACTGTATATATATATATATATATATAAAATTTGCCTTCAGAAGTCACCTAATTAGTAAATAGAGTCCACCTTTATGTCATTTAATCTCAGTATAAATACAGCTGTTTTGGTTATCTGCCGCCATAACCCCGGTTTTCTACGTCAAAGTACCGACAGCTACGGCGGGAAGTGGTTAAAGGGGGCTTCCAGTTTCTGACAACTCCCCCTACTCCCCCATAGGCCGCCACAACCAGGGTTGTTTGGAAGGGACCCTTGTGCTCTTCAACATGCAGACAAGGTGCTTTATCAGGGGGATACCCCCCCCCCCCCGCTGCTCAGATTAGGGTCCAGTGTGGATTTTGAGGGGAACCCCCACACTTTGTTATCTTTTTTTTTATTTTATTTTTTGCATGGGATTTCCTCATCAGGGATGATGGTCTTGGTTATTTTCTAGGGGAACTCATTCAGCAGCAATTGAAATTGTAATTTTGTCTTGGTAACAATCACTGTTGCTGTATTAGGTTGTATATAATAATAATAATAATAATAATATACAGCCTACACATTCTACACGTCCTAGGAAGGTGAAGGGCATTGCCCAGGAAAGTTTTATTTTTTAATTTTTAAATTATTTTTATTGTAGGTTTTCAAAGTTAATAGTACATAACAAAGACAGGAACGTTTTTTTTTTTTTATTTTTAAATTATTTTTATTGCAGATTTTTGAAGTGAATAGTACATAACAAAGCAGGAAGGTTTTTAGTTTTTTTTATTTTTAAATTATTTTTATTGCAGGTTTTCAAAGTGAATAGTAGATAACAAAGACAGGAAAGTTATTTTTTTTTTAAATTTGTAAATTATTTTTATTGCAGCTTTTCGAAGTGAATAGTACATAACAAAGCAGGAAGGTTTTTTTTTCTAGTTTTTAAATTATTTTTATTGCAGGTTTTCGAAGTTGACAGTACATAACAGAGCAGGAAGGTTTTTTTAAATATTTTACTTTAAGCATTATTACAAGAGCTTCTCCCCGTTGAATGGTTTTTGGCTTTGATAATCCCGGCCTTCTACTCTTTGGATATTGATTTTTAAGATTCTTCTCTCATTTACCTTTTAATGGGGGTTCGCAATTTGATATTATTGCCAAACCCAAGCGGATTGGCTCATCACTAATTGGGATGGAATGTCAGGAATGTATTCAGAACACCTGGGCTTGGCTCTTCACTTTCTTCCAGAAGGAAATGATGTGTAGTCACAAGTCACAGGGCCCCCTAATTAGCACAATGTGATGGGGGGGGGAGGGGCACAGAATCTGGTTCACAATAATGTTGGCAGCTGGACAATATTCTTAAAGTACAACTCCAGTTTTGTTCAGAAGAGAAACAATCCCTTCCTGGTGATCTATATATAGTGCAAGGATTTTAATAAAACTTTATTGTACTGTATATTCTCACCTCTCTCTGTTCTGAAGAAATAGTTGTGTGTCTCATCATCTTTTTGCAGATTGATTCCTGAATAGGAGGGATCTGAATACTGAATGGGAGGGGCGTGATTACTGAGTGGGAGGGATCTGATTCCTGAATGGGAGGAGTCTGATTCCTGAATGGGAGGGGGTTTGATTCCAGGATGGGACTGGCCTGATTCCTGATTGGGAGGGAGGAGTCTGATTCCTGGGTGGAGGGATCTGTTTCCAGGATGGGAGGGGCCTGATTTCCAAATGTGAAGGGTTTGATTACTGAATGGGAGGAGTTTGATTCCAGGATGATGAGACGTGCCTGATTCCTGAATGGGAGGGGGTTCTGATTTCTGAATGGGAGGGATCTGATTGCAGGATGGGAGGGGTCTGATTTCCAAATGGGAGGGGTCTAATTCCTGAATGGGAGTGGTCTGATTCCAGGATGAGACAGGCCTGATTCCTGAATGGGAGGGAGGGTTCTGATTTCTGAATTGGAGGGATCTGATTATAGGATGGGAGATGTCTGATTTCCAAATGGGAGGGGTCTAATTCCTGAATGGGAGAGGTCTGATTACTGAATGGGAGGAGTCTGATTACTGAATGGGAGGAATCTGATTTCCTGAATGGGAGGAGTTTTATTCCAGGATGAGACAGGTCTGATTCCTGAATGGGAGGGATCTGATTTCCAAATGGGAGGGGTCTAATTCCTGAATGGGAGAGGTCTGATTACTGAATGGGAGGAGTTTGATTCCAGGATGAGACAGGTCTGATTTCTGAATGGGGGGTCTAATTCCTGAATGGGAGGGGTCTGATTACTGAATGGGAGGAGTCTGATTCCTGAATGGGATGAGTTTGATTCCAGGATGAGACAGGTCTGATTCCTGAATGGGAGGAGTTTGATTCCAGGATGAGACAGGTCTGATTTCTGAATGGGGGGTCTAATTCCTGAATGGGAGGGGTCTGATTACTGAATGGGAGGAGTCTGATTCCTGAATGGGAGGAGTTTGATTCCAGGATGAGACAGGTCTGATTCCTGAATGGGAGGAGTTTGATTCCAGGATGAGACAGGTCTGATTCCTGAATGGGAGGGATCTGATTTCCAAATGGGAAGGGTCTAATTCCTGAATGGGAGAGGTCTGATTCCTGAATGGGAGGGATCTGATTTCCAAATTGGAGGGGTCTGATTACTGAATGGGAGAGGTCTGATTCCTGAATGGGAGGAGTTTGATTCCAGGATGAAACAGGTCCAATTTCTGAATGGGAGGGGTCTAACTCCTAAATGGGAGAGGTCTGATTACTGAATGGGAGGAGTTTGATTCCAGGATGAGACAGGTCCGATTTTTGAATGGGGGGGTCTAATTCCTGAATGGGAGGGGTCTGATTACTGATTTGGAGGAGTCTGATTCCTGAATGGGAGGAGTGTGATTCCAGGATGAGAATGGTCTGATTCCTGAATGGGAGGGATCTGATTTCCAAGTGGGAGGGGTCTAATTCCTGAATGGGAGAGGTCTGATTACTGAATGGGAGTGTATGATTCCTGAATGGGAGAGGTCGGATTCCGGGACGAGACAGGCCTGATTCCTGAATGGGAGGGGGTTCTGATTTCTGAATGGGAGGGATCTGATTGCAGGATGGGAGGGGTCTGATTTCTGAATGGGAGAGGCCTGCTTACTGAATAGGGGGGTCTGATTACTGAATGGGAGCGGTCTGATTCCTGGGTGGGAGGGACCGCCACCAGAGCAAATCTCAGTGTTCTAATAAAGAAAGCTGCAATGTCTTCATCCCTTAAGTAGACAAACCTTTTAGAAGTATTGCATCAAAAATGAAGTTCCTATTGCAGAGGATGCCTAAAATTTTACTTGTACCTTAGTGCAGAAAATCAGTCCCCCCAATCACACACAAGAAATTTCACTGCTGGGGGCATTCAGTACCACGCCTGCAGGTTAAAATATTCCATTCAGTTTTTTACAGTTTTAATTCCCCTGTGAATGAAGTGGAAAGGTAATTCAAAGCTGAACTTCCGGGATCAGCACAAATTGTCTAAATCCATTCATCATATGTATAATTCCTTTGTGTATATCTTCCAGATCTGTGCAGTCATCCAGTGTGAGACTTCCTGTAATAAAGACCGCTCACCGCTGCTCTCTCTCCTGGTGCAGAGTGACTGGTCTGGTCTCCGCCCCCCCCTCCTTTTTTTTTTTGGAGTGGGTGGAGCCTGCTGATCCCTCCCACAGCTCGACCCTCTGCATAGGCCCTGTAACAGCACAGTGATGATGTCACTGCTAATATATATATATATATATATATATATATTTATATTTATATTTATATTTATTCTGTGGGAACATAAAGGAATATATTTAAATGTTCCTGGAGTTCAGCTTTAAATGACATCAAATAAAATATAAAATGGCTTTTGTAACAATAGATAGAATGTGTTATAATAATAATATTATAATTATTCATAATTTTTGAAGGAAAGTGAAATTAGAGGAAAGAATAGGGAATTCTACTCCTATTAGTACTATTGTCATCATCAACTGCTTTTGGCAGCAGCAGGAATATTTATTTACAGAAGTAATGAATGGGAGGGGGTCATGCGTTCCCTTTCCACTGACAAGCAATCTAAAACAGCTGGACGTGTACAGAGGAAAGGGATGGGCGATGTGTATTCCCGCTATCAGCATCCCAATCATTTGTTTTGTTATTCTAAAAAAAAAAAAAAATATTTAACACGTTGGATCGTGCATTTTCGATTGCTCCATGCCAAGAATTTTTATTCGTTTTTTTGACTCGCCTATGGCTTGCCTAGGGCTACGTTCACACCCTTTGCGCTGTGGGAATCTGTGAAAACGCACATGTTCCGTATAGTGGTGTCATTCTTAATAGCCCCTAACAAACCTTGCGCCAAGGCACGTGCGTTTTTCAGTGCATCACAATGCATTGTAACAGCCTACAGTGCGTTTTGGTGAGATGCCTTTCAGGGCTCTTTCACAGCACCCCACTGCGGTTATGTGCGCAAAACCAATTGCGCTTTTATTGCCATGTACTGTATGTTAAATGCGTTGCTACAATGCAGTCATTCATTCTGAACGGCACACTTTCCAGATGGACTACCAAAAAATGGTGCAAGCCAGCAGGCTGCTGCTGCAACACGTGCCCATTGGTTTCCCATGCTAAAGAATGGCACTGCATTGCACCACCGTATTTAAAGCAGAACTAGACCCTCCTATCCTTTTCAGCCAAAGAAGCTGCCATCTTGGCTTCTATTTGATCTGCAACTGCCATGGTGCTACACATGTAATCAGTAATGATACCAGCCATTGGATGGTTTGACAGCTTAGTTGACAGCACAAGCAACCATGACAGCTAGCATTTCCAGCATGCCAGAAATTAGGGTTGCACCGATACCATTATCGATATTGGTGATACCGAGTACTTGCAGGAGTACTCGTAAAAAATGCACAGATCCCCGAAAACCAATACCTTTGCAGTGCAACTTGAGCCTGAACAAAATGGATGGGCTAAAATCACACTGCAAAGAATCGCATGCAAGGTACTGAGGAGGTGGGTAGGGGGTGGAACCAAGGGACGGTGCTTGGAGGTGGGTAGGGGGTGGAACCAAGGGACGGTGCTCGGAGGTGGGTAGGGGGTGGAACCAAGGGACGGTGCTTGGAGGTGGGTAGGGGGTGAAACCAAGGGACGGTGCTTGGAGGTGGGTAGGGGGTGGAACCAAGGGACTGTGCTTGGAGGTGGGTAGGGGGTGGAACCAAGGGACGGTGCTTGGAGATGGGTAGGGGGTGGAACCAAGGGACTGTGCTTGGAGGTGGGTAGGGGGTGGAACCAAGGGACGGTGCTTGGAGGTGGGTAGGGGGTGGAACCAAGGGACGGTGCTTGGAGGTGGGTAGGGGGTGGAACCAAGGGACTGTGCTTGGAGGTGGGTAGGGGGTGGAACCAAGGGAATGTGCTTTGAGGTGGGTAGGGGATGGAACCAAGGGACTGTGCTTGGAGGTGGGTAGGGGGTGGAACCAAGGGACTGTGCTTGGAGGTGGGTAGGGGGTGGAACCAAGGGACGGTGCTTGGAGGTGGGTAGGGGGTGGAACCAAGGGACGGTGCTTGGAGGTGGGTAGGGGGTGGAACCAAGGGACTGTGCTTGGAGGTGGGTAGGGGGTGGAACCAAGTGACGGTGCTTGGAGGTGGGTAGGGGGTGGAACCAAGGGACTGTGCTTGGAGGTGGGTAGGGGGTGGAACCAAGGGACTGTGCTTGGAGGTGGGTAGGGGGTGGAACCAAGGGAATGTGCTTTGAGGTGGGTAGGGGATGGAACCAAGGGACTGTGCTTGGAGGTGGGTAGGGGGTGGAACCAAGGGACTGTGCTTGGAGGTGGGTAGGGGGTGGAACCAAGGGACTGTGCTTGGAGGTGGGTAGGGGGTGGAATCAAGGGAATGTGCTTTGAGGTGGGTAGGGGATGGAACCAAGGAACTGTGCTTGGAGGTGGGTAGGGGGTGGAACCAAGGGACGGTGCTTGGAGGTGGGTAGGGGGTGGAACCAAGGGACGGTGCTTGGAGGTGGGTAGGGGGTGGAACCAAGGGACTGTGCTTGGAGGTGGGTAGGGGGTGGAACCAAGGGACGATGCTTGCCGAGAAAATGAAGTTCAATGCTTCCGAGCATGTGTAGGAATTTTGTGTCTCGGAATTGGTACAGACGATCGGAATTTCAGATCGGAACTTTTTCCGACCCAAAAATTGAGAACATGCTCTCAAATCTTTTGCTGGCTGGAATTCCGCCAATGGAGCATACACACGGTCGCATTTTCGGACCAAAAGCTCTCATCGGACTTTTGCTGGCGGCATTTCCGCTCGTGTGTACGGTGGCATAAGAGTAATGCCATGTACACACGGGCGGAGTTTTCGACCAGACTGGTCCGAGGGAACAAATCCGTCGGACAATCGGACCATGTGTGGGCTTCATCGGACCTGCAGCTGACTTTTTCAGTCGAAAATCAGACTGACTTTAGATTTGAAACATGTTTCAAATCTTTCCGATGGACTCATGTCCGGTCGAAAAATCCACTCGTCTGTATGCTAGTCCGACGGACGAAAACCGACGGGGGCAGCTATTGGCTATCAACTTCCTTATTTTAGTCCGGTCGTACGTCATCACGTACAAATCCGTCGGACTTTGGTGTGATCGTGTGTAGGCAAGTCCGGTCGTTCGAAAGTCCGTCAAAAGTCCGTCAAAAGTCCGTCAGACCTTTGATGCCGAAAAGTCCACCCGTGTGTACACGGCATTAGAATCTGTTTAAGGAAAACCTGGATTTTGAAACAATCAAGAATGACGTTCTTTGTCTATTGCTCAGTCTAGTTCAGGGTTTCTCAACCAGGGTTCCTCCAGAGGTTGCTAGGGGTTCCTTGAGAAATTGGCAATTTCTGCCTTTCAGATAGGTTCCCTCTGACACCATTGATCTTTTTAGCTATCTGTAAGGGAGTAATTATTCCCAATGACCGCAAGTGTGAGGAGCATTCTTCCCACTGAGCATCACACTAATGTATCATGAGTAGATATAGTCATTTTTAGCAGGGGTTCCCCGAGGTTGAAAAGTTATTTCAAGGGTTCCTCTGTGTTGAAAAGATTGGGCAAGGCTGGTCTAGTTTGTGGAGGTGAATGAGCATGAATTTAGGCTGGAAACAACTCATGACATTAATATCCACGTGGTGAGAGTTTTTGGCCTTCCAGTCTTGGCTGATCAACATCTGAGTTCCAGCCTCAACGGTTACCGGTACGATTCCCTGGATTCGTTCTTGGAGCTCTTTGGATTCCCTGGATCGTTTTGGAAACCTGCTGATCTTGCTATCCTCGCTTGGTTGACTCGTTGTCGCTGACATTCGAGTCCACTATTTCCGGTAATGCCCCGTACACGCGGTCGGATTTTCCGACGGAAAATGTTCGATGGGAGCTTGCTGTCGGAAATTCCGACCGTGTGTAGGCTCCATCGGACATTTTCCATCGGAATTTCCGTCACACAAAATTTGAGATCTGGATCTCAAATTTTCCGACAACAAAATCCGTTATCGTAAATTCCGATCGTGTGTACACAATTCCGACACGCAAAGTTCCACGCATGCTCGGAATCAAGCAGAAGGAGCCGCACTGGCTATTGAACTTCAATTTTTCTTGGCTTGTCGTACGTGCTGTACGTCACCGCGTTCTTGACGTTCAGAATTTGTGGACAAGATTTGTGTGACCGTGTGTATGCAGGACAAGTTTGAGCCAACATCCGTCAGAAAAAATCCATGGATTTTGTTGTCGGAATGTCCGACCGTGTGTACGGGGGGTATAAGAGTGTATACCCCTTATCTCGGGTGGAGGACACACTATCCCTGATGCTCTACATGCCTGCTGAGGCCTTTGTATCCCACTTCTGAGCAACAACTTTTCATGGTGGACTCCATATATGTTTTACCATAGGATTGTTTCACCTTTGGGACTTTCTTACCTGTGTTTCCACTCGTTTTACCAATGTTTTGTTTTATATTCATTATATTTGGGATTGATTTTTATCACCAAGTTTTGATTATTTACACACAATACTTGATATATTGTTCAATGTTTATTGTTTTATATTTTTAGCGCTACATTTTTCACTGATCTTTTTGCATTGAATTTTTGTCACATTCTCATGTAGCAGCTGTTCACCTTTTTTTCACTAATTGAGTTATTTATATACTGTCTATTTCATTATTTCATTTAAGCGCAAGATACTTGTTCACCTATTTCCACAGTAGCTTCCTTGTTCCCGATCATCCCCCCCCCCCTTCCGTCCACCACGCCACATCTATTCTGGATTCTGTGAGCTGGGTGGGACGGCCGGCGTTCCGGCGTTCTCGGATAGGCAGTAACTCCATGGTTGGGTCGGAGCGGTGATGTGTCTCAGTGCAGAGCCTGGTGGAAGAGCCAAGATTTCTGTACAAGCAGACAGATGTTTTTCCAGTAAAGAAAAAAAAAACCCAGAGGAAGGAAATATAAACATAGAGAGGGATTATGTAAAAAAAGAAAACTCCGAGACGGGAAAAGCAGAAAATAAAAAGTAAGAAAGTACAAAAGACAATATTAATATCTGCTGGTTACAAAGAGGACCTGAGCTGTAATGGCTAGTTTACACTTTGTTTCGGACAGGCTTTGTTAAAGCTCTCTGAACGCCAGTCAAAGCTCCTGTCACTAAATAAAATGGTTAGCTTACAGTCCTGTTTACACCTTGCTTTTGTTTGGTGCTTCAATGAGGCTTCGATGGGGCTTTGGTGGAGCTTTGGTGGGGCTTCATGGGGCTTTGGTGGGGCTTCGGTGGGGCATTGATGAGGCTTCGTGGGGATTTGGTGGAGCTTGGCTGGGGCTTCAATGAGACTTTGTGGGGCTTTGCTGGAGCTTGGGAGGGGCTTCTATGAGGCTTTGTGGGGCTTTGCTGGAGCTTGGGGGGGGGGGGGGGCTTCTATAAGGCTTTGTGGGGCTTTGCTGGAGCTTGGGTGGGGCTTCTATGAGGCTTCGTGGGGCTTTGCTGGAGCTTGGGGGGGCTTCTATAAGGCTTTGTGGGGCTTTGCTGGAGCTTGGGTGGGGCTTCTATGAGGCTTCGTGGGGCTTTGCTGAAGCTTGGGGGGCTTCTATGAGGCTTCGTGGGGCTTTGCTGGAGCTTGGATGGGGCTTCTATGAGGCTTTGTGGGGCTTTGCTGGAGCTTGGGTGGGGCTTCAATGAGGCTTCGTGGGGCTTTGGTGGAGCTTGGGTGGGGTTTCGATGAGGCTTCGTGGGGCTTTGCTGGAGCTTGGGTGGGGCTTCTATGAGGCTTCGTGGGGCTTTGCTGGAGCTTGGGTGGGGCTTCGATGAGGCTTCGTGGGGCTTTAGTGGAGCTTGGGTGGAGCTTCCGTGGGGCTTCGATGAGGCTTCGTGGGGCTTTGCTGGAGCTTGGTTGGAGCTTCCGTGGGGCTTTGATGAGGCTTTGGTGGGGCTTCAAATGAGCTTTGCCATAGACTTCTATGGAGGCTTTAAAGACGCTTTGAAGCACCACTGAAGCTACATGGGGTAGCATTTTTGAAGTGTAGTCAAAGCAAAGCAAAAGCAAGGTGTAAGCAGGACTGTAAGCTAACCATTTTTTTTAGTGACAGGAGCTTTGACTGGCGTTCAGAGAGCTTTAACAAAGCCTGCATGGTAGCCAATCAGCTTCCGGTTTTGTTTTTTGTCATTCCTTTGGGCTGGGTTCACACTACGGCTCCCAGCAGGGGTCCGGTGCGTCTCCATTCACCGTATCGGGTCCGGTTTCAGCCCGAATTTTTGGCTGAATTCGGACCTGAAATGGAAAAAAAGACGCACAGGACTCCTGTGCAAATTGGCACCGGAGCCGCAGTGGAGATATGCTTACCGGCTCCATAGAGAGCCGGTCAAAATCTCCTACTATTGCTAATTGGATGCGGAGAACCCACATCCAATTCGCACTAGTGTGAACCCAGCCTAAAGCGGAGTTCCACCCAGAAGTTGTAGCTCCGCTTATCTGCTTCCCACATCCTCCGGTGCCTCGTTTGGCACCTTTTGGGGGGGGGGGGAGCGAGTATCTGTTTTTGACAGGTACCTATCCCACTTCCGTGAGACTCCGCCACGGTGAGGTCCCTTGGAAGTTCGGCCCCCCTCCTCTTTCCTCCACCCCTGGGCCAGTCAGAAGCGCAGTAGGGAAACGGCTGTGAAGCCAAAAGACTTCAATACCGGTTTCCCTTACCACGAATGGTGGTGGCAGCACCCGAGAGCTGATCCGGAAATGGGCTGGGGTGCAAAAATGGCGGGCAACCTTCTGCTGACAAAACTGAGAAATGGGGTAGGTTTCCTCGATCTGTTAGATTGTTTCTTTCAATAAAGCTAGGTTTATAGTGCCTAAAACTGTCCAGTATTTAAAGCGGTTGTAAACCGCTGCATGTTTTTTTTTTTTTGTATTTACTTACTTACTTTATCCAATGCACATCAGTACAGCTGTGTTTCAGCTTTTTATTGTGTTCACTGTGTTATGTTTATTAACTATGCTAATGTTTTGTATACATATATACATTTTTCTATGGAATAAAATTGTTTTTACATTACGCTGTTGCCGTTAAAGTCCCACAACCTTATTTGGGGGTATTTTTTTCACCTTACCTGCAAGGCAAAGGCATAATGTGCTAGTATGCATGTGAAACTTACCTAAAAATAAAGCCTTCCAGTGATGCAATGTCATCAGTGGAGACAGCTTCTACCTTCATCTTCTATCCTTTTGCGATTCGGCACTGCGTCCCTTTAACTGACAATTGCGCGGCCGTGCGCCGCTGTACCCAAACAACATTGACGTCCTTTTTTTTTCCCACAAATAGAGCTTTCTTTTGGTGGTATTTGATCACCTCTGCGGTTTTTATTTTTTTGTGCTATAAACAAAAAAAGAGCGACAATTTTGAAAAAAAAAAAAACCAATATTTTTTACTTTTTGCTATACAGGGGGTCCCCGACTTACGAACAACTCCTACTTACGAACGGGGCCCGAATGACGTCACTGCCGGCCGAATCTTCCTCTCCTTGTTTGACTGAGCCGTTCCTCCGTTCCTGGCCTGGCTGCGGGCCCCCCTCGTCATGCTGCCTGCCCATCCACAGGCCTGGTATGGTCCGGTGGCCTGCCAGGCCGCTAAAACTGGCCGTCGTGGCCGCGGCCTAGTGCGGCCTAGTGAAGCCTCCAGGATCTTTCCTGCGGCGCTGCCCCGCAGAGGTGCACTGCGGCCGGCCAGCCTGCCCGGACTCGGATCACAGACACTGCTGCTGTCACCTTCCATCCATCTCCCTGCTGTGCCATCACACATCAGCTCCCCTCTCTCTGGTGTCTCCTGTCCCTGTTGCCATGTAAACAGTGAGAGGGGAGAGCTGTGCTGTGCTGTGCTGTGGAAATCTAGCACAGTGCTGGGACTCCTGTTTTTGGAGGTGACAGGGTCAATAAAGAGAACCTGTCACCTCCAATTGCTATCACACAGGGAATTGTTTTCTCCTGTGTGATAGCAATAAAGTTTAAATGAAAAAAAATTGATAAAAATAAAAAAAAATAAGAAATACAGTAATAAAATTAATAAAATAAAAAAGAAGTAATTAAAAAAGTAAAGAATAAGAAAAATAATATTAAAAATAAGAAAATTATACAAAAATAAATAAAAGACTGGATTTGCACTGAAAAAAAGGTACTGTTCCGAGTTACAAACAAATTCGACTTAAGAACAAACCTACAGTCCCTATCTTGTTCGTAACCCGGGGACCCCCTGTAATAAATATCCCCCCAAAAAATGTAAAAAAACACATTTTTTCTCAGTTTAGGGCGATATGTATTCTTCTACATATTTTTGGTAAAAAAAATCGCAATAAGCGTATATTGGTTGGTTTGCGCAAAAGTTATAGCGTCTACAAAATAGGGGATAGATTTATGGCATTTTTATTATTACTATTATTTTTTTTTACTAGTAATGGTGGCGATCAGCGATTTTTAGCGGGACTGTGACATTGCGGCGGACAGATCGGACACTTTTGACACTTTTTTGGGACCATTGTCATTTATACAGCGATCAGTACTAAAAAGCCATTGATTACTGTATAAATGTCACTGGCAGGGAAGGGGTTAACACTAGGGGGCGATCAAGGGGTTAAGTGTTCCCTAGGGAGGTGTTTCTAACTGTAGGCGGGGAGGGGACTGACTGGGAGTACAGAGCGATCGCTGTTCCTGATCACTAGGAACAGCAGATCTCTCTCTCCTCCCCTGTCAGAATGGGAATCTGTGTGTTTACATTGACAGATCCCCGTTCTGGCTCTCTGAGGAGCGATGGCGGGTGTCCGGCGGAAATCGCGGCCGCCAGGGCCACGCGCATTGGCTCCGGCGTCGCTCTTATTGCTCTTAAAGTGGCCGACGTACACCTATGGCGATTCGTGCAGCTGTGCCAACCTGCCAACCAGTATAATGATGGCGGCTGGTCGGCAAAAGGTTAAAGTGTACGTCAACCCAAAATCCCCCAAATAAATAATTTGCTTAAGGTAGAATTAAACTTGTAAAGTAAGGGGGGGGGGGGTTATAACCCGTCAGATTTTTTTTATTTTTTGCCATCTGCCATTGGGGCGATTTCTCTTCACTTCCTGTCCCATAGCCAAAACAGGAAGTGAAAGGAAATCCCTCCAAAGGGAACGAATCCCTGGTTGTCACCAGAACTAGTGTCCCCAATTTTGGAAGATTTCCCCTCTATTCCTGTTCTGGTGACAACCCAAAATTTGCGATCTTCTTTGACTCTCGGTGATAACGGTTATACTACGGGGTTAAGCCGCTAAACCGAAATGGAAATGCCCCTTTAGAAAATCCAGTGTTAGATATTTTCTAATCGCAGCCAACCTTCGTCAAACGAGCGCTGACACCATATTCCGTCATTGCGAAAGCAGAAGGCAATCTCCGCCTCTCGTATTCTAGGGAAGTTTTCCAGTGAACTGTCTGCATTGCATAAGATGAATGAGGTTTGTAAAAGCCGCAATGTCTTCATGGAAAAAGATTTGGAGGATTCCTCACTGTGCAAGGCGGAGGTAGTAAGAAAATCAAATGCGATTTCTGCCCCGGGATCACTACACGGAGGGCAGCGGTTGGCTGTTTTATCCATATGGGGTGAGAGGTGCCCACATACACATTTCCAGCCCTGCTGGAAAAAATCGCAGTCCTCGCCATTCAGGGCACTTTCACACTACTTCGCAGCAAAACTGCATGACAACGTTGTTGCCGCGTTCTTAGTGCGCTGCATTAAATTTTACCGCAACACATGGTGCGTTTTTTGATGTGTTTGCGTTGTATTTAAACTCCCCCTTTACATCACGAAGTCCTTGCCACCTTGTTGCGTTTTTGATGCGTTTTCCATTCATTGCAATGGGGAGGTGCATTCTTTGTGTGTTTTATTTACCTGATCGAACATGCGCCAAAAAAATTTTTAAAAGCAACTGAAGCACAACTGACCGGTGTGAAGAGCTACATAGGATTTAAAGGGATGCGTTTTTCTGCTTTTTTTTTTTTTTTTTTAATCTAAATAACTGAACAAAGGCGAATCAGTGTGAAAGCAGCCTTAGTGAACCCGTGGCAAGGATGGGAACATTCAAATATTTTAATATTCTTAGCAAGCAATAATTGAGCTCTAACACAAACCATCACTGACCTCTGTAGCTGCGAGTGTGTGGAGAAATTCATCCTACAGAATTGCAACAAAAACACTGAAATCACAGCTCATCTCCCTTTATTTTCTATTTAGAATAGTGACTTGGCAGCCTGCGAACTGTCTAATGTAAACACACAGCAGTTATCCAGTCATCTGATGTAAACACACAGCAGCCAGACAACCGTCTAATGTAAACACACAGCAGTCATACAGATGTCTAATGTAAACACACAGCATCCAGCCGTCTAATGTAAACACACAGCATCCAGTCATCTAATGTAAACACACAGCAGTTATCCTGTCATCTAATGTAAACACACAGCAGTCATACAGATGTCTAATGTAAACACACAGCATCCAGCCATCTAATGTAAACACACAGCAGCCAACCGTCTAATGTAAACACACAGCAGTCATACAGATGTCTAATGTAAACACACAGCAGCCAGCCATCTAATGTACACACAGCATCCAGCCATCTAATGTAAACACACAGCATCCAGCCATCTAATGTAAACACACAGCATCCAGCCGTCTAATGTAAACACACAGCATCCAGCCATCTAATGTAAACACACAGCAGTCATACAGATGTCTAATGTAAACACACAGCATCCAGCCGTCTAATGTAAACACACAGCAGCCAACTGTCTAATGTAAACACACAGCATCCAGCCATCTAATGTACACACAGCATCCAGCCATCTAATGTACACACAGCATCCAGCCATCTAATGTAAACACACAGCATCCAGCCATCTAATGTAAACACACAGCATCCAGCCGTCTAATGTAAACACACAGCAGCCAACTGTCTAATGTAAACACACAGCATCCAGCCATCTAATGTAAACACACAGCATCCAGCCATCTAATGTAAACACACAGCATCCAGCCGTCTAATGTAAACACACAGCATCCAGCCATCTAATGTAAACACACAGCATCCAACCGTCTAATGTAAACACACAGCATCCAGCCATCTAATGTAAACACACAGCATCCAGCCATCTAATGTAAACACACAGCATCCAGCCGTCTAATGTAAACACACAGCATCCAGCCATTTAATGTAAACACACAGCATCCAGTCATCTAATGTAAACACACAGCATCCAGTCATCTAATGTAAACACACAGCATCCAGTCATCTAATGTGAACACACAGCATCCAGTCATCTAATGTAAACACACAGCATCCAGGCGTCTAATGTAAACACACAGCATCCAGCCATCTAATGTAAACACACAGCATCCAGCCGTCTAATGTAAACACACAGCAGCCAACCGTCTAATGTAAACACACAGCAGTCATACAGATGTCTAATGTAAACACACAGCATCCAGCCGTCTAATGTAAACACACAGCATCCAGCCATCTAATGTAAACACACAGCATCCAGCCGTCTAATGTAAACACACAGCAGCCAACCGTCTAATGTAAACACACAGCAGTCATACAGATGTCTAATGTAAACACACAGCATCCAGCCATCTAATGTAAACACACAGCATCCAGTCATCTAATGTAAACACACAGCATCCAGTCATCTAATGTAAACACACAGCATCCAGCCGTCTAATGTAAACACACAGCAGCCAACTGTCTAATGTAAACACACAGCAGCCAGTCATCTAATGTAAACACACAGCATCCAGTCATCTAATGTAAACACACAGCATCCAGTCATCTAATGTGAACACACAGCATCCAGTCATCTAATGTAAACACACAGCATCCAGTCATCTAATGTAAACACACAGCATCCAGTCATCTAATGTAAACACACAGCATCCAGTCATCTAATGTAAACACACAGCATCCAGCCGTCTAATGTAAACACACAGCATCCAGCCATCTAATGTAAACACACAGCATCCAGCCATCTAATGTAAACACACAGCATCCAGCCATCTAATGTAAACACACAGCATCCAGCCGTCTAATGTAAACACACAGCATCCAGCCGTCTAATGTAAACACACAGCATCCAGCCGTCTAATGTAAACACACAGCAGCCAACCATCTAATGTAAACACACAGCAGTCATACAGATGTCTAATGTACACACAGCAGCCAGCCGTCTAATGTAAACACACAGCAGCCAGCCATCTAATGTACACACAGCAGCCAGCCGTCTAATGTAAACACACAGCAGCCAGCCAACTGTCTAATGTAAACACACAGCAGTCATACAGATGTCTAATGTAAACACACAGCATCCAGCCATCTAATGTAAACACACAGCATCCAGCCATCTAATGTAAATACACAGCATCCAGCCGTCTAATGTAAACACACAGCAGTCATACAGATGTCTAATGTAAACACACAGCATCCAGCCGTCTAATGTAAACACACAGCATCCAGTCATCTAATGTAAACACACAGCAGTTATCCTGTCATCTAATGTAAACACACAGCAGTCATACAGATGTCTAATGTAAACACACAGCATCCAGCCATCTAATGTAAACACACAGCAGCCAACCGTCTAATGTAAACACACAGCAGTCATACAGATGTCTAATGTAAACACACAGCAGCCAGCCATCTAATGTACACACAGCATCCAGCCATCTAATGTAAACACACAGCATCCAGCCATCTAATGTAAACACACAGCATCCAGCCGTCTAATGTAAACACACAGCATCCAGCCGTCTAATGTAAACACACAGCAGTCATACAGATGTCTAATGTAAACACACAGCATCCAGCCGTCTAATGTAAACACACAGCATCCAGCCGTCTAATGTAAACACACAGCAGCCAACTGTCTAATGTAAACACACAGCATCCAGCCATCTAATGTACACACAGCATCCAGCCATCTAATGTAAACACACAGCATCCAGCCATCTAATGTAAACACACAGCATCCAGCCGTCTAATGTAAACACACAGCAGCCAACTGTCTAATGTAAACACACAGCATCCAGCCATCTAATGTAAACACACAGCATCCAGCCATCTAATGTAAACACACAGCATCCAGCCGTCTAATGTAAACACACAGCATCCAGTCATCTAATGTAAACACACAGCATCCAGTCATCTAATGTAAACACACAGCATCCAGTCATCTAATGTGAACACACAGCATCCAGTCATCTAATGTAAACACACAGCATCCAGCCGTCTAATGTAAACACACAGCATCCAGCCATCTAATGTAAACACACAGCATCCAGCCGTCTAATGTAAACACACAGCAGCCAACCGTCTAATGTAAACACACAGCAGTCATACAGATGTCTAATGTAAACACACAGCATCCAGCCATCTAATGTAAACACACAGCATCCAGCCATCTAATGTAAACACACAGCATCCAGCCGTCTAATGTAAACACACAGCAGCCAACTGTCTAATGTAAACACACAGCAGCCAGTCATCTAATGTAAACACACAGCATCCAGTCATCTAATGTAAACACACAGCATCCAGTCATCTAATGTGAACACACAGCATCCAGCCATCTAATGTAAACACACAGCATCCAGCCATCTAATGTAAACACACAGCATCCAGCCGTCTAATGTAAACACACAGCATCCAGCCGTCTAATGTAAACACACAGCATCCAGCCATCTAATGTAAACACACAGCATCCAGCCGTCTAATGTAAACACACAGCAGCCAACCATCTAATGTAAACACACAGCAGTCATACAGATGTCTAATGTACACACAGCAGCCAGCCGTCTAATGTAAACACACAGCAGCCAGCCATCTAATGTACACACAGCAGCATCCAGCCATCTAATGTAAACACACAGCAGCCAGCCAACTGTCTAATGTAAACACACAGCAGTCATACAGATGTCTAATGTAAACACACAGCATCCAGCCATCTAATGTAAACACACAGCATCCAGCCATCTAATGTAAACACACAGCATCCAGCCGTCTAATGTAAACACACAGCATCCAGCCGTCTAATGTAAACACACAGCAGCCAACCATCTAATGTAAACATACAGCAGTCATACAGATGTCTAATGTACACACAGCAGCCAGCCGTCTAATGTAAACACACAGCATCCAGCCATCTAATGTACACACAGCAGCCAGCCGTCTAATGTAAACACACAGCAGCCAGCCATCTAATGTACACACAGCAGCCAGCCGTCTAATGTAAACACACAGCAGCCAGCCAACTGTCTAATGTAAACACACAGCAGCCAGCCATCTAATGTAAACACACAGCAGCCAACCGTCTAATGTAAACACACAGCAGTATACAGATGTCTAATGTAAACACACAGCAGCCTGTGAGTCGTCTAATGTAAACACACAGCAGCCTGCGAGTCGTCTAATGTAAACACACAGCAGCCGGACGTCTAATGTAAACACACAGCAGCCATCCAGCTGTCTATTGTAAACAAACAGCAGCCAGTTGTCTAATGTAAACACACAGCAGCCAGCCATCTAATGTAAACACAGCAGCCAACCGTCTAATGTAAACACACAGCAGTCATCCAGCTATCTAATGTAAACAAACAGCAGCCAGCCATCTTGCCGACTGCGGCACGCTAATGTACGTGCGGCGGTCAGCATATATCCGGCGGATATCGTTGTTATGGCAGCAGCTAGCTGCCATAACCCCAGTATCCCCATTTGCGGCGGTCGGCTACAAATAAAAGTGGTCTCTGCGGCGGATTTGCCGCGAGATCACTTTTATCGGTGGTGGGAGAGGGGCCCCCCCTCCCGTCGCGATCCGGAGCCGTTGGTAGCGGTGGAGGCGATCGCGTCTGTCCTCTAGCTGTGCCTGGAGACGAGTGAGGGTAAGATGGCGCCCACTCATCTCCATGACACTGCAGGGCGGAAGCGACGTCAAAACGTAATTTCCGCCCATACGTCTTAAAGGCACATTTTTTATAATGTTATTTTTTTAAATGACTTTTTTTTTTTTTTTAAACAGTGTAAAAATAAATAAAATTATATAAAATAAATAAAATGTTTTAAACGCAAACGTGAGTAGCGCCCGCATATGAAAATGGTGGTCAAACCACACATGTGAGGTATCGCCGCGATCGGTAGAGCGAGAGCAATAATTCTAGCCCTAGACCTCCTCTGTAACGCAAAACATGCAACCTGTAGAATTTTTTAAACGTCGCCTAAGGAGATTTTTTGAGGGTAAAAGTTTGACGCCATTCCACGAGCGGGCGCAATTTTGAAGCGTGACATGTTGGGTATCAATTTACTCGGTGTAACCTTATCTTTCACAATATAAAAAAAAAAATTAGGCTAACTTTACTGTTGTCTTATTTTTTTATTCAAAAAAGTGATTTTTTTCTTTTTTAAAAAAAGCACACTTGTAAGACTGCTGCGCAAATACGGTGTGAAAAAAAGTATTGCAATGACCGCCATTTTATTCTCTAGGATGTTAGAAAAAAAAAAACAATATATAATGTTTGGGGGTTCTAAGTAATTTTCTAGCAAAAAAAACTTTTTTAAACACGTAAACACCTAAGTTCCAAAACGAGGCTGGTCCTCAAGTGGTTAAGAATATGCAAAAAGCTCCAGTTGCAAAGTGCACAGACTATAGACACTGAAGTCCATATTCTGTGCACTTTAAACCAGAAAAAGGGTTGAGAAAAAAAAAAAGTAATTGGGCATATAAAGGGGTGACGGGTGACCAGAAACCTGCTGTGGGAAGTTATTTTTTTTTTGTGTGCATTATAAGGGGAAACCCCAGAAATGAGTCCCCCCTCATCTACTGTTCTTGTAAAAGTTTTACTATGTTCAGATGAATATCATTTCATATCATTTTGTATATATATATATATATATATCTATATATATATATAGATATATATATATATATATATATATATATATATATATCTATCTATATATAGATATATATATATATATCTATATATATATATAGATATATAGATATATATATCTATCTATATATATCTATATATATATCTATATATAGATAGATATATCTATCTATATATATAGATATATATATATAAACCACCGGCGTATTTCACGATCGCTGCCCCTTTATTAGTATTTTGGGAAGCCATTTGTCAGCGATGAGAACCCCTCGCCATGGACCATATGGTGCCCGGGTGAGATTACGGCTTCATTGTCTCTTCTGTCTTATTGTTTCTCAAAATAAAGGCGACTCGTTACTTTCTGCCGGAGAGGAAATAAAAGTTTGGAGTTTACAGATCTTAGATTTCATTGTAAGAGAAGTTCGTTTTAATTGGGGCGGAGGCGAGCGGAGACTTGTCGCCGTTCCAGGATGATCTCAGCTGCGCGGGAATAAAGGTGACGGCTCGGAAGAATTGTATAAAACGCGTCTTTGATGCCGGAATCGCCCAGACTTGTGTCTATCGCATTGTTAGGGAACAGAGACGTAGAGAAGAGTATTTTTCTTACTATGAGCAGAAGCTGTATGTCCTAAACCCCATCTGAACTTTCATTTCAAATCAGAGAAATATTTTACAGGTGCATCAAAACAAAAAAGGGGGTGCAAAGTGTTACAGATGGTTTTCTTTAGAAAGTAGCCTCAATCCTGAGTAGAAAAGCCTGTCTCCTGCCAGAGAAGGACCCTTGCTCTCTGGGTGGAAGCATTGGTTCTCTCAGCAGAGGTCTACCACAACCCCTGAGGAGCCAGGGAACAGGCTTTTTACTCAGGCTGTGGCTGCTTTCTTAAGAAAACCAAATTGTAGGACTGTACACAGCCCCCCCCCCCTGCATTGCCCCCCCCCCCATGTACCCCAGGCTCCGCTTGCCCATCTGGGCCCTGAGCCAGCAGAGCGGACCACTCAGGGGCAGCCCATCCATTAAGGGCACACGGACGCCTCCCCTATCCATGCGTCTGGCCCCTTGCAGGACGCCGGATTCATGAATTACAATGGCAGGGGCCTTTTTTTTTTTTTAAGCACGTGATTAGAGCCAGAGGCTCTAATGGGCTTCAAAATAGGGTGGGCTCGGGTCGTAGAGAACTTGAACAGAGCCCACCCATGTGTATTACAACAGCAAATGAATATCCTCCTCCCAGCCAATCAAGAAGCGGGTTTTGAGACCCGATTGGCTGAAAGGACAGGCGATCCTATTGGACACCTAGGAGGAGGGGAGGAGCTGCACGCTGGAAGCCGCCGATGGAGGAGAGGACACGGAGCCGCTGTCCGCCTAGATGGGGTGAGTGCCGGACCGACCGGCAGACAGCGGGGGGGGGGGGGGGTTAGGGGGGTTGTTTTCCACTGCGGTTGCCCCTGGGAAGAGAAGAGGGAGGAGCGCTCTCCTCCCCTTCTTGTCGTTGACCTGGAAGTGACGTATATGACGTCACTTTCAGGTCCCCGTTGACAATTTCCCCGGCCATCAAGGCTGGGAAAGAATTTAAGTCATGGTGATGTGCATCACATTACATTCAGAGGAGCACATAGGAGATATTGGGGATCTTTTGGATGTCTCATTAAAGAGAATCTGTCACCAAAAAAATCATCACATAGGGGACTTTTTGTCCCCTATTTGATGGGGAAAAAAAGTTAAGTAAAAGAAAATATTTTTTTTTATTGCAAAAAATTATAATTACACCCAAACACATAAAATCCCCCCCCAAAAAAATGTAAGGACCCCCCGACCCTCACATATCTGCACGTACAGGAAAAAACCGCACGCGCTTGGGCGCTAGGGGTGCAACGGATCGTCATCGATCCGTGATCCGATCCGCGGAGGTTGATCCGTACGGACACCCGCGATCCGCGGAGCGCTCTGTGGCCTCGGCCATAGGAAAGGCCGCGGCTTCGGCCTAGCTCTGGAGCGGTGGCCATCTTGGTACACCCGGCGGCCGTTTAGCACGTGATCGCTCCATCAAATGACGGAGTGATCACTTGTAACAAACCAGTTCCTCTCTCCCCTCTGTGTACTGATCTGTACAGTGGAGGGGGGAGATTGGATGGCAGCAGTGCCAATACTCTGCAATGCCCTGCCAATACTCTGCAATGCCCTGCCAATACTCTGCAATGCCCTGCCAATACTCTGCAATGCTCTGCTGCAATACCCTGCCAATACTCTGCAATGCCCTGCCAATACTCTGCAATGCTCTGCTGCAATACCCTGCCAATACTCTGCAATGCCCTGCCAATACTCTGCAATGCCCTGCCAATAGTCTGCAATGCCCTGCCAATACTCTGCAATGCTCTGCTGCAATACCCTGCCAATACTCTGCAATGCCCTGCCAATACTCTGCAATGCCCTGCCAATACTCTGCAATGCCCTGCCAATAGTCTGCAATGCCCTGCCAATACTCTGCAATGCCCTGCCAATAGTCTGCAATGCCCTGCCAATACTCTGCAATGCCCTGCCAATAGTCTGCAATGCCCTGCCAATACTCTGCAATGCTCTGCTGCAATACCCTGCCAATACTCTGCAATGCCCTGCCAATACTCTGCAATGCCCTGCCAATAGTCTGCAATGCCCTGCCAATAGTCTGCAATGCCCTGCCAATACCCTGCCAATATACCCGCCAATACCCTGCCAATATACCCGCCAATAGGGAGGAGATTGTGGATATTACAGTGGGGGAGATTTTTTTTTTTTGTTGATCAGAAAATGATCCGAACCGTGACTCCTGATCCGAGGAACGATCCGAACCGTGAGTTTTTTGATCCGTTGCACCCCTATTGGGCACCTATGCCTAAAAATGTCGATTGTGATACACGTTACATATCACTACGCATGCTGGAGTGAGAGCAATAATTCTAGCACCAGACCTCCTTCATAACGCTAAACTGATGACCTATAGGGGGCTTCTAAAGCGTCGCCTATGGAAAATATAGGGCACTGAAGGTTGTCGCCATTTCATGGGCACACGCAAATTTAAGGTTTGACATGTTGGGTATCTATTTACTCGGTGCAACCTCGTCTTTTATATTTTACCAAAAAAAAATTGTTTTTTGTGCCCCCCTAAAATGAATTTGAATGTGTTTTTTACAAAAATTTTGTGGTAATATCGTGTGACATAAAAAATGGGCACTATCACCATTTTATTCTCTGGGGTTTCTGCTTTCAGAAAATATATATTTTGGGAGTTTTATGTAATCTTCAGGCCTAAATTTATTTATTTTTAAAAACGCAAACACGGCTTTGGCAGCAAAAGGGTTAAAGGATAAGTTCACCTTCGGGAACGCGTTACATGTTCTACCTGTAAGATTTGTTGGTTAAAAAACAAACAAAAAACTGGCTCCTAACTTTTTAAGCTGGCTCCTAGATTCAAAGCAAATGTGTCGAGACCTGCTCTAACCCATCACTTGGCGCTGCCCCTTCCAACCTTGCTGCTGTAGGCACCGGCCCATGGCTTCCATTACAGCAAGTCCAGCGTTCATTATACAGTTTCCTGCATTATAGGAGGTAGCATAGTGCAGAATCATCAGACAGGACGCTGCAGTCCCACTTAGAAGCAGGGAAGAAGATCGATACATTTCATAAAGCCAAATTAATTGTAATCAAATGGGCTTCCTGAGGGCCAGACCACCCAAACTTTAGCTTTTGGTAGGTGCCGGAGAATGTAGATTCTTTCTGTGAAAGAATGGCAGGTCTACTTACCTTCCATGACCACCATTTGGGCTCCCATTCTACCCGTTGGATATGTCACTTGCTTTATATGATAGAAAACAGGAGTAGTTGTGTGCACTTGAAGGCCAGCGGTAACACCCAACCTGCCAGGAACTTGTCAGGACCATGACCCTACTGCTGGCCCCAAAATATATACCAATAGAGCTGGTGACCTTCCTCACCAGACTCCATCCCATCCGACTCTCCATCCCATCCTCTCACTTCTTCTGTTGAACTGAGTCGCCTATTTGCACTGGGTTGTGTATGTGGGAAGAGGGAACTCAGATAACACTGATGGGAACAATGTTACGTGTGGCCTCGCAGACTTCCTCTACTTGATGTTGAACTTGTGAACTCTGAATGGTATTCATGGTGTAACAAAAGCCGCATCTGCAGAAGGTGAACGTAGGGAAAGCCAAAACATAACATAGACCAGAGTCTAAAATAATGAGGAAATAACAAAACTTAACAACAAACTTTTCGCTATAAAGTGACCCCCATCCTGGGAAATGGTGAGCTGGGCCAGGTGGTCTGCAGAAAACTAAGCCTAGTAGCCACCATACGTGGTCACCTTTGGTTAGAGCATCGGGTGGCCTGGAAATGCACACAATGGGATTTCTAGTTCTTGTGTAGACATGTGTAGGCATTGGCATTGTTGTAGAGATGTAGAAAGATTTAATTGAAGTCATTTCAAGAATGATCCCCTGCACAATTCACTGACTGATCAAAAGTCTGCCCGTGGTGGCCCCATATTCCTGAACAGCCTGGTGCTCAAACAATGGTCCTCCAGCTGTTGAGGAACTACAAGTCCCATCATGCCTCTGCCTTTGGGAGTCATGCTTGTAACTGTTAGCATTGCAATGCCTCATGGGACTTGTAGTTCCGCAACAGGTGGAGAGCCACAGGTTGAGCACCCATACAAGAGGTGGCTGGCATGGACGCCAACAGGGCTATGGTCATAACACGGCAATTAAAGATGTCTGTAGACATGAGGGAACTTTTGGGTCTCAGTTCCATTCAAGTTTTGGTTGGATTAGAAATGGATCCTATATTTTTACACCATATCCTAGATCACTATCAGTTCCTCCTGAGATAAGCCAAAATTTGAGTGTTCCCCCCTACTCCTCCTCCTTAGGCCAAACATGCATGTTCACCATGCACAAATGTGTATGTTTGTAGAATAATCCTTTACACACAAGATTAAGACTACATAATATTCATATACAATATTTCTTATTTACTGGACTAACCTGGAAAGTTATAAATAAATATTATATTAATTGTATATTTTATATTTTTATTTTTAATGCATTTGTAATATATATATATATTTTTTTTTCTTAACATATATATTTTGAGAGCTGTCTTCAAGGACCCAACCCAGTTATTACATCTGTTTACATTAGGGAAGATGTAGTAGTTTGGCATATATTTTCTTTCTTTTTTTTTTTTTTTAAGAAGTGTTTTTATCTCATATTCAGGTAAATAATAGATAAATATAAAATATATAAAATTGAGGTGGCACTGATGGGCACTGATGATGAGGCACTAATATGCAGCACTGATAGGTGGCACTTATGGTCACTGATAGGTGGCACTGATATGCAGCACTGATGGTCACTCATAGGCGACACTCATGGGCACTCATAGGTGGCACTAATGGACACTGATAGACACTGATAAGCAGCACTGATGGGCACTGATAGGTGGCACTGATAGATGGCTCTGATAGGCAGCACTGATAAGGAAGCACTGGCAGGCTTTACTGCTGGGCACTGGTTGGCAACTCAAATGGGCACCGTTTGGCATCTCTAAAGTTCATATCTGGTGGTCCTGGGTGGCATCCCTGGTGGCCCTGGGTGGGCATCCATGGTCAGCATCCCTTATGGCCCTACGTGGCATCCCTGATTGTCCTGGGTGGCATCCCAGGTGGTCTTTGATGGGCATCCCCAAGGGGCTGCGCTGATAATCAATCAGCGCAGACCCCCCCTTGTCAGGAGAGCAGCCGATCGGCTCTCCTCTACACGCGTCTGTCCGATACATGGCTTTTCCTGTTTACACCGTGATCAGCTGTGATTGGACACAGCTGATCACATGGTAAAGAGTCTCTGTCAGAGGCTCTTTAGCCAGATCAGAGATGCAGTGTGTCAGACTGACACACCACATGAACGATTGCCGCGCACCTCCACGGGCTCGCAGTCGCGGGTTATCCTGATCACATCATATGACGTCCGGTCAGGATAACAGAACCACTTTCCGCACCTCATATTGCTATATGGCGGGCGGGAAGTGGTTAAAAAATGCATTACAATTTAACTAAACCCATTAGATTTGAGTCAACTAAAATACGACTAAAACTAATACAACTTAGAAGACTAAAATAGGGCAAAATTTAAAATGGCATTTTAGTTCGAAAAAGGCTAAAGCTAAATCGAAATTTGACGTCAAAACGAACATTGCTTTTATTCCTATATTTTCAATGCTCTCATTATGAACTTTGATTAAAAAAAATAAAAAATCCTTGTGTTTACAGAGCTCAGTAGCTAAAGCCAAAATTGACATAGACAAGTGAATAAATCGGAGCAGAAATCTTCTCTCTCCTTCCTCCCTGCCTGCTGTGTACAGGTAACTCCTACCAGGTTTCAATCGGATTCAGAGCGGTTAATAGTTTCACCCCCCTGCCTGCTGCAGACAAGTGGCTCCCAACTACATTTCAATGGGAGAGAAAGGAAGAGAGGGTCCGAAGGGAATCGGCTTCTGCTGTTCTCTGTTTGTAAAATAACTAAATAATTACAAGACCTCAGTTGAAAAAAATAGAAACTTTTTTAAAATGAATGTAAAATAAAATCGACCCAAAACGATCATAGATTCCCTTTATATGGGTGTTTTCCTATGCGGTCATAGAGAAAGGAAGAGAGGGTCCGAAGGAAATCGGCTTCTGCCGTTCTCTGTCGTAAAATAAATAAATAACTACAAGACCTCAGTTGAAAAAACTAGAAACTTTTTAAAATGAATGTAAAATAAAATCGACCCAAAACGATTCCCTTTCTACGTGTCTTCTCCCACGTGGTCAGTAAAGCAGCGAGCGCACACATTATGTAAGAAGGATCTCGATGTTTTCAGGCCAGGGAGGAGATGACCCCGATAAGCGTTCTGTAAACACAGCTTGGTGTTTCTGTTCTATGTCATGCAGTTTACACACTGACACTGATAGGACTTTTTCCACTGACACCGGCTGTAAAAACCTGTGCAGTAATCGTGATGGTGGGGGGGATGGCCTGGGCTGTGTATATGAGATGTGTACATGACAGTACATTCTATAACGCAATGTCCTCTCTCTCTGCAGACTTTCCATGGGATTGTAGCCGGAGTCCGGTTTGGGAATGCCTCTCTTCGGACTGAACTGTGGGAGGAAGAAGCAAGAAGGTCAGTTCCCGGACCGCGGTGTATACTGTACCACGCATGTTGCAATCTTATCTTAAGCTGTGATTGTCCTGTTTTGAGGGTAACGTTGCCTATCAGCTTTTCTGTTGATGTTCCCCCCGCCAGCACGCTGCAGAGAAGAATTATCGCTCTCTGTGGGTAAGCAGTGGTCCCTCTGCAGAGGTCCGACATGCCCCATTGCTGAGTCAGACCCAATGGCTCTCCAGCAAAGCCCCTATTCCCTACTGATTGGGGGGAGCTCTAGGTCTGACTTAGCAGGGAAGTGTGTCAGACCTCTACAGAGAGACCGCTGCTTCCATACAGAGAGCAAGGGTTCTTCTCTGCAGCATGCTGGCAGGGGACAGGCTTTTCCACTCAGGTGGTGGTCAATCTCTAAGAAAAATCAACTGTAAGACTTAACACGTCTTTTGTGGTGTACCTGGAATGTATTTAGATAAGTTAAACTGAAAGTTCTTTTGGATTTAAAAAAAACAATACAAAAAAAATAAATAACCTTTGTCATGTTAAAATGGATAGTTTGACCAGTTAAAAAAAAAAGATATTTACACCTAAGCAAAATGTCAAAACTACTGATAGAATACATGATTGGAGGCGTTAGGGACCCGGGGGGGGGGGGGGGCATATTCCTAGACATAGTAGAGATGAATTCATTTTCTTAGAACTTTAGTGAGTCTTCTGACCCCCTTCCTGTTCTGGGGAAGGGGGGGGTCAGAAGACTCACTAAAGGAGGTATACACATGCCTCCTTAGACCCAGTTTGTCCAGACAGTATGGTCACCTGCTGACTTCTTGGCACCATCCACAGGCAGCTTAACTCTTCAAAAAAAAGACAAAAGGTTGAACCCTATGCAATTTTACCTGAGATAAGTGTACTACAGAGGATATTGTTCCTGCCTGACTCCAAGCCCTGTCCCTGCAAAGACCTAACACTGACCGAAGGAACGTGAAAGAAACAGGGAGGGTCTACACAGGACTGAACTAACTAGCACTAAACAGGTGGGGAGAACAGAGGGATACACCAAATCACATAAGTAAACAAGTTGTAATGGCCCTAAATCCACCAGTAGATGTCAGCATACACCAATGTAATCCTACAACAGCAAAAAAATAATAATGCACGTGGCTCTTGCTAAATGTATCCATACCACCTTCTGTTTTTATGCACCTGGAATATACACTATATTGCCAAAAGTATTGGGACGCCTGCCTTTACACGCACATGAACTTTAATGGCATCCCAGTCTTAGCCCGTAGGGTTCAATATTGAGTTGGCTCACCCTTTGCAGCTATAACAGCTTCAACTCTTCTGGGAAGGATGTCCACAAGGTTTAGGAGTATATCTATGGGAATGTTTGACCATTCTTCCAGAAGCGCATTTGTGAGGTCAGGCATTGATGTTGGACGAGAAGGCCTGGCTTGCAGTCTCCGCTCTAATTCATCCCAAAGGTGTTCTATCGGGTTGAGGTCAGGACTCTGTGCAGGCCAGTCAAGTTCCTCCACCCCAAACTCGCTCATCCATGTCTTTATGGACCTTGCTTTGTGCCGTGGTGCAAATCATTTGGTGGAGGGGGGATTATGGTGTGGGGTTGTTTTCAGGGGTCGGGCTTGGCCCCTTAGGTCCAGTGAAGGGAACTCCTAAGGAGTCAGCATACCAAGACATTTCGGACAATTTCATGCTCCCAACTTTGTGGGAACAGTTTGGGGATGGCCCCTTCCTGTTCCAACATGACTGGGCACCAGTGCACAAAGCAAGGTCCATAAAGACATGGATGAGTTTGGGGTGGAGGAACTTGACTGACCTCAACCCAATAGAACACCTTTGGGATGAATTAGAGTGGAGACTGTGAGCCAGGCCTTCTTGTCCAACATCAGTGCCCTGACCTCACAAATGCACTTCTGGAAGAATGGTCAAACATTCCCATAGACACACTCCTAAAACTTGTGGACAACCTTCCCAGAAGAGTTGAAGCTGTTATAGCTGCAAAGGGTGGGCCAACTCAATATTGAACCCTACGGACTAAGACTGGGAGGCCATTAAAGTTCATGTGGGTGTAAAGGCAGGCGTCCTAATACTTTTGGCACTCTAGTGTATTTATATTAGCTGCTTTAAACTGGAAAATTCAGCTGTGTGCTGAGAACCTTCACAGGTGACACGTTGATTATCTAGGTCATATAGTGCAGACAGGAGACTCTTCCTCCGGGCTGGTTAGACAGACTTCAGGCCAGGGTTGGCAGCGGGTCACCGGGTGGCTCCAGACCACAGATCAGACACGGGGACAATCGGGGAAATCTGAGCTGAAGAAGTAAAGTTACCGGTAACAATAGAATTGGAAGATAACAAGTCCTGGCTGAAGTTTGATTTCGGGAGTGACAGGTCCATGGATGTTGTGTGACAGAGTCTGGAAGTCCTTCAAGGTAACGGCATTGAGGTAGCTGTCTTGGTGATCCAGCTGAAGAGGACCTCCCTCGGGTTTATCTTATGAAGAGAGAATACACGTGCTTCCCGAATAAATAGGAAATAAGGCGGATTGTAGATACAGAATCTTTCAAAGCTCTAAGAAGGTTTACAACGTGAAAGGCAGTGCAATACCAGAAATACATAGACAGTGTCTTGAGTAGGCAAGAACCTGGTCATTGCCACCTCCATACCTTGTACCCCGTGGTAGCCCTATATTCACATACACTCCCCGGCCACTTTATTAGGTACACCTGTATCACCGGTTCAGGCTGGTGGTGGTGGTGTAATGGTGGGGGGGATATTTTCTTGGCACACTTCGGGCCCCTTAGTACCAATTGAGCTTCATTTAAACACCACGACCTACCTGAGGATTGTTGCTGACCATGTCCATCCCTTTATGACTACAGTGTCCCCATCTTCTGATGGCTCCTTCCAGCAGGATAATACACCATGTATGTCACAAAGCTCCAATCATCTCACCACTGGACAATGAGGTCCCTGTACTCTAATGGCCTCCACACTCACCACATCTCAATCCAATAGAACACCTTTGGGATGTGGTGGAACGGGAGATTCACATCATGGATCTGCCGCCGATAAATCTGCAGCAACTGCGTGATGCTATCATGTCACTATGGACCAAAATCTCTGAGGAACGTTTCCAACACCTTGTTGTATCTATGCCACCAAGAATGAAGGCAAAAGGGGGTCCAACCCGTTACTAGCAAGGTGTACCTAATAAAGTGGCCGATGAGTGTATATGAACGTGGCTTTGGTGTAACATGAGTCCTTTCCAGGTAGATGTAACTGCCCTATAAGTTCCTGGGAAAAAGTCAGTAAAGTAATCTTGGTGTCACTGATATCTCCTGCTAGTTGGCAGAGGACTCTGCGTCTGACTGCCCAGACTGACCCTACATAGCCGGTATCTGCAACTTACAGTGCTGACTTTACAAAGAATTGCTGGCCTATGTAATGACAGGTTCACTTTAACCAAATGCTCTTCCAGGCGAGAGTCGTCTGCTAAATCCCCATCTGTAGAAGTCAGTGTGTGAACTTACTGAGTCAGCGTGTGGACCTCCTGAGTCAGCGTGTGGACCTCCTGAGTCAGCGTGTGGACCTACTGAGTCAGTGTGTGGACCTCCTGAGTCAGCGTGTGGACCTCCTGAGTCAGTGTGTGGACCTCCTGAGTCAGTGTGTGGACCTACTGAGTCAGTGTGTGGACCTCCTGAGTCAGCGTGTGGACCTCCTGAGTCAGTGTGTGGACCTCCTGAGTCAGCGTGTGGACCTCCTGAGTCAATGTGTGGACCTCCTGAGTCAGCGTGTGGACCTCCTGAGTCAGTGTGTGGACCTCCTGAGTCAGCGTGTGGACCTCCTGAGTCAATGTTTGGACCTCCTGAGTCAGTGTGTGGACCTACTGAGTCAATGTGTGGACCTCCTGAGTCAATGTGTGGACCTCCTGAGTCAGTGTGTGGACCTCCTGAGTCAGTGTGTGGACCTCCTGAGTCAGCGTGTGGACCTCCTGAGTCAGTGTGTGGACCTCTTGAGTCAGCGTGTGGACCTACTGAGTCAATGTGTGGAGCTACTGAGTCAATGTGTGGACCTCCTGAGACAGTGTGTGGGCCTACTGAGTCAATGTGTGGACCTCCTGAGACAGTGTGTGGGCCTACTGAGTCAGTTTGTGGACCTCCTGAGTCAGTGTGTGGACCTACTGAGTCAGTGTGTGTGGACCTGAGGAGTCAGTGTGTGTGGACCTACTGAGTCAATGTAAGGGCCTACTGAGTCAATGTGTGGACCTACTGAGTTAACGTGGACCTCCTGAGTCAGTGTGTGGACCTACTGAGTCAGTGTGTGGACCTCCTGAGTCAGTGTGTGGACCTCCTGAGTCAGTGTGTGGACCTCCTGAATCAGTGTGTGGACCTACTGAGTCAATGTGTGGACCTCCTGAGTCAATGTGTGGACCTCCTTAGTCAATGTGTGGACCTCCTGAGTCAATGTGTGGACCTCCTGAGTCAATGTGTGGACCTCCTGAGTCAGCGTGTGGACCTCCTGAGTCAGCGTGTGGACCTCCTGAGTCAGTGTGTGGACCTCCTGAGTCAGCGTGTGGACCTCCTGAGTCAATGTGTGGACCTCCTGAGTCAGTGTGTGGACCTACTGAGTCAATGTGTGGACCTCCTGAGTCAATGTGTGGACCTCCTGAGTCAGTGTGTGGACCTCCTGAGTCAGTGTGTGGACCTCCTGAGTCAGCGTGTGGACCTCCTGAGTCAGTGTGTGGACCTCTTGAGTCAGTGTGTGGACCTACTGAGTCAATGTGTGGAGCTACTGAGTCAATGTGTGGACCTCCTGAGACAGTGTGTGGGCCTACTGAGTCAATGTGTGGACCTCCTGAAACAGTGTGTGGGCCTACTGAGTCAGTTTGTGGACCTCCTGAGTCAGTGTGTGGACCTACTGAGTCAGTGTGTGTGGACCTGAGGAGTCAGTGTGTGTGGACCTACTGAGTCAATGTAAGGGCCTACTGAGTCAATGTGTGGACCTACTGAGTTAACGTGGACCTCCTGAGTCAGTGTGTGGACCTACTGAGTCAGTGTGTGGACCTCCTGAGTCAGTGTGTGGACCTCCTGAGTCAGTGTGTGGACCTCCTGAGTCAGTGTGTGGACCTCCTGAATCAGTGTGTGGACCTACTGAGTCAATGTGTGGACCTCCTGAGTCAATGTGTGGACCTCCTTAGTCAATGTGTGGACCTCCTGAGTCAATGTGTGGACCTCCTGAGTCAATGTGTGGACCTCCTGAGTCAGCGTGTGGACCTCCTGAGTCAGCGTGTGGACCTCCTGAGTCAGTGTGTGGACCTCCTGAGTCAGCGTGTGGACCTCCTGAGTCAATGTGTGGACCTCCTGAGTCAGTGTGTGGACCTACTGAGTCAATGTGTGGACCTCCTGAGTCAATGTGTGGACCTCCTGAGTCAATGTGTGGACCTCCTGAGTCAGTGTGTGGACCTCCTGAGTCAGCGTGTGGACCTCCTGAGTCAGTGTGTGGACCTCTTGAGTCAGTGTGTGGACCTACTGAGTCAATGTGTGGAGCTACTGAGTCAATGTGTGGACCTCCTGAGACAGTGTGTGGGCCTACTGAGTCAATGTGTGGACCTCCTGAGACAGTGTGTGGGCCTACTGAGTCAGTTTGTGGACCTCCTGAGTCAGTGTGTGGACCTACTGAGTCAGTGTGTGTGGACCTGAGGAGTCAGTGTGTGTGGACCTACTGAGTCAATGTAAGGGCCTACTGAGTCAATGTGTGGACCTACTGAGTTAACGTGGACCTCCTGAGTCAGTGTGTGGACCTACTGAGTCAGTGTGTGGACCTCCTGAGTCAGTGTGTGGACCTCCTGAGTCAGTGTGTGGACCTCCTGAGTCAGTGTGTGGACCTCCTGAATCAGTGTGTGGACCTACTGAGTCAATGTGTGGACCTCCTGAGTCAATGTGTGGACCTCCTTAGTCAATGTGTGGACCTCCTGAGTCAATGTGTGGACCTCCTGAGTCAATGTGTGGACCTCCTGAGTCAGCGTGTGGACCTCCTGAGTCAGCGTGTGGACCTCCTGAGTCAGTGTGTGGACCTCCTGAGTCAGCGTGTGGACCTCCTGAGTCAATGTGTGGACCTCCTGAGTCAGTGTGTGGACCTACTGAGTCAATGTGTGGACCTCCTGAGTCAATGTGTGGACCTCCTGAGTCAGTGTGTGGACCTCCTGAGTCAGTGTGTGGACCTCCTGAGTCAGCGTGTGGACCTCCTGAGTCAGTGTGTGGACCTCTTGAGTCAGTGTGTGGACCTACTGAGTCAATGTGTGGAGCTACTGAGTCAATGTGTGGACCTCCTGAGACAGTGTGTGGGCCTACTGAGTCAATGTGTGGACCTCCTGAGACAGTGTGTGGGCCTACTGAGTCAGTTTGTGGACCTCCTGAGTCAGTGTGTGGACCTACTGAGTCAGTGTGTGTGGACCTGAGAAGTCAGTGTGTGTGGACCTACTGAGTCAATGTAAGGGCCTACTGAGTCAATGTGTGGACCTACTGAGTCAACGTGGACCTCCTGAGTCAGTGTGTGGACCTACTGAGTCAAAGTGTGGACCTCCTGAGTCAGTGTGTGGACCTCCTGAGTCAGTGTGTGGACCTCCTGAATCAGTGTGTGGACCTACTGAGTCAATGTGTGGACCTCCTGAGTCAATGTGTGGACCTCCTGAGTCAATGTGTGGACCTCCTGAGTCGGTGTGTGGACCTCCTGAGTCAGTGTGTGGACCTCCTGAGTCAGTGTGTGGACCTCCTGAGTCAGTGTGTGGACCTCTTGAGTCAGTGTGTGGACCTACTGAGTCAGTGTGTGGACCTCCTGGGTCAGTGTGTGGACCTCCTGAGTCAGTGTGTGGACCTCCTGAGTCAGTGTGTGGACCTCCTGAGTCAGTGTGTGGACCTCTTGAGTCAGTGTGTGGACCTACTGAGTCAATGTGTGGAGCTACTGAGTCAGCGTGTGGACCTCTTGAGAATGTGTGTGGGCCTACTGAGTCAATGTATGGGCCTACTGAGTCAATGTGTGGACCTCCTGAGTCAATGTGTGGACCTCCTGAGACAGTGTGTGGGCCTACTGAGTCTGTATGTGGACCTACTGAGTCAGTGTGTGGGCCTACTGAGTCAGTGTGTGGACCTACTGAGTCAATGTGTGGACCTCCTGAGTCAGTGTGTGGACCTCCTGAGTCAATGTGTGGACCTCCTGAGTCAATGTGTGGACCTCCTGAGTCAGTGTGTGGACCTCCTGAGACAGTGTGTGGACCTCCTGAGTCAATGTGTGGACCTCCTGAGTCAATGTGTGGACCTCCTGAGTCAGTGTGTGGACCTCCTGAGACAGTGTGTGGACCTCCTGAGTCAGTGTGTGGACCTCCTGAGTCAGTGTGTGGACCTCCTGAGTCAGTGTGTGGACCTCCTGAGTCAGTGTGTGGACCTCCTGAGTCAGTGTGTGGACCTCTTGAGTCAGTGTGTGGACCTACTGAGTAAGCGTGTGGACCTCCTAAGACAGTGTGTGGGCCTTCTGAGACAGTGTGTGGGCCTACTGAGACAGTGTGTGGGCCTACTGAGTCAGCGTGTGGACCTCCTGAGACAGCGTGTGGACCTCCTGAGACAGTGTGTGGACCTCCTGAGACAGTGTGTATCTACTGATTCAATGTTTGGACCTACTGAGTCAGTGCAAGAAATTACTGAGGCTCCCAGCTTGGTGGACATCCTCCGCACTGACGCCCCTCACATGTTTAGAAGGTCTGAAGTGGATGTTTCCAATATGAGATTTAACATCTGGGAGAATCCAAATATTTACATGAAGATATGTGAGATATGCAGTGTGGGTTCCTGCACACAGGGAGGGTCCCCGAGAGGCACTGAGTGTCCACGTCCCATGGAGACACCTCCCGGAATAACTAACAATCTCCAATTCTTCTTCTATCAGCCAAAGTCTGTGTGAGGTTTGTAGGCCCCGTACTGTGTCTATGGAGGGTGACAACCTGATCATCTGATCCCAGCAAAGTCTGTCACCAATATAGTCCCACCTTTCATCATTTAAAAATCATCCTTAAGGCACCAGGCAGTGACTTTGCCTAGGCTGAGATGATGTCATCAGTTTGTTGCAGGCAGGAGGAAGCATTTTCTTAGTCTTTTCCCTCCCAGTGATCAGATTTCATGACTTTTGCTACAGCCATTGTGTTGGGTTAAGAGGGGTCACCGGGGGTTGGTAAAACCAGGGCTCAACTGTCTACTTTTACCGCACTCTGGCCACATATGTGATGGACCCTTCACACCATGACAATAGACCCTCCTGAACACCAATATATCCAACCCAGTACTGACAGACCCTCCCCAGCAACTATAGATCTCTCAACAACAATAGATCCCCTAGCCTCCCACAACAAAATACCCCAGCAACAATAGACCCCCACCAGAAACAATAGATCTCCCAGTAGCCAGCAACAATAGACCCCCCACCAGAAACAATAGATCTCCCAGTAGCCACCAATAGACCCCCCACCAGAAACAATAGATCTCCCAGTAGCCAGGAACAATAGACCCCCCACCAGAAACAATAGATCTCCCAGTAGCCAGCAACAATAGACCCCCCACCAGAAACAATAGATCTCCCAGTAGCCACCAATAGTAGACCCCCCCACCAGAAACAATAGATCTCCCAGTAGCCACCAATAGTAGACCCCCCACCAGAAACAATAGATCTCCCAGTAGCCACCAACAATAGACCCCCCACCAATAACAATAGATCTCCCAGTAGCCACCAATAGTAGACCCCCCACCAGAAACAATAGATCTCCCAGTAGCCACCAACAATAGACCCCCCACCAATAACAATAGATCTCCCAGTAGCCAGCAACAGTAGACCCTCACCAGAAAAAAATGGTTTCCCAGTAGCCAGCAACAAAAGCCCCTCCTCAACAACAATAGACCCCACCAGAAACAATAGCCCCGCCCTCCCAAAATAATAGCCCCTCCTCAACAATAGACCCCCAGCTACAACAGACCCTCCTGAACAACAATAGATCCACCCCAGTACCAACAGACCCTTCACAAGCAACAGTAGACCCCCCACCAGAAACAATAGATCTCCCAGTGGCCAGTAGCCAGCAACAATAGACCCCCACCAGAAACAATAGATCTCCTAGTATCCACCAACAATAGACCCCCCACCAGAAACAATAGATCTCCCAGTAGCCACCAACAATAGACCCCCACCAGAAACAATATATCTCCCAGTAGCCAGCAACAATAGACCCCCACCAGAAACAATAGATCTCCCAGTATCCACCAACAATAGACCCCCACCAGAAACAATAGATCTCCCAGTATCCACCAACAATAGACCCCCACCAGAAACAATAGATCTCCAAGTATCCACCAACAATAGACCCACACCAGAAACAATAGATCTCCCAGCAGCCACCAACAATAGACACCCCCACCAGAAACAATAGATCTCCCAATAGCCACCAACAATAGACCCCCCCACCAGAAACAATAGATCTCCCAGTAGCCATCAACAAGAAACCCCACCAGAAACAATAGATCTCCCAGTAGCCAGCAACAATAGATCTCCCAGTAGCCAGCAACAATGGACCCCCCCACCAGAAACAATAGATCTCCCAGTAGCCAGCAACAATAGACCCCCCACCAATAACAATAGATCTCTCAGTAGCCAGCAACAAATGTGCATTGGGGAGCCCATGGAGGGGAGTGGTCTGCCCTCTGTGTGTGACGCACAGAATCATGGGAAAATCGCACACACAAAATCGCAAGCGGGAATGTGAATGGAGCCTTTAGGAGATTGTAGAGAGATCATCCAATCAGATTGCTCTGTGTGTGGCCGGCTGTCCTCCTGCTGCTCTGCATTCTGCTGTTTAGATCTTATCTGCCATCACCCCCTCCATGTGGTTCCCATCTGTGCTCTGACCAGCGCCATGTTTATTCTGGCAGAGTCGAGTCCGGCTGATTGGACAAATATTCTTCATCAAAGTCACAAACATCCCAGAATCAGCCAATCCGGAGGAGGCGATCACCCGCTCTACATGGTTGGTGGTAATTGCACCTTCTGTCCTGTAGGGCCAGAGTCTTGGGTTCAATTCCCTTTACCCACATTATCTGCATGGAGTCTGTATGTTCACCTTCTGCTTACAGGGGGTCACCCTGACTGACCTCCACATTCCTGATTACCCTAAATCTGGTAACAACCACTTCCTGTTGTGGCTGTGGGACAGGAAGTGAAGGAAAATCTCCCCAATGGGACACAGATGGGGAAAGAAAAAATAGACCCCCTCCCCCCAGCAAAACAATAGACCCTCCAGCAACCATAGACCCTCCTAGAAACAATAGACCCTTCAGCAACCATAGACCCTCCTAGAAACAACAGACCCTTCAGCAACAGTAGACCCTTCCCAACAAGAATAGATCTCCCCACCAACATTAGATCCCACCCAACAACAATATCCCACTCAGCAACAATAGATCCCCCAGCAACAATAGACCCATTCAGCAACAGTAGACCCCCTCAGCAACAATAGATCTCCCCACCAACATTATATCCCACCCAGCAACAATGGACCCTTCCCAACAACAATATCCCCCCTCAGCAACAATAGACCCTCCCCAACAATAGGCCATCTCAGCAACAATAGACCCATTCAGCAACAATAGACCCTCTCAGCAACCATCGACCTATTCAGCAACAGTAGACCCCCTCAGCAACATTAGATCCCACCCAGCAACAATGGACCCTTCCCAACAACAAAATCCCCCCTCAGCAACAATAGACCATCTCAGCAACAATAGACCCATTCAGCAACAATAGATCTACCCACCATTAGATACCCCCCAGCAACAATAGACCCTTCCCAACAACAATATCCCCCCTCAGCAACAATAGATCCCCCAGCAACAATAGACCCTCCCCAGCAATAGACCCTCTTAGAAACAATAGACACATTCAGCAACAGTAGACTCCCTCAACAACAATAGATCTCCCCACCAACATTAGATCCCACCCAGCAATAATGGACCCTTCCAAACAACAATAAACACTCCCCCCTCAGCAACAATAGACCCATTCAGCAACAATAGATCTCCTCCCCAACAATAGACCCCCCTCAGCAACAATAGAGCCCCCTCAGCAACAATAGATTCCCCCAGCAACAATAGATAGCCCCAGCAACAGTAAACCCCCCTTAACAACAATAGATCTCCCCACCAACACTAGATTCCACACAGCAACAATGGACCCTTCCAAACAACAATAGACCCTCCCCCTCAGCAACAATAGATACTCCAATAACAATAGATCCCCAGCAACAATAGACCCATTAAGCAACAATAGATCTCCTCCCCAATAGACCCTCTCAGCAACAATAGATCCCACCCAGCAACAATGGACCCTTCTCAACAACAATAGTTCCCCCAGCAACAATAGACCTTCCCCAACAATAGACCCTCTCAGCAACAATATACCCTGTCATCAACAAATAGCCCCCTTCAGCAACAATAGATCCCCCCAGCAACAATAGACCCCCTTAGCAACAAATAGACCACTTTAGCAACAATAGATCCCCCAACATCAATAGACCCCCTCAGCAACAATACATCTCCCTAACAACAATAGCTCCCTCCCAGCAACCCTTCCCAACAATAGATCTCCCCAGACCCCAGCAACAATAGATCCCTCCCAAAATGAAAAAAAAAAAGGTTTGTGTTCAGCTCAAGTCAACAATTTCAGTTTTGGATTGGGAGGGGATAAAACCCCCATTAATCTTTTTATTTTTTATTTTTTTGCTTCCTTTGTCTAACAGGAGATTTCCCTTCGCTTCCTGTCCTGGTGACACAATGGAAGTGAGGGAAGATCTCACCTCCCCACTTTTTGAGATGGGAAGGAGAGACACTTATTAGCAAAAGTATGCAGGTATAGGACACACCCCCTGCCACGCCCCCTTAAAGGAGAATTATACAAAAAAAAAAGTTAAACCCACAAGTGCCTTTCTTTCTTTTTTTTCTACCACTACTATTTCTTTATACTGGTTATGAAATTTACAAATGCAGCAATTTAGAAATGAGATGAAATGTTTAGCGCTGGGAAACACTTTTTGAATGATAAATAATGCTTTTTATATACTATATAGATCAGACCAAAATGAGGGACAAATGAGGAGGAAAGAGGGACTGAGGGACTTTGTTCCAAATCAGGGACAGTCCCTCGAAATCCAGGACAGTGCCTCCAAATTAGGGACAGTTCCTCCAAATCTGGGACAGTGCCTCCAAATCAGGGACAGTCCCTCCAAATCCGGGACAGTGCCTCCAAATCTGGGACAGTGCCTCCAAATCTGGGACAGTGCCTCCAAATCAGGGACAGTCCCTCGAAATCAGGGACAGTCCCTCGAAATCAGGGACAGTGCCTCCAAATCCGGGACAGTGCCTCCAAATCTGGGACAGTGCCTCCAAATCCGGGACAGTCCCTCGAAATCCAGGACAGTCCCTTCAAATTAGGGACAGTCCCTCCAAATCCGGGACAGTGCCTCCAAATTAGGGACAGTCCCTCGAAATCAGGGACAATCCATCCAAATCCGGGACAGTCCCTTCAAATCAGGGACAATCCCTCCAAATCCGGGACAGTCCCTTCAAATCAGGGACAGTCCCTCCAAATCCGGGACAGTGCCTCCAAATTAGGGACAGTCCCTCGAAATCAGGGACAGTTCCTCCAAATCCGGGACAGTCCCTTCAAATCAGGGACAGTCCCTCCAAATCAGGGACAATCCCTTGAAATGAGGTACAGTCCCTCCAAATCTGGGACAGTCCCTTGAAATCCAGGACAGTGCCTACAAATTAGGGACAGTCCCTCCAAATTCGGGACATTGCCTCCAAATCAGGGACAGTCCTTGAAATCCGGGACAGTCCCTCCAAATCCGGGACAGTGCCTTGAAAGCAGGGACAGTTGGGCAATATGATAAAGTGACAGTTTAAGTGACAGTATCCATATTGCAAGATTGACTTCTGTTCCTGTTCTGGGGACATCAGTAACATTTTTGATTCCCTGTCCCTTTTACTCTTAGTGACAATGGTGAGAGAGCGGGGGACACACAGCAACAGTAAAAACATAAAGCTGAACCCCAGAGACAGCAAATATTGTCTAAATCCATTCATCGTGTGTATTCTTGAATCTCGCTGTGCTTTGTGTATTTCTCCCAGATCTGTGCAGTCATCCAGTGTGAGACTTCCTGTAATAAAGACCGCTCACTGCTGTTCTCCCTCCTTGTGCAGAGTGACTGGTCTTGTCTCCGCCCCCCTTCTCTAGTTTTCTGTAGTGGGTGGAGCCTGCTGGGCCCCTCCCACAGCTCTGCTCTCTGCACAGGCTCTGTACAGCCCAGTGATGATGTCACTGCTACTTTTTCAAGGTCATATCTGGGTTTGTAAAGACATTTCATGCATACAAAGTGGATTCCTATACTTTGTGACTATTGAGGAACATATTTAAGACATCTTGGCGTCCCCAAGATGGGGGCGGATTTGCCGCGATCCCGAATCATAGCGAATCACGCGACACCCGTGCGATCCCCGTCACTTTCAATGGCACCCGGCGTGATTTCGCCCCCAATAAATCGCGGTAAAATCGCACAGACAGAATCGCGGGATGCCTGACGCTCCCAAAAGAGGCACTTCTTTTCGGTGACAGGCATCCCGCGATTCTGTTTGTGCGATTTTACCGCGATTCGTGGGGGGTGACAATCGCGGCAAAATCGCGCCGAGGGCCAATGGAAATGACGGGGATCGCACGGGCGTCCCATGAATTGCTACAATTCGGGATCGCGGCCAGAATCGCGCAGATTCCGCCCGCGAGATGTGAACGGAGCCTTAATGAAAGAATTTGTGGGTGGGATTCGGCTTTAAATCGGTTTACATGGCAGCCCCTTTTCATCCCGTTCTTCCTCGGTGAGGTCAGCCGGTGGGAAGATCCCAGGAATAGAAAGGACACAATGTTCCTGCCAAGACGGGCTTCAGAGACCTGCACTGCCCGTCTTCATGACAATTTCTGACATTTTCCCTGGATTTGATGTGTGGCGGGTGGAAGGATCGTTGGGAGGGGCGTCTGGCTCCGCTCACTGGGCGCATGCTGCCTCTACTCTACAAATCCTCTGCCTGGAGAACACTAACCCTTTCCTGCTCCTAGAGATAGCTGTGTCCCCGCTGGGGGGATTCCCCACCACTTCCTGTTCTGTGAGAAGAAATCTCCCTAATGGGGACACACAAAGCAATCACAACCTGACAGAGTCAAACCCGTTCCCTACTCTAATCCTGGGGCTTGGCTGACACCCCCCAGGGGAATTCTCCTTCTTCTCCCACCCAGACATACTCCAAGTGGATGTGTGCCTGGAGTGAGTATGAGATGCTGTGAACACATTGTAGGGCACGATGTTATGAACAGCTGCATGTTTGGAGATGATGATAACCGGGAAGGTCTCCATCCTGAATACAGAGAGACGTCAGGGAGCCAATCGCAGGGGAGCGTCTCTGTGCGTTTTTATGCGCAACTTGCGCGTTTTTATACAGCGTTTTTGAGCTTTGGCGGGTTTTTTTTATCTTACAATACAGAAAACTAGCATTTGTTGCATCATTTGTTGCTAGATATATCAGCTTTTATTTCTTTTTTCATTATTATTATTTTCATTTATTATTGTTTTTTTATTTTTTTTTTCGCTAGGGTAAGGGGTTAGAGTTATTATTATTATTATATTATTAATAGTAATTTTTTGTTTGGGTGTTTATTTATTATTATTTTATTATTTTTAATATTAATAATAATAATATTAATAATTAAACTTTATTTTTTAACCACTTCAGCCCCTGGAAGACTTTCCTTCTTAATGACCAGACTTTTTTTTTTTTGCGATACGACATTTTTACTGACAATTGCGCGGTTGTGCGACATTGTACCCAAACAAAATTGATGTCCTTTTTTCCCCCCACAAATAGATTTTTCTTCCACGGTCCCAATCATTGTCAGGCCTGGGACGGGCATAGCGGGTGCCGCCGGTTAGAGGAGAGGAAGAAGAGCGGGCACACGTCAATTCTCCTCCCCTATTTGTTGCCGACCCAGAAAGCGAAGCGTATGACATCACTTCCGGGTCAGCCTCTTGGTGTCCCCGGCCGGTGTTTCGTCAGATTTGGCGACCCGTCAGAATGTGTAACGGAAGTGACGTTCCATCGCCGCCATCTTGCTACACCCAGCACTCCTCCATAGTAAGGATACACAGAGAAGGGGGAAAGCGGACATCTTGTTACACCCACCGGAGTTTTGCATTTTACACTTATTTTTAACAGTACAGTGAGTTTATATAGTGAAATACGTAGTTAGAATTCCGTCTGACTGGTTAGATGTTGAATTTTAAAAGCAGCGGCAAGCCTGCTCATCTCATAGGTTTGCTAATCTGACAGAAGTCCCTACTTTTAAAATTAAACATCTAAACATTCAGATAGAGTTCTAAGTCCTGTATTTCACAATATAAACTCGCTTTGCTGTTCAATATAAGTGTAAAATGCAAAACTCCGGTGGGTGTAACAAGATGTCCGCTTTCCTACTTCTCACTGTATCCTTACTGTGGAGGAGTGCGGGGTGTAGCAAGATGGCAGCGGCGGAACGTCACTTCCGCTACACATTCTGACGGGTCACCTAATCTGATGAAACACCGGGACCCAGAAAGCGAAGCGTATGACATCACTTCCGGGTCAGCCTCTCGGTTTTCCCGGCCGGGACAGGATGTACTGCTGAGCGATTCGCATTGCATTACATTCAGTGGAGCACAGGGGAGACGTTGGGAGTCTTTTAGAACCGGGATGTCTCATTGAAGAGAACCTGTCACCAGAAAACCATCACATAGGGGACTTTTTGTCCCCTATGTGATAAAAAAAAAAAAAAAAAGCTAAAAAAGGGATTAGATTGCTCTAAGGCTGAGAACCGAGCAATCAAACACCACTGATCGCTCAGTTCTCACAGCTCCCTGAGCAGAGAGCGGGTAGCTATCAGTCTGAGCTCTCTGCTCTGCCCCCCTCCTCGCTCACTGGAGCGCTGGGCTGTGGAGGGGGTGGGAGCAGCCGGTTTTAGGCTCTCAGTGGCTGGCTGAGAGGCTGAGCCGTGTGCTGGTCCAGGGATCTGAGCGGATTACGACCATATGGTCGCGATCTTTCTCAAGCCTGGGCCGACTCTGTGACATCAGCCAACAGCGGGCTTCAGCACTTCTGCTGAAAACGGGTCACAGGAATGCAGAACAATCTGCATCCTGGAGAAGTACAGCCAAACGAGCTTTGGCTGTACTTCTCCTTTAAGTAAGAAAAAAAAAATGTACCCCTTGGCGCTGACCTCACCACCCCCCCCCCCTTGGACTGGGCTTTTTTCCGTGGGGGCGCATATTTGCACACCTCCCTTTGTGCTGGGAGTGCGCCACATGGCACGCTCCCAGCACAGAGACCCGGGAGTCCCGGGCCCCCACCAAGAGCCCCGGGCCCCCACCAAGAGCCCCGGGCCCCCCCCCATACTAACGATTGGGACCCAGAACTCCTAAATCCAGGTCACCTGATTGTTGTGATAGCCTCTGATTGGCTGTCACAGTGATCAATCACTGTGAAGCCCGCCCCCCATGTTTCCTGTCTCTGTGAATGGACTAGAGAGATACATTGTATCTTTCTCTGTCCTTGCAGAAAGAGACAAAAAAAGTGTGTGTAGGAAAACAGAAATAATAATAATATTAATAAAAAAAATTTAAAAAAACTAGATCAAGGGTTGATCTACGCCAGTGCCAGGGTCGGTATTTATTTATTTATTTTTTTTACAGGATTTTTTTTTTTTTCAATTAGTGTCGGTGTGTTTTAGGTGGGATGATAAAAAAAAGCAAAATGCGCACTGTTGTCTCTGGGCCGTATTACGGGGTACATACAACAACTATCATACACATATCTGGTATCACTGCGCTCGCTGGGAGCAGAAGAATTTATTTTGGGTTGCTCTTTGGTGGTAGGTTATGGTAGTAGCAAGAAATATACAGTTAAATTAAAAAAAAAAATAAATAAAAAAAAGTTTGTTTTTTTTTACTATTTTGGGCCAGTTTTTTTTTGATAATAAAAACAATTTAAATAAATGAGGAGATATCCATTACCATTTACCACCAAATGAAAGCCCAATTTGCCCTGAACAAAACGCGGTATAATCCACCTGGATACACAAAGTAGTTGTGATGATTTGTACGGTTTCACTAACACGTGTCAAAGTTACAAAATTGTGCCGTTATATGTCCTAATATATAACAGAAGGTACCAATGTTTATTTATCCTTTTTGTACTTTTCTTTTTGAAAAAAAAAAAACCCAATAAAAATATTGAAAAAAATATATATATTCAAACAAAATTATTACCTTACATTATCCTACGTGTAAAAATCATTTTTGCTAGAAAGTTACTCAGAACCCCCAAACATTATATATACCTTTTTTTTTTAGCAGAGACCTTAGAGAGTAAAATGGTGGCCGTTGCAACTTTTTATCTCGCACTGTATTTGCGCAGTAAATTTTGAAACGTGTTTTTTTTTGTATTGTACGCGTTTCATACATAAAAAAAAAAAAACAGTAATATTAGCCCAATTTTTTTACATAACGTGAAAGATGATGTTCAGTAAATAGGTACCTAACATGTCATGCTTTGAAATTGCGCCCGCTCGTGGAATGGCGTCAAACTTCGGTACTTAAAAATCCCCATAGGCGACTCTTGAAATTTTTTTACAGGTTTACATGTTTAGAGTTACAGAGGAGGTCTAGTGCTAGAATTGCTGCTCTCGCTCTGACGCTCGCGGCGATAACTCACATGTGTGGTTTGAACGTCGTTTACATATGTGGGTGCGACCTACGTATGCGTTTACTTCTGCACGCAAACACGCGGTGACAGGGGCGCTTTAATTTGTTTTTTATTATTGTTTATTTTACCTTTATTTTTCTATTTTGACACTTTCTTTTTCCTTTTTTTTTTTTTAATCACTTTTATACCTATTACAAAGAATGTAAACATCCCTTGTAATAAGAATAGTGCATGACAGGTCCTCTTTACAGTGACATCTATAAGTCCCCACATCTCACCTCTAGGCTGGGAAGCCTGAAAAAAAAAAAAGGATCTTGGCTTCCCAGCTGAGGCCAGGGCCGATCCTGCCCAGGGTGCAAAGGGTGCTTTGCACCCAGGCGCCTGCAGAGGCGGGGGCGCCGAAGAGCCAGACTTCTCCCTTCCCTCCTTCTCTCCTTGTGACTCGAGGCGGCGCCATTTTTTTCAAATGCAGAGGCCGAGCGTGACTTAACAACATCGCGCCCGGAACCCGAATGATCATAGAGATAGCCATCTGACCCCCTGCTTCTCGCCAATCGTACGGGCGAGCCGGGAGAAGCACCAGAGGGCGGTGGGAGGGGGGGGGACATCCCATACCGCTGCCTGTATAAACGATCAAGTGGCTGAACAGTTGCTATGATTGTTCTTATGGTGAAGGGAATCGCCGGCTCCAAAAGAAGATCTGAATGCCTGTAGCTGAACCCATCATTCAGATATCCCCACTAGACATGTGTGGTTTGTTTCGTTCCGAATTAAAATTCGGACGAATTTTCGTATTTCGGAAACTCGGATGCACCCGAATTTCCGAATTATAATAGTACCGAATTTAAACGAATCCGAAATAACGAAAAAAAAATTCGGACGAAATTCAAATTGGAATAGTTTTCGAATCAATTTTCGAATTCGAATTGTTTTCTAATTCAAATACTTTTCTAATTCGAATCATATTCATTCATCATTAGAAACATTTTCAAATTTGAATAGTTTTCCAATTGGTATAAAATCGAATAGAAAATAAAGGAATAAAATAGAAAAAAAAAATAGACTAGAAAAGCCGAGCTCGCGTGCAGAAGCGAACGCATACGTGAGTAGCGCCCGCATATGAAAACGGTGGTCAAACCACACATGTGAGGTATCGCCGCGATTGGTAGAGCGAGAGCAATAATTCTAGCCCTAGACCTCCTCTGTAACTCAAAACATGCAACCTGCACAATTTTTTAATCGTCGCCTATGGAGATTTTGAAGGGTAAAAGTTTGTCGCCATTTCACGAGCGGGCGCAATTTTGAAGCGTGACATGTTGGGTATCAATTTACTCGGCGTAACATTATCTTTCACAATAAAAAAAAATGGAGCTAACTTTACTGTTGTCTTATTTTTTAATTCATAATAATTAATTTTTATGAATTTAAATTTTTAAATTTTTTTTTTTTTAAATTCACAACCCCAAATAATATCCCCAAAAAAGTGCGCTTGTAAGACCGCTGCGCAAATACGGTGTGACAGAAAGTATTGCCATTTTACGACCGCCATTTTATTCTCTAGGGTGTTAGAAAAAAAATGTATAATGTTTGGGGGTTCTAAGTAATTTTCTAGCAAAAAAAAAATGTTTTTAACTTGCAAACAACAAATCTCAGAAAGAGGCTCGGTCCTTAAGTGGCTAGGGCAGTGATGGTGAACATTGGCACCCCAGATGTTTTGGAACTACATTTCCCATGATGCTCCACTACACTACAGATTGCCTGAGCATCATGGGAAATGTAGTTCCAAAACGTCTGGGGTGCCAAGCTTCGCCATCACTGGGCTAGGGTGTCTGCTTTCAGAAAATACATCATGTCTTGGGGGTTTTATGTAATCTTCAGTCCTAAAATAGTTACATGGTTACATAGTTAGTGAAGTTAAAAAATGATTTTTTTAAGCATGTGTGCAAAAAAAAAAAAAAAATGCAAAGGCGGCTCTGGCAACAAAAAGGCTGAAGGGATCCACAGAAAAAAAAAAAAAGGACTTTATTTCTATGTTTTTGCATTCACAGTTTGTGAACACTGATGACATCATCTTAGTCTAGGCAAAGTCGCTGGACTGGAGCTCGAAGGATAAAAGGGGGAGTTTTGCTTAAAAAAAAAATGATGTTATAGGCCAGGAATTTGCATAGTACTGACAGGTCCACTTTAATACGATATTAGGTCATACACCTATTATAGAGAGAATATCACGTGTTTTCCCATCTGGGAATGACTCATGGATTAAATATTATCCATTCACTCCCGGGGATCACTAAAAGTCCCTTTCTTTTTTTTACACAACTTAGACCGCCGTTTGTTCACCCAATGATCTTGTCAGGTGTTGAGAGAGGCGGAGACTGGAGGAATTTTTTTTCTGACTTTTTTTTTTTTTACATCAGAATAACTTTTAGTGTGTTCATTAGTTACATCGACGTCTAGGGTGTAACTACAGCCATGCCACACCCGGTGACTGCTATGGGGCCCAGGACTGTCTAGGTAACACCTTCATATATAAAGGAAAGGGTTTGATGAATCTATGCAGATGAGATAATCAGATATAAAGTTTGTGGATTTCTAAACAGTTGCTATGAAGGAAATTCATATGCTGTATCACTAGAGGAGCTGCATCTGAAAGATGAGTTCCTCCTCTCCCCGCAGGGACACATTGCAGGTAGCACTTTGTTCTGTTTTTTTTAGGTCAGAGGTTGGCCACCTGTCGATCGCGATCTACCCATCCATCGCGGGTAGGTGATGGGTAGATTGATTCGCTTCCCTTCCTTGACCTGGACAGGAGTGGTGGTGGCATTTACTGGAACCAATCCCCCTGTATTTTCCTCCTGCTGCAGCTGAAATACGGCTTCTCCTCCTCTCCCTCCCACCGGCATTCAGGGGCTGCAGAAGATGAATTCCGACTTCTCCTCCTCTCCCTCCCACTGGGATTCAGGGGCTGCAGAAGCTGAAATCTGGCATCTCCTCCTCTCCCAGAGGCGGCTCTCTAATTAGGCAAATTAGGCGGTCGCCTAAGGCCTCAAACTCACAGGGGCCTCGCGGCCGCCTAATTTGCCTGTTCTCAATCACTGAAGTTGACGCCGGCGGCTCCGCCTACCCCCACTGGGACTCTGTGGCTTAGGAGCTGACGGACAAATCAGATACTGCCCACAGCCTGAGGAATAGCTGCCTCAACACGGAGCGTCCCAGTCCGTGGGGCCTCATGTGTAAGTTTTGCCTAAGGCCTCACAAAGCCTAGAGCCGCCTCTGTCCTCTCCCTACCACCTGCATTCAGGGGCTGCAGAAGATGAATTCCAACTTCTCCTCCTCTCCCTCCTGCCGGAATTCAGGGGCTGTAGAAGCTGAAATCTGGCATCTCCTCCTCTCCCTCCCACCTGCATTCAGGGGCTGCAGAAGATGAATTCCAACTTCTCCTCCTCTCCCTCCCGCCGGAATTCAGGGGCTACAGAAGCTAAAATCTGACTTCTCCTCCTCTCCCTCCCACCAGCATTCAGGGGCTGCAGAAGCTGAAAACCGGCTTCTCCTCCTCTCCCTCCCGCCGGCATTCAGAGGCTGCAGAAGGAAAATACAGGAGATCAAATCCTCTGTGTGCTCTACTGACACCAACCTCTGCTATACTGACACCATCCTCTGCTCTACTGACACCATCCTCTGCTCTACTGACACCGTCCACTGCTCTACTGACACCATCCTCTGCTCTACTGACACCAACCTCTGCTATACTGACACCATCCTCTGCTCTACTGACACCATCCTCTGCTCTACTGACACCATCCTCTGCTCTACTGACCCCATCCTCTGCTCTACTGACCCCATCCTTTGCTCTACTGACACCATCCTCTGCTTTACTGACACCATGCTCTACTGACACCATCCTCTGCTCTACTGACACCATCCTCTGCTCTACTGACACCAACCTCTGCTATACTGACACCATCCTCTGCTCTACTGACCCCATCCTCTGCTCTACTGACACCAACCTCTGCTATACTGACACCATCCTCTGCTCTACTGACCCCATCCTCTGCTCTACTGACCCCATCCTCTGCTCTACTGACACCATCCTCTGCTCTACTGACACCATCCTCTGCTCTACTGACACCATCCTCTGCTCTACTGACACCGTCCACTGCTCTACTGACACCATCTTCTGCTCTACTGACACCATCCTCTGCTCTACTGACACCAACCTCTGCTATACTGACACCATCCTCTGCTCTACTGACCCCATCCTCTGCTCTACTGACACCATCCTCTGCTCTACTGACACCATCCTCTGCTCTACTGACCCCATCCTCTGCTCTACTGACACCATGCTCTACTGACCCCATCCTTTGCTCTACTGACACCATCCTCTGCTTTACTGACACCATGCTCTACTGACACCATCCTCTGCTCTACTGACACCATCCTCTGCTCTACTGACACCAACCTCTGCTATACTGACACCATCCTCTGCTCTACTGACCCCATCCTCTGCTCTACTGACACCAACCTCTGCTATACTGACACCATCCTCTGCTCTACTGACCCCATCCTCTGCTCTACTGACCCCATCCTCTGCTCTACTGACACCATCCTCTGCTCTACTGACACCATCCTCTGCTCTACTGACACCATCCTCTGCTCTACTGACACCGTCCACTGCTCTACTGACACCATCTTCTGCTCTACTGACACCATCCTCTGCTCTACTGACACCAACCTCTGCTATACTGACACCATCCTCTGCTCTACTGACCCCATCCTCTGCTCTACTGACACCATCCTCTGCTCTACTGACACCATCCTCTGCTCTACTGACCCCATCCTCTGCTCTACTGACACCATGCTCTACTGACCCCATCCTTTGCTCTACTGACACCATCCTCTGCTTTACTGACACCATGCTCTACTGACACCATCCTCTGCTCTACTGACACCATCCTCTGCTCTACTGACACCAACCTCTGCTATACTGACACCATCCTCTGCTCTACTGACCCCATCCTCTGCTCTACTGACACCAACCTCTGCTATACTGACACCATCCTCTGCTCTACTGACCCCATCCTCTGCTCTACTGACCCCATCCTCTGCTCTACTGACACCATCCTCTGCTCTACTGACACCATCCTCTGCTCTACTGACACCATCCTCTGCTCTACTGACACCAACCTCTGCTATACTGACACCATCCTCTGCTCTGCTGACCCCATCCTCTGCTCTACTGACACCATCCACTGCTCTACTGACCCCATCCTCTGCTCTACTGACACCATCTTCTGCTCTACTGACACCATCCTCTGCTCTACTGACACCATGCTCTACTGACACCATCCTCTGCTCTACTGACACCATCCTCTGCTCTACTGACACCATCCTCTGCTATACTGACACCATCCTCTGCTCTACTGACCCCATCCTCTGCTCTACTGACACCATCCTCTGCTCTACTGACCCCATCCTTTGCTCTACTGACAACATCTTCTGCTCTACTGACGCCATCTTCTGCTCTACTGACGCGATCCTCTGCTCTACTGACCCCATCCTCTGCTCTACTGACACCAACCTCTGCTCTACTGACACCATCCTCTGCTCTACTGACACCATCCTCTGCTCTACTGACCCCATCCTCTGCTCTACTGACACCATCCTCTGCTCTACTGACCCCATCCTCTGCTCTACTGACACCATCCTCTGCTCTACTGACCCCATCCTCTGCCAACCATCCACTACCCTACTGACCCTGCCCTCTGCTTTACTGATACTGTCCACTTTTAAGGTTGGCTAAGTTTATATTTTTACAGTGACATTTATTTTATTATATTTTTCTAAATTTTCCCTACTATTTAGTTAGGCCTCGTTAGTTAAATTCTTTAAAAAAAAAAAGGGCTCCGTACCCCGGTGAGCTTTGATCTTTTTCATGTTGTACAGGTAGATCTCCACCTCTCCAAGGTTGCCTACCCTTGTTTTGGGTCATGTGGATTCTTGCATGGTCAAAAGCACAACCCTCCTCTCTCCACTGCTGTTTGACCACACTGCTCCCAAGCAGATGAGTAGGCCATGAATGATTATTGACAGCGCTTGTTTCCAGCACCAACGCCGTCACTAGGCATAGGGGAAGGGGCAAAGGTGGTGGTGCCAGCTGGACTGAAAAGAAAAAAAAGAAAACATTATCAAAGACCAAGTTTAGTGAGAGAGGACAACTACAGCTGGCTCCTCTGGGTGTAGGACTATCTCACCCTGTCCCGGGCCTCTGCATTAGCTGGCTACATCTGCATGCTGTGAGGTGTTTGGCTTTCATGCCCCCCGACTCTTATAGGCTCCTCCCATCCTGGCACTAACTCCACCCTTTACATCACTTATAGAAAGGCTTTTTCTAAAAGGGGACCTAACACCCACTTACATTAGTTCGCTATTACACACTATTTTAGGACAGGGCCACCTAGTGGCAGACTAACTAAGTGCACCCTCAGATGTTGCAAAGAACACCCTGGTAAGTGAAGGCGGTTTGTGGAGATGTCAGGGCTGGACTCAGCCCTTCCTTCTATGAGCTGGTTGCTCAGCTGTTGGCTTATTGCCAGCTCCTATCTCTCCACAGTTATTCAGCTGTTGATGATATCCTGCTCATCAGTCCTGCCTACTTAAGCCATCCAGTCCAGAGGATCTCTGCCTTCGCCTTGGTCAAACATCGCAGGAGATATTTCCTGCGATCCTGTTCAAGACTTGCTTTGCTGACATCCCTTCTGGCTCCAGATCCTGCTTGCTGTTCCATTACATTGATCCCTGACTTCTGGCTTGGCTGACTATCCGTTCCAGTTACTAAAATTTGGCTATGTTTTGACTACGTTTGTTCTTTTTACTTTTATTATTAAACAAGTGTGATTTAACTGTACTTCTGTCTCTGCCTGATTTCATGGTTTCTGATAGGAGATTTGGTTTATGTGACCGTGTTTGGCTCAAAAAGTGGACTATGCCTTTAAGCTTAAAATTCAAGAAAAAAAAAATGCTCTTGAAAGCAGTAAAAGAAACAGTGACCCCAAAAAAGGGGAGGCGCCTGTATCAGCCAATGAAATCGCAGAAACACAGTTCACCATATTCCTATAAAAATTGGGAGGACACGGCAAGCAATGGGCTGCCCCCATCTGGTGAACGTTCAATAGGACATGGGGGGGGGGGCAACATCCTGCATTTAAAGAACAATTTTCCCTTGTAAAAGTTATAAAAATGAAATTTTCTGGTTGTTTTGGGTGATATCATTGTATTGGTCCCTAGTGGTGAAGATTTTGGTCCCAATTCTTGTTCCTGTCCATGATACGAAAGTGGTGACTTCCGCCCGGTGGCCCTTATTATGTTTAATGACTTCTCTATTTTTATACCTGTCTGCCTCTCGTTTTGTAGCTTTATTGCTATGATTGGCTTCACGCCTCCATTGTTCTGTGGTCTGGGAGGTTTTATACCTCTACATCAATGTGCTTTTTTTTTTTTAATGCAGTTTTATTAAAGCCAGTGGCGGCTGGGGAATTTTTAATTTTTTTTGGGGGGGGGGGGGGCACAAACCCCTCTAGCTCCTTACCTGCAAATAGAGCCTCCATCGCTATCACAGCTCCCCTGATACCAGGCGGCTTCCGTGTTCCAAATCTTCAGCCTCTTGATTGGACCAGAAGTGACGCGTGGAGCAAATTTTGATTTGCTACAGTCAAAACTGGGCGGGTTCGGGCCGCATACCTGGTATCACTTAAAAATTAGAAAATGTATATCATATACCCCACACAGATGTGCCAATATGACAAAAATGTTGCATCATATCCTAGCACTGCCAATATGGGAAAAAGAAGGGGAGACTGCAGGATGCCAGGTTTATACATTGCTGTACCCCTCCCCCATTGAAGGGTGCCGGCCTGCCGGGTGTGCCCAGCGCTGTACCCACAATACAGTATAAGAAGGAGGCAGGTGTATACAGCACTGTACCCCAATACTGTAATGCCCCGTACACACGATAGGATTTTCCGACGGAAAATGTGTGATAGGACCTTGTTGTCGGAAATTCCGACCGTGTGTGGGCTCTATCACACATTTTCCATAGGAATTTCCGACACACAGAGTTTGAGAGCAGGCTATAAAATTTTCCGACAACAAAATCCGTTGTCGGAAATTCCGATCGTGTGTACACAAATCCGACGGACAAAGTGCCACGCATGCTCAGAATAAATAAAGAGACGAAAGCTATTGGCCGCTGCCCCGTTTATAGCCCCAACGTACGTGTTTTACGTCACCGCGTTCAGAACGATCGGATTTTCCGACAACTTTGTGTGACCGTGTGCACGGGGCATAACAGTGTGCAGCACTGCACCTGCCACTGCAGTATAGAAGGGTGCTTTTCCCTTCACTGATGCCACCGCCATAAGTTAGGCTGTACAGTGCTGAAATTATGTGGGCCCTTTAATAAAAGGATAGCGATATTAACCGTTTCAGCCCAGGAAGGATTTACCCCCTTCCTGACCAGAGCACTTTCTGTGTCGCTTTAACTGACAATTGCGCGGTCATGTGACGTTGCACCCAAACAAAATTGACGTCCTTTTTTTCCATACAAATAGAGCTTTCTTTTGGTGGTAATTGATCACCTCTGTGGTTTTTATTTTTCGCGCTATAAACAAAAAAAAAAGCGACATTTTTGAAAAAAAAGCAATATTTTTTTACTTTTTGCTATAATAAATATCCCCCCCCCCCCAAAAAAAATATAAAAAACAAATTTCTTTCTCAGTTTGTGTATTCTTCTACATATTTTTGGTAAAAAAGCGTATATTCATTGGTTTGCGCAAATGTTATAGTGTCTACAAAATAGAGAATAGATTTATGGCATTTTTATTATTATTATTTTTTTTTATTAGTAATGGTGGCGATCTGCGATTTTTATTGTGACTGCGATATTATGGCGGACACCTTTGACACTATTTTGGGACCATTGTCATTTATACAGTGATCAGTGCTATAAAAATGCACTGATTACTGTGTAAATGACACTGGCAGGGAAGGGGTTAAACACTAGGGGGTGAGCAAGGGGTTAAGTGTGTCCTAGGGAGTGATTCTAACTGTAGGGGATTGTCTCACTAGAACATGACAGAGATCACTGCTCCTGATAACAGGGAGCAGTGATCTCTGTCATGTTGCTAGGCAGAACAGGGAAATGCCTTGTTGACATAGGCATCTCCCTGTTCTGCCGCTCCGTGTCATGATCGCGGGCCCCTGACGGACATCGAGTCCGCGGGACCTGCGGTGGGCGAGCGCCCCCACAATGCCGCGATTTAAAGGGGACATACCTGTACGCCCATTTGCCCAGCCGTGCCATCATACATCGTCGTGTGCTGGTCGGCATGTGGTTAATGTATATTTCATACTAAGAAGAAAATACTGGAGACTTACAAAAAAGAGAAGCAGAGAGGAGAGAGGGGGAAGAGTCTAAATATGGTGTAATGTATGCATTGTATTAGAATTGGATGTATAGCAAATGGTGTAGGGCAGGGGTCCTCAAACTACGGCCCGCCAAGGTCTTTTACCTGGCCCTCCCTGCCTTTCGGGCACTGGAGCCCCCACAACGATCCGCTCCGAGAGATGCTTTCCCTGCGGACCCCGCTTCATAGGGGGAAACGATACTAATTTCTGGCACTGTCCAGAGTGTGGGCTGAGACACAGAGCCCGCTCCAGCGCGGGAAAGCTTCACAAGGATTCTCCTCGCGGATGCCTGTTCATAGCGGTAAGTCCCGCGGCGCTCCTCTCACTAATCCCCGTGCACTGGACAGGCTGGCTGCATTACTGGGCACAGATCACGCTGCATTGCTGGGCACAGATCACTCTGCATTGCTGGGCACAGATCACGCTGCATTGCTGGCCACAGGTCAGGCTGCATAACTGGGCACAGATCAGGCTGCATAACTGGGCACAGGTCAGGCTGCATAACTGGGCACAGGTCAGGCTGCATAACTGGGCACAGATCACGCTGCATTGCTGGGCACAGATCACGCTGCATTGCTGGGCACAGATCACTCTGCATTGCTGGGCACAGATCACGCTGCATTGCTGGGCACAGATCACGCTGCATTGCTGGGCACAGATCACTATGCATTGCTGGGCACAGATCACGCTGCATTGCTGGGCACAGGTCAGGCTGCAAAACTGGGCACAGGTCAGGCTGCATAACTGGGCACAGGTCAGGCTGCATAACTGGGCACAGATCACGCTGCATTGCTGGGCACAGATCACGCTGCATTGCTGGGCACAGATCACTCTGCATTGCTGGGCACAGATCACGCTGCATTGCTGGGCACAGATCACGCTGCATTGCTGGGCACAGATCACTATGCATTGCTGGGCACAGATCACGCTGCATTGCTGGGCACAGGTCAGGCTGCAAAACTGGGCACAGGTCAGGCTGCATAACTGGGCACAGGTCAGGCTGCATAACTGGGCACAGGTCAGGCTGCATAACTGGGCACAGGTCAGGCTGCATAACTGGACAATGGAGAGGCTGGCTGCATTACTGGGCACAGGTCAGGATGCATAACTGGGCACAGGTCAGGATGCATAACTGGGCACAGGTCAGGCTGCATAACTGGACAATGGAGAGGCTGGCTGCATTACTGGGTGCAGGTCAGGCTGCATTAATGGGCGCAGGTCAGGCTGCATTACTGGACAATGGAGAGGCTGGCTGCATTACTGGGTACAGACAGGCTGCATTACTGGGCATAGGTTAGGCTACATTGCTGGGCACAGATCAGGCTGCCTTGCTGGGCACAGATCAGGCTGCCTTGCTGGGCACAGATCAGGCTGCCTTGCTGGGCACAGATCAGGTTGCCTTGCTGGGCAATGGTCAGGCTGCCTTGCTGGGCACTGGTCAGGCTGCCTTGCTGGGCACAAGTCAGGCTGCCTTGCTGGGCACTGGAGAGGCTGGCTGCCTTGCTGGGCACTGGAGAGGCTGGCTGCCTTGCTGGGCACTGGAGAGGCTGGCTGCCTTGCTGGGCACTGGAGAGGCTGGCTGCCTTGCTGGGCACTGGAGAGGCTGGCTGCGCTGCTGGGCACTGGTCAGGCTGCATTGTTGGGCACTAGTGAGGCTGCATTGTTGGGCACTGGTGAGGCTGCATTGCTGGGCACTGGTGAGGTTGCATTGATTTGGCCCCCCAACAATCTGAGGGACAGTGGACTGGCCCCCTATTTAAAAAGTTTGAGGACCCCTGGTGTAGGGTATGTAGTGTAATGGGATGTACAGTGGGGACGGAAAGTATTCAGACCCCCTTAAATGTTTCACTCTTTCTTATATTGCAGCCCTGCTAAAATCATTTAAGTTCATTTTTTTCCTCATTAATGTACACACAGCACTCCATATTGACAGAAACACACAGAATTGTTGACATTTTTGCAGATTTATTAAAAAAGAAAAACTGAAATATCACATGGTCCTAAGTATTCAGACCCTTTGCTGTGACACTCATATATTTAACTCAGGTGCTGTCCATTTCTTCTGATAATCCTTGAGATGGTTCTACATCTTCATTTGAGTCCAGCTGTGTTTGATTATACTGATTGGACTTGATTAGGAAAGCCACACACCTGTCTATATAAGACCTTACAGCTCACAGTGCATGTCAGAGCAAATGAGAATCATGAGGTCAAAGGAACTGCCTGAAGAGCTCAGAGACAGAATTGTGGCAAGGCACAGATCTGGCCAAGGTTACAAAAAATTTCTGCTGCACTTAAGGTTCCTAAGAGCACAGTGGCCTCCATAATCCTTAAATGGAAGACGTTTGGGACGACCAGAACCCTTCCTAGAGCTGGCCGTCCGGCCAAACTGAGCTATCGGGGGAGAAGAGCCTTGGTGAGAGAGGTAAAGAAGAACCCAAAGATCACTGTGGCTGAGCTCCAGAGATGCAGTCGGGAGATGGGAGAAAGTTGTAGAAAGTCAACCATCACTGCAGTCCTCCACCAGTCAGAGCTTTATGGCAGAGTGGCCCGACGGAAGCCTTTCCTCAGTGCAAGACACATGAAAGCCCGCATGGAGTTTGCTAAAAAAACACCTGAAGGACTCCAAGATGGTGAGAAATAAGATTCTCTGGTCTGATGAGACCAAGATAGAACTTGTTGGCCTTTTTTTTTTCACAATAGAAGAACTTGTTGGCCCTAATTCTAAGCGGTATGTGTGGAGAAAACCAGGCACTGCTCATCACCTGTCCATTACAGACCCAACAGTGAAGCATGGTGGTGGCAGCATCATGCTGTGGGGGTGTTTCTCAGCTTCAGGGACAGGACGACTGGTTGCAATCAAGGGAAATGTGAATGCGGCCAAGTACAGGGATATCCAGGACGAAAACCTTTTCCAGAGTGCTTAGGACCTCAGACTGGGCCGAAGGTTTACCTTCCAACAAGACAATGACCCTAAGCACACAGCTAAAATAATGAAGGAGTGGCTTCACAACAACCCCGTGACTCTTCTTGAATGGCCCAGCCAGAGCCCTGACTTAAACCCAATTGAGCATCTCCGCAGAGACCAAAAATGGCCGTCCACCAACGTTTACCATCCAACCTGACAGAACTGGAGAGGATCTGCAAGGAGGAATGGCAGAGGGTCCCCAAATCCAGGTGTGAAAAACTTGTTGCATCTTTCCCAAAAAGACTCATGGCTGTATTAGATCAAAAGGGGCTTCTACTAAATACTGAGCAAAGGGTCTGAATACTTAGGATCATGTGATATTTCAGTTTTTCTTTTTTAATAAATCTGCAAAAATGCCAACAATTCTGTGTTTTTCTGTCAATATGGGGTGCTGTGTGTACATTAATGAGGGAAAAAAATGAACTTAAATGATTTTAGCAAATGGCTGCAATACAACAAAGAGTGAAAAAGTTAAGGGGGTCTGAATACTTTCCGTCCCCACTGTATAACATATGGGTCAGGGTATGTGGTAAAATGAGATGTAGCCAAGTCCCATACCTCTCCAGGCCTAATGGTGACCTCCAGAGTTAGGGACAGCTAACATCCTTCTGTGTAAGTGGGTTACAAGGCACGGTGGGTGCAATGTAAGGTAGATTAATGGGCACCAGACACTTCTTGAATGCAAAGAGATTTTTTTTGTCTCTTAAACAGAACTGTGGGAGAGAGGGTTTAGGGCCAGGACACCCTTTAGTAGTTGCAATGTTAATTAGCAGACTCCGAGACTTCTATAGGTGGACAGCCATGTAGAGAAAGGCTTCTAGCAGGACACCACGTCTGCATGAGTAGGAATGCTGTCTCCTATGGCAACAATCTTGAACAGTTTCTAACACAAGTTGTAATGAACTCTTATACTTCCTCCACAATCTCCTTTTCAGATCTTCACTAAACTGAGCTCCCAGTCTATCACTTAGACCCGCTGATCCACTACCACTGGATCTCCTGAGCTCTACCAACCTTCTCATTCAGTATGTTCCTCAAGCGTCATCCCCACGTCTCTGCTGGGTCCCTAGCTTGGCACTCCAGATACTCCTCAAACGTCACCCTGCTGGCCTGCTCGGTCCCTAGATTGACACATAAGGCTGCTCTACAAGCGTCACTTCCACTGGCCTGCTCGGTCCCTGGCTTGGCACACAAGGTTGCTCTGCAAGCGTCACCTCCGCTGGCTGGGTCCCTGGCTTGACACCTGCTGAAGTTTCCCAATTCTTCACCGCTCTCCGGTTGGTGAGAATACTTCTCCGGTACTTGCTTTGGTTGCTCACTGTGGTCCCTGGTAATAAGGTGGATGGTCCCTTAGTAGCAACAGCTTCCCCTCTACCTCCGACCACGACAGGTTCTCTGGCCGGCAGAACCGTCACTTTGGTTGGACTGCAAGCCGCAGGCCCTCAGACAGCCTAGCAGCCAGATGTCCCCGGGGATAGGCCTCAGACTCTAGCCTAGCAGCCCGGGGCAGCACAACACACATCCACCCAGTCAGCCGTCCAGGTGGCACAGAACCCCGATCACCAAACCTCACCCAAATAAATAGGCTCCCCCAGCAGGCCAAGAGACCCAAGAAGATCCCTGCCCATTGGCTGAGACACCCCACCATTCCTAATCTGTCCTTGCAATGCCCTTGTCTTATCTAATGCCACCAGATACCTGGCCACCTAGTGAAAGAAGAGAGAAATGCAGCAATTCCAGAATTAGGGTGAAATCAATTGACCTCCTAACAATTGGCCATAGCAACTATACCTGGCAAGTAAATTTACTAGCAACCCTGCTTAACTATCAGGGTGCTACAGAGATATAGGGCATATTATGTAGGCATTATAACAGGATGTATAGCATATGAGTCAGGTTATGTGGTAAAATGAGATATAGGTGTCAGGGCTGGGCTCAGCCCTTCCTTCTCTGAGTTGGCCGTTCAGCTGTCGGCTAATTGCCAGCTCCTAGCTCTCCACTCAGCTGTTGATGATATCCTGCTCATCAGTCCTGCCTACTTAAGCCGTCCAGCCCAGAGGATCTCTGCCTTTGCCTTGGTCAACATCACAGAGACTATCCCCTGCATTCCTGTTAAAAGACTTGCTTGGCTGACATCCCTTCTGGCTCCAGATCCTGCTTGCTGTTTTACTACGCTCATCTCCGGCTCCCTGACGTTTGGCTTGTTTGACTATCCGTTCCGGTTCCTGAACTTTGGCTATGTTTTGACTATGTTTGTTCTGTTTACTTTTATTATTAAACAAGTGTGATTGAACTGTACTTCTGTCTCGGTCTGCTTTCATGGTTTCTGACAATAGGGCAGAGTATGTAGTGAAATGGGATGAATAGCACATGGGGCAGGATACAAGTGAACAGAAATCAGTATTTTTGCATGATTTGACAATTGAAGTGAAAATTCACACAATGTTTTCAGTGAGATGAGATTCTTAACTTCTTTGGTAAATCAGCCCAAGCATGCAACAGGTTTGCAATTACACTAAAAAACGATTTCAGCCATGTACTATTAAATCATTTTCCTAATTATGAGACCATCTATAATAATGAAATAAATACAATCTCTCTGAACCTACCAACCCGGCCCGAGAGATTCTAAAAAAAACGCGCCACTTGGGCCGTGCGTTCAATCCAAGGAGCCGCGGCGTCACTTCCGGTTTCCCCACCAGGCACAGAGAAACCGAAAGTGACGCCACAGGCTCAGAGGAAAGCACCGCCCATATCCTACGCGGTGCCAATAGAAAACCCAACAACAGGGAGAATGACTGTAGATGGGAGTGTTCAGGCGCATTGCTTTGCGCCACAAGGACTCGCCAAAGCAAGCAAATGAAGCGTCTCCCCTGCAATCACATGATTGCATAGACATGGACCCCTTTTTTTTTTTGGGTGACTATTTTTGGGAGGGCGGTCCGTGCACCCCTATGGACGGGCCGCCACTGATTAACCACTTGCCGACCGCTGCATGCCGATATGCATCAGCACAATGGCAGGGGTGGGCAAATGGGCGTACCTGTACGTCCCCTTTAAGAGCCAGGGATAGCAGACACGCGCCTGTCACATACAGCGTGACCGTGCCCGCAGGGACCGGCGGACTCGATGTCCGCCGGTCTTCTCACGATCGTGTCACAATCTTCCCTCAGAACGGGAAGATGCCTATGTAAACAAGGCATTTCCCTGTTCTGCCTTGTGTCATGACAGAGATCACGGCTCCCTGTCATCGGGAGCGGTGAACGCTGTCATGTGACTTAAAGCCCACCCCCCCTCCACAGTTAGAATCACTCCCTAGGACACACTTAACCCCTTCATCGCCCCCTAGTGGTTAACCCCTTCCCTGCCAGTGTCATTTACACAGTAATCAGTGCATTTTTATAGCACTGATTGCAGTATAAATGACAATGGTCCCAAAATAGTGTCAAAAGTGTCCGATGTGTCCGCCATAATGTCGCATTCACGATAAAAATCGCAGATCGCCGCCATTACTAATAAAAAAAAAAATTGAAAATAAAAATGCCATAAATCTATCACCTATTTTGTAGACGCTATAACTTTTGCGCAAACCAATCAATATTCACTTATTGTGATTTTTTTACCCAAAAATATGTAGAAGAATACATATCGGCCTAAACTGAGGAAAAAAAATAGCTTTTTTTATATATTTTTGGGGGATATTATAGCAAAAAGTAAAAAAAATTGTGTTTTTTTCAAAATTGTCGCTCCTTTTTTTGTTTATAGCGCAAAAATTAAAAACCGCAGAGGTGATCAAATACCACCAAAAGAAAGTTCTATTTGTGGGGAAAAAAGGACGTCGATTTTGTTTTGGTGTAACGTCGCACGACCGCGCAATTGTCAGTTAAAGCGACGCAGTGCCGAATCGCAAAAAGTGCTCTGGTCAGGAAGGGGTAAAATCTTCCAGGGGCTGAAGCGGTTTAAGCCTTTCTTAACAAATATAGTGCAAATACAGGAGCCCAAGAGGACCCCTACGTGAATTTTGAGGGTTTTAAAAAAAAGAAAAATACACATAGCTGTTTGTCCATTGAAACTGCATGTGTGAACAGCGAAAAATCGAATGTACTCTGTGGCTATGTTCTAGGCAGATCGAATGTGTGAATGGGGAAAATACCGCATTATGGCCACTAGATGGAATTGACGAGAATAGCTATTTGCTAGGATAGTTAGCACCATCTAGTGGTCATATTGCGGTATTTACCCCACTCACGCATTTGATCTGCAGAGAATATAGCCTGAGAACATTCAGATTTTCACGGAACGAATTTAAATGGAGTTTCGATGGATGTACAGCTATGCAAATATTTTTTTCTTATAACTACACCCCCTGGTGTCTCTTTTTTGTATTGCTTCCAGATCTGTGCAGTCATCCAGTCTGAGACTTCCTGTAATAAAGACCGCTCACTGCTGCTCTCTCTCCTTGTGCAGGGTGACTGGTCTTGTCTCCGCCCCCCATATAGTATTCTACAGTCAGGCTGTAGTGGGTGGAGCCTGCTTGGCCCCTCCCACGGCTCTGCTCTTTGCACAGGCTATGCACAGCCCAGTGATGATGTCACTGCTACTTTTACAAGATAATATCTGGATTTACAAAGGCAGATTTATATCCTTTGTGGCTGTTGAGGAATAGCTCCATCTAGTGGCCATAACAGCAGTATTTTATGACAGCCCCATAATAAAAGAACATTCGTTCAGAAGGGAAAATAGCCTAAAGAACATTCGCCCAGAATTTTACCCACAAGGTCTGCACAAGGCGAATGTACATGCAGACGCATTGGACGATCGGCTATTTGTATAAACAGACCCCCCTAAAGTCTGCAGTAAATTATAATAACTGTTAAAGGAAAGCCGTGCTGGGAAAGCCGCGGGGACTTCTCTTCACCGCCGATCTCCAGGAAAGCGGCGTCAGCGCCAGGGCTGGAGATGTCTCTTGTTTTTGTGTTGGGAGTTGCCAGGCGATGAACTCGTCTAGAAGCGATCGGCGAATTGTTCCAACTCCGCCCCGAAAAAAAGAACGCGTTCCAGAGAATATTAGGACAGCGCGTCATGAAAACAAACAGGCTGCACGCCGCTCGCCGCCGCCCGAGGGCCCGACCACAACTCGGCGTTCTGGAGCATTGTTACATCATACGACCTTGTGGAAACATAGAAGGATGACGGCAGGAAATGACTGAGGAGTTCATCGAGTCTGCCCATTTTATTTATTTTCTGTTTTGTTTTTTTGTTTTGTTTGTTTTGTTTTGTTTTGTTTTGTTTCTTTGTTTTTTGGTGTTTTTTTTTTTTTTTTTTTTACCCATTAACCTCGTTGTCTGACTTAAGCTTTATATTGATCCCAATTCCCAAGCATGTTTGAAGCCGTTTACTGTTGACTGTCTCACTACCTCTGTTGGTTGCTTATTCCATTAACCACTTGCTTACCGGGCACTTAAACGCCCCCTCCTGCCCAGACCAATTTTCAGCTTTCAGCGCTGTCACTCTTTGAATGACAATTGCGCGGTCATGCTACACTGTACCCAAATGACATTTTTATCATTTTTTTTTTCACACAGATAGATCTTTCTTTTGGTGGTATTTATTTGCTGCTGGGTTTTTTATTTTTTGCTAAATAAAACAAGAAGGGACTGAAATTTAAAAAAAAACAAAAAACTGTTTCATAGTTTGTTATAAAATTTTGAAAACAGGTAATTTTTCTCCTTCACTGATGATGCTGCCCTGATGGGCACTGATAGGCTGCACTGATAGGCTGCACTGATGGACATTGATAGGCACTGATAAGGCGGCACTACTGTGCACTGATAGGTGGCACTGATAAGCACTGATGAGGCGGTACAGATAGGTGGCACTGAAGGGCACTGATAGGTGGCACTAATAAGCACTGATAGGTGGCACTGATGGCTGGCATTAATGGGTGACACTGAAGGGCACTGATAGGTGGCACTGATAAGCACTGATGAGGCGGCACTGATAGGTGGCACTAAGAGATGGCATTGATGGTTGGCACTGATGGGTGACACTGAAGGGCACTGATGGGTGGCACTGATAAGCGGCACTGATGGACACTGATGGGTGGCACTGATGGGCACTGGTAAATGACACTGATAGGCAGCACCGATCTGTGGCACTGATTATTACACACTGATGGGCATTGATTGGCAGCACTGGTGGGCATTGATGGGTGGCACTGTGGGCACTGGCAGGTGACACTGGTGGGCACAGCCGCGGCTTTCTGAGTGAGGGACCGATGTCCCTCTGAGAGAAGCCGGTGATCAGCTTTTTTTTCCCCTCACGCTGACAGCGGGAGGAAAAAAAGAATACCGATCTTCTGTTTATATCACGTGATCAGCCGTCATTGGCTGACAGCTGATCATGTGGTAAGGGGCCGGGATCGACTCCTTACTCCGATCAGCCAAGTCTCATAGACTCGGTGATCACAGAGCGCGCCGCGCTGTGCAGACAGCGCTTGCTCGGGAGGATGTCCATGGACTTGCGGCAAGTAGTTAATCAACCACCCTTTCAGTAAAATAATACTTTCTAAGATTAGTTTTGAACTTTCCTCCAGTTAGTTTGAGGTTCTTGATTTTGGTTTCATATTGAAAAGATCGCCTTCCTGAACCGTATTCACCCCCTTGATGTATTTAACCACTTTTGGGCCGCCCCTAGGGTTGTCACTTTTTCTTCAAGCCAAACCCGAACACTTTAGCGGCGCACAGCAATTTTTTTTTTTTTTTTACCACTTGCCGCCCGCCATATAGCAGAATGACGGCGGCAAAGCGGTTTCAATACCCTGACTGGGCGTCATATGACGTCCTCAGGATATTGAGCCACTGCGCCCCCGGGTGCGCGCAATCGCGGCGATCATTGTTGCGGTGTGTCAGTCTGACACACCGCAACTCCGATCTAAGTAAAGAGTCTCTGGTGGAGACTCTTTACCACGTGATCAGCCGTGTCCAATCACGGCTGATCGCGATGTAAATAGGAAGATCGGCTTTTCCTCACCGGCATCTGACAGACACGAGTAGAGGAGAGACGATCGGCTGCTCTCCTGACAGGGGGGGGGTCTGTGCTGGTTGTTTAACAGCACAGCCCCCCCTCAGATCCCACCCAGGACCACCAGGGAAGCCATCCACAATGGACCACCAGGTATGCCCCCTAGACCCCTAGGGAAATACTAATCTGTGCCCAGGCAGCTGCCAATCAATGCCCAGGCAGCTGCCAATCAGTGCCCACTCACAATGCCTACCACTGCCACCAGGGATGCCTATCAGTGCCACGTATCAGTGCCCAGCAGTGCCGCCTATCAGTGCCACCCATAAGAACCCATCTTTGCAGCCTTTCAGTGCCCACCAGTGCCGCCTATCAGTGCCCACCTATCAGTGCCCATCAGTGCCGCCTATCAGTGCCCATCAGTGTCGCCTATCAGTGCCCATCAGTGTCGCCTTTCAGTGCCCACCAGTGCCACCCAGTGCCACCCATGAGTCCCTCCTATCAATGCCCATCAGTGCTGCATATCAGTGCCACCCATCAGTACCGCCTACCAGTGCCCATCAGTGCTGCATATCAGTGCCCATCGTCAGTGCCCGCTCATTGGTGCCACCTTATCAGTGCCGCCCTATTAGTGCCCATCGGTGAAGTAAAAAACGTACTTATTTACAAAAATTTTTAACAGAAACAAAAGCAAAACTTTTATTTTTTTCAAATTTTTCGGTCTTTTTTTATTTGTTTAGCAAATACCACCAAAAGAAAGCTATATTTGTGGGAACAAAATGATAAAAATTTAGTTTGGGTACAGTGTGGTATGACCACGTAATTGTCATTCAAACTGTGACAGCGCTGAAAGCTGAAAATTGGTCTGGGCAGGAAGGTGTATAAGTGCCTGGTATTGAAGTGGTTAAGCATACACTATAGGTTGGAAAAAGACACCTTTGCATGCTCCAAATTGAATAGTAATGCGGCGTGCATGGTGTCCCCTCACCCTCCTGTCAGGCCCCTTTCGGAGTCACACTCCTGTCTGAATAATGTGTCCGGGTTTTAGGTGGACTCAAAACCCAAACTGTCCGGGTGAATCCCGGTACAGGTGGCAACCCTACTTGTAAGTAAGAGCTATACGTCAACCCCAATACAGTCCACACACTTCACACTACATTTACTGCTGCAGGGCGGCCCTCCTGCGTGGAATTACGTACCTGTACGTGATTTCGTGCACGGGGTCTGGGGCGCGCGAGCGCCACCGGTGGCCCGCTGCCGCTGTGATTGGACACAGCGGGAGCCAATCAGAGCTGTCCACCAGGACCCGCCGATCATTCCGAGGAGAGGCAGAACGCCGTTCTGCCAGAGGGGGAAAATGAAGATCTTGTGTTTCTGCCAGGCAGAAACACGGATCTCTCTTTTCCGTTAGGCTACTTTCACACTGATGTGATTTTCAGGCGCTTTAGAGCTAGAAACAGCCTCTAAAAGGCGCATGAAAGCTGCCTCCCATTCATTGCATTGCGTCTCTTCACACCCGGGGCGGTGCGCTTGCCGGACGTTACAAGCAGCATTTTTGGGACGGGTCTGTATACAGCGCTCCCAAGACGCCCCTGCCCATTGCAATGAACGGGCAGCGCTTCCAAATCGCCAGAAAAGCGATTTGAAAGCGCCACAAAATTGGACTTTAACGTTTTTTTTGGTAAAAACCACCCCGCTAGCAGCCGAAAAACACTGCAAAAGTGCCACTAAAACAGCACTAAAGCACTTTAGTGCTGTTTTAGTGGCACTTTTGTGGTGCTTTTTGGCCGCTAGCGGTGAGCTTTTTACTAAAAAACGAGTGGCGCTTCAGCGCTAACGGCACAGGCACTCATTGTGAAAGTAGCCTTAGTCAAAGCTCTACCCCCCCTCCCCCCCTCCCAGTTAGAAAGCACTCCCTAGGAACAGATTTAACCCTTTGATTGCCCCTGATGTTAACCCCTTCCCTGCTAGTGTCATTAGTACATTTTAGCACTGATCACTGTATTGGTGTCACTGGTCCCCAAAAAGTGTCACTTAGGGTCAGATTTATCCGCCGCAATGTTACAGTCCCGCTAAAAATCGCTGATCGTCGCCATTACTAGTAACATAAATAAAAATTCCATAAATCTACCCCATAGTTTGCAGACGCTATAACTTTTGCGCAAACCAATCAATATACGCTTATTGGGATTCTATATACCAATGATATGTAGACGAAAACGTATTGATAAATAAATTGGATTTTTTTTTATTTTTTTCTATTGGGAATGTTTTATAGCAGAAAGTAAAGAAGATTAAGATTGTCGCTCTTTTTGTTGTTTAGAGAAAATAAAAACCGCAGAGATGATCAAATACCACCAAAAGAAAGCTCTACTTGTGGGGGGGGGACACCAATTTTATTTGTGTACAGGTCACACGATCGAACAATTGTCAGTTAAAGTAATACAGTGCCTTATTGCAAAAAATGGTCTGGTCATGAAGGGGGGTAAAACCTTCCGGGGCTGAAGTGGTTAAATGTTTCAATCATGTCTCCCCTTTCCCTTCTTTCCTCCAGTCCAGACTATACATATTAAAGAGGAGCTCCGCCCACCGCTGCAAAAATGAAAAGCCAGAAGCTACAAATACTGCAGCTGCTGGCTTTTAATAATCAAGCACTTACCTGTCCTGGAGTCCAGCGAGGTCAGCACCCGCAGCTGATGTTTCCATCAGCTGTCGGTTGCTGCCGCCGCCAATGCGGGTAGGGGTTCACGCCAGGAACCCTACTGCGCATGCGCGAGGTGCCGCTCCTCTCTCCTACTGGCCCAGATGCAGGGGAAGGATGCTCACTGGGCTGTTTGGGGTGTATACTCACTGGGTTGTTCGGGGTGTATACTCACTGGGTTGTTCGGGGTGTATACTCACCGGGCTGTTCGGGGTGTATACTCACTGGGTTGTTCGGGGTGTATACTCACCGGGCTGTTCGGGGTGTATACTCACCGGGCTGTTCGGGGTGTATACTCACCGGGCTGTTCGGGGTGTATACTCACCGGGCTGTTCGGGGTGTATACTCACCGGGCTGTTCAGGGTGTATGGGGTGTATACTCACCGGGCTGTTCGGGGTGTATACTCACTGGGCTGTTCGGGGTGTATACTCACCGGGCTGTTCAGGGTGTATGGGGTGTATACTCACTGGGCTGTTCGGGGTGTATACTCACTGGGCTGTTCGGGGTGTATACTCACTGGGCTGTTCGGGGTGTATACTCACCGGGCTGTTCAGGGTGTATGGGGTGTATACTCACGGGGCTGTTCGGGGTGTATACTCACCGGGCTGTTCGGGGTGTATGGCGTGTATACTCACCGGGCTGTTCGGGGTGTATACTCATCGGGCTGTTTGGGGTGTATGGGGTGTATACTCACCGGGCTGTTCGGGGTGTATACTCACCGGGCTGTTCAGGGTGTATGGGGTGTATACTCACTGGGCTGTATGGGGTGTATGCTCACCGGGCTGTTCGGGGTGTATACTCACCGGGCTGTTCGGGGTGTATACTCACCGGGCTGTTCGGGCTGTATGGGGTGTATGCTCACCGGGCTGTTCGGGGTGTATACTCACCGGGCTGTTCGGGGTGTATACTCACCGGGCTGTTCGGGGTGTATACTCACCGGGCTGTTTGGGGTGTATACTCACCGGGCTGTTCGGGGTGTATGGGGTGTATACTCACCGGGCTGTATGGGGTGTATGCTCACCGGGCTGTGAACAAGTTCAAGGTCAATAATGCTTTAATTAAAGAAAATAGGCGTGTAATTCCTTCAAAGGAGTTTATTCCTCCCCCAGGATGAGGGGGCTGCCGGGGTCCTGCCGAGGTGGTAGTATATGGTGCCGGCTCCTGATAGTGAGTGCTGGATGAATAGAGGAGTGCGGGGACACGAGGCTCCGGGAGTGGGGGGGGACACGAGGCTCCGGGAGTGGGGGGGAGGGGGACGCAAGTATAATAGTCATGTGCTTTAGGGGCTCATTGTGTTCCTTTTTGTGCACCTCGGCGTGATAAAAGTTCTAGTCACCAATTATGATAGGAAGCTCTTCACATCAGTGAGTTTTTCAAGCCTCGTGTCCATTATTCCATCAAGGGGAAACCCACAATGCGGAGGCAGGAAATGCAGACAATGAAAAGGATGCAAAACGTGTAAGTTCTCAATCCTCTTGACTGACATATAAAAAAAACCAAGGCGGTGCACCATACGCGGGGGGGGGGGGGGGGGGGGGGCGGTCAAGGTTGACGCATTTCGTGTTTTAGATGTAAAAGGCGTCTTGTGTTGCGTTACATTTTTCACCGTTTTTTCAAAACCAGCCAATATTGTATGTGCGTTTTCTAACACGATGATATGATTGGGTCCTAAGACTTACCTCTGTGCCTTTGAACCAGCCCCATTCACTTTATGAAGGCTTCATACCTGTGTGCTTACCTTGTTGCGTTATGCGCTTAGGGGCAGCTCAGTCATTTCCATTGGCTGTCCTACGCATGGCAATCGCAGCAAAGTAGCTCACGCACCTTTTTTACATGTTGAACGTCTTTTGGAATGTGTGTGGAAAAAAAAAAAAAACACGCGTCTGCATGACACATTTGGGGTTCAATCAGCATTAAATGTCGCCGCGAGCAGGAAGTGCATTTCTTTGCACACATTGTATAAAACGCTACGGTTCGAGCAGCCTTGGGTCACAGGAGTCTGGTGCTGTTATGTTGCATTCTTGTGCATTTTTCGACAACTTAATCCCAACAAATTGCTGCACCAAAAATGAAATAGAAGTTACAAAAAGCAAACATTTTAACAACGCACTGCGGCGCGGGGCATGGCGCTTCCACAGAGCACACCTGCGCGTGCATTTTGCACATCTTATCACAATCCTGTGGGTGGGAATGGCCTACAAAGATATACTGGATATTTTTTATTTTATATTATATTATTAATATATTAAAATATATTATATTATATTTTATATTTATATTACTTTATATTTTTTTATTTTACTTGGACATACTCAGATTCCATCATTTCCATCAGTAGTTATACATTATATATAATAAATATTATTTGCATAAATATTAATATTATTCTAATTAATTATATATGAGTATATATATATAATGTATATAATAAATATTGTTTATATAATTACTAATATTATTTTTATGAAATATATATATATATATATATATATATATATATATATATATATATATATATATATTATGAATATTATTTAAATATAATTATTATATTATAAATATATAATATACTACAAAATTATTGTATTATAAACATTATTTAAATCATTATTAATAATATTTTGATTTATTATTTTAATTATTTATAATTATACTGTATATATATATATATATATATATATATATATATATATATATATAATATTGTTTATATAATTACTAATATTATTTTTATGAAATAACTATATATGAATATTATTTAAATACAATTATTATATTATGAATATATAATATACTAAATTATTGTATTATAAACACTATTTAAATTATTATTAATAATATTTTCATTATATATAATTCTACTGTATACACACACACATATATATATATATATATATATATATATATATATATGTACATATATAATGAATTCGAATATCAATACTAATTTAAATATTAAATATTATTTAAATAATTATTAATATTATTTTAATATATAGAATATAATATATACTATATATACCTCTATACTATATATACCTCTGTAATATATATAATATTGTTTATATAATTACTAATATTATTTTTATGAAATAACTATATATGAATATTATTTAAATACAATTATTATATTATGAATATATAATATACTAAATTATTGTATTATAAACACTATTTAAATTATTATTAATAATATTTTCATTATATATAATTCTACTGTATACACACACACATATATATATATATATATATATATATATATATATATATATATATGTACATATATAATGAATTCGAATATCAATACTAATTTAAATATTAAATATTATTTAAATAATTATTAATATTATTTTAATATATAGAATATAATATATACTATATATAATAAAAATATATATATAAAAAAATATTATTATTATTGTTAAATGTTTTTTATATTTTTCCCTGTTTTTTTCCCTGCAGAGAAAGAGAGGCGTCTTCAAGCGAACGACAGAGAGTTCAACCTAAAATTTAAATATGCAGTAAGTCCACCTCCGTCCTGTATCTGCGGCTGCCGCCCTTGGACTTTGGTCGGTGATGTCACCGCGGTCTTTGCATGTTGCATATTACCGTTATCAATCATTGACATGTTCTGCTCCCCTTCCCAACAAATGTTCACCTTTTATATATTTTTTTTATTAGTCTGAATAGGAATGTTGGAATCGCAAACTAAAAGTGCATACAAAGGTTAAAAAGTAGAGTAGACCGTGACAAACCTGGTGAAAAGGAACAAAAAAACTTAAAGCTGAACTACAAGATAAGCAAAAAAGAGCCGTTTGTGTTCTTACTTGAATATTGGGTGTCTATATATAAAACGTTCGCTGTGTGCATATTTTAAGCATTTGCACAGGTGCCACAAATGTCTGTCGTAATGTGTGCAATATGATTATCTCCTAAAAGTAGCAGCTCCATCTAGTGACCTAATGTGGTATTTTTTAAAAAATTATTATTATTATTATTATTTAAAAACAATACCACATTATGGACACTAGATGGAGCTGATGATCATAGGAGATAATCATATTACAAACAATTTGGCAATAATTCGTGGTACTCATGTGAATACTTAGGACATCTGCACAGCTAACATTTATATATAGACCCCCTGCTGTGCTTTGTGTATTTCTTCCAGATCTGTGCAGTCATCCAGTGTGAGACTTCCTGTAATAAAGACCACTCACTGTTGCTCTCTCTCCTGGTGCAGAGTGACTGGTCTTGTCTCCGCCCCCCTCCTGTAGTTTTCTGTAGTAGGTGGAGCTTGCTGGACCCCTCCCACAGCTCTGCTCTCTACACAGGCTCTGTACAGCCCAGTGATGATGTCACTGCTACTTTTACAAGGTCATATCTGGGTTTTGTAAAGGCATTTGGTGCACAGAGTAGATTTATATCTCCTATTGAAGAATATATCTAGAAGAAAGCTTTTGTGCCTGGAATTCAGCTTTAAGGCTCAGTCCCCCTCCCCCCCTCCGGCTTTAGGACGGTGATAAGGATCTTTATTTTATTCACATAAATGTCATTTTCACTTCTATGTGGACTCAGCTGAAAATAAATACATTTTTTTTTAAAAATAAGCATTTTTTTAAAGGACCATAAGCAAAAAAAAAAAAGACATTTTTACAGGTGTTCCTGGGAAACAATCCAACAGCCAAAGAGGTGACCAGAGGCCAGGTCGTCTCTGATCACCTCTATGATCTCGGTTGGAGGACCGGAGCGATGTTGGGACGTCACTTCTGGTTTAGGGCTGAAGTACACATTTACAGTATTTATTTTTTTAAGCAAAAGATCAATTTTTTTTGCTTTTAAAGGTGGAGGAGAAATGTGGGGTCTTATAGACCCCAGGTCTTTCCATAAAGAGGACCTGTCATTTTTATTTCTATATATATATATAGAGAGAGAGAGAGAGAGAGAGAGAAGCACAGATGATGATTGGATCTTAAATAAGGTGTGTGTTTAATTTAGAATTTTGGTTTAAGAGGGATATGGAGGAACCAGGGATAGGAAAATATAATCAGATTAAACTTCAGCTTTAAACACATTGCGGAAGGCGGTCAGATATGGGGGACGAGGTTAGAGTAGTCGGCTGGAGAACGTCTCTGTGGCCTCCTTACAGATGAACGCTCCCTGATTTGTACTCGAACGCTATGTGAACTTTGGAAAGACAGCAACATAAAAAATATTGCATTGTAGAGGGTAGTAAGGGCGGAGCATTGGTCAGATTGCAGACATACTTCCTCCGGGATTGGTGGTCTTCTGGCTCTTCATGGTGGTGATGGAGCCTCTATCGAGGTCGATATTATCCAGAACGCTGAAGAAAAATTTCACGTTTTTTTTTTTTTTCTTTTTCACTGGAAGAGTCGTCGTGTTTAGATTATAAAGTCCTAACGCCAGAATAGTTCTCCACTCAGAGCATCTCCAGCTGCGATTAGGATAATTCCTTGGAGCGTCATTCCTAGAGTTACATTAACTCCTACAAAATGGTTGGTGGTCCAGGTGGCCAAAGACAACTCTTTGGAGCCCAAGGGCCCATCATTTGCTTTGTGCCTACAAGTATATTTTTTTGTCCCCCCCAGATTTTTTTTCAGTGACTCCCATGGAATTCACAATACCTATATCCCAGGAGAAGTGTCCACCTGGGCTCCTGATCTGCGCTGGATCAACTAATGAGGACATCAAACAATACACAAGGTGGCTAAAGGTTTGTGCACGTTCCACGAATGCCTGCGCTTAGATGTGAATAGAGCCACAAATTATAATAATAATTATAATAATGACTAATAATATTAATAATTATTATTAATAATAAAATATAATATTTGGGCTCCATTCACCTCTAAGCGCGTGAGTTCACCGAACATGCAAGTCGCAATGGTGGTGGCCATTTAATGTTAATGGCACCCCCCCCAAAGGTGACCAGCAGACGCACGTTTTTGTGCACGGGTGACAAACGCGCCAAAACTTGCATGTAAAAAAAAAAACTCACAAAGCTTAACACTTAAAAAGGTGCAGGAGGTTCTATGTAAATTTTGCATGAAACTGTGCAAACAATGCATGAAAAAAAATGGCGCTCACGTGACTCAGAGATGTGAATGCTGCAGAGCTCTGGTGTGGGGTCATTTGTATTATAATTGTTTCATACGTTGTTTTTTTTTTTTCTTTCTTTTTAAAAGTTATTAATTTGCTGTTTTAATTTGTTTTCAACAAATTTATAAATAAGCATTTTAATTAATAAAATAAATAATAACATTTAAATAAATTTAAAATGAAAAAAAAAAAATAACATAAAAAATTGCCAAGCAGGGGATTAAACAAAAAAGCAGCTCTGAGTGCAAAACTCACCTCCTCTCTAGTGGTGTCCTGTGCAGTAGGTGCTTTTCACCATTAGATGTCCTCAGTCTTTAGATGTTCCTGGGCTGGAAACCCCTCATAATGGGCACAGCAGGTGTACAGACCTGGGAACTCAGTACAGGGATGGTGGGAACCCCTCATAATGGGCACAGCAGGTGTACAGACCTGGGAACTCAGTACAGGGATGGTGGGAACTCCTCATAATGGACACAGCAGGTGTACAGACCTGGGAACTCAGTACAGGGATGGTGGGAACTCCTCATAATGGACACAGCAGGTGTACAGACCTGGGAACTCAGTACAGGGATGGTGGGAGCCCCTCATAATGGGCACAGGAGGTGTACAGACCTGGGAACTCAGCTTGGGGATGGTGGGAGCCCCTCATAATGGGCACAGGAGGTGTACAGACCTGGGAACTCAGCTTGGGGATGGTGGGAGCCCCTCATAATGGGCACAGTAGGTGTACAGACCTGGGAACTCAGTGCAGGGATGGTGGGAGCCCCTCATAATGGGCACAGGAGGTGTACATACCTGGGAACTCAGCTTGGGGATGGTGGGAGCCCCTCATAATGGACACAGCAGGTGTGTAGACCCGGGAACTCAGTGCAGGGATGGTGGGAGCCCCTCATAATGGGCACATCAGGTGTACAGACTCAGGAACTTCATGATTTGGATACTGACGTCCTCTTCATTCTCTATATATATTATATACCTGAGCCTCTATTACATTTTAGGGATAATCCTGTAGAGCTCCCTCCTTTCCTCAGTTGCTGATCTGTAATAATAAATCACTTTCATCATTACTGATATTTCATATTTATTTTTCCTATCAGTGGACGGGGTGCTGACACCCGGTGGTCATTTGTGGTCAGGGTAGATCTGCCAGCGTTACACATGGCTATTTCATTTTTTTATTTTTTTTTATTTGGAAAGTTATTTCATTTCATCTTTGCTTGTCTTGGATCAGAGTCAGACTTGTTTTATTTCTGAGCCAGAGGAACATTCTGACATGAGAGAGATAAGTGCTGATTACAAACTGTCATAGCCCCGGCCTCTAGTAAAGAGTGCAGGACGCCCCCCCCATTTCCTATTTATATGTGGCCCAGGTTTTTTTTTGCAATACAAGGAATGTAAATCTAGTAGGACATGGGAATTGCACCTAAAGGGCGTGTTCATATGCAATGAGCCACATGGGGGGTGGCAGAAGGAGGCCCAACTGCCCTCTGTGTGCAGTGTTTCCATGTTGGGGGGGGCGCAGTCATATGCAACGCAATGTGTTGAAGCTTTCCCACTTCTTTACCGTCCTCGGCTGGTGAAAAGGCTGCTCTGGTACTCCTTCAGACTTCCATACACTGGCCTCTGATGACATGAATGGTTGTCCCTTGGTGGAGACTATTCCTCCCCTTACCTTTGGCCTAGATCAGTGATGGTGAACCTTGGCACCCCAGATGTTTTGGAACTACATTTCCCATGAAGCTCATGCACCCGGCAATGTAAGATGAGCATCATGGGAAATGTAGTTCCAAAACATCTGGGGTGCCAAGGTTCCCCATCACTGGCCCAGATCATCACTTGCCCCTGGCGACAGGAGTGGTCGTCCCTTATGGCGACTGCTTCTCCCTCACCGCTGGCAACAATCCAGTTCCCCCGTTTGGCGGAACCTCTGCAACTTCTTTGGGCTTCCAGCCTGAAGCCCCAACCCTCGCACTGCCTCTCTTAAGCCTGGATAGGCCTCGGATAGCCTAGTAGCCAGGTTCTCCCGGGATAGGCCTCAGGCTTCTGGCCTAGCAACCAGGAGCCTTGTGACACACATCCACCCAGACAGCCATCCAGGTGGCACAGAACCCCCAATCACCTGACTCCTCCCGAAAAAATAGTCTCTCCCAGCAGACCAAGGGACCAAAGAAAACCCCGCCAATTGGCTGAGTCAACCTATTCACTCCTAGTCTGGATGCCAGCCTTTGTCAATCTTTTCAACACAGAGGAACCCTTGAAATAACTTTTCAGTCTCTGGGAACCCCTGTTAAAAAGTACTATATCTACAACTCGTGATACCTTAGTGTGATGGTCAGTGGGAAGAATGCTCATTACACTTGTGGTCATTGGGAAGATTTACCCCCTTACAGATAGATAAAAAGATCAATGGTGTCAGTGCAGTGTCAGAACCTATCTGAGATGCAGAAATTGTTCATTGCTCAAGGAACCCCTAGCAACCTCTGGAGGAACCCTGGTTGAGAAACCCTGCCCTATGGCCTTATCATTCTACTGCCACAGGCAACAATGCCACCTAGTGACAGAAGAGAGAAGTGACCAAAACCAGAGTTAGGGGAAAAGCCAGTGAATCCCCTATCAATCAGCCAGGCTAGTTAACACCTAGCAAGCTAAATTTGTTAGCAACCCTGCCTACCAACATTTTTTTTGTCTTGAACAGACACTGACTTGCTCCTTTGTCCTGGCACATGAGATGGAATCCAGGCATGGTCCTGGCGGGTTTTATCACCATTTCTGGGTTTGCAGGCCTCATCCCGCTTTTATCTCACCCAGCTAAAGGTCAGCTGTCATCGAATGATTTCACTGTGTTAATAAATCGATTTAGGGACAGAGGGCCGGCTGATGGCGGGATATTGGTGAACCCGCACTCACAGAGCCTGGCCTGACCACCTGTGATTGGATGACGGCTTATCAATAGCCGGAGGCGTTTATGGCGTTCTGTTCAAAGGGCATTTCCACCCACCTGGTGTAGGATGACTCGTGGCAATAAAAAAAAAAAATGCTGGTTAAAACAACGCGCTTCACATTTTAAAACATTCTGCACATTTAAAATAAAAACCATCAACTGAAAATACAGATAAGAGGCGCCTGCCAGTACCTGACACTAAACTTTGGTATAAAAAATATTCAATTATTAAACCCAAAAGCAAAGATTTATTATATTGCAGCTTATAAATTCTTAGATGTGTTGGCTGCATTCGTTTTTCTTTTTTAGGCTTTCTTTTCTTTATTTTCACCTGGTGATCCAGCCAGTAAGTCTGTTGTTTTTCAACAGAACAAGCTATCCTACTGATTTAGCAGTTAAAGGAATTGAGACAAACCATTTACTACTGATAGGGGGGGCTTACAATCAGCAGATTTTATTTATTTATGTAAAACCTTTATCCCAAAAGAAGAGGTGCCCCCATAGATCAGTGGTAAGTGAGGTGCCCCCTTAGATTGGTGGTCAGTGAGATGCCCCTTAGATTGATGGTCAGAGAGGTGCCCCCTTAGATTAGTGGTCAGTGAGGTGCCCCCTTAGATCTGTGGTTAGTGAGGTGCCCTCTTGGATTGGTGGTCAGTGAGGTGCCCCCTTAGATTGATGGTCAGTGAGGTGCCCCCTTAGATTGGTGGTCATTGAGGGGCCCCCTTAGATTGGTGGTCATTGAGGTGCCCCCTTAGATCGGTGGTCAGTGAGGTGCCTCCTTAGATTAGTGGTCAGTGAGGTGCCCCCTTAGATTGGTGGTCAGTGAGGTGCCCCCTTAGATTGGTGGTCAGTGAGGTGCCCCCTTAGATTGGTGGTCAGTGAGGTGCCCCCTTAGATTGGTGGTCAGTGAGATGCCCTCTTAGATCGGTGGTCAGTGAGATGCCCTCTTAGATCGGTGGTCAGTGAGATGCCCTCTTAGATCGGTGGTCAGTGAGGTGCCCCCTTAGATTGGTGGTCAGTGAGTTGCCCCCTTAGATTGATGGTCAGAGAGGTGCCCCCTTAGATTAGTGGTCAGTGAGGTGCCCCCTTAGATCTGTGGTTAGTGAGGTGCCCTCTTGGATTGGTGGTCAGTGAGGTGCCCCCTTAGATTGGTGGTCAGTGAGGTGCCCCCTTAGATTGGTGGTCAGTGAGATGCCCCTTAGATTGATGGTCAGAGAGGTGCCCCCTTAGATTAGTGGTCAGTGAGGTGCCCCCTTAGATCTGTGGTTAGTGAGGTGCCCTCTTGGATTGGTGGTCAGTGAGGTGCCCCCTTAGATTGATGGTCAGAGAGGTGCCCCCTTAGATTGTTGGTCAGTGAGGTGCCCTCTTAGATTGGTGGTCATTGAGGGGCCCCTTTAGATTGGTGGTCATTGAGGTGCCCCCTTAGATTGGTGGTCATTGAGGTGCCCCCTTAGATCGGTGGTCAGTGAGGTGCCTCCTTAGATTAGTGGTCAGTGAGGTGCCCCCTTAGATTGGTGGTCAGTGAGGTGCCCCCTTAGATTGGTGGTCAGTGAGGTGCCCCCTTAGATTGGTGGTCAGTGAGGTGCCCCCTTAGATTGGTGGTCAGTGAGGTGCCCCCTTAGATTGGTGGTCAGTGAGATGCCCTCTTAGATCGTTGGTCAGTGAGATGCCCTCTTAGATCGGTGGTCAGTGAGGTGCCCCCTTAGATTGATGGTCAGTGAGTTGCCCCCTTAGATTGATGGTCAGAGAGGTGCCCCCTTAGATTAGTGGTCAGTGAGGTGCCCCCTTAGATCTGTGGTTAGTGAGGTGCCCTCTTGGATTGGTGGTCAGTGAGGTGCCCCCTTAGATTGGTGGTCAGTGAGGTGCTCCCTTACATTGGTGGTCAGTGTCTACTGAATCCAATGAGAAAACCGTGTGAATCTTGGGTGAAAGTTGTGTGAAAACATTAATAAACTGAAGGTGAATGTCGGAGTAACAATTAGTATTTGTGTTTTTCAGACCAATGCAATCAAGACCTCCAAATACAACGTTTTCACATTCCTCCCCCTCAACCTCTTCGAGCAGTTCCAGCGGGTGGCCAACGCTTACTTCGTCTTCCTCCTCATCCTGCAGGTGAGACCCCCGGAACTCCCACCACCCTTCCAAGTGCCAACTTCTCTAACTTCTCTGACCTACTTCAGCCAATCACAACAGATCATCCACTGATATGGCGACATCTGATTGGTTATTATATTGCGCCTGGTATTTCGTTATTGATTAACATAGATGAGTCTTCTCCTATCACTGGGAAGCCAAGGCATCTGATCATGTGACTTGGAGGATCAACCAATGTAAACTGAGCTCCTACCCCCCCCCCCCCCCCCCAGCACAGATCACATGACCTGGCTTTTATTCCCCAGCAGCACTGGAGGGAGCCGGGAGCAGACTTTTCTCCAGAAAGAAGTAGCTCCGCCCTTCTCTTACTCTCTATGCGCTCCACCAAGACTCTTATTATAGCTTTGGAGATGAACTCCAGACACATCAATAATACAGAATGACATCATTAACCACTTCAATACCGGGCACTTAACCCCCTTCACCCCCTTCCTGCCCAGGACAATTGGCAGCTTTCAGCGCTGTCGCACTTTGAATGACAATTACGCGGTCATACTACACTGTACACATAGGACATGTTTATCATTTGTTCCCCACAAATAGAGATTTCTTTTGGTGGTATTTGATCACCTCGGGGGGGGGGGTTATTTTTTTGCTAAACAAACTAAAAAAGACCAAAAATGATTATAAAAAAAAAAGTTTTTCTTTGTTTCTGTTATAAAACTTTTGTTTTCTCCTTCACTGATGAGGCACTGATATGTAAAATTGATGGGCACTGATATGCAGCACTGATGGGCACCGATAGGTGGCACTGATGTGTAGAGTTGATGGGCACTCATAGTCGGTACTGATGGGCACTGATGAGGAGGCACTGATATGCAGCGCTGATGGGCACTGATTGATCGCTGATGGGCACCGAGAGATTGCACTGATATGTAGAATTGATGGGCACTGATAGGGGGCACTGATAGGTGGCACTGATAGGGTGCACTGATAGGTGGAACTGATGGGCATTGATGAGGAGGCACTGATATGTAGAACTGATGGGCACTGATAGGTGGCACTGATAGGGTGCACTGATAGGTGGAACTGATGGGCATTGATGAGGAGGCACTGATATGCAGCACTGATGGGCACTAATAGGTGGCACTGATAGGTGGCACTGATGGGCACTGACAGGCGGAACTGATGGACACTGACAGACTGATGGGCACTGATTGTTTGCTGATGGGCACTGACATGTGACACTGATGGACACTAATAGATTGCACTGATGGGCATCACTGATGATGAGGTACAGACAGGTGATACTGATGGGCACTGTGATGGGCACTGACAGGCGTTTCTGATGGGGCACTGACTGGTAGCTGATGGGCACTGATTGGCATTATTGGTGGCACATCTGATGGGGCTGTGCTGATAATCAATGTACTGATCATCAGCACAGACCCCCCTCCCCCTCTGACAGGAGAGCCGCTGATTGGCTGTCCCTGTCAGCGCGAACCGAGGAATGACGTTTGCCGCCTCTTCATGGTTCATGCGATGATCAGCTGTGATTGGTCACAGCTGATCACGTGGTAAGAATCCTCTGACGGAGGCTTCTTATCACAATCGGAGATGCGGGGTGTCAGGCTGACAACAGCACCACCGATCGACGTGCCCCCCCCCCCTGGGTGGGCGCCGCCGTGTTATCTTGCTGGATGTTATATGACGCTCAGTCAGGATAACAGACCACCGCCCGGCCGTCATTCTGCTATAGGCCGGGTGGAAAGTGGTTAAATGTATTTTCATTAAACGCAAGCAGTAAAAGTACCTGAATCTGACCCGGTAGCAGCTTCTTGCAGTCCCTGTACAGCAGAGCTCAGACTGGGAGAGGGGAAGCAGCACAATGAGCCAGTCAGTTGTCCTGCAATACTCATGTGCTAACAAGGAACATGCTGATAGGAGGAGTGAGCAGAACCCATCAGTCTGCTGCTTCCCCTTCCACTGGCTAGACATGTGCACTGCCGAAAACATTTGTTAGTTTTCATTTCATTCGGTTTTGTTTTTGTAAATTTGTAAATCCAAAAATTCGGAAATTCGAAAATCTGAAAATAAGAAAGAAAATCCAAAAAATAACTAACTAATAATGACTAACTATTAAATTATAGGTATTGGAATTTCCTTTCAAATTTGGCTGTTAGTGAACATAACGAATACGAATTTATCAGAAATAACGAATTATCAGAAATAACGAATGCCTCATCTAAACAAATGGAACTGAATGAATAATTAAATTATAATGTATAAAATGTTTTATTATTATTTATTATTATTAATTGGTTACGTTCCATTCGTTTAGATGCAGCATTCGTTGTCGCATTTCGGATAATTCGTAACTTCGGATAAATTCGTATTTGTTACGTTCTCTAGCAGCCAAAGCATTTCAGATTTTCAATTTTTCGGGTTTTTGAATTTTCGGATTTTCAATTTTTCCAAATTTTCCAATTTACCAATTTCCGAATTTTCGGATTTTCAGATTTTTGAATTTCCGAAATTTGGAATTTTTGAATTTTCGCATAAAAATTCAGAATTTAACAAATTTGGAATTTGCAAAAATTCGCAAATTTGGATATTTCCGAATTAACGAATTTGTCGAAATTCGTTGAAAAAAAGAATTTGGAACAAAACAAATTGCACATGTGTACCGCTGGCCAATCACAGGCCGGGGGACGGACAAGATGTGTAAGCGTCACATTACTTGCAGATGATGGGAAAAGTCAGGTCTCCTTCCCTTGCTAGGCAGGGCTGTGCTATGTGGCAGAGCTGTGTAAATCTCAGGACTGGCTGGACAGAAGTACACATTCTTTGCTCTATTTCCTCTTTGTGTTTTGTGTTCCCGGGGTTCGGTTGGTAATCTGACGTCTCGGTGATTATAGAAATGTGATCCTGAATGTAAATAATGTTATCAGCGTGTTATAAAAGCCTTCTGTTATTCTGTACTCACCGCCCCTCCACATCAGCAGATGGTGTCATTGTGGATTCAACTCTGGTCTGTAAATGGGATCCGCCAACTTCCACTAATCACGCTGTCCTTGTATTTATCATTTATATAGTGCTGACATATTCCATAGAGCAGTACTGGGAACATTGAACCGTTCCCATCAGCCCCCCGACCTCCCCCCTACACAGGACACCGGTGATATGGGAGTCAGCTGTCCGTGTGATTATGTATTGAGGAAAGAAAATTCTGTGAGAACATACAAACTCCATGTAGAGAGACATACAAACTCCATGTAGAGCGACATACAAACTGCATGTAGAGAGACATACAAACTTCATGTAGAGGGACATACAAACTTCATGTAGAGGGACATACAAACTTCATGTAGAGGGACATACAAACTTCATGTAGAGGGACATACAAACTCCATGTAGAGGGACATACAAACTGCATGTAGAGAGACATACAAACTCCATGTAGAGAGACATACAAACTGCATGTAGAGAGACATACAAACTCCATGTAGAGCGACACACAAACTGCATGTAGAGAGACATACAAACTCCATGTAGAGCGACACACAAACTGCATGTAGAGAGACATACAAACTCCATGTAGAGCGACATACAAACTCCATGTAGAGGGACATACAAACTCCATGTAGAGCGACATAAAAACTCCATGTAGAGGGACATACAAACTCCATGTAGAGGGACATACAAACTCCATGTAGAGCGACATACAAACTCCATGTAGAGCGACATACAAACTCCATGTAGAGGGACATACAAACTCCATGTAGAGCGACATACAAACTCCATGTAGAGGGACATACAAACTCCATGTAGAGGGACATACAAACTCCATGTAGAGCGACATACAAACTCCATGTAGAGCGACATACAAACTCCATGTAGAGGGACATACGAACTCCATGCAGAGGGACATACGAACTCCATGTAGATTGCATCCCCTGACAGGATTTCAGCTGGAGCCATAAAATAAGAGTGCCACCCGCACTATTATTGAAACCTCTGATGTAGCCAACCTATAAGGCAGTGGTCTCCAAACTGTGGTGTGCAGGCCACATGTGCCACTTTGCTTGCCTTTATTAAGCCCTTGGGGCACCATTCTATCCACTGACACCAATGATGGGGCACCATTCTATCCACTGACACCAATGATGGGGCACCATTCTATCCACTGACACCAACAATGGGGCACCGTTCCTCGACGAATACCAACAATGTGGCACCATTCCTCCCACTAAAATCAACAATGGGGCACCATTCGTCCATTAAATACTAACAATGGGGCATGATTTCTCCATTAAATACCAACAATGGGACACCATTCCCCCCCACTGAAATCAACAATAAGGCACCATTCCTCCATTGCATACCAACCATGGTGCTCTTTTCTTCCACTAAATACCAACAATGGGGCACTGTTCCTCCATTGAATACCAGCAATGGGGCACAGTTTCTTCTTTAGATCCCAACAATGGGGCAACGTCCTCCCCCCCACTGAAATCAACAATGAGGCACCATTCCTCCATTGCATACCAACCATGGGGCTCTGTTCTTCCACTAAATACCAACAATGGAGCACTGTTCCTCCATTAAATACAAGCAATGGGGCACCGTTTCTCTATTAAATACCAACAATGGGGCACCATTCCTCCCACTGAAATCAACATTCCTCCATTGCATACCAACCATGGGGCACTGTTCTTCTATTAAATACCCACAATAGGGCACTATTCCTCCATTGAATACCAACAACGGAGCACCATTCCTCCCACTACAATCAACAATGGGGCACCATTCCTCCATTGAATACCAACAACGGAGCACCATTCCTCCCACTACAATCAACAATGGGGCACCATTCCTCCATTGAATACCAACAACGGAGCACCATTCCTCCCACTACAATCAACAATGGGGCACCATTCCTCTATTGCATACCAACCATGGGGCCCTGTTCCTCCCACTAAAATCAATGACGGAGCTTTGCTTACTTCCACAAATTCTGGGACGTTCTCCACTCCCGCTGCCCCCCCCCCCCCCCAAAGCCTGAAGGACAGTAAACTGGCCCTGTGTTTAGAAAGTCGGGAAACCACTGCTATAAGGCATTAAATACAGCTCTGATTTGTTGACTTATGTGTTCTAACTTTCCACTTGAGCTACTGAGCTCTATAAACAAAACAGGAGCGGAGAAGATAGGAAAACACATGAAAAGAAGACTAAAGCTCCACCTGCTGGCTTATATGGAAACTGCAAAATATAAATATGCAATATTTCGAATATACCCAACTGGTAATAAAAATATGTTTTTTTTAAAAAAAAACGTTTGGTTTTTTGTTTGTTTGTTTTTTTAACCCTGGCTTAAAGCAGATCTTCACTGCATCTGAGCCCCACAAACCAAAAAACACAAACAAGTGAATTTGATATACTGTCCTATCTATTTACTAATTTTAGCAGAATGAGGATTAAAAATAATCAATGCTGATTGGGAGAGTGAAGTTCCGCTTTAAATAAAGACAAACGCACAAACCCCACTACATATTCCCTTTAATGTCTATGAGTCTAGGTCTGTTATGTTATAATGGCATTTGTCGCCACCTACAGGTTGTGCTTGTGTATTTCCAAAGTCATTGTTGTGTCTCAGATCTCTACATTAACTTGTGTTCCTTTTTTTTTTTTTTATCAGCTCATTCCACAAGTCTCCTCCTTGTCCTGGTTCACTACGGTGGTCCCCCTGGTACTGGTGCTAGCTGTGTCTGCTGTGAAAGATGCCACGGATGACTATGTAAGAGGCTCCCTCCCTTAGACTCCAGGTTATAGTAGTGTGAAGTGTGTGGACTGTATTGGGGGTTGACGTATAGCTCTTACTTACAGGTTTAAAGTATAATTCCAACCAAAACTTTGTCTATTCTGGTTTTAGATTGGAGTTTGGAAGGGTTATGGCCTCTGCAAAGGTTTATATTAGTTCTGAAGACAATTGAAAATGGGATAGAAACTTATGGGAAATGTTACCTAAATGTTACTGCACTCATTGGAAAAGGAGTGTGGGTGGTGGGTAGGAATCTCTGAACTGGGATGTGGTATCAGGTGTGGCTTCCCTTACTTTTTTGGAGATTTCCCTTTGACTCCCTGTTGTGTATCCAGGTCAGAAAGTGAAGAGAAATGTTTCCTATGAGGTCACAGTGGGGTGGGTGGGGCGTGGGGGGGATGAATCTCTCAATGGGGACATGACTTCAGCTTTTGGAAATTTCCCCAACTTCCTGTTTTGTAACTAGGACAGAAAGTTAAAAGGAAAACCCTCCTTTGAGGACACATAGGGACTCTACTTCTGGTGGGACCTCTCTCTCTTTTTCGGAGATGTCCCCCTGTTTTGTAACTAAGTCAGGAAGTGAAGGGAAATCCCTCCTTTGATGACACAGTGCTGGGGAGGGAATCTCATAACAGAGATATGACTTCTGGTGGATCTTCCAACTTTTTGGGGGTTTCCCCCTGACTTCCTGTTGTGTATTAAGGTCAGAAAGTGAGCGGAAATCTTTCCTAGGAGGCCACAGTGGGGTGGGTTGGGGGCTGAATCACTCCATGGATGCACGACTTCCGGTGGGATCTCTCTCAGATTTAAGAGATTTCCCTCAACTTCCTGATTCATAGCTACCCTGTTTCCCCGAAAATAAGACCTAGCGTAATTGTCGGTGATGGCTGCAATATAAGCCCTACCCCCCAAATAAGCCCTAGTTAAAGTCCTTGAAGGTCTTATTTTCAGGGTAGGGCTTATTTTCGGGGAAACAGGGTAGGGCTTATTAAGGGGGTAGGGCGTATATTGCAGTCATCACCGACAATCATGCTAGGTCTTATTTTCGGGGAAACAGGGTAAGTCAAGAAGAGAAGGTAAATCCCATTGAGAACACAGTGGTAAGGAGGGAATCTCTTAACCGAGACACGACTTCTGGTGGATGTTCTCACTTTTTTGGAGATTTCCTCCAACTTCCTGTTGTGTATTTAGATCAAGAAGTAAAGAGAAATATCTCCTATGAAACCACAGTGGAGATTGAGGTACCTCAATGAAGAACATAACTTCCAGAGGTATCCTCTCCCTTTTTGGAGATTTCCCTCTAACTTCCTGTTGTGTATCCAGGCCAGGAAGTGAAGGGAAATTCTCTTCTTAAAAATGGGGCAACCTCACAGAATTTTTAATAGGACCTTTAAAGTTATTATTTTTAAGTCATTTAGAGCTCTTTATTCTATAAAAAATATCCTGCTTTTTATATTCAATCAGCATTATTTTTTTGACCTCCTATTGTCAGGGCCAAATACTCAATGATTTAGCTCATTTCTATACCAAGTGGAACTCGTGTCCATGTAAAGCTTAGCATTTTATATTTCTTTTTTTGCAGTATCGGCACAAAAGTGACAATCAGGTCAACAATCGCACAGTTCAGGTGCTCAGCAAAGGAGGGTAAGTGATTGTAGGTTGACCAATCTACACTGCATTGGGCAAACATTCTTTACCAAATATCATACCGAGATCTGTGCAGACCTCTGGGCTTTGAGTTGTCATTGCGTCTTCAACTGAGTTATCATTGTGTCTTTCGTTGAGATGTCTTTGTGTCTAGTCATTGTGTCTTTTGTTAAGTTGTCATTGTGCCTTCAGTTGAGTTGTCATTGTGTCTTCAGTTGAGTTGTCTTTGCGTCTTCAGTTGAGTTGTCATTGTGTCTTCAGTTGAGTTGTCTTTGCGTCTTCAGTTGAGTTCTCATTGTGTCTTCAGTTGAGTTGTCTTTGCGTCTTCAGTTGAGTTCTCATTGTGTCTTCAGTTGAGTTGTCATTGTGTCTTCAGTTGAATTGTCCTTGCGCCTTCAGTTGAGTTGTCATTGTGTCTTCAGTTGAGTTGTCATTGTGTCTTCAGTTGAGTTGTCATTGTGTCTTCTGTTGAGTTGTCATTGTGTGTTCTGTTGAGTTGTCATCGTGTCTTGTCATTGCAGGTTGAAAAAGTCCAAGAGAGGCTGGTGTAGAGCAACTATTCCCAGTCACCAGATCATGGCCCACTGCTGGGCTGTGGCCCCCCTTTATCTGGGCCTACAGCTAGCTGCAGATCCCTTAACCTCCCAAATGCCTCTCAGCTCCCATAGTACCCCCCTCCCCAAATCTCCCATAGTGATTCCCAATCTCCCAGAAAACCCTCAGCCACCACGGCCCTACCCAGCCTCCTACAGTGCCCCCCAGCCTGCTGCAGGGCCTCCAGCCCTTTTTATTGCCCCTAACCTCCAACAGTGTTCAACAGTCCCCGTCCCCCCCCAAAGCATTATCCCTACAAGGCCACCGAGTCTGCTGCAGAATTCCCTAACCCACTCCACAACCTCCATCTCCCCCCACAGTGCCTCCCGGCTCCGATAGTGCCCAAAACCTCCCATATTGCTCCCCAGGCCCCCTAAGAGCCCTCATTCTACACAATGCTGCCACCCTCCTACAGTGCCTCCCCAGCCCGCTGCAGAGCCTCCAGGCCTCCATACTGCCCCCAACCTCCAATAGTGTCCATCAGTGCCCTCCTAACCTCCCACAGTGCTCCCAGCCTTCTGCAGAGCTTTTAGACCTTCATAGTGCCCCCAACCTTTACCGGTATCCAACAGTGCGCCCCAACCTCCTAAAGTGCCCCTCGACCCAACTTGCCACAGAGCCTCCATCCCTTCATAGTGTCCCTAAACTTCAACAGTGTCCCATAGTGCCCCATAAACTCCCACAGAGCTCCCTCAGTTCCCTCCAGAAACCACACCCCCTACAGGGCCACACTGCAGAATCCCCCCAACCCCCTCTAAAACTGCCACCCCCCACATTCAGCCCCATGCAGAGCCTTCTACCATTAGCATATGTTTTTTGCATCGAAATACTTTTGTTGTGTATCAACTTTACTGTTAGGACATGGAAGGTTTTGGAAGAATTTACCAAAACCATGGATGTAGAGGATAAGTTGTACCATGACTCCCACCGGTAGCTGGAGGAGAGGTCTTGCAATTCTCCTGAACGGACACTAGCGCACGTAATGCAACACACCAGAAAGGTGTGAATGGGCTCTAACATAAAATTTGCCCTCACCTTTTCTGATGGCAACCACAAGGCTCAGCTGGAGTCAACCCCTATAAAAGACTCAACCTGCGAGTCGTTGTACCAGTCCTTATTGTCTTCTATCAGATGTTACTCAGTGCACCCTCCAATCTCACTTCCGGGTTTCTGTTCCTCCAACAGGTTCAGCAACGAGAAATGGATGAACATCCAGGTGGGCGACATCATCAAATTAGAGAACAACAACTTTGTGACGGTGAGCTGCTTGTCTGTACCCTGCCATAGGACCATTCTGACAGCTACATTGGAATGACAATGATCTCAGTAGTGGCAGAGTGTTGTTGGCCATTTATCAATAAGAGAGTTTAAAAAAATCAGCAGAGCTATTCTTCCTGTGAAACTGCATTTACATGCGTTCTGTGCGAATGTGGGCTATTTTCTCTCCAGGCTAAATGTTTTACATTCATACAGAATAGCGTGGATCAGGAAAATACTGCATTACGGCCACTAGATGGCGATAACAACCATAGCAGATAACTATATACTTCCTATGACCACCAGCTCCATCTAGTGGCCAACATGCAGTATTTTCCTAATTTGCACGATTCTACAAATGAAAAACATTCGACCTGGAGAGAAAACAGCCTAGTAACCTTTGCTTTTTGCCCAAATTTAAATAGAACAAATGTACTTGCAGTTTCACAGGAAGAGTAGCTCTGCTAATTTTTTTTCACCCCTGAGTGATACTCTTTATTTGCTAACCTTTTGCAGTCCCTGAATTAATTCCTGCAATGGGCTGAGGCAGCGGTAAGGCACAGTAACGTCATCAATGCATCCCGCGGGATTAAGGCTTCCTAATGTATTTTTTGTTAGATCCTTTTTAAAGCATTGTTTACTGTTAATTTTGTTTTGGGTGAGGGGTAGTGGACCTTCCATTTTTAGCAAGAGCATGCTGATAGGAGGAGAGAGCCAAGTGACAGAAAGATGAGAAAAAGAGATCAGTCTGCTGCTTCTCCTGCTTCTCAATGTCCAATCACAGGCTGGGGAAAGGATAAAACCCCTTAAATGTTACTGAATTGCAGGAGAGAAAAATCAGGTATTGCCGAACAAGGCTGTACTGTGTGGCAGAGCTGTGTAAATATCTGACTTGAATGGACAGAAATCTAAATCTTTTGGCAGATAAAAAAAAGCTCATTTATATGTATATTATCTGTCTATTTAGCTGTTTGGCCAGAATTCAGATTCAGAGTATCACTTAGGGGTGTATTTATAAAAAAAAAAATTCCACATAGCAATTCACCTAGTGAAAGTGCACATACATTCGTTCTATGTGAATGGAAAATGGTTGAATGTTTTTTATTGATTTAAAATGTAAAATATCAAATGTTTCCACTAGATGGCGCTAAGTCTCTTAGGAATTTCCCAATACGTAGCGCCATCTAGTGGCCAGATGTGACATTTTCTGTTTTAAATCAATGAAAAAGAATCAACCAGCACAGGGAATAGCCCAATAACATTTGATTTTTACCCCATTTGCACAGACCGAATGTACATGCACTTTTACTTGGCCAATTGCTATCTACATTTTTTTTAATATAAATACATCCCTTAAACTTCTCACAGTCCACAACAATGACTTTATATCACATGACCATCCTAATATCAATAAATAGTAATCACGTGATACTAAAATGACCAAACGATACTTTTATTGATACAGGATATGGAAACCCTTATTCATTCTAAATTCTAGCATGCTCCCTTTTAGAATATCTTTCTTTTATGTCTTTTTTGACTATTTTCTTTTAAATATAATTATAATATCATGTGGCGATGGGCCTTAGAGCAATTTCTTTTATAAAAGTCGGTTGTGATGCCAGCATGCTGTACAGCATCTCAATGCTCTCTTGTTTTCAGGCAGATCTGCTGTTACTGTCCAGCAGCGAACCCAACAGCCTGGTGTACATTGAGACCGCTGAGCTTGATGGGTAAGTGCCGAGCTCCCCTACAACCTCATCCACCTCAACAAGTGGTCTCTGCTCCCTGTGTATTATGTCATATCCCCCTCAGTGCAGCACCAATATTAGACAGGGACAGGGAACAGCTCCATAGAAAACCCCCCTCCCCCCTAAAATCCACACTAGAACCTTTTTCGAGAATGCAGCCTACTGGCTATCTGGCTGACCAGGAAGGGTGGGAACAAGCTAATGCCTCTTCCTGAACCATGCCAGGCCACATGACCTGAACACTGAGAAAGGACCCCCCCCCCCGACGAAGCACTCTGTCCACATGTTAATGAGAACAAGGGCCTCTTCCCCACAACCCTGTCTCTGTGGTTGTGGGAATCTGAGGGCGAGAGGAGGTAAAACCCTTGAACCTTAAGGAGGCCCCCCTGATAAAGCAATCTTTTCCCACTTTGATGAGGGCAAGGGCCTTTTCCCCATAACCCTGGCCTTGTGGATGTGAGGGTCTGCGGTCGGAGGGCTTAGTGGAAAAGGAGGTAAGACCCTGGAACCTTAGGGAGGCCCCCTTGATGAAGCACTCTGTCCCCATGTTGATAAGGACAAGGGCCTCTTCCCCAAAATTCTGGCCCAGTGGATTATGGGGTTCTGCGGGTGGAGGGCTTAGAGGAAAAGGAGGTAAAACCCTGGGACCTTAAGGAGGCCCCCCTGATGAAGCACTCTGTTCCCATGTTGATAAGTACAAGGGCCTCTTCCCCAAAATTCTGGCCCAGTGGTTTATGGGGTTCTGTGGGTGGAGGGTTTAGAGGAAAAGGAGGTAAAACCCTGGAACCTTAAGGAGCCCCCCCTGATCAAGCACTCTATTTCTATGTTGATGAGGACAAGGAACTCTTCCCCACAACCCAGGCCTAGTGATTGTGAGGGTCTGCAGGCAAAGGGCTTAAAGGAGAAGAAGGTAACACCCTGGAACCTTAGGGAGGCCTCACCTGATGAAGCACTCCCATGCACTTCCATGTTGATGAGGACAAGGGCCTGTGGTGAAGGGCTTAGAGGAAAAGAAGGTAAAACCCTGGAACCTTGAAGTAGAACTTCCACTTATCTGTTTGTGACAGGTACCCTGTCCCCACTTCCGTCAGGCCTCGCCACAGCGAGTTATGTTACAAGTTCGGCCCCATCCTCCTCCCCCTGCTGCCGGGCCAGTAACCTAGCGCAGAGCGCTTCGCACATGCTCAGCAGGGACCTGGCCGTGAAGCCTTGCTGTCAATGGCAGCGGCAACACCCTATTCCCATGTTGATGAGGACAAGGGCCTCTTCCCCACTAGCCTGGGCCAGTGGTTGAGATGGGCTGCGGACAGGGGGCTTATCAGAATATGAAAGCCCCCTTTAACCATAAGGGGCCCCCTAGATCCTTCCTTTGTGAAAGAGTAAGTAGTACATAGTTCCTCTACTTATTTCCCAAAAAATGTAAATAGTAAATAAAATCACACATCAAACAAAGGGGTGGGATCTCCCTCAGGTGGTGTCATTGATTAAACATGGAGTAGCGGAGTAGCAAAAGTTTCAAACCCCTATCAGGTTCAGTTTTGCTGTCTGTGTCCTGCTGAGTCTTGGAACCACAACAGAAAGTAGAAGGAAATCTCAAGGATATTCCCATCATAGACAGTGGTCACCAGAGTAACATCTCCCATCACTTTCTCTTCATGATACAATGGTCACCAGAAGGGTGAATCTCCTCGAGGAGGGATACAGACAGTAACACACACCCAAAAGGAAGTCTAACCTTTTTCTTTTGTATCCCCCCAAAAAAAATCCCCCAAAAAAGGTTTGCATTAACATACCAAGCCTCAAGGCTTAGCCGTTTTTTTAAATTTAATTTATTCTTCATCACGTTTGTCACTTGCATCTATATGCACTCAGGATTGTAGGATGTAGGTCTTCGGGCCTACCCCAAAATCTAGGGGGGAGGAGATGTGACCCTTGGGTTCTTTCCTACCCTGCCTTGGGGGGGGTCTCTCTTTGGGAGAACCCAGTACTCGTTGATCTGTTTTGGCTGATCATCAGAAGCGGTGTCCGCCTGACCTTTTGGCTAAGTGGACCCGAGTGTGCACTCCAGGGGGTCAAGGAAGTAAGGGAACCATATGACGCACCCTAAGTACACTTTTTTTGCACACTGCACTATGAGTTCAGAAAAAAAAAAACATATATTTTAATTGTGGTAACAGCTTGATGATTTAGGACCCCAGTCTCTCACATTCATGGAAAAGCTTCTCACTTCATGCACTTTTCTTTCAGGGAAACCAACCTCAAGGTGAAGCAGGCACTGACCATATCAGCAGACATGGGGGAGGACCTGAACCAGTTGTCACAATTTGATGGTATGCTTGGTACACATCATTTATGACGCTAATGAATGTTTCAGACTTTTTTTAAGCCAAAGATTGGCACTCTAGACTGGCTTTAAAATTTAGCTGGCTAGTCTTAAAGAGCACCTGTCATATTGTCCATTCAGGACAGACAGGGTCTCTTGTAAGTGCAACTCTCCGTCTGTTGATATTCACATTCACCCTGTTCCTTCTTTGATCTATTGCCCTATTAGAGCCCTCGGTAATTAGCCATTTCTTCTGGGCATGGAGAAGCATGTGACTTCCTCCCAGGATGTGGTGCTTGGACCTGACATGCTTGTCCCCTAGCCCTGAACACATGAAGAGAAAAAGTTAATATTGTGAAAGGTCCAGCACTATCCTACACAATGCTTACTCGGGGTATGGCTTTGTCAGAAGATTGGGGTGGTGAGGGAGATGAGTATCAGTGAATGGGGATTGAAAGGGCAAAGCAACCAAAATCTCTTTAACCTTCCCTAAACTGGACCTTCACCAGTAGAATTTTGTATGAACATTTTTGTTCAATTTAATAATGGTTAGGGGGTCAAATTGACCTTCTTTTTGACCGTAGTGACAAGAACATTAGAAGAACGAGAAATTCTAACTGTGAATGTGGTTTCCCTTCAGAACAATCACACATTAAACCTGTTTAACACATTTGGGATTCCATTTATGTACCAGGCCTGGATTACATTTTTACAGTTTTTCAAACTAAGTTAGTTGACTTTCTGATGAACAATTTTTTAGAATTCCTGTACGAATGTTCAAACGGAAATCCAACCATGTTTGGCTTTAGTGGAAAAGAAACTTGTTTACAGAGCTCAACAGCTCAATCTGGAATGTACTGTATGCACATAACTGAATGAGTCAGAGCCGTGGCTCCACCCCCTCCCTCCCTTTTTTATTTATGTACAGTTGGCTCTATATGAAATTACAGCTAAAGACAGAGTGTGTGAAGGCAAACCGCTCCTGGTGCATTTTTTGCTTAGGTAACCCATAGTGCTCTGGGGTGCACCCTGTATTGAACCAAAATTAGATAAGCAATATAAAGTCTTAAGCCTTGTACAAACGGTACGATTGTTGGCAGGGGATTGTCTGTTGACAGACTGTTGTCCTAAAATCTTACCGTTAGTACGCTCCTTTTGATAATTGTTGTCCAACTTTTGGCCAACAAATGTTGGAGGACAGGCTAGTAAATTTTCGGTGGACATCGGTTTGACATCATATTTTCGTATGGTCAGTACACAAATCCGTCACACAAAAGTCGAAAGTACAAACACGCATGATCAGAATCAATGCTCACCAAACACGAAATTAGCAGATGGGGCCCAAAGGGTGGCGCTCAAGAGCTGAAATTCCTCGTACTACGTCACTACATCCGCGTTTGTGGCACGACAATTCTGTACCATTAGTATATAAGACAAGATCCTGGCACACGCCCTTTTGACAAAAATCAGACGCTCAGTTGGCCAACAATCGTACCGTGTGTATGAGGCTTTAGAACCAATCATGGAGGCTCATCTGTAGGCATTACCTAGGGTGGTCTGCATGTAATAATAGTCTGCCAAGGAACGTCCACTTCTAAGACTGACATCCATCCATCATTTTGATATTTGCCTAACTTCTCCTGAAAGCCCAAGTGGGAGGATGGCACCACTCTCGAGTTAAAGAAGAACTCTGTGCAACATTTTTATTTTCCAGTGCAATGGGGCTGTATGGGTTAACTGCCTGTTTTTGTCCATGGGATCGCAAAATGGAGATATACTTACCTAATCCACCGCTCCTGCCCCCCCCCCCACCACCCTGCACGCTAGCAGTCTTGTGAATGGACTGTTCTTGACATCATTGCGCCCATGGACCGGGGCTCTGGACATGAGGATAGTAGGAACAGTCCACCGATTAGACATGGGGGAGCGTTTTTTTTCCAGATAATCAAAGGATCGGGTAAGTATAGCTTTTCCTTGCGCCCCTGGACAGCCTTCTGATTGGACAATTAAACAGTAGCAACACTCTCCTCCTTTCAGCATGTTCCTTGTCGGTCTGATTAGCTTCTACTGTTTCCCCTCCCTTTCCCAAGGCTGCTGTGCTAGGAATGGCAGGAAGCTGCTGAAACAAGGACAGGATCAGGTACTTATGTTACCTGGCTGTAACAATGCATTTAAAACGGTCTTCTCCTGGAGTTCAGCTTTCTATTAAAATTTTATGAATTCTCTTTAAAAATGCAAGATAATCCTGTAGGACTCTTCTTCCATCTCTGTAGGTGAAATCGCATGCGAGGCTCCCAATAACCGGTTGGACACTTTCACCGGAACTCTGACCTATCAGGGGGAGAAATACTCTCTGGACAATGGCAAGATCTTGCTACGTGGCTGCACCATCAGGAACACAGAGTGGTGCTTTGGCATGGTCATCTTCGCAGGTCTGTTTTCTATGTCCTCTATTAGAGCTGGGAGTAAAGGTCCAATTCTCTGAACATGAGTAATCAGTACTCCATCCTTTTTATCATTTCATAGGGCCAGACACCAAGCTGATGCAGAACAGCGGACGCACCACCCTAAAGAGAACCAGTATCGACCGTCTCATGAATGTTTTGGTCCTATGGGTAGGTGTCATGGGTGCACAAGCATTTGGAAATAGGAACTTTTGCATTCACCGAGATGGGGTTGGGCTCGTAGAAAGCAGTTAAAGCAGGACCAAATCCACCAATTTAATGGTTTCCCAAAACCGTTATATCCATGGCTTGCCGGAAAGATAACTGTCACAGCGGGTCTTGCTCTCAACCAAACTGTCAAGTCATCAAATGACTAGTTTAATAACTGATCACATGGGCAGCACCATCACCAACTGAAGGCTAAAAAGGCATCTTAAAAGGATAGGAGAGTTTTTTTGGTTGAAAACCCTTCTATATACCCAGTTAAGTGACTGGCCTTAGGTGATACACAGAGCTGAAACATATCCTCCTACATAAGTTGTACCTGTTTATCTACAGTCGTCTTTCTCTTACATCCAAAGTGCTGAATTTACACAGGATCTCTCAGCTCTGAAAAGCAGGGGGCAAAAAGCTGAAGTTACATCAGTAAGGAGAGCTCTGAGAGCTGATTGGAGGGAAGACAACCCCCCCCCCCCCCCTTTTTCACACAGCACATAGGGAACAGAGCTGAGGCTGTCAATCACAGGCTGTGCCCTCCCCTGTTACAATTTTTCTCTTGGTGTCAGGAAAACTCTTCAGAAGTGACTCATTCTAATAGCAGAGGAAGGAGGCAGCAGACAGAAATTACACTCAGTGCTGTGGATTGAGACAAGCACACACACTATAGAGGGATATGCTTTGTTCATATTTCATGTCTGAGGTTTACAACCACTTTGAGGAACCAAAGGCATATTTTTCATGTACATGTCTGTGAAGGTTCTCACATGTCCATGTCTTGGTTTGGCTGGTAGTAGTAGTCACATTCAACTGGAGTTCTGTAATGTTGAAGACATTTCATAGCTTTTCCAACCTACGTTTTCAGTTCTAATGGGTGTCGGGAAGACATCCCCACATGTAGCACTGACCCCGTAATCCAATCACCATGGAATGTGTCAAGGCAGATGCTGATTGTCAGCATGGAGAACAGGATAGAAGGTGTAAACGTTGTGGAACTACCTTGTTTTAGTTATGGGTGCAGAAACACTTGGAAATAGGAACTTTTGCCTTCACCGAGCCATGGTTGGGCCTATAGAGAGCAGTTCAGGAACCAGAGGGGTATTTTTCACTTGTAGTCTTGTTCTGAAATGTTGAAGACGTTCCGTTGCTTCTCCAAGCCACTTCTTCAGTTCCAGTGAGTGTTGGGAGACAACCCAACCCAATCACCATTGAATGTGTCAAGGCAGATGTTGATTGTCCGAGAACAGGAGGGGAGGGGTGGAAGCTATGGAACCACCTCGTTCTAGTTACATAATCCCATCCTTTGTGTCACAAAGTCTGCAGAGATGTTAATTCTTCAATTTACCTGGCTAAATGTGTGAATTGTTATCAGATACCAGGATAGCGATGATAAAGTGTCCCCTCTTTAGGATGCAAATCCTCTTTCTTACAACACTGTCGCGTTCCAAGGGTTTAGAAAGACCTCTGTAAATTCACTAACTAGTACCACGTCTATGTTACTTCTCATGTTTATTTTTGGATCGACACTGTAAAATAGAAGATTTTTTTGGAGTGTAAAAATGTACAACCGCTACCAGAGTTGGATTTACCATCAGTCAGAGTAGACACCAGAGGCAAATAGAGGGCTTTACCCAGTATAGTTTATGGCCGCACGTTTTTTTCCTTCATCAGTAGGAATAGTCATCTCATTTACCCATTATAAAAATATTCTTGGCCAGGAAACAAGGTAATGTCCAGTGTAAAAGAGCTGATATTGGCGGGGGGGTCTAAGGGTGCCAAAACTTGTGTGCCTTTATGATCCAGTGTTAAAAAAAATAGCTGGTAGTACAGTAGTTGGTCACATCACAATTGGACTTGTTCAGTAATGTTGAATACACTTCGTAGTGTCTCTAAGCCACTTCTTTAGTTTCAATGAGGCTCCGGTACATACCTGAAAAATACTTTAAGGGTGCCAAAACTTGTGTGCCTTTAGGATCCAGTGATTCAAAAAAAATAGCTGGTAATAGTTGGTCACATCACAATTGGACTTGTTCAGTAATGTTGAATACATTTCGTAGTGTCTTTAAGCCATTTCTTTAGTTCCAATCAGGCTCCGGTAGATACCTGAAAAATACTTTGGCATCTGTTCAGATCATCTTTGAATGACCACATTTGCCATTAGTGGTTATACTGAATTCTACGAAATACTGGCCTAGCCCGGTGTTTACCAAGCAATGTGTGTTTTGCAGGTATCTCCACATACATACACACAGGTGGAGTAATGAGTGTCTCGGCATTTAGCTACCCATGTAGATATCCACAAAAGATGACCTGCTGGTGGAGGGCTTGTTTGGGAAACTGTCCTGGCTCAAGAAATGAAGATCCTTCAATGTGACTTTCCATTTCTTGGCAGATCTTTGTTTTCTTGGCTGTCATGTGCATCATCTTGGCTATCGGCAATGGGATTTGGGAATCCAAGCAAGGCTATTACTTTCAGGTGTATCTCCCATGGCCAGAAGGCACTACCAATGCAGCATTTTCAGGGTTCCTAATGTTCTGGTCGTATGTCATTATCTTGAATACCGTGGTGCCCATCTCACTCTACGTAAGGTAAGACCAGTGCTGGAACTGTTATGGTTGAAGGTAGACTTAGATGGGGCTCTGAGGTTGAATGGAGCTCAGAAGGTGACTGTCTACTGACAGGGACTGCTCTATTATGATGTCCTGTATTGTCCACATCCATTATAAAGTTATTTGGTGTGAACTCGTTCATGTATTTAGAAGCATAACGCCTTTGAGAAATAGTAGAGATGTACACAATGGAAATATTTCCTTAATTTTGGATTTCTAATTTGTTTTATTCTATTCTTTTCCATTATTTTATTTTCTATTTTGTTTTATTCAATTCTTTTATATTCTATTCTATTCCCTTATTTTATATTCTATACTATTTTTATTCTATTTTTTTATATTTGGTCTTATTCTATTATTTTATATTCTATTCTTTTCTGTTTTATTCTATTATTTTATATTCTATTTTTTTATTTTATAACCTATTGTGTTGTATTCTATTCTATTCTATCCTTTTATTTTCTATCTTATTCTATTTTATTTTATTCTATTCTACTCTATAGAGCAGAAAAGGAATCTTCATCTTATTGCACTTTTATACCCTACTGTATTTATTGCAATATGTTTCCATTTTGAACTCAAATTAATTTTCAAATACATTTTTGAATTCAAATTCATTTTCCAATTCGGATAATTTGTTTCATTATAATTTAATTCAGATTCATTGAAATTTGTTACTGTTGTAATTGGGAAATTCGGATACATCCGAATCTCCGAATAAGGAAAATTTCTTCCAAATTTTGAAAGTGTAATAAAAAGAATTGCACATGTCTAATGGTTGGTAAGATATGTAATCCACTGGCATCTTCCCCAATCAAAAAAATGCAGATTGACATGCAGATTTGTCATTGTGTTGGCCAAATGCTCAGTGGATGTCATTATCTTCTTCCGAACAGTGTCGAGATCATTCGGCTGGGGAACAGCTACTATATCAACTGGGACCGGAAGATGTATTACCCCAAGAAGGACACCCCAGCAGAGGCCCGAACCACCACCCTCAATGAGGAGCTGGGGCAAATCAAGTACATCTTCTCTGACAAGACCGGGACTCTCACCCAGAATGTCATGACCTTCAACAAGTGTTCCATCAATAGCAACTCCTACGGTGAGCGGGTGGCAAATGGTTGTCATTATTTTATCTATCTATCTATCTATCTATCTATCTATCTATCTATCTATCTATCTATCTATCTATCTATCTATCTATCTATCTATCTATCTATCTATCTATCTGTCCCTCATTATCTATCTATCTATCTATCTATCTATCTATCTATCTATCTATCTATCTATCTATCTATCTATCTATCTATCTATCTATCTATCTATCTATCTATCTATCTATCTATCTATCTATCTATCTATCTATCTATCTATCCTTTCTGGCATATTTTAGATAGATAAAGACATGTTGTAGTAAGGCAGAGATACACTGTGTGGCCTCAGCTCAGTGTACAATCCCGGCATGACTTGGTGCCAGGACAGACTGCGTGGGAGTTGCGTGAGCCCCAAACTGGCCAACCAAGATGGCCAAAGACATCAAACCCAAAAGAAGACCAGGTGAAGGTGGAAGGTCCTACAAGGGTCCTCGCATTGCTGGAGGGGAGGTAAGTATAATGGAGTTTAGGTCAGCTTTAAATGGGACTATATGAAGATTTATATCAAATCTGACACTAAGTAAACTTATTAACTGTCTAGAAAAAAAATGTTCAAGTGTTTTATCAATGTTTATAAATAAATAGCAAGTTATCATTTTCTTGGTGCTCTGCGCTAACAGTGTTTATATCTGAGTGAAATATTTTTTCAGCCTCATTACCAAACTTGGATTTACATTGTATGACTCATAGCAAGAGGATTGCATGACTTATTGAAATTTGTATTTCAGTGTTTGGTGGATGCCACCAAGCTGTGTCTTCTAACTCTCAGAGGTTCTGTTGGGCAGATCTCTGAGTTCCCAGGTCTGTACACCCGCTGTGCCCATTATGAGGGGTTAATTTTGTTTATTGAAAAATCTTACAAACAACAACTTATATACAATAAAACCATAATAAATAAATAAAACATATTTACAAAATAATTGAATTGAGTATACAAAACAAGAACATAATAAATGGTGCAAACCAAATTGTGCATAACATAATCCCTATGGGAGAGCCAGACTAAGGAACATCACCATCACTATGCATGTAGCCTTTTATCAAAAATATATTTGATCTGAAAATCTAGGGGAGTGAAACAGGAATACAAAGAAAAGCCCCCCCCCCCGAGATCAACAGGCAGCGGCTACAGAGTCCTCATATTCCTTCACACCCTTTTCCAGGCCTCCTGCCGTCACCTGTCTTTCTTAGGACCCTGAATCTTCCCAACCTTACCCAGAATGTCCTGCATCACCACTTCAACAGGGAGGATTTTACTCCATAAGGATACCTGACAACACGCACTCCACGTGCAATAACGGACTACTAGACTAACTAAAAAAAGTTTTTCCAAATCATAATCCTGACGAGTCTGGAATGCCCCATACACCCACTCTGCATAACTCATATGAGGGAGGAAGGGTATACTCAGAGCCCTCCCCACCCTCTTGTACACCTCTATATTAAAAGGGCACTGAAGTAGAATGTGATCCATGGACTCCACCACTCCTCCACACTCCACTCTCGGGCAGCCCCGATCACTCATGGAAAGAGACTTCAAGTTGCCCTTCACATATAGTTTTCCATGAAAAGCAAGCCAAGCCTGATCCCTAAACTTCATTGATAAATTTGGAGAGAATCCCAATCGCAAACCCACCCCCAAAACCAGCCTTGGGCAATCCCTCAAGGCCAGTGGCTCGCAAAAAGCAGAGCTCATGATCCGCTTCTCAAGAAATTTCCTTGGAAGAGATCTGAAATTATAAGGGGTTCTAACCATCCCTGTGCTGAGTTCTCGGGTCTGTACACCTGCTGTTCCCATTATGAGGGGTTCCCACCATCCCTCTGCTGATTTATTGGGTCTGTACACCTGTTGTGCACATTATGAGGGGTTCCTACCATCCCCGTGCTGAGTTCCCGGGTCTGTACACCTGCTGTGCCCATTATGAGGGGTTCCCATTTAAAAGATAAACCATTTGATTGGGTGTTCCTTTTCCCATTGTACAATATAATTAACAGATAGCAATTACTTATATATATTCAGGGGGAATCAGACAATTTTCAGTTTGGAGGTTGGCCTGGTTACTGGCAAGGTGAATTATGTGTTGCTTAGGGGTCTATGTATAAAATATTAGCTGTGCAGATTTTATAACAATTCACATGAGCATGACAAATGTTTACTGTATTGTTTGTAATATAATTATCCCCCTTGACTTTAATCGCCATCAAGTGGCCATAATGAGGTCTTTTTTCCTGAAATATCTCAATCCAAGAAAATATCACATTATTGCCACTAGATGGAGCTGACAATTGTAGGAGATAATTATAAGGAGGAGATAATATGGCTAACATCAGTGGTGCCCGTATGAATGTTATATACATTGACCACTTATTGTATCTTTTGGGAATTTCCTATGAGAACTGAACTGGTACTTCCCGCTGCTGGGGGCTGCAGTGATTCCAAAGCCAAGTAATGGCGTCAATCACCCCCCACCTCACCATCATTTCTCCTTAATATAGAGCAATTTAATAAATGACATAATAAATGGTGCGCTGCAAGAATTCCTCATTGGCTCTGTACTTCTCTCTGCAGGGGACGTGTTTGACTATGCTGGGAATAGACTGGAGATTAATGAGGTAAGCTTTCCATTATAGAATATTTACAATCAGAGTCTAGGCAATAAGATACAGTGAATGGAAAAGAATCAAATAATCACATTTTGTTGCTTTACAGCCTGAAATGAAGACAGACACCGTTTTTGTTTTATCCAGCAGTATTCAGTCAGTGCAACTTATAACATCCAAGTGAAAGATAGAACACCAACATGTCAGAAAAAAAAAAAAAAATCTAAATTCAAATAAGCAAATTAAACCTTAGCTTTAAAGTCCTCTGTAAAATGAACTGTGACAGTCACATAAAGGAAACAGATTGATATTCATACAATGTTTCCTTTTTTACAGTACACAGAAAAGGTGGATTTTTCCTTCAACTCTCTGGCTGACCCCAAGTTTGTGTTTCATGATCATCGATTGGTGGAGTCGGTGAAGATTGGGGACCGGGCTACTCACGAGTTCTTCCGGCTGCTTGCCTTGTGCCACACCGCAATGTCTGAGGAAAAGAAGCCTGGTATGAATGAGAAGTCAACCATTAGACTTCCAGAATCTATATGGACTGTATAGCACTGAGCAGTGATGGTCAGCTCCTAAAGTATGGATTTGGAGTAAGATGGATCTGTGCAGTAAACAATACAGGCAGGGTTTTCTTCTAGAAGAATTAGGTGACTGTAGATAATAAAGCAGTGTAAAACTGGCCAGCAACTGGACATTTTAATGAGGGAGAATTGACCGAAACTAGGGAGAAAAAAATACAGGCTGGGGCTTCACTAGAAGAATTAAGAGGCTACAGATAATAAAGCAAGAATTAGAACAAGAATTACTACAAGGATTAAGAGACTGCAGATATTACAGCAGTGTAAAAATGCCCAGCAGCAGGAGATTTTTAGTGAGGGAGAATTGGCTGAAACTTACTACAGAAAAAGAATGGAGGCAGGGGTTTTACTACTAGAATTAGGAGACTGCAGATAATAGAGCAGTGTAAAATTGTCCAGCAGCTGGACATTTTTAATGAGAGAATTGGCTGAAATGTATTAAAGACAAATCATTCAGGCAGGGTTTTTTCTACAAGAGTTAGGAGGCTGAAGATAACAGAGTGGTGTAAGGCTGGGTTCACACTGAATTTGGATATGGCTCACAGCAGGGGTCCAGTGCGTCCCTGTTCTCTGTTTCAGGGATGAATCAGGCCCAAATTTTTTCCTGAATTCCGGCCTGAAACTGAGCCAAGGACGCACAGGACCCCTGTTCAATCTGCTCCACAGCCGCCGCGGAGATGTGTGAACCGGTTAAGAGACTGCAGATAATAGAGCAAGAATTAGGAGAGCAATAATTACTACAAGAATTAGGAGACTGCAGATAATACAGCAGTGTAAAAATGGCCAGTAGCAGGGCATTTTTAATGAGGCAGAATTGGCCAAAACTTACTACAGAAAAATAATGCAGGCAGGGGTTTTACTACAAGAAATTAGGAGACTGCAGATAATAGAACAGTGCAAAATTGGCCAACAGCAGGACATTTTTAATGAGAGAGAATTGGCCGAAATGTACTATAGACAAATAATTCAAGCAAGGTTTTTTTCCACAAGAAAAAGGAGACTGCAGATAATAGAGCAGTGTAAAATTGGCCAACAGCTAAACATTTTAATGAGGGAGAATCAACCAAAATGTACAAAAAAAAATTACAGGCTGGGGCTTTACTAGAAGAATTAAAAGACTGCAGATAATAGAGGAAGAATTACTACAAGAATTAGGAGACTGCAGATAATACAGCAGAGTAAACATGTCCAGCAGCAGGACATTTTTAATGAGGGAGAATTGGCCAAAATGTACTAGAGACAAATAATACAGGTGGGGTTTTTTCAACAAGAATTAGGAGACTGCAGATAATAGAGCAGTGTAAAATTGGCCAGCTGCTTGATATTTTAATGAGGGAGAATTTTTCAAAATGTACTAGAGACAAATAATACAGCCAAGGTTTGTTTCTATAAGAATTAGGAGACTGCAGATAATAGAGCAGTGTAAAACTGGCCAGCAGCTAGACATATAATGAAGGAGAATTGTCCACAATGTACTAGAATGTAAAAGTACAGGCTGGGCTTCACTAGAAGAATTAGGAGACTGCAGATAATGGAGCATTGTAAAATTCCAGACAGTTTTATTGAACAAGGCTAGGCCAGAATTTAGCAGGAGTGCAAATTTCAGACCCAAAGTTGTGGTAAATCCAAACCTCATCTCTAGTTGTATTCCGTTGAATAGCATAACAGTGGAACTCTTGGAAAATATTTTATTTTAATGCTCGTGACTATCCTGCACTCCTTTGGAACTTGTTCGATGACCCTTGGACCCCACCAGTCAGTAGTGGGAGCATTGATTTGTTAGGCTGTATTGGCAGTGATCTCTAGCAGTCTCTTGTGACATGTCTCCAGTCTCTGACCATCTCCTGAAGTATAGTCTCTGACAGTCTTCTCTAGCAGAGCATATACTTAGCATTATGTGGGGCCCTTCGGTGATTCCCCCCCCCCCCTATATCTAATAAGTTGACTGTAGGATGTAACAGAGCCACCACAGACACTTCTTACCCTGTCTTTGTGTCCACCCTAGGTGAACTAGTGTACCAGGCCCAGTCTCCAGACGAGGGCGCTCTGGTGACAGCTGCCAGGAACTTTGGATTTGTGTTTCGCACCCGGACACCAGAGACCGTCACTGTGGTAGAGATGGAGACAACCAAAGTGTACGATTTGCTGGCTATTTTGGACTTCAACAATGAGCGCAAAAGGATGTCTGTGATTGGTGAGTAATGGGAGTGGCATGGCCTTGGAAATGACACCTAAATCTATAAATGGGTGTTGTAAAGCATGGGAGGTCTTCAACGAGAATCCTATACAGTACTAACACAGTAGGCTTTTTATAATACCAAGTTATATACTCCTTTTTTTTTTTTTTCTTTCCCTGAACTAAAGCCTGAAATTAGATTAAAGCAATTGTTTCTGTTTGCAGTTGCATTGTCTTTGAGTGTATGTCCATAGTCGCATCGAATCACGTTGTTTGAAATTGCCATTATGAGAAAAAATTAAATAAAAAACAAGGAAATACGAGAACAACATGGTGGCACATAGGCTCTTGTGTCTACTAAAGATCTACAACTTGGTGGGCAGAACTTTTTCTTCCAGACTTCTACAAAAGCAAAAATCCAAAATAAGTATATTTATGATGGGATCTTCTGATTGTTCTCCTGCTTCCTAATCATCAACCATATTTGTAGGCTGGGAGGGGAGGAGCCGGATGTGGACGCTTGCCTGACCTCGGAGATCGCTCGGGGATGCCGGGTCTCTCCTCCCTCCCTCCTCGTGGCGAGCGGTGAGGTGGCAACGCTGATAACGGCGCCTCTCGCTTGGATGCGGGCGGCCGCCTCCTAGCTCCCTGCCACCAGATCGCGGGACCGTGTGATAGCGGTCGCCGACACCCCCCCCCCCGCCCCCCCGCGCCCCCTCTCTGTCTCCCGCCCGCTCCACGCCCGTCCCCACTCCCTTCTCGGAGCTTAGGCTGGGGGGGCGAGTGGGGCAGCAGCGTCAAGAATCTTCTGATAAGAGCTGCTGAGGTTCCGGGAAGCCCCAGCACAAGGAAGGGATATACTAAGGTATATGGAGAAGGAGCTGAATGAGAAAGGTGGACGGACATCACTGACAGTTCCCCTGGAATACAACAACTGCAGGAGAAGCCAGACCGGCAACCCTCAGATAAGTGTAAAATAGAATCTGGAGAGGGTAAGTGCCTCATATGAAATGTCATAGCCGGAGCATGAATATGCAAATGGAAAGGGTGATATAAACTGAAAGTGATGTATACTTTGATTTTGTACGGACAGCAACATATTTAAAGTATTTAAATTATCTAAGATACCAGGCCACCCTAAGTCTTATAAAATATATACAAAATATCGCTAAAAAGTGCAGAACTTTTCCATCTAAGGACTCGGGAACTGATTGAGGTCAAAGTAGAGTAAATATAACGGAGAGGAACTGCATGATATGTAAGAATCAAAACTGTATGCGAAGAGAATAAAGCTTATTTAAACCCACCCAGGTCATTGCCTGTAAAGCATTGGCAAAAGGTACATAATCCATCTGCAAGTAAATAAAACCTCTGGTTTGGGGCCTTGGATAAGTTATTTACTAAGGGTGGTGCTTCTCTCTGTAATACCCGGCGGATTAACATTTCCCCCCCTTATAATTTTTTTTTTTTTTTTTTTTTTTCGGGGAGACCATGGTCCCATACATCTAAGGTTCACAAAAGATAGGACCAGTATAAAGGACAAGTGTTGACAATACTGGTGCGGTGACTTTCTCTGTCCAACTGGGGGGGCTATATCAAAAGACCCCTCGTCAGATTTAATGGACTTAAACAGTACTACTTGGATCCCTACCAAGGTGGAGAAACCCTTCTAAGAGGGGAACCGCAGTAGAGGCCCGCAGGTCCTGTGGACTTCGAGGTTTAAAGGCTACACTAGGGGTGGTAAAAGTTGGCAAAGAATGAGAGGAAAAGTGGGTAAGGGGGGAACAACAACAAATCCAGCAGGAGCGTCTGCTAGAACTAGCTCCAGCCCAGGCACAATAAGAAAGTACATGGTCCAGGATAATACACATGCAAGCCCAGGAAAGATATCTGGACCAAAAAATAAAACCCCTGAACGCCCGCCTAAAGTCAACACAAGGAGGCAGCTAGCCGAAGTAGAATCTCTCAGTGTAAATCCAGCAATATTGGAAATAACCCCAATGGAGAGTCAACGGGAAGGATTATTGCCAACCAAAAACGAAATAGCGGAGATGTTTGCTAGACTAGAAACCTTCATCAAAGCTGAAACGGAAGCAATACGGGGGGATATGGGCCATATACTGAGAAGAGTAGAAGAAGTTGAGACGGTGAATGAAAAACAGAGGCTGGAGATGGGGGATTTGAAATGTCAGATAGAAGAGTTGCAACGTGAACACAGGGACTTAAGATACAGATTAGAAGATCAAGAAAACCGTAACCGAAGGAAGAATCTAAGGATCAGAGGTCTCCCAGAGGCACAGGGGGAGGGGGAAAATCTGCAGGAAAAGGTTGATCAAATCTTTGGAGGCCTCATCAACTCAAACGATAAGAGGGTTAAACTAGATAGAGTACACAGACTTAGGAAACCAGCTGAGATTAACAAGGAAGCACCTCGAGATGTGATAGTGAGGTTTCACAACTACCAAGATAAAGAGAAAATAAGGGCAAGTCTGAGAAGTAATCAAACCATTAAATATGGTGACTCTAATCTACAAGTATATCCGGATTTGGCAGTTGAGACACGGGCAAGGAAAAGAATCCTCAGACCATTACTGGAACAACTTAAGGCCCGAGAAGTGCAGTACTTCTGGGGGTTCCCAGCGTGCCTGATTGGGCGAAAAGATGGGCGCTCAGCGACTTTAAGGTTTCCAGAAGAGACTCAAAATTTCTGTCGCAAGCTGGACATTCCACTTATAGATATCCCAGGGTGGTGGGAGAAAACGGGAGGACAGAGTACTGTTGAAGATATGCAAGGCTGGAAACCAGTAATTAACAGGAGAGGGCACTAAATAAGTGTAGAAATAACCTGAGGAAAATAAGCTCTCATATTTTGATTGGAGGGGCCGGAAAATAAAAAATAAAGTATGAGGGGGGTGGTTGGGGGGCGGTGGGGGGGCTGGGGGTGTGGGATCTTGGGGGAGTGGGAGGTGGCGGTGGAGTGGAGGGGGGCCCGGCTGAACCCGGGGCGAGCTGGGGGATCTGGGGACTTCCACACTGAGCTCAACCCTTGGGGGGATAACCGCAGGGCCGGATGGAGGAAGGGAGGCCACGGTTAATAGCGCCACTAGAGGGCCTGATACCCCCATATACAGGGGGAGGGAGGGGGGGTTGGGATGGGGGGGGAGGGGGGGATTAAAGGAGGGTCGAGACCAGTACAAACCTACTTGCCTATTATGCTTGGGTTCAGAAAGGAAGAATAAATGGCTGGAATAAATTTTGTAACATACAATGTAAGGGGCCTCAACGCGCCCATAAAATGTGCTAATGTTATGAGTGAGTTGAGAGCCAGTAGGGCTGGGGTGGTCTTCCTCCAGGAGACACATCTGTTTATGGGGAAAAGTCATAGGATAGTGTCGAGGGATTACCCGCTGTGGTTTTATGGAGATTCCCCAATAAGGGGGGCAAAGGGGGTGGCGATTGGATTTGCAAGGGAAACTCGCTTCCAAATAGAGGAGAGGCTAACTGATCCTGAGGGTCGATTCCTGTTCCTGAGGGGCAAACTAAATGATGAAGAATATACCCTAGTCAACATTTATTGCCCAAATGTTAACCCGGGTAAATATCTAATTGGTATATTATCGAAACTGGACGGTTTTAGGGGAGGGAGGGTTATTGTGGCAGGAGATATGAACTTGTGCCTAGAGCCAGGAAGGGATTGTGCGTCGCGTGTACGGGGGACTGGAGGAGTGTGGCTAAATAAACTTAAGAAAAAACTGCACTTTTGTCAGCTAGTGGATGTATGGAGGATGCAGCATGAGAAAACAAAAGACTACACTTACTACTCCCCCGTCCACGCGACGTACTCAAGACTCGATTATATTTTTGTAGAGCACAGGAACCTAGAAGAAGTAGAAGAAGTTAAAATAGGATCTATAACTTTTTCGGACCATGCCCCGGTGACACTGCGAATTAAACAAAAAACTCAAATACCCCTTGCAAATAATTGGAGACTAAATGAGGATCTCCTGCATGATAGGGAAATTGATAGAATAATTCAAGAAGAATTAATATTTTATTTCAGAACTAACACCTCAAAGGAAACATCGGAGTCAATAGTCTGGGAGGCCCATAAAGCCTATATTAGGGGGATAATAATAAAGGCGGGGGCGGAAAAAGAAAGAAAACGGACTAAAAATTTGCGTGTGCTTCAGGAGGAAGTTAAAAAATTAGAACGGCAGCATAAGGAAACCGGGGAAGACGGGACTCTGGGAAAACTATATAGAGCCAGAGAAGCTATGAGACAGCAGATAGAGGCAGAAAATTGTAGAAAATACAACTTAGTCAAAAAAGAGAGATATATTTATGGAAATAGACCTGGGAGACTCCTGGCAAGGGCCCTAAGGAAAAAGAAGAGTACCAGATATATTGACAAAATAAGGACGAGGTCAGGAGAAATTAGATATAAGGATGCGGACATAGCAAAAACTTTTCAAGAATTTTATGGGGATCTTTATTCATTAAATAAAAAGGAGGATAAAGAGAGAGGGCAAAAACAAGAAAAAATTAGAAATTATTTAAAAGAAACAGGGGTGGTTAAAATAACAGAAGAGGAGAGAACATCCTTGGAGGCCCCTATTACAGAGTACGAGATAAGGAAGGCCATCAAAGAGACCCAGACAGGTAAGAGCCCTGGCCCAGATGGGCTGACAGCAATATACTACAAGAAATATCAAGACTATCTAGTGCCAAAACTTTGCGCCTACATGAATGAAATAGGAGAGAGAGGGGAAATGAGCAGAGATGCCCTGGCGGCAAACATAGCGAATATTCATAAGGAGGGAAAGGATGATACGCTATGTTCTAGCTATAGGCCCATATCCCTTTTGAATAGTGATACAAAATTATTTGCAAAAGTAATAGCGGGCAGACTAAAACAAACAATTAAAAATATCATCCACCCTGATCAAGTAGGATTCATACCGGGCAGACAGGGAAAGGATAACAGTATTAAAACCCTCTTGATAACACAAGAAATTAAAAAGAGCGGAGTCCCAGGTCTGCTCCTGTCTATAGACGCCGAGAAAGCGTTTGACAGGGTGGACTGGGACTTCATGTGGGAAGCACTTAAAGAAGTAGGATATGGGGATAAGATCCGTACCTGGATCAGGGCGCTTTACTCCAAACCATCAGCGAGAGTTAAAATAAATGGGTCCCTGTCCGAACCCTTTTGTATGTATAATGGAACGAGACAGGGGTGTCCAATCTCTCCAATGCTCTTTCTGCTGGCTCTAGAACCCCTTCTTACTAGGTTAAGGCAGAATCCGAACATTAAGGGAGTAAGTATAGGCGAAACTGAATATAAGCTCGCAGCCTATGCGGATGATATTCTTCTATATATAACAAGCCCAAGAGTCTCCCTACCGAACGTGTTGGCCTCAATGCAGGAGTATGGGCAATTATCTAACTTTAAAGTAAATACCACTAAATCAGTCGTACTAGATATAAATCCCAATAAAACAAGAGACCACGCATATCAGGAATACTTTCCTTTCAGATGGAAGAAAGAAGCCCTAAACTACTTAGGAATCAAAATTACACCATCGGCAGGAAAATTATTTCAAGCTAATTTTTTGCCACTTATTAATGAGGTAAAAACAGAACTAAGCAGAATACACCGGGGACAACTGTCGTGGGTGGGAAGAATCAATATTTTTAAAATGGTTATTTTACCAAAAATAACATATAAAATGCAGATGCTCCCAATCACACTCCCACCCGCATACCTCAAAAAACTACATTCAATGATATTAAGGTTCATATGGAAAGGGAAAACACCACGGTTAAAGTACACTCAACTAATAAATGTTAAAAGTAAAGGGGGCTGGGGAGCACCAGACATTGGTAAATATTACGAGGCTATTGCACTTGCGAGAGTGGTAGAATGGGTTAAAAACAAGGGAAAACAGTGGGTAGAAATTGAAAATAAAATAAGTAAAGTAAATCTACACAAAATAATATGGTGTTCACCAAAAATAAGAAAATATAATATAGAATCACATGAAATCACGAGACACGCACTTAAAATATGGGATCTTATACACAAAAGGGAAAATTGGGAATACAATTCACTGCTAATGTCACTAAAGGATGTAGATTATTTTCCGCCGGGAAAGGAAGAGTGGTTTGGTAAATGGCTCCTAGATGAGAACGTGCAACTGAAGGATGTAGTAGAGAAAGGTAAAATATGCTCCATACAAGAACTTGGGAACAGAAGAGACAGGATAAGTATTAACCCATGGCGCTATGGTCAACTGAAACACTTTGTGGAATCCCTACCTCAACCAATTAGGACAACAAAAAACTTACTTCCATTTGAAAAAATATGCATGGAGACAGATGAAAGAGGGGGTTTTTCCCGTATATATAAAATATTAGTAGAGCTGGGGAGGGGGGACACCCGGGCTTTTATAGGTAAATGGGAGATGGAGCTAGGTTTAACGCTGACTGAGCCAGAGGTAGATCTGATACTGAAGCGACTCCTGACTACGTCAGTCAACTATAAAGTACTGGAGATAAACTATAAATGCCTAACGAGAATGTATGTGACCCCGGACAGGATGCATAAAATTGATGGGGGAAGATCCCAACTTTGTTGGAGAGGGTGTAATGAGATAGGGACGATGGCCCATATGTGGTGGACGTGTCCTGAGATAGGAGTCTTCTGGGAGGAGATTAAAAAATATACTAAAATGATCACAAATTTTGACCTGCCAAAGGACCCTAGGGTCCTTATATTTCACCTGAGCGAAATGCCCACGAGGGCTTATCTCAGGACACTCCTGCCCCATCTTATAGACGCAGCTAAAAGTCTAATTGCCAAAAATTGGAAAAGAAAAGAAAGACCAACCATGAGGGAATGGACCAATAAGATAAACGAGATACAGGAGTTGGAATATTTAAGGTTTAGTGATGGGATAAAAATGGAGGTTTATAGAACAAAGTGGGAAGTATGGGAAAAATTTAAAAATTCTACAAAAGCAATTGAGATGTGGTCACATGAGTAGTGGAGAGGACAGATTCTGACCCAGGGCAGGCGTGGGAAACAGAGGGGATAGGGAGAGAGGCGAGGAGGTACGGTCTCGGGGTGGGTAGAGGGGCGGGGGGGGGATAGGAAGCAAGAGGGTAATAATAAATAATGGAAGCAGGGGGGGGGTACATCATTTTCCTTATACTTGGTGTGATGAATTAAGCAAATTGATCAAAAGCCCCAATGATGTGAGGATTAAGGGGAAGAATTTTTGAATATTAATTTGAAAAAATGAATTCCCATGGCAAATCTTCTTGCTGAGGGGACAGCAAAAAAAAAAAAAAAAAAAAAAAACCATATTTGTAGGCTGTTCTGTTATGGTTCATTTTTTGTATCACCCTATTATTTTTCTTTCCTTCTGGCAGTGCGGAGCCCAGAGGGGCGTCTGACCCTTTACTGCAAGGGGGCCGACACCATTGTCTACGAACTTCTTGACCGCTCAAGTGCAGACTTGAAGGAGGTGACCACCGACCATCTGAATGTAAGCCATGTCCACTAAAACTTATATTTTAATGTTTTGGTAAATTCTGAGTTCCCAGGTCTGTACACCTGCTGTGCCCATTACAAGGGGTTGATACCAACCCTGAGCTGTGTTCCTGGGTCTGTACACCTGCTGTGCTTATTACAAGGGGTTCTCTCCAACCCTGAGCTGAGTTCCTGGGTCTGTACACCTGCTGTGCCCATTATGAGGGGTTTCCACCATCTCTGAGCTGAGTTCCCAGGCCTGTACACCTGTTGAGCCCATTAGAAGGGGTTCCCACCATCCCTGAGCTGAGTTCCCAGGCTTGTACACCTGCTGTGTCCATTATAAGAGGTTCCCACCATCTCTGAGCTGAGTTCCCAGGTCTTTACACCTGCTGTGTTAATGCAAGGGATTCCCACCAACCCTGAGCTGTGTTCCCAGGTCTGTGCACCTGCTGTGCCCATTATGAGGGGTTCACACCATCTCTATGCTGAGTTCCTGGGATTGTACACCTACCGTGACCATTATAAGGGGTTCCCACCAAACCTGAGTTGAGTTCCCAGGTCTGTACACCTGCTGTGCCCATTATAAGGGGTTCCCACCATATCTGAATTTGGGTCTGTACACCTGCTGTGTCAATTATGAGGGGTTCCCACCATTCCTGAGCTGAGTCGCCAGGTCTGTACACCTGCTGTGTCAATTATGAGGGGTTCCCACCGTCCCTATGCTGAGTTCCCAAGTCTGTACACCTGCTGGTTCAATTACGAGGGGCTCCCATGTTAAGTAAAAAGCCAGAAGCTGACTCAGACCACCAGGTTCCAACTTACCTCCAGGCTCTACCTTTTGAGTTCTGATATTTCCAATGCTTTACACAATCAATACTAAAGCATACAAAGACATTTTAGGCCATTGTGCGCTTCCAAATTTTGATAACAGTTGTGTGAAGACCCTTTTCTGCTCCAGCGTGACTGTGCCCCTGTGTACAAAGTCAGCTTCATAAACACATGGTTTGATTAGTTTGGTGTGGAGGTACTTAAACGACCTGCACAGAGCCCTGACCTGAACCCTACTGAATACCTCTGGGATGAACTGGAATGCCAATTGTGAGGCAAGTCTTCTCATCCGACATCAGTAGCTGACCTTATAAATCTTGCAGAAAGCCTTCCTAGAAGAGTACAAGCTGGTGTAATCACAAAGGTGGGGCTAACTCATATAGTTACGTAGTTACATAGTAGGTGAGGTTGAAAAAAGACACAAGTCCATCAAGTCCAACCTATGTGTGTGATTATATGCCATAGTTGTAACCAACAAGCCCATATAGGTGTGATGATCGGGGGTCTACAAACTTTGGTCATATAATATATACCGGTAACTAAAATATCACTTTTTCTTTTAATAAGGACTATAGACTCGCTCATCAAAAATGTCCAATCTATCAATTTATTCCTGACTGTTTATCCTTCCTTGTCCTTCTCTCGCTCTTCCCCACCGTCATAGGAGTTTGCTGGTGAGGGCCTACGCACTCTGGTCCTGGCATACAAAGATTTGGACAAGACCTATTTTGCAGACTGGCAGAAACGGCACCACGAGGCCAGTACATCTCTGGAAAACCGCGAGGAGAAGCTGTCCAAGTTGTATGAAGAGATCGAGAGGGACCTGAAGGTTCACATCTATCTTTCTAGAGACATTACGTTGTAGGGTGCCATCACTGTTCTAAGTAATAGATGACTTTTCTGGGGCTCGTATGTCTTAGTATGGCTTCAACTGGCTTGTTTAATGAACAGCATCCTGTTCTTATGGAGTTCCTGCCTTATCACTGACCAGGAGAACTTTGTAAACCATAAGGAGCTCTTGCGATGAATAATGCCATCACAATCACAGCCACCCTCCAGGCTGTCTAGAAACTTCTTGCAAGGAGATAAACTTTAAGGGTTCTATTTATAAGACATTCATTACAGGAATGTCAGAAACATTCATGCAAGCTGAAGGAAATGTCACTGTATGTTTTTAAATACTGTAGATCAGCCATTCCCAACCAGGAACCCTAGGGTTCCTCCAGAGGTGGCTAGGGGTTCCTTGAGCTGTGGCTGATTTACCACCTATTTGATGGTGCCTACATAGTTTTGAGCCAATGCCACTTGGAGGAGCCAGTGGTATGACACCAATGATATTTATAGCTCTCTGTAAGGGGGGGGCATTCTTACCACCACTGTAAAAAAGGGCATTCTTTTCACTGACCACCAAAGTAAGGGACATTGTTCCCACTGACCCCCAATTAATGGGTTTTATCAGGGGTTCCCCCAAGACCTGAAAATTACTTTAAGGGTTCCCCTGGGGTAAGATGGTTGAGAAAGGCTGCTGTAGAATAAAGCCTGTATCATCATCTCCATCTAGTGGCCAAAATGCGGTAAAATTTCTCGCTGAAGTGTTTCAGAAAACTGTACCGCATTTTGGCCACTAGATGGAGCAAGATGATACAGGAATTAATCGATTTGAAACCGTGCAGTGAAATTTCGATCAGCTTGCATGAATATTTATCTCCAGACAAAAATGTTTGTAGACAGTCAGGAGGGTGACACCAATTTCATTTTATAGCTAAGGAATACAGTGGTGTCACTGACCTTCCCAATGAGCACACATTGTAATTTATCGTAAAATTTACCAGGAATCTGTTTCGGTTGTAAACCCTTACATATACCCAGTGAAGTGACTGGTCTCAGGTGACACACAGAGATGACAAATCCTCCTACATAAGTTGCACCTGTTTATCTGCTATCTTCTCTTCATCCATTCACAGTCCAGAATTTATACAGTTTGAGCATTCAGAAAACTGAGGGCAGAGAGCTGAAGTCACACTCTGTAGAGCCCAGTGTCCCTTCCCCCGTTCCTGGGGGATAGGAACACCCCCCCCCCTCCTTCCCCCCAGGAACTGGCAGCTGCCTCAGCTGCCTGTGATTGGCAGCTGAGGCTGCCAATCACAGGCTGTGTGCTGGATCTCCCTCCCCTGTGACCTCTTTCTCTTGGTGTCAGGAAAACGTGTCAGAAGTCATTCATGCTGATAGCAGAGGAACGAGGCAGCAGACAGAAATGACATTTAGTGCTCTGGATAGAGACAAGTACACACTATAGAGGGATATGCGCTGTTCATATTTCATGTCTGAGGTTTACAACCACTTTAATCTTTAGCATGCTTGCTGTTTTGATGATGAAAAATTGTAGGAGCTTCCTCCAATGGCTGTCCTTGCATAAGGCAGCATATAGCGCATTTACACTGAACAGCCTTTTTTTTTTAAATGATATCAGAATTAGATTACTCAACTACAAAGGTTTAACTCATAAAGCTATATAATGTAACGCTAGCTGTCTCCTCCATTCCCCTTTGTGCAGTTAATCGGAGCCTCTGCCATAGAAGACAAACTGCAGGATGGTGTCCCCCAGACCATCGAGGTCCTGACCAAGGCCGACATTAAGATCTGGGTCCTCACCGGGGACAAACAAGGTGAGAGGCACTTCTGGGAGCCGTCCCTAAGACTTCTCCTCCAATGACAGCTGGAGAACGATGGGATGGGTGACCATCCTGGGGCCACCTAAAGCCCAACAGATGTATCCTCACTGTAATAAGTAGAGGAGGTGATGAGATCGCTCTCTGATGGGGACATCTGTGTGGTCTAAAAATGGCCGCTGTCCCTTCCTGTACTGGTGATGCCAATTGAACTTTTCCATTTTCATTAGATACCTTATTTTAGACCCAGTGATGTCATCACAGGGCCTCTGTGCTTCTCTGTACAGTGCAGGCAGGTCATGGCTGGTGGGAGGCATACAGTGTGGAATAAAAAAAAAAGTCATTTAGAATGATAAAAAGGCAGTCTTCAAAACTGTTCCTCTGTGTGTAGGACGATGCATGGGGAACAATGGAAAAATTCCAAAGTAGCCTATAGACCCTGTGCCCGTAATGATCCTCAAGTACCTGTGTGGTCATGTTGTGGTGTTCTTGGGCTTCCTTCGGTAATCTGTACACATGTCTTCTGTTTTCCAGAGACGGCTGAGAACATCGGCTACGCCTGTAACATGCTGCAGGATGAGATGAAGGAAGTCTTCATCATCAAAGGCACCAGTCCTGAGGAGGTTCTGGATGAGCTCAGGTAGAACGTTCAACCATTGCTTCCATTCCTTCTGTGCTTTTTAGCAATGCCTTTCTACCATCCAGCTGAGCTGTGTATTGAGGTTACCATGGGGTACATGTAAGGGAATCTTTAGAAGGATGTCCTTAATATAAACTAAATGCAGCCTGTGTCAGTCTATGTACCTGGCAGGAAACACATCAAATGTCCCCTATTTTGTTTATTTATTTATTTGTATATATATTAATTTTTCATATTTTATCTTTCCCCTTTATTATTTGTTTTATTTTATTTGCCCCATATTTTATTTATTTATTTGTCTTATTTGACCCTCCCCCCTATTTTATTTATTTGTTTGTTTATTTTTCTTATATTTTTCCCCATATTATTTATTTATTTATTTTATTTGTCCAATATTTTATTTATTTATTTGTCTTATTGTATCCCCCCCCCCTCCCGTTTTATTTATGTGTTTGTCTTATTTTCTTTTTCCCCTATATTATTTATTTATTAATTTTATTTTATTTGTCCCATGTTTTATTTATTCATTTATTTATTTGTCTTATTTTATCCCCCCTATTTAATTTATTTGTTTATTTGTCTTATTTTATTTTTCCCCTATATTATTTATTAATTCATTGTATTTTATTTGTCACATATTTTATTTATTTAGTTATTTATTTGTCTTATTGTATCCCTCTGTTTTATTTATATATTTGTTTGCTTATTTTTCTTATTTTATTTTCCCCTATATTATTTTTTTATTCATTTTATTTTATTTGTCCCATGTTTTGTTTATTTATTTGTCTTATTTTATCACTCCCCCTATTTTATTTATTTGTTTATTTTCTTATTGTATTTTTCCCTATATTATTTATGTATTAGTTTTATTTTATTTGTCCCATATTTTGTTCATTTATTTGCCTTATTTTACCCCCCCCCCCATTTTATTTATTTATTTGTTTATTTTTCTTATTTTATTTTTCCCCTATATTTATTTTTTAATTTTATTTTATTTGTCCCATATTTTATTTATTTATTTGCCTTTATTGTATTTTCCCCCTATATTATTTATTTATTCATTTTGTTGTATCTGCTTATATTTCTTATTTTATTTTCCCCTATATAATTGTTTATTTTATTTTATTTGTCCCATATTGTGCATATTTATTTGTCTTATTTTACCCCCCCCACCCATTTTATTTATTTATTTGTTTATTTTTCTTATTTTATTTGTCCCCTATATTTATTTATTAGTTTCTTTTTATTTCTCCCATATTTTGTTTATTTGTCTTATTTTATCCCCCCTATTTTATGTATTTATTTCTTTTTCTTATTTTATTTTTCCTCTATATTATTTATTTATTCATTTTATTTTATTTGTCCTATATTTTATCTATTCATGTATTTATTTGTCTTATCCCCCCCCCCCCCCCATTTTATTTATATATTTGTTTGTTTAATTTTTCTTATTTTATTTATCCCCTATATTATTTATTTAGTTGTTTTATTTTATTTGTGCTATATTTTATTTATTTGTCTTATCTTATCCCCCCTATTTTATTTATTTATTTAGTTGTTTATTTGTTTTGTTTGTTTTTGTTTTTGTTTTTTTCCACTATTTTATTTGTTTATTTAGTTGTTTATTTATTTTTCTTATTTATCGGTCCTATATCGTGCCACTCCAGGACCGCTCGGAGGAAGATGAACCCGGACACCTTCCTGGACAGCTACGACATGGACGTTCAGATAAAGAAAGGATGGAAGAAGAAGACTCGGGTCATTCCGGACGATGAGCTGAAGGGAGACGACAAGTATGGGATCATCATCAATGGGCACAGCCTGGTAAGTGAAGGCCAAAGCCAGTGGGCCATATTGTTTGCCGGCCATTGGTGAGCACCGAATGCCTTCGCAAAGGCCAAAAATCACCGGAACTGAAATAAGGTTGAAGATGAGAAGTCAGCCTATATGCTCTTCATCATGGGGCTGGTGGTTTAAGAGGAAACATTTTGGACCAGCACATTACCAGCCACCCTCCCTTTTTTCATTTATGTACCTCGGTCCCTCCACAGTCCTGACCAGTCTCGCGGTCTTGTCTCACAGGCTTACGCTCTAGAGGAGAAGATGGAGGTGGAGCTGTTGAGGACAGCGTGTATGTGTCAGGCCGTGATCTGCTGCCGGGTCACCCCTCTCCAGAAGGCGCAGGTGGTCCAGCTCGTGAAGAAGTACAAGAAGGCCGTGACCTTGGCCATCGGAGATGGTGCTAACGACGTCAGTATGATCAAAAGTATGTCCAAGAAACATGTCTGCTGGGAGGTGGGAATGGGCATCAGGGCTCACAATGTATGCTGGGACTTTTTTGGGGCAATTTTTGGATTTAGGTATAGTGGGAAGGGTTAGATCCTCTGATGACTTTTTATTGCTGTGCCCCTAATTAGGAAATTTCTTCTGACTTCCTGTCTATTGGATGGAAGTGAGAGAAAATATCCCTCCTTCCTGTCTGTTGGGTGGATGTGAGGGAACATACCCCTGCTTCCTGTCTATTTGATAGAAGTGAGGGAAAATACCCCCATTTTCTGTCTATTGGATAGAAGTGAGGGAAAATACCCCTGTTTCCTGTCTATTGGATAAAAGTGAGGGAACATACCCCTGCTTCCTGTCTATTGGATGGAAGTGAGGGAACATACTCCTGTTTCCTGTCTATTGGATGGAAGTGAGGGAACATACCCCTGCTTCCTGTCTATTGGATGGAAGTGAGGGAAAATCCCCCTGCTTCCTGTCTATTGGATAAAAGTGAGGGAACATACCCCTGCTTCCTGTCTATTGGATGGAAGTGAGGGAACATACCCCTGTTTCCTGTCTATTGGATGGAAGTGAGGGAACATACCCCTGCTTCCTGTACATTGGACACGCATCCAGCAGAATAAGAAGGGATGGAAAGTCTCCCTACTACCTGTTTACTGGATGTGTATCAAATAGAACAGGAAGTGAGGGGAAATCTTTCCACGTTCTGCCTATTGGATGGACATCATGAAAAACAGGAAGTGAGGGAAAATCTCCATACTTCCTGTTTATTGGATGGACTCCAGACAGAAGGGAAAATGAGGGAAAATTTAGTGAAATCCTGTATATTGGATGGGTGTCAAATAAAAAAGAGATGAGGATGTGAGAGAAATTCTTTCCACTTCCTGTCTATTTGATGGGCATCAGGCAGAACAGAAAGCGAGGGAAAAATTCTATACTTCTTATCTATTGGATGGTGGTCAGAAAGAAAAGGAAGTGAGGGAAAATCTCCCTGCTTTCTGTCCATTGGACAGGTAACATACAGGACAGCAAGTCTATTGGATGGACAGCAAGCAAAACAGGAAGTGAGAGAAAATCTCCCCATTTCCTCTCTATTTAACAGGCATAAGACAGAAGAGGAAGTTCTGTCTATTGGACAGGAACCAGACAGAAGAGGAAGTGAGGGAAAATCTCCCCATTTCCTGTCTATTTGACAGGCATAAGACATTACAGGAAATTCTGTCTATTGGACAGTAACCAGGCAAAACAGGAAGTGAGGGAAAATCTCCCTATTTCCTGTCTATTCAACAGTCATAGGACAGAACATGAAGTTCTGTCTATTGGACATGAACCAGACAGAAGAGGAAGTGAGGGAAAACATCCCTACTTGCTGTCTATTGGACACATATTTGGTAGAAGAAGAAGGGAGGGAAAACCTCTCTACTTTCTGTTTATTGGATGGGCATCAGAAAGAACAGGAAATAGGGGAAACGTTCCCTACCTCCTGTCTGCTGGATGGGAGTTTTAAGGAAAAGGAAGTGAGGGGAAAACCACCCAGATTCCTGTCTTTTGGACAAGCAGTAGAGGGAACAGGAAGTAAGGGAAAATCTTCCCACTTCCTGTCTATTGAAAGGGCATCAGTCAGAACAGGAAGTTCTGTCTATAGGACAGGAAGTAGACAGAATGGGAACTAAAATCTCCCTACTTCCTGTCTATTTGACAAGCATCAGAGGAAAAGGAGTGAGGACAAATCTCCCCTTTTTCTCTGTATTTGATGGGTGTCAGGATAAATGTGATCACAACCCGAGTAGACAATCTCCCTACTTCCTGTCTGGTGTCAGAAAGAACTGTATTTGAGGTGAAGATACACTCATTTCCAGGAGAACCAGGAAAATGTTGTATTCCTGTGTGTGTCACCATCAGGGAGATTATCCCTCTCATCCTGTCCAAATCCCAGCTGTCGGACAGAACAAGAAGACAATAAAAATCTCCTTAGTGGGAACACAGAGAGCGTTAAAAATCTGACGGAAATTCAGATCTTCTCCGGGAAATGAGCCTTTTATGGACCTGTCTTTGGTCCGGTCATGTGAGGTCAGTGGTGCCGAGAAGGACGCCACATCGTGATGTGATCCCATTCTCCGTCTCAGCGTGAAGGGGAGCCCAGGGAGGCAGTGGGTGGGTCTATGACACCCTGTGGGGGCGGGCCCATGACGCCCTTGCAGGAAGTGGGTTGAGTGATGCTGGATGTCATATAGGCTGGGAGAAGGGGGGGGGGGCTGAGCAGATGGAAGATGTGGAGTACAGTGCCATTGGACAGTTGACAGAGGTGACAGAGAGGCGCCTGCCCAATAGAGAGAGTGCATGCTGCTACTTTTGAATTTTTTTTTTTTTTAAATGTTATGGATTTGGGCTATATAAAGTTTCTTAACCCAGAAACCAAAAGCATAATAGATTGCTGCTTACCAGTCCTCAAATGTGGTGGCTGCGGTAGTTTTCTTTTTTGTATTTTCTGTTCCATATTTACATACAGAGTTGTACATATCTGACCTTTCCTCCACAGCCGCTCACATCGGGGTGGGGATTAGCGGACAGGAGGGTATGCAGGCTGTGCTGTCCAGCGACTTCTCCTTTGCCCAGTTCCGGTACCTGCAGCGCCTCCTCCTGGTACACGGCCGCTGGTCCTACAACCGAATGTGCCAGTTTCTCCGCTACTTCTTCTACAAGAACTTCACCTTCACCCTGGTCCACTTCTGGTACGGATTCTTCTGCGGCTTCTCTGCTCAGGTGAGGAGAACGACTGCTTTCCCAACAGGACGTCCGTATGTCTGAACTCCGCTCAAGCAGCTAAATGCACAGGAGAAATATATATATATATATATATAGACACTATATTACCAAAAGTATTGGGACACCTGCCTGCACATGAACTTTAATGGCATCCCAGCCTTAGTCCGTAGGGTTCAATACTGAGTTGGCCCACCCTTTGCAGCTATAACAGCTTAAACTCTTCTGGGAAGGCTGTTCACAAGGTTTAGGAGTGTTTCTATTAGAATGTTTGACCATTCTTCCAGAAGAGCATTTGTGAGGTCAGGCACTGATGTTGGACAAGAAGGCCAGGCTCCCATTCTGCGCTCTAATTTATCCCAAAGGTGTTCTATTGGGTTGAGGTCAAGCCAGTCAAGTTCTCCACCCCAAACTCGCTCATCCATGTCTTTATGGACCTTGCTTTGAGCACTGGTGCGCAGTAGGGTTGCCACCTCATCCCTTTAAACCCGAACACATATTATTTACACAGGTTCTGCGGCTGATTAAGGTGGTAATTAAACTCACTTAGTGCCTTACCTGCATTAAATTAGCCTCAGAACCTGTGTAATTCATATGTGTTCGGGCTTAAAGGGATGAGGTGGCAACCCTATGTGCGCAGTCATGTTGGAACAGGAAGGGACCATCCCCAAACTGTTCCCACAAAGTTGGAAGCCTGAAATTGTCCAAAATGTCTTGGTATGCTGACGTCTTAAGAGTTCCCATCACTGGAACTAAGGGGCCGAACCCAACCCCTGAAAAACAACCCCACACCATAATCCCCCCTCCACCAAATGATTTGGACCAGTGCACAAAGCAAGGTCCATAAAGACATGGATGAGCGAGTTTGGGGTGGAGGAACTTGACTGTCCTCAACCCGATAGAATACCTTTGGGATGATTTAGAGTGGAGACTGCGAGCCAGGTCTTCTCGTCCAACATCAGTGCCTGATCTCACAAATGGGCTTCTGGAAGAATGGTCAAATATTCCCATAGACACACTCCTAATGCCGCGTACACACGAGCGGACTTTACGGCAGACTTTGCCCGGCGGACTTTTCTACAGACTTTACGACGGACTTTCTGAATGAACGGACTTGCCTACACACAAGGAATTCGTACGCGATGACGTACGACCGGACTAAAACAAGGAAGTTCATAGCCAGTAGCCAATAGCTGCCCTAGCATGGCTTTTTGTCCGTCTAACTAGCATACAGACGAGCGGACTTTTCGACCGGACTCGATTTCAACGGATTAATTTAAAACATGTTTCAAATCTAAGTCCGTCCAACTTTTGAGAAAACCAAGTCTGCTGGAGCCCACACACATCGAATTGTCCGACCAAATCCCGTCCGCCGGGCAAAGTCTGCCGTAAAGTCCGCTCGTGTGTACGCGGCATTAACCTTCCCAGAAGAGTTGAAACTGTTATAGCTGCAAAGGTTGAGCCAACTCAATATTGAACCCTACGGACTAAGATTGGGATGCCATTAAAGTTCATGTGCGTGTAAAGGCAGGCGTCCCGATACTTTTGGCAATATTGTGTGTGTGTGTATATGTATATATGTGTATATATATATATATATATATATATATATATATATATATATATATATATATATATATATATATATATATATATATATATATAATCTTGTGCTCCAGGCACCCCTTCCAGACTGCACATTGCCGTACTGGATGTTAATTTGCTGCAATGGAGGGCAGAGGAGACATTGGGGGTTTAATAAACCGCGGATGTCTCCTAAAGAGGACCTGTCACCTGCCCAATACTAACACATAGGGGGCTTGTTTGTTAAATTGAAAATTTTTTACAAAAGTGTAAAAAAAATTATTTTTAACTACTTAAGGTCCAAGCCTATTTTTCATACTTGGTGTTTACAAGTTAAAGTCATTTTTTTTTACTAGAAAATTACTTAGAACCCCAAAACATTATATAACTTTTTTTCAGACACCCTGGAGAATACAATGGAATAAAATGGTGGTCGTTGCAATACTTTATGTCACATCGTATTTGCGCAGCGGTCTTACAAGCGCAATTTGTTTGGGAAAAAATACTTTTTTTTTCAAATTAAAAAACAGTAAAATTAGCACAATTTTTTTTTTATATTGTGAAAGATAATGTTACGCCAAGTAAATTGATACCCAACATGTCACGCTTCAAAATTGCGCCCGCTTGTGGAATGGTGACAAACTTTGACTCTTAAAAATTTTGCAGCATTTAAACATTTTTACAGGTTACCAGTTTAGAGTTACAGAGGAGGTCTAGTGCTAGAATTATTGCTCTCACTCTAACGATCGCTGAGATACCTCACATGTGTGGTTTGAACATCGTTTTCATATACTGAGCGCGACTTGCGTATGCATTGGCTTCATGCGCGCAAGCTCGGTGGGAGAGGGCGTTTTTACTTTTTTTTTTTTTCTTTTTTTTTACTTTTTCTTTTTACACTGTCCTTTTTTTAAAAAAAATTTGGGATCACTTTTATTCCTATTACAAGGAATCGTAAACATCCCTTGTAATAGAAAAAAAGCATGACAGGTCCTCTTAAATATGAGATCTGGGGTCAAAAAGACTTCAGATCTCATATTTTACATTTAAATGCAATAAAAAACAAAAAAATAATAAAAAAAAGTGTCTATTATTTAAACAAACAAAAAAATTCCCCTTCTAAAGCAGAGTTCTGCTTAAAAAAAAATGAAAATGACTTTTAATAATCGGACACTTAGCTGTCCCAGGGTCCAGCGATGCGGGTGAACAAAGCCCCGCTCGTCTCCCCCTCCTCTCGGTGGTGCCAGCTTTGTAACTATGGGCGCCTGACTGTGGCTTCACACCTGGGCACCCACTGCGCATGCGAGAGCCGTGCGGCGCGCCGTGACTGGTCGGGCAATCATCTGAGATCTGTGACATGTCCCAGATGATTGCCGAGAGGGAGGGGGGAGAGGTGAACTTCCTTCCGGGGGGCCGCGGGTGCGCCAGAAGGAAGTGGGAGCTGGGACCCTCTGAAAGGAGGGTATGCACCCCCACCCCCCCACCCCCCAAAAAAATGACATGCCAAATGTGGCATGTCAGGGGGTCACCTTCCCTTAAAGCGGAACTTTAATTTTTGGGTGGAACTCCGCTTTAAGAGCATTGGGCAGAAGTGACGTTTGGACGTCGCTTCCGTCATCCAATGTTATGGAAGCCATCTTCCCCTCACTTGGGGGGGGGGCCTCTTTCCCGCCCCCAATAACAGTGATCTCTCGGCGAATCCGCTGGACCGTCCGCCGTTTAAGAATATACGGGGGGTTATGGCAGCTATCTGCCATAACCCCGGTATTCTAAATCAAAGTACCAACGTAAAACGACGGCGGGTGGTCCGCAAGTGGTTAATTAAAAAAAAAAAACCTGAAAATAATGATGATGGAGAAGATGAAGATTATAATCCCCTGACTTCAGAGACAAGTCAGCAAAACATGGCGGTTTCCCTTTAAATCTACGCTGATATCAGTGTTATTCTTGCTAAGAAATGATCTTGTGCTGCCCTCTGGTGTTGATTTTGTATCACTGACATTCTGCTCATCCTGTGTCTTCACAGACGGTTTATGACGAGTGGTTCATCACACTGTATAATCTGATGTACACCTCACTGCCTGTGCTGGGCATGAGCCTCTTCGATCAGGTATGGTCTATAAAAATAAACGTACTGTGTAACTGATAAAGAGGAAAAAAATGTTATTATATGTGTTACTAATGGTTACTAGTGATTAATATGCTAATGTTAGATTATTTATATAATAACAAGTTCTCCTGCTACAATGACTTTGCAGAAAAATGTTGTTGTTCCCTGAATCCTTGTAATGTCTTGTTGTGCAAAGTGGGGAGACAGTCTCAGCATTCTACAGTGAGATATTTAAAAGTCTGGGTTGTGGAAAAGCAAATAAGGGGTTCCAAAACAACAGGAATTGATGTCTCTTGTTATTGTTGATGCGCTGCTTGTGCAACTTTTTACATAAACAAGTTACTATGTGCAATGTTTATGTTTGGGAGGTCCTATGTGGTAAGTGTCCAAGTTTGGACCAAATCAATAACATTCCAAACATGTTGCCTATATAGCAGCCCATATGATGGTATACATACACAGGGCTGGTGCTACCACTAGGCAAACTAGGCAGCCGCCTAGGGCGCACTGCTGCCACTGGTGTTCCTACTCTCTTCTCTCTGCAGCAAGCAACTAAGTCTCAGCATCAGCAGACAGCCGCCGCTCCGTTCGCACATACTGTCAGAGGCGCAGCAGAGGACTGTGTCTGTGTCCCAACTCCCGAATAAATGGAAGCAAGCAAACATTCATTGATGGGCTCTATTAGACTGCATTGATGGGCGCTGGTGAGGCTGCATTGATGGGCGCTGGTGAGGCTGCATTGATGGGCGCTGGTGAAGCTGCTTTTGATGGGCGCTGGTGAAGCTGCTTTTGATGGGCGCTGGTAAAGCTGCTTTTGATGGGCGCTGGTGAGGCTGCTTTTGATGGGCGCTGGTGAAGCTGCATTGATAGGCGCTGGTGAGGCTGCTTTTGATGGGCGATGGTGAGGCTGCTTTTGATGGGCGCTGGTGAGGCTGCTTTTGATGGGCGCTGGTGAAGCTGCATTGATAGGCGCTGGTGAGGCTGCTTTTGATGGGCGATGGTGAGGCTGCTTTTGATGGGCGCTGGTGAGGCTGCTTTTGATGGGCGCTGGTGAAGCTGCTTTTGATGGGCGCTGGTAAGGCTGCTTTTGATGCGCGTTGGTGAGGCTGCATTTGATGGGTGCTGGTGAGGCTGCTTTTGATGGGCGCTGGTGAGGCTACTTTTGATGGGCGCTGGCAAAGCTGCTTTTGATGGGCGCTGGTGAGGCTGCATTGATCCGCGTTGGTGAGGCTGCATTTGATGGGCGCTGGTGAGGCTGCTTTTAAAGGGCACTTGTGAAGCTGCTTTTATGGGCTCTGGTGAGGCTGCATTTGATGGGTGCTGGTGAGGCTGCTTTTGATGGGCGCTGGTGAAGCTGCTTTTGATGGGCGCTGGTGAAGCTGCATTGATGCGCGTGGGTGAGGCTGCATTTGATGGGCGCTGGTGTGGCTGCATTTGAAGGGCGCTGGTGAGGCTGCATTTGAAGGGCGCTGGTGAGGCTGCTTTTGATGGGCGCTGGTGAGGCTGCATTTGATGGGCGCTGGTGAGGCTGCATTTGATGGGCGCTGGTGAGGCTGCATTTGATGGGCGCTGGTGAGGCTGCTTTTGATGTGCGCTGGTGAGGCTGCATTTGATGGGTGCTGGTGAGGCTGCTTTTGATGGGCGCTGGTGAGGCTGCATTTGATGGGCGCTGCTGAGGCTGCATTTGATGGGTGCTGGTGAGGCTGCTTTTGATAGGCGCTGGTGAGGCTGCTTTTGATGGGCGCTGCTGAGGCTGCTTTTGATGGGCGCTGGTGAAGCTGCTTTTGATGGGCGCTTGTGAAGCTGCTTTTGATGGGCGCTGGTGAGGCTGCTTTTGATGGGCGCTGGTGAAGCTGCTTTTGATGGGCGCTTGTGAAGCTGCTTTTGATGGGCGCTGGTGAGGCTGCTTTTGATGGGCGCTGGTGAGGCTGCTTTTGATGGGCACTGGTGAGGCTGCTTTTGATAGGCGCTGGTGAAGCTGCTTTTGATGGCGTTGGTGAGGCTGCATTTGATGGGCGCTGGTGGGCTGCCTTTGATGGGCGCTGGTGGGCTGTCTTTGATGGGCACTTCATTAAAAAGGTGGAGTATACATGGGCAGGGCAAAGGGGGTGTAGTCAGGGGTGGAGCAAGGGGGGGGGGTGGCAAAATGAGGTTTCGCCTAGGGTGTCAAAAATCCTTGCACCAGCCCTGTACATACAGTACATTTAATTAATGTGAAACATTGTAACAAGATTTATTTCTTCTTATTGTTTCCCATCTTTTAACAAGTTAACCAATCGGAGCATAGGAATTGAAAAATGTCAATATGTTATTGGGAGGGGCTCTGTAGTAATCTGTGTCTTTTACAGGATGTGGATGACCGTTGGAGCATGGAGTACCCACAGCTGTATGAACCTGGACAGAAAAACCACTACTTCAACATCAAGGAGTTTGTGAAGTGTGTGATACATGGGGTGTACAGCTCCCTCGTCCTGTTCTTCATTCCTTATGGGGCGCTGTATGACACAGTGAGGGACGACGGGAAGGCCCTGTCTGACTACCAGTCCTTCGCCTTGATGGCTCAGACCTGTCTTGTGCTTGTAGTGTCAGCCCAGGTAAATGATTCCAACAATGTACCCTAAAAGGCCTGACACCGCAAGTGTGCAACTGGCTCGACTGGGGGATTTGTAGGTCTACAGGAGTAACATCTCATCATAATTTGATATGACGTCACCCAGCGGGGTAACTGTAGCCATATGAAAGAATTTTTAGCGGGAGGAAGGCATCATAAGAGGTCCTCTAATATTTGGACAAAGTTGTCCGGTACCATATCTTACCAAAAAGTTGCACAAAAAAACCTTATAAACTAACAAAGGACTTTAAAGGTACCAAAAGGTACCTTTAAAGTCCTTTGTTAGTTTATAGGGTTTTTTTTGTGTAACTATAGCCATAGCAGCCCACATGGCTGTTATGGGGCCGAAAGGGTGGAAACGTAGCCCCGCTAGGGAGGTTTTCTGCTGTCTCCAATGAAGAAGAGCTGATGCTAGATGCATAGGATCATGCTGTTGCTAGTCACATATCTCATTTGCATTCCCCATATTTGGAAGTAGATTTGAAGTCCTTCAGAGTTTCTGGTCCTCCTAGGCATCTGATCCTCTTGTCGTCCTTGGAATCTGGTCCTCTGATCATTCTTGGCATCTAGTCTTCTGTTTATCCTTAGAATCTGGTTTTCTGATCATCCTCGGCATCTGGTCTACTGGTTACCCTAGGCATCTTGTCTTCTTCTGCACAGCTTAGACATCTGGCCTTCTGTATATCCTAGTCATCTGGTCTTCAGGTCATCCTACACATCTGGTCTTCTGGTTATCCTAGGCATCTGGTCTTTTGGTCATCCTAGGCATCTGGTTATCCTAGGCATCGGGTCTTCTGGTCATACTAGGCACATGGTTTTCTGGTTTTCCTAGGCATCTGGTCTTCTGGTCATGCTAGTCATCTGGTCTTCTGGTCATAGTAGGCATCTGGTCTTCTGGTAATGCTAATCATCTGGTCTTCTGGTCATCCTAGGCATCTAGTCTTCTGGTTATCCTAGGCATCAGGTCTTCTGCACATCTTGGGTATAGCATCTGATCTTCTGGTCGTCCTAGGCATTTGGTATTCTGGTCATCCTAGGCATCTAGTCTTCTGGTTATACTAGGCATTTGGTCTTATTCTTATTCTTATTTTGGTCTCATCCTAGTGATTTGGTCTTCTAGTTATCTTAGGCATTTCTTCTTATGGTCATTATGGGCATGTGGTTTTCTGGTTAATCTTGGCATCTGGTCTTCTGGTTATAGTAGGCATCTGGTCTTTTGGTCATGCTAGTCATCCGGTCTTCTGGTAATATTAGGCATCTGGTTTTCTGGTTATCCTAGGCATCTGGTCTTTTGGTTATAGTAGGCATCTGGTCTTTTGGTCATGCTGGTTTACTGGTCATACTAGGCATCTGGTCTTCTGGTCATGCTACTCATCTAGTCTTCTGGTCATACTAGGAACCTGGTTTTCTGGTTATCCTAGGCATCTGGACTTCTGGTTATAGTAGGCTTCTGGTCTTCTGGTAATGCTAGTCGTCTGGTCTTCTGGTCATCCTAGGCATCTTGTCTTCTGGTCATGCTAGGCTACTGGTCATCCTAGGCATCTGGTATTCTAGTCAACCTAGGCAGCACTGATTTAGAAATACTTTATGTTACAATCATTTACACTATTGTCATTGCCAGGTGTCACAGAGAGAAGTTGCTGGGGAGCTCAATCAAAATTTTACTATAGGGCCCCACAAATTGTAGTTTTGCCCTGGCATAACCGTCTCAATTTTGTTTCCGTAGATTGGCCTTGATACAGCATACTGGACAGCAGTCAACCAGTTCTTTATCTGGGGCAGCATAGCTGTCTACTTTGCTATCAGTTTTACCATGTACAGCGATGGAATGTATCTGATCTTCACGGCTTCATTCCCGTTTATGGGTAAGTGATGATATTTCTGCAGGACAGTAAATTTTGTTGCTTGAACTTTACATAAACCTGTCAGAAGACATTGACTTTCTTTGGAGATGCTAGCTACCTGCCCATTAGGCTCACCCAATGGGTTCAATAAGTTGAGTTACTGACTCAGAACAAGGATGCAGATTGGGAAAGTCATTTTTTTGGATACTTCTTCTAACACAGTTATTCAAGGTACTGAAGCAATGGCAGTCTCCATGCTTCTTTCATAACTTGATAAGTGCTATCTTTAACAGCTTGGTCTATGTGCTAGAAGCACCTGTGACTGAACAGTGAGAGGAGAAGGAGACTAATGAGCTCCTCTCTCTGTCACTCTGCTCTCTCCTCCTTTAAGCATTTTCTATATTACCACCCAGTTGGCTCCTTGTGCTGCTTCTCCCTCTCCCAATCTGAGCTCTGCTGTACAGGGATTGTAACAGGCTGATGCCAAGGCAAACTCTGAATTCTTTATGTAGATGACATACATTTAGACTGAAGTTATTGTATATAAGTTGATGTGTTTTGTGTTTGTTACAGGAACTGCACGGAATTCTTTGAACCAGCCCAGCATTTGGCTCACCATTTTCCTGACCATCGTCCTGTGTGTCCTGCCCGTGGCGGCCTACAGGTTCCTGAGGTCGATGCTAAAACCCACCTTCAGTGACAGGGTGAGACCATGTTTGTAATCTAGAGATAATGTCAATGTAATGGGTAAGTCCACCCAGATGTTTTGGCTAGAGAAGTGGAAGGGCAGAGATGTAAATCTTGCGATCTCCCTCCAAAATCGCATATTTCTGGACCGCCTCCTCCTAACTTTCACTTTCAGTCTGTTGCACTGTGACCAGGGTTGGCCCAAGACATTGTGCTGCCTAGGTCCAAGAATGAAATGCTGCCCCCCACACCCCCCACCTAAAAAAAAAATCACGGCCACCAAAAGGCCCTCACATCCATTATTTTATATCACGATCATTAAAACTAAAATTAAATTTATCAGGAAGTCAGATTTACATGCAACAGCACCTTGTCTGTATGCAAAATTATATGACATACCATTATGTTCAATTCCAAGGGGTGGGCTAGGGCAGTATATAGACAGGCTAGGCTAGTATAGAGGTAGGTTAGGGTAGTATAGAGGTAGGTTAGGGTAGTATAGGGGCAGGCTAGGCTAGTATAGGGGCAGGCTAGGGTAGTATATAGACAGGCTAGTTTAGTATAGAGGTAGGTTAGGGTAGTATAGCGGTAGGCTAGGGAAGTATATAGACAGGCTAGGTTAGTATAGAGGTAGGTTAGGGTAGTATAGGGGCAGGCTAAGGTAGTATATAGACAGGCTAGGTTAGTATAGAGGTAGGTTAGGGTAGTATAGCGGCAGGCTAGGGTAGTATATAGACAGGCTAGGTTAGTATAGAGGTAGGTTAGGGTAGTATAGCGGTAGGCTAGGGAAGTATATAGACAGGCTAGGTTAGTATAGAGGTAGGTTAGGGTAGTATAGCGGCAGGCTAGGGTAGTATATAGACAGGCTAGGTTAGTATAGAGGTAGGTTAGGGTAGTATAGGGGCAGGCTAAGGTAGTATATAGACAGGCTAGGTTAGTATAGAGGTAGGTTAGGGTAGTATAGCGGCAGGCTAGGGTAGTATATAGACAGGCTAGGTTCGTATAGAGGTAGATTAGGGTAGTATAGCGGCAGGCTAGGGTAGTATATAGACAGGCTAGGTTAGTATAGAGGTAGGTTAGGGTAGTATAGCGGCAGGCTAGGGTAGTATATAGACAGGCTAGGTTAGTATAGAGGCAGGTTAGGGTAGTATAGTGGCAGGCTAGGGTAGTATATAGACAGGCTAGGTTAGTATAGAGGTAGATTAGGGTAGTATAGCGGCAGGCTAGGGTAGTATATAGACAGGCTAGGCTAGTATAGGGTTGTGATACAAAAAAAAAGTCCCCAAAGTCGGTTCGGAAAATGTGGCCCCAAAGTCGGTTCGGAAAATGTCAAGCACTTTTCTGCAGCAGAGAATTACATTTTCCAAACCTAATTTGGGGCCCCGTATCTCGGGGCCACTTGGTGCTAGGAACTCCCAAATTTGGTGTGCAAACCCAGTGGAACTAGCACTACAACATATCCAAAGCTGGGGTTCCTAGCACCAAGTGGCCCCGAGATACGGGGCCCCAAATTAGGTTCGGAAAATGTCATTCTCTGCTGCAGAAAAGTGCTTGACATTTTCCGAACCGACTTTGGGGCCATGTATCTCGGGGCCACTTGGAACCCCAGCTTTGGATATGTTGTAGTGCTAGTTCCACTGGGTTTTCACACCAACTTTGGGGGTTCCTAGCATGAGATACGGGGCCCCAAAGTTGGGCAACTGTGTCCATCTGCAGCAATGTCATTTCGGGACCCTTTGGGTCCAGAGACCCCACATTTTGGCTGAAGCTAGGAGGCATCTAGGAACCCTTACCTACCAAGTTTGAAGTTCGGGGGACCTATGGCTGCAAATGGGCACAGTGAGGCTGCAAATGGGCATTGTTGACCCTCTTTTCCACTTACAGTAGCTGCCCATTTCTCACCCTCGGCTTATGCCTGAGTCAATATGTTTTCCCAGTTTTTTGTGGTAAAATCAGGTGCCTCGGCTTATATTTGGGTCGGCTTTTACTCGAGTATATATGGTAAGCTTGTTTTTTTCCATGGATTTATCCATGGCCCTGTAGGGTAGTATAGGGGCAGGCTAGGCTAGTATAGGGGCAGGCTAGGCTAGTATAGGGGCAGGCTAGGTAGTATATAGACAGGTTAGGGTAGTATATAGACAGTCTAGGGTAGTATATGGACAGGCTAAGGCAGTATAAGGGCTGGCTAGGGTAGTATATAGACAGGCTAGGATAGTATAGGGGCAGGCTCGGATAGTATAGGGGCAGGCTAAGGTAGTATTTAGAAAGGCTAGGGTAGTATAGGGGCAGGCTAGGGTAGTATATGGACAGTCTAGGGCAGTATAGCAGCAGGCTGGGGTTGTATATAGACAGGCTAGGATAGTATAGGGGCAGGCTAGGGTAGTATATAGACAGGCTAGGATAGTATAGGGGCAGGCTAGGGTAGTATAGGGGCAGGCTAGGGTAGTATAGGGGCAGGCTAGGGTAATATATGGACAGGCTAGGGTAGTATATGGACAGGCCAGGGTAGTATATATACAGGTTAGGGCAGTATAGCGGCAGGCTGGGGTAGTATATAGACAGGCTAGGGTAGTATATAGACAGGCTAGGCAGTATATAGACAGGCTAGGGTAGTATATAGACAGGCTAGGCAGTATAGGGGCAGGCTGGGGTAGTATATAGACAGGCTAGGGTAGTATATAGACAGGGTAGTATATAGACAGGCTAGGCAGTATAGGGGCAGGCAGAGCGGCCTGGGCGGGCAGTTGTCATCATTACACACAAAACTGCTGGAAAAAAATCTTGGTTGTCAATTTGCTGGGTAAATAGAAGAGGAGAGGTGGCTGTGGTTCAATTTGCTGCCCCTCTCAAAGTGCTGCCTGGGTCCAATGAACCCACTGGGACCCATGGTAGGGCCGGCCCTGACTGTGACCTCAATATCGGGGTGCCCTGAATATCAATGTGAAGGTATGAGGCACAGTGTGTAACAAAGGTATCAAGTGTTATTTGCAGTACAGAGGGATGGGGCACTGCATGTAATATAAAGTGACACTTTGTGTTGGGACAATGTGACAATAAGGCAATGTGCTCAAATTGATTTACATTTTAATGAGTGAAATAAGTATTTGATCCCCTATCAGTCAACAAAGATTTCTGGCTCCCAGGTGTCTTTTATACAGGTAAAAGAGCTGGGGTTGGGAGCACTCTCTTAAAACGAGTGCTCCTAATCTCAGCTTGTTAACTGTATAAAAGACACCTGTCCACAGAAGCAATCAATCAATCAATCAATCAGATTCCAATCTCTCCACCATGGCCAAAATAAAAAGAGCTGTCCAAGGATGTCAGGGACAAGATTGTAGGCCTACACAAGGCTGGAATGGGCTACAAGACCATCGCCAAGCAGCTTGGTGAGAGGGTGACAACAGTTGATGTGATTATTGGCAAATGGAAGAAACACAAAATAGATGTCAATCTCCCTCGGTCTGGGGCTCCATGCAAGATCTCATGGCAGAAGAAACCAGGATCTAGAACCCTTTCCTACTCTATCAGGGGCGTAGATAAGGGGGGGGTCAGGGGTGTTCAAACCCCCCCCAGAGCATCCTGGCAAAATGCCCAGACAGTGTCCCTGCTCTTTAGCCTCAGCATCAGCACAGTAGAAGCAATCAGAGTTTCGGAGTGCAGCAGCCAGCCCCCCTTCTATTGTCCCCCATCCCCCCTATTATTATTATTATTATTATACAGTATTTATATAGCGCCAACAGTTTACGTAGCGCTTTACAACTTGAGGGTAGACAGTACAAATACAATACAATTTGATACAGTAGGAATCAGAGGGCCCTGCTCCTTAGAGCTTACAATCTAAGAATCCAAAATGTGATCACTGTAACATTGAAATAACAATATACTGTAAACGTGTACCCAATGGAAATAGACTACAGTTAAAAGAACGTAAGTAATGAACGCTGTGTGTGTTTTGTAGGTCCAGAAAAAAATCAGAGAAGCCAAGAAGCGCCCGGCCCCTCCCCCTCGCCGCGCACGGATCCGTCGCACCAGTTCCCGACGTTCCGGCTACGCCTTCTCCCACCAACAGGGATACGGAGACCTCATCACCTCCGGCAGGAACATTCGTCCCAGGATGCACTTCCCTCAGACAGGAAAGTTCTCCCCGAACGAGAGGAACCGCAACTACTAGCTTGGAGGAGGAACCGGAGAGCGAGGAGCCGGCCGGGACAGTGAACGCCACGCCGCCCCCTAATGGACAACCAAAACACAGATTATGGACGGTTTCTAAACTTCTGCCATGTCTGAGAATCCTGGTGCTGGAAGGATTTGGACGCACAGCCATGTTTTACTCATGGCGGCCCCCACGTGGCTGCCATCTTGGACTCAGAACTGTTATTTTATTTTTGGACATTCGATTTTTGTAACTTAAAAGAAACACTACATCGCCAAAGAGAAATGGAGGTATATTTTTGTAGGTTTTGGTTATTTTAAAAAAGTCTGCTATTGCACTCGGATACCGCGGCGGCCTTTTGGAAAACTGCATTTTCCCTTTTAAATTCAAGATGTTCCTATGGAAGCCGGGAAAACTCAGATTCAAAATGGGCGCCTCTTTATTCAGTTTTGTACGCCTCTGTTTTTTTTTTTTGTATTTTACAGCAGTTGTGTTAATGTCTGTGTCAGTCACAAAAGGCCTTACCGGGGTTCGGCCCCTCAACTTGACCTCATGACCGGGAGACCTTTCTCTTGTTCAGAACTGATGCACGGTGTGACATCAGACGGCCACTAGAAGGCGCACTTAACACACATCTAAACTATATTGCCAAAAGTATTGGGACGCCTGCCTTTACACACACATGAACTTTAATGGCCTTCCAGTCTTAGTCCGTAGGGTTCAATATTGAGTTGGCCCACCCTTTTACAGCTATAACAGCTTCAACTCTTCTGGGAAGGCCGTCCACAAGGTTTAGGAGTGTGTCTATGGGAATGTTTGACCATTCTTCCAGAAGAGCATTTGTGAGATCAGGCACTGATGTTGGACGAGAAGGCCTGGCTCGTAGCCTTCACTCTAATTCATCCCAAAGGTGTTCTATCAGGTTGAGGTCAGTCAAGTTCCTCCACCCCAAACTCGCTCAACTATGTGCTTATGGACCTTGCTTTGTGCACTGGTCCAAATCATTTGGTGGAGGGGGGGATTATGGTGGGGGGTTGTGTTTCAGGAGTTGGGCTTGGCCCCTTTGTTCCAGTGAAGGGAACTCTTAAGGCGTCAGCATACCAAGACATTTTGGACAATTTCATGCTCCCAACTTTGTGGGAACAGTTTGGGGATGACCTCTTCCCGTTCCAACATGAATGCGCACCAGTGCACAAAGCAAGGTCCATAAAGACATGGATGAGAGAGTTTGGAGTGGAGGAACATGACTGACCTCAACCTGATAGAACACCTTTGGGAGTGCAGACTACGAGCCAGGCCTTCTCATCCAACATCAGTGCCTGACCTCACAAATGTGCTTCTGGAAGAATGGTCAAACATTCCCATAGACACACTCCTAAACCTTGTGGACAGCCTTCCCAGAAGAGTTGAAGCTGTTATAGCTGCAAAGGGTGGGCCAAATCAATATTGAACCCTACGGACTAAAACTGGGATGCCATTAAAGTTCATGTGTGTGTAAAGGCAGGCGTCCCAATACTTTTGGTAATATATGTGATTAGGGAAATAAGGTTAACTCTACTGAAATTCCATCGCTGCCTGCGCTCTTTTTTTTTTTTGTAGGTTGACAATCGATGAGGTGTATATATTTTGCAATGAGATATTGGCCCAATCTTGTGCTGCCTTCCGTCTGAGTGAGGTTGTCTCTTGTGTATGGCCTTACCTTACCGTTATTTTGGATGCTGTACATAAACCAAAACCACAGGAAAAGAGAACCTGTCATGGCTGTTCTCAGAATATTTTGTTAAGTTTAATATTAATTAATGTGAATGTGCATGCTTAATTATTTAAAAAAATGTTATATTTGAAAAAAAAATATATATATATATTTGCCCCCCCCCCCCTGCATTTTATTTGACTTCAGTAGGGTGTCAGGCTGTCAGAGATCGCTTGTAGTCTGCCAGTTGCGGCCTTGTCAAGTGATTGACCCGTTTCCCAGCTCCTGAGTGCGCACAACTGATTCAGATCGCAATACCCCATAGCTGTCCCTGTGTCTCCGTTACTGGCTATCTTTGCACAGTTGTACCGGCTCCTCTCCTCCTTTACTGACATGGCTCCCTCTGACTTCACTGCACACTGTGAGCTTCTCACAATGTGCAATAGAAGCTGCAGCAAGTCAGGTAGAGCCCTCATTTCTTAAATGAAGGACGTCCAGCATCATCTAGCCCAGGGGTCTCCAAACTGTCTAAACAAGGGGCCAGTTTACTGTCCTTCAGACTTTAGGGGGGCGGACTGTGGGCATTGGGAGTAGAAAAGGCCCCGATGTCAGTGGGGAAAAAAACCAAAGCCTCATCTTTGGTGGCATTAGGAGGAATTGCGCCCTATTGGTGTATTTGGGCCCAATTGTAGGTGTCATTGAGAGGAATTGTGCCCCATCATTGGTGTCATTGGAAGGAATTGTGCCCCATCATTGGTGTCATTGGAAGGAATAGTGCCCCATCGTTGGTGTCATTGAGAGGAATAGTGCCCCATCATTGGTGTCAGTAGGAGGATTGTGCCCCATCATTGGTGTCATTGGTAGGAATTGTGCCCCATTGTTGGTGTCAGTGGGAGGATTGTGCCCCATCATTGGTGTCATTGGTAGGAATAGTGTCCCATCATTGGTGTCATTGGTAGGAATTGTGCCCCATTGTTGGTGTCAGTGGGAGGATTGTGCCCCATCATTGGTGTCATTGGTAGGAATAGTGTCCCATCATTGGTGTCATTGGTAGGAATTGTGCCCCATCATTGGTGTCAGTGGGAGGAGTAGTGCTCCATCATTGGTGTCAGTGGGAGGAATTGTGCCCCATCATTGATATCATTGGAAGGAATTGTGCCCCATCATTGGTGTCAGTGGGACGAATTGTGCCCCTTCATTGGGGGAGGAGGAATTATGCCCCATCATTGGTGGCATTGGAAGGAATTGAGCCCCATCATTAATGTCAGTGGGAAGAATTGTGCCCCATCGTTGGTGTCAGTGGGAAGAATTGTGCCCCTTCATTGGGGGAGGAGGAATTATGCCCCATCATTGGTGACAGTGGGAGGAATTGTGCCCCTTCATTGGGGGAGGAGGAATTATGCCCCATCATTGGTGGCATTGGAAGGAATTGAGCCCCATCATTAATGTCAGTGGGAAGAATTGTGCCCCATCGTTGATGTCAGTGGGAAGAATTGTGCCCCTTCATTGGGGGAGGAGGAATTATGCCCCATCATTGGTGACAGTGGGAGGAATTGTGCCCCTTCATTGGGGGAGGAGGAATTATGCCCCATCATTGGTGACAGTGGGAGGAATTGTGCCCCTTCATTGGGCCGGAGGAGGAATTATGCCCCATTGTTGGTTTCAGTGGATGAAATAGTGCCCCAAGGACCAGATAAAAGCAAGCAAAGGGCCACAGTTTGGAGACCACTGATCTAGCCCATGGGTGCTCAACCTGTGGCCCTCCAGCTGTTGCAGAACTACAAGTTCGCCCTTTTTATTTGTTGTGTTTCAGTTCTGTCCATCATGGAGGCTCAGCATCAGGAACACCCACCTATCAAGGCATTCATATTTGCATAACTCCGCCCACTGCTTGCATCAGGACTGGGGGCTCTTGAGAGGAGTACTGAGGCACAGGGGGCTGGGATGATTTTGGGAAGCTATGTACAGCACTATTCTGGCCCCTCCCACCAGCCATGATTTGCATGCATGGTATAGAGAAGCACAGAGATCCGGTGATGATATCACTGAGACTAAAATAAGCCTGGACCAGAACTCAGCTCAGCCTGCCAACAAGGCAAAAACTCAGTCATCCAGCTGGTCCCTCCCACCAGCCTGCCTTCATTGCATAGAGAAGCACAGAGACCTAGTGATGTAATGAAAACCCCCTGATCTAAAGCAACCACGCCGCTATTGTGTCATAGAACATCCATCATTCCATGCCGTTACTAGCTGTACCATGTTCGCACAATGACGCTGGTCCTAAAACCCAGAATTACTTTCCTGACAATTACATTCCTCATGCGTGTACAGGCCTTATGACGTATCCGTTATAAAAGGAAAGAAAATGGTCTGTTTTGGAGATGTTCACATTTGCAGCAGCCAGTGATGTCGTGCACAGGGTGCTCTGCGTTGGGAGCACAGGAGTGACGTGTATGCGTCACAGACGTGACGTCATCGCATCACGGGCCTGACGTCATAGTGTCACTGGAGGGACGTCATCATGTCATGGGCGTGACATCATTGCGTCAGGGGTGTGATGTCATAGCGTCACTGAAGGGACATCATCACGTCACGGGCGTGACATCATCGCGTCACGGGCGTGACATCATTACGTCACGGGCGTGACATCATCGCGTCACCGGAGGGACGTCATCGCGTCACAGGAGGGACGTCATCGCGTCATGGGAGTGACGTCATCACGTCACGCTCACAGAATTATAGCAAAGGGAACTTATAGTATTTGCACAAATTAATGTAAAATCCAACACATATACACAATCCATAGGGGAGGGCACCATAAGGGGCCGGTACCTACTTCCCTGTCTCACTCCAGAGACCCCGGGGCTACCTATCCACATTCAGCCTTCCTACAATGCTGGAGCATAGGCATCTGGCATATTGCTGGCCACGTAACCTTTCATCATAGGAGGTCATGGAAGCCTAGACGCTCGGACCAAATTCAGTATAATTCGATTACCTTGAGAATAACTCAATTGGCCCCCCTAAAAAGATATTGCATTGGTTATATAAGGACATATATGTCTTTTATTTGGTACTAGACATGTGCACTGGTTTTGGTTTCATTTTTTATTTTATTTTTTCGGGTCATTCGTTCTGATCAGCTGATCCTCTGTCGCTCAGTCGACTCTCTCTCTGTCCCCGCCCACCTTCTGCTATAGCTTTCCCATGTTACACACCAAATGTACCTTCTGCTAGTTGCTCCGCTCCAGTCCGAACCCCGTTCACCTTCCCCGCTGCTCCATGCTACACACCAGATGTGACGTCTGCACCAGACACTCCCAGAATATCTATCCACAAGATCCAGAAGCGACTGCTGATGACGCTTTAACGGTTCGCTTGTTGGTTTACCAGTGCATCCTGGGAGATCTGATACTTGAAATACCTCCGAAACAAAGCCGAATAAAAGCCTCTCAGAAACTGCAGGTGCTGTATGGGAGCTTTGTCATAGACTTCTATGGAGGTTTGGAGACGCTTTGAAGCACCAAGAAAGGGGTAAAACATTTTTTTGCAAAATAGGGCAAACGTGGTCACTGCCAGGAATAAATATGGTTGCCCTTTGAAGTGTTCCCTGCAGCCAATCCTCCCCCAGGTCTATGGCTCCCCAGGGTGTTCCAGAAACCTTCTCGTCCTTCCTGCGTGTAGATACTTTGCACTAAAAATAAGACACTTGAAAGTTAGGAACGCACACAAAACTTCCGTCTAAAGTGCCAAAAGAATACCTGTCACCTCCATCCAGCAATGGGAGCCATTTTGGGGAACAGGCCCCGCCTTTCCCACATTTATTAGATTCAGTACACCTCGTCGGAGGGCCGTGGTGGGCTGTAACCAATCAGAAATTAGTTTTCACTTTAAGCCACTCAATTGCAAATTCCGATTGGTGGGCAGTTACAGCATCTCACTCTTGGCTTTAGCAACCAATCGGCTTCAACCTTTCATGCTGCCAGGGAAAAGGCATCAAGAAGCTTGATTGGCCTGCTAGGTGGCAAGTTTCCTATATGGGATTCCCCTGCTAGTCAATCTCCTCATATGAGTCTCGGTTACATGTAGCAGTGACCTGGGCAAAAGTCCATCCTCATTCACTAGCCCCTCCCACAAAATGGCGGCCATCGCTGTATGCAGCTGACAGGTAATTTTATATCAGTTTTATGAAATATGTTCTAATTTTTTTTTTTATGATGATAAAGATAAAAAAAACAACTGTCACACATTGTATCTGTTTCTTGTTTTTTTTGTAACTAATGTACAATACAAATATGTTTTCATTGATGAATAAATGATGGTTATAAAACATTGCGAATGTCTGATTTCCTCTCCGAAGATGTGTTGTGCATTAAAGCCGAACTCCGGGATGAGAATGTATTATCTAAACACAAGAGGGCGTGTATAGTCTTACTTGAATCTTAGGGGGGTCTATTTTATAAAACATTCGTTGGACGAACGTCACAACCCTTCGCCAAGCCTGCACAAACTTTTCCTATGTTTTCTCAAATTATTCCCTATGGTCGGCAGCTCCATCTAGTGGCTGAAATGCAGTCATTATTTTATGAAATACCTCAATCAGGAAAAATAACACATTTTGGCCACTAGATGGAGCTGAAGATCTTATGAAAATAATCGTATTGTTCCTCGCTGTGCCCCGGATTGCTGCCCTGTGACTCTGAGCTTATTATTTGCTGTACCATATTGCTGCACTGTGATCTTACTGTTTGTCTCCCCTGGTGTTCTGGTCAATGTGTTTTCCTTGTAATGTGAAAGCAGCAGATAGGCAAACCCAGGACCTGACACCCTCACAAACTATGTGTCTATGCCTCCTCCCTCATTCAATAAATCAGACTGACTGTGTGTCTTGTGCAGGGGCAGATCAGGGAAAACTTGTTTTGCTTTTTCCTCCTGCTTATCCGCTCTCCTCAGCTATGATAGACTGACCCTAAAAGTTGCACATGGTGACAGGTGCTGCAATATTAATTTTCAATCCAGAGATGCAGCTAAAAGTCTTCAGTATGATGCCCAGCAACAATCAACCCACTTCCTGTTGTCAGAAATCAGGCCGAGACAGAAGTACAGTTAAATCACACTTGTTTAATAATAAAAGTAAAAAGAACAAACGTAGTCAAAACATAGCCAAAGTTCAGTAACCGGAACAGACAGTCAGCCAAGCCAGAAGTCAGGGATTAATGTAGTGGAACAGCAAGAAGGATCTGGAGTCAGAAGGGATGTCAGCAAAGCAAGTCTTGAACAGGATCGCAGGAGATAGTTTCTGTGATGTTGACCAAGGGAAAGGCAGAGAACTTCTGGACTGGATGGCTAAAGTAGGCAGGACTGACGAGCAGGATCATCAACAGCTGAGTACCTATGAAGAGATAGGAACTGGCAATTAGCTGACATCCGAGCGGCCAGCTCAGAGATGGAAGGGCTGAGCCCAGCCCTGACACCTGTGAACCCTGATTATCCCGGACGAGCCCCCAACCTGGTTATCCCGGACGAGCCCCCAACCTGGTTATCCCGGACGAGCCCCCAACCTGGTTATCCCGGACGAGCCCCCAACCTGGTTATCCCGGACGAGCCTCCAACCTGGTTATCCCGGACGAGCCCCCAACCTGGTTATCCCGGACGAGCCCCCAACGTGGTTATCCCGGACGAGCCCCCAACCTGGTTATCCCGGACGAGCCCCCAACGTGGTTATCCCGGACGAGCCCCCAACGTGGTTATCCCGGACGAGCCCCCAACGTGGTTAGACCGGACGAGCCCCCAACGTGGTTAGACCGGACGAGCCCCCAACGTGGTTATCACGGACGAGCCCCCAACCTGGTTATCCCGGACGAGCCCCCAACCTGTGACTGAACAGTGAAAGGAGAAGCAGCACAGTGATGAGCTCACCCCTCTGTCACTCTGCTCTCTCCTCTCCTCAGCACACTGGTACATATATATATATATATATCAATACAAAAAACTGATTGGTTTCTTGCACTGCTTTTCCCCATCCAAGATTAACACTTACTGGTCCATAGTAAAAATACATCATTACTTTGACGTTAAATACCGGGGTTGTTTTTTACTTACGGCTAGTTCTCTTTCACATAAAAGTGTTTCCCGCGGGCGAATTTGCCGTGGGATCACTTTGAGAAGCGGCGGGACGCCCCTGTTCCTAGGCTTACCTGACCCCACGGTGAAGCCCGGGAGCGATCCGATGTGGCCATTAGCTGGACTGTGAGAAAAGTGAGGCCAAGATGGCCACCACTCGTCTCCATGCCCTTGGAGGACCGGAGCGACGTCTGACGTCACTTCCAGTTCCCGGGGCCATAATCTTTTTTTTTTTTTTTGTAGGAAAAAAATAATGACAATACTATTTTGCAAGAGATTTGGGGTCTTCTTGACCCCAGATCTCTCAATAAAGAGGACCCGTCATTCTTATTTCTATTACAAGGGATGTTTATATTTCCTTTTAATAGGAATGAAAGTGATAAAATAAAAAAAGGGGCAGTGCAAAAATAAAAAGCAAAATAAAAAAATGTAAAGTCCCTCCCTGCTCACGCGCGGAAGCGAACGCATACGTAAGTCGCGCTCCGCATATGTAAACGGTGTTCAAACCACACATGTGAGGTATCGCCGCGATCGTTAGAGCGAGAGCAATAATTCTAGCACTAGACCTCTGTAACTCTAAACTGGTAACCTGTAAACATTTTTAAAATGTTTAGTATGGAGGTTTTTAAAGTGTTACTAAACCCAGGAGCCTGCATTCACTATATCTGGTCTCCCACAGTACACAGAACATGGAAATGCAATTATTTTAGTAAATATAAACTGCTAAATACCTTTTCCCATCAGCAGTATATAGGAGTCTTGTGACTTCTATCAGTGTCTGGTTAAAGCTTGTAGGAGGAGTTTTCATTCTCCCCTGATTGTCCTATGGGCCTGCATGACCCCTGACCCTCTGTCTGGACAGTGCTGATTGGCCCTGTGCTAATCACATGCCCTCTCCCAAGAAAAAAAATAAATACTCTATAGCAATACACACCAAACTGAGCATGTGCAGAGTGCCCCCAAGGCTTTGTACTAACAGCAGATGGATTGGGGACTGCAGAAGAAGGAGAGGATCTGTGCATACAGTATCAAACAGGCTTTTTACACAACGCAGAGGATTAACCCCTCAGGTTCCACAGTGAGTATAACAAGCATGTTTTACTGCATATACAGACTGATTTTACTGTTGTGGGTTTAGTAACACTTTAAGTACTTGGTTGCCATTCCATGGGCATGCGCAATTTTAAAGGGTGACCATGTTAGGTGCCTGTTTACTCAATGTAACATCATTTTTCATATTATACAAAAAAAATTGGAGTATCTATTGACTTTTTTTTTTTTTTCTAGTTCATTAAAGTATATATTTTTTTTTCCCCAAAAAAATTGCGTTTGCAAAACTGTTACGCAAATACTGCGTGACATATAAAATTGCAACGGTCGCCATTTTATTCCCTAGTGTCTCTGCTTAAAGAGGAACTGCAGTCTGCTCACATGATTTGTAAAAAACAAACAAAAAAAACAAACATCTTTGCCATTCTGAAGCTTCCCTCCAACCACTTTGCATATTATCTTATATATACTGCGATTCTGTACTTTCCAAATGTGCTGCAGAAATCTCCCTCCACCGAGTCTGGCTGCAGCCATTTTAAGTGTGGGCAGCTGAAAGTGCTGCCTGTTCACTTCTTGAGTTTACACAGAGGCAGCTCTCATTGGCCCTCTTATGACTCGCCCCTCCCTTCCCGGCAAACTCTCACCAGAGTAAGAGGGAGAGCTGTGCATGATGTCATAAGCCTAGACTTTTTACCAGACAAGAAACAGGAAGTGGGCTGTATAAGGGATTTACTGGCAGAAAGAAAAGTGTTTTACTATCCAAAGTTAACCACTTGCGGACCGCCCACCGCTGTTATACGTCGGTACTTTGAAGAGGAATCCGTTGTTATGGTAGCAGCTACCATAACCCCGGTATCCTCTTCTTCAGCGGGTGGTCCGCTTCAAGATAAAAGTGGTCTCTGCGGCGGATTCACGCAAGATCACTTCTATCGGCGGCGGGAGAGGAGCCCCCTCCCGCCACTTACCGGAGCCGTTGGCAGCAGCAGAGGCGATCGGATGTTGTCCCTTGTGTGACATGGAGATGAGTGAGGGGAAGATGACCCCCCACCCGTCTCCATATCATTGCAGGGCGGAAGCGACGTCAAAACGTCACTTCCGCCCATCGCTCTTAAAGGGACATTTTTGTTTTGTATTTTTTTAAATGACATTTTTTTATTTTTAATTTTTTTTTTTTATTGCATTTTAGTGTAAATATGAGATCTGAAGTCTTTTTGACCCCACATCTCATATTTAAGAGGACCTGTCATACTTTTTTTCTATTACAAGGGATGTTTACATCCTTGTAATAGGAATAAAAGTGACACTTTTTTTTTCAAAAGAACGGGGTAAAAATAAAAAAATAAAAGGTAAAATAAATAAGATAAAAAAAAATGTAAACGCGCCCCGTCCTGCCGCGCTCGCGTGCAGAAGCAGACGCATACGTGAGTAGCGCCCGCATATGAAAACGGTGTTCAAACCACACATGTGAGGTATCACTGTGATCAGTAGAGCGAGAGCAATAATTCTAGCCCTAGACCTCCTCTGTAACTCAAAACGTGCAACCTGTAGAATTTTTTAAACGTCGCCTATGAAGATTTTTAAGGGTAAAAGTTTGTCGCCATTCCACGAGCGGGCGCAATTTTGAAGCGTGACATGTTGGGTATCAATTTACTCAGCGTAACATCATCTTTCACAATAAAAAAAAAAATTGGGCTAACTTTACTGCTGTCTTATTTTTTAGTTCAAAAAAAGTGTATTTTTTTCCCAAAAAAGTGCGCATTGTAAGACCGCTGCGCAAATATGGTGTGACAGAAAGTATTGCAACGACCGCCATTTTATTCTCTAGGGTGTTAGAAAAAAAAAAGTATAATGTTTGGGGGTTCTAAGTAATTTTCTAGCAAAAAAAACAACCTGTTTTTAACTTGTAAACAACAAATCTCAGAAAGAGGCTCGGTCCTTAAGTGGTTAAAACAACAAGGGCAGAAGATTTAATAGATGGAAAGATGAAAAAAAATGACTGAAGGGTCCGCTAAAAGAGAATGGCCTTTGTTGGTTCACGAATACATTTTGCAGAGACTAGGACTGTCCAGCAGGGGTCAGCAGGGCACCCCCCCCCTACCCCAGGCTTGGAGACTCATAGCAGGCGCAGCAGAATCCCCTACAGAAGCACCTCTCTAATACTCTAAAGACATTTGTGCTCGGTTCACACTCGCGCGATGCGGGAACCTATGCGATTCCTTCCTGTTCCGGTTCCCGCATCGCATAGAACTCGCAGACGGTTCGCACTGCCCTACGCGAACTGCTGCGGGTGTCAATAGAAAGTTAATGACACCCCCCCATATCAGTTTACAGATCGCAGTGTAAACTGGGGATTCGGACAGGAATCAGAGAATCAGATCACATGGGAGTGACAAAAAAAATAAAGGATCCTGCACGATTTTGGTCCAAATGCGATGCGAATTCAGCCATACAATCTGCATGGCTGAATTTGCATCGCACAGAGAAATCGCATGTGATTTGCCCTGCAGTGCGATGCGAATCACACGCGGTGTCGGACATCACACAAGTCTGAACCTGCATTAGAGACATATTGATAAACAGAGCTGTCAGTAAATTCGACTACAATCCTGACATTGCTCGCCAAAAACACTCAAGCTCCAATCTTTGTCCAGACTTTGCCTTAGGCTGAGATGACGTCCTCAGGAAGAAGCATTACCCCTGTCTCCCATAGCTCCCAACAGTCCCGGATTTCGAGGGACTGTCCCGGATTTCGAGGGACTGTCCCGGATTTCGAGGGACTGTCCCTGATTTGGAGCAATGTCCCTCTGTCCCTCTTTTCTCCTCATTTGTGCCTCATTTTGGTCTCATCTATATAGTTGTATATAAAATGCACTTTTTATCTTTCAAAAAGTGTTTCCCAGCACTAAACCTTTCATCCAAATTCTAAATTGCTGCATTTGTAAATTTTAAAAGCCGATATAAAGGAATAGTAGTGGTTAAAAAAAAAGCCCTTGTGGATTTAATTAACCTTTTTTTGGGGGTTAATTCTCCTTTAAGAGGGTGTGGCAGCAGGCGTGTCCCATGTCTACATATGTTTGCTGGTAGGTGTCCCTCATGTCCATCTCTAAATGTTGGGAGGTATGCTCCCCCCCCCCCCAGTGATCAGACTCTGCATTTTAAAATGTGTAGCAAGTCCTAACGTGAGCAGGGTCTGTTCTGTGTCAAACATTTGTGAACACCGCCAAGAACTGCACAGGCATCAAGATTTATGTGGTTGTGGCCAACATCTCAGCCCTGGAGGAGAGTAGAAATTATCCCTGGATGATGCCCAAACCAAGATGGTGCCATCCTTCTGGAGAAGAAAGGTGGATTGTTGGGGGGGAGGACAGTGATCCCTGTGAGAAGAAGTAATAAATACATGGAAGTGTTCCATGTCTCACATTACGGAGCATCTAATGGACCTTCAGTCATTTGTGCAACTTGTCATCTATTAAATCCGCACGAGAATCGCCTGTTGCTGTGTCCCACTAATGGTGCGAAATTCCAACAAAAACTCTTTGAAAAAGATCTTCAAAAGAAGATTTGTTCGGAATGCGAGCCATGTATGACCGGCCTTAAAGGCTAAAAGAGAGAGAGGGGGGGGCGGGGTTTGGGACTTTAAATGAGGTGATTACACATGGCTAGAAGATGAGTAGATATCAAAAACGTGTTTTTATTGGTGAAACAAGGAACATGGCAAAATACACGATACACGCAGAAACAAAAAGAAGGGGGTGGGACTTTAACTCCTTCAGACCTGCGCTATGGCCGAATGACGGCGACAGCACAGATCTACCTTGCCGGGAGTACCTAAATAGACGTCCTCGCCTTTGCACGCTCCCTGTGCGCCCCCTGCGTGCGCTGTGATCACTGAGTCACCAAGACTCGGGTGATCACAGATCGGAGTAAGGGGCCGATCCCGACCACTTACCACGTGATCAGCTATCAGCCAATGACAGCTGATCACGTCATGTAAACAGAAGATCGGTAATCGTTTTTTTGTTTTTTTTCTCACGCTGCCAGCGTTAGGAGAGAGTAAAAGCTGATCACCGGCTTCAGTGCAAGGGACATCGGTCCCGAAGAGGAAGAGGCGCCCACCAATACCGCCTTCCAGTGCCACCTGCCAGTGCCTACACAGTGCCACGAATCAGTGCCGACCAGTGCATAAGTGCCAGCAATCAGTGCGCCTGTAAGCGCGTCAGGACCCTACGGGGTAAAGGACAGCGCTATACCGCAGATGGACACCAGTGGCAAAAGCGCCCTGAGCCGATTCAGTTCACATAGGTAGTGCTATATAAGTCATTCATTCATTCATCAATGCCCACGAGTGCCACCTATAAATGCCCACCAGTGGTGCCAATCAGTGCCTCATCAGTGTTACCCAGCAGTGCTGCCTATCAGTGTCACCTACCAGTGCTGATCAGTGCCCATCAGTGCCACCTATCAGTGCCCATCACTGCCATCTATCATTGCCCATCAGTGCCAGCTATCAGTGCCACCCATCAGCGCCCACCAATGCCGCCTATCAGTGCCCACCAGTGCCACCTCATCAGTGCCCACCAGTGCCACCTCATCAGTGCCCACCAGTGCCGCCTATTAGTGGCCATCAATGCAGCCTATTGGTGCCCATCAGTGTAGCCTCATCAGCGTACATCAATGAAGGAAAAAATGACCTGTTTGCAAAATTTATTAACAAAATATAAAACGGTTTTGTATTTTTTTTTTTTTTAATTCTCGGTCTTTTTTCATTTTTTTAACAAAAAATAAAAACCGTAGAGGTGATCAAATACCACCAAAAGAAAGCTCTATTTGTTGGAAAAAAATTATAAAAATGTAATTTGGGTACAGCGTTGCATGACCGCGCAATTGTCATTCAAAGTGTGACAGCGCTAAAAGCTGAAAATTGGTCTGGGCAGGAAGGGGGGTTTAAGTGTCCAGTAAGCAAGTGGTTAAATGTGGAGTGTGGGATCACACAGCTCCATCCCTATCTACAGTATATCCACTTTAAGACCAGCCTCGTTTTGGATTTTAGGTGTTTACAAGTTTAAAATAGGTTTTTTTGCTAGAAAATTACTTAGAACCCCCAAACATTATATATTGTTTTTTTTCTAACATCCTAGAGAATACAATAGCGGTCATTGCAATACTTATTTTTGCACCGTATTTGCGCAGCGGTCTTCTAAGCGCACTTTTTTTGGAAAAAATTCACTTTTTTGAAAAAAAAAATAAGACAACAGTAAAGTTAGCCCAATTTTTTTTTATATTGTGAAATATAATGTTACGCCAAGTAAATTGATACCCATCATGTCACACTTCAAAATTGCGCCCGCTCGTGGAATAGCGTCAAACTTTTACCCTTAAAAATCTCCATAGGCGACGTTTAAAAAATTCTACAGATTGCATGTTTTGCGTTACAGAGGAGGTCTAGGGCTAGAATTATTGCTCTCACTCTACCGGTCGCGGCGATACCTCACATGTGTGGTTTGACCACCGTTTTCATATGCGGGCGCTACTCACGTATGCGTTCGCTTCTGCGCGTGAGCTCGTCGGGACAGGGCGCTTTAAAAAATTTTTTTTTTTTTATTATTTATTTTATTTTATTTTATTTATTTTTTCACTGTTTTTAAAAAAAAAAAATTTTGGATCACTTTTATTCCTATTACAAGGAATGTAAACATCCCTTGTAATAGAAAAAAGCATGACAGGTCCTCTTAAATATGAGATCTGGGGTCAAAAAGTCCTCAGATCTCATATTTAGACTAAAATGCAAAAAAAAAAAAAATAAATAAAAAAGTCGTTTAAAAAAAAATGACACAAAAAAAATCTGTGCCTTTAAGAGAGTGGGCGGAGCCGTCGTAATGACGTCGCTCCGGCCGTCACATGGTATGGAGACGGGTGAGCGCCATCTTGGCCTCACTTGTCTCCATACCTCAGCAGGGAAAGGACCCGATCGCCTCCGCCGTTACCGACGGCTCCGGTAAGCGGCGGAGGGTGCGGGAGAGCGGCGGGAGGGGGGGTGGCACCTCTCCCGCCGCCGATAACGGTGATCTCGCGGCGAACCCGCCGCGGAGACCACCATTATCGTGTACGGAACCGCCCGCTGAAAAGATGGATACCTCGGTTGTGGCAGCAGCTGCTGCCGTTACCGAGATATCCATCTTCAAAAAAATGACGTATATATACAGTGGGCGGTCCGGAAGTGGATATGCAAGAAAAAGAGGGTTTGGGACTTTAAATGAGGTGGATGTAGCATGGCTGAAAGATGAGTCAATGTAACAAGACATGTTTTATTCATGAAAAAACATGACATGGCGATATGAGTACATACATAGTAAATAAGCAGAACAATCACATATTATTGACCAGATATTCATAACCACTTTAAGACCGGGACTCTTTTTTAGATGTGTTGTTTACAAGTTAAAAACAGTTTTTTTTTTGCTAGAAAATTACTTAGAAACCCCAAACATTATACTTTTTTTTTTTCTAACATCCTAGAGAATAAAATGGCGGTCGTTCCAATATTTTTTATCACACCGTATTTGCGCAGCAACAATGCGCACTTTTTTTGGAAAAAATACACTTTTTTGAACTAAAAAATAAGACAACAGTAAAGTTAGCCCAATTTTTTTTTTATATGATTAGATAAAAGGGGATTTTGCGAGCCACAATGGTATATTGCCTCAAATGTGGAAATCACCTAGCTTCCCGTGCAGAACACGTTTCATATGCCGTGCAATACAATGTATACAAAAGATACGCTGCGCTAAGGTGAAAATATCAATCTGGAGATTATTATTGCATATGAGGTATACTAAAAACACCGCATAAGTGGCTTATCCAGCCACAGCAAGGCACAAAGGATATATAAGAAAGCAAGTGATTTTAAGGTGCAATGTGTAAATAATATAATATAATAATATACTAGATGTATACCATTAGAATGATACCATTAGAATTCACACTCATTGTGTGGCACTTGGCACTTTGTTGTATTTTTGCACTTATCACTGCGATATATTTATATATATATTTTTACACTGTAAATTTCAGATTATATAAATGATTTGATATATATAAGAAAACAAGTGATTTTAAGGTGCAATGTGTAAATAATATACTAGATGTACACCATTAGAATGAGAGTAGCGATTACTAAACTACTAACTATATATATAATGAATGGAAAAAAAAAAATCATTTATATAATCTGAAATTTACCGTGTAAAAAATATATATAAATATATCGCAGTGATAAGTGCAAAAATACAAAGTGTCATCTCCATAGATGACATTTAAAAAATGTTACCGGTTACATGTTTTGAGTTACAGAGGGGGTCTAGGGCTAGAATTATTGCTCTCGCTCTACCGATCACGGCGATACCTCACATGTGTGGTTTGAACACCGTTTTCATATGCGGGCGCTTCTGCATGCAAGCTCGGTGGGACAGGGCGCGTTTAAAAAATGTTTTTTTCTTATTTATTTTACCTTTTTTTTTTTTAATACTGTTTAAAAAAAAATGTGTCACTTTTATTCCTTTTACAAGGACTGTAAACATCCCTTGTAATAGAAAAAACCCCCCCTCAGATTTCATATTCATTTTTACACTAAAATGCAATAAATTTTTTTTTAAAAAAAAACTATCATTTAAAAAAATCAAAAAAATAAATTGGCCCTTTAAGAGCTATGGGCGGAAGTGACGTTTTGACGTTGCTTCCGCCCTGCAGTGTCATGGAGATGGGTGGGAGCCATCTTCCCCTCACTCGTCTTCATGTCAGCCCAGGGGACAGACGAGATCGCCTCCGCCACTGCCGACGGCTCCGGTAAGTGCCAGAGGGCACCGGATTGTGGCAGGAAGGGACCACATCATCGGGGCGAGTTCACTACATCATCAGGGGCGAGTTCACTACATCATCAGAGGGGAGTGCACCAAAATCTGTAAAAAATCATAAATAAATGATATGGTCCAAAGTTACACCCAAACACAAGGGAGACTATATATATAAAGGAGGAGAGAAATGAACTCATCCTACTAAGTACTTACAAATCAATTAAAGCGGAGTTCCACACAAAAATGGAACTTCTGCTTTTCGGAATCCTCCCTCCCTCCGGTGTCACATTTGGCACCTTTCAGGGGCACTCGCCCCTGAAGATGTAATGAACTCGCCCCTGATGATGTGGTGCACTCGCCCCTGAAGATGTAGTGAACTCGCCCCTGATGATGTGGTGCACTTGACCCTGATGATGTGGTGCACTCGCCCCTGATGATGTGGTACACTCGCCCCTGATGATGTGGTGCACTCGCCCCTGATGATGTGGTGCACTCGCCCCTGATGATGTGGTGCACTCGCCCCTGATGATGTGGTACACTCGCCCCTGATGATGTGGTGCACTCGCCCCTGATGATGTAGTGAACTCGCCCCTGATGATGTAGTGAACTCGCCCCTGATGATGTGGTGCACTCGCCCCTGATGATGTGGTGCACTCGCCCCTGATGATGTGGTGCACTCGCCCCTGAAGATGTAGTGAACTCGCCCCTGATGATGTGGTACACTCGCCCCTGATGATGTGGTGCACTCGCCCCTGATGATGTAGTCAACTTGCCCCTGATGATGTGGTGCACTCGCCCCTGATGATGTGGTGCACTCGCCCCTGATGATGTAGTGAACTCGCCCCTGATGATGTGGTGCACTCGCCCCTGATGATGTGGTGCACTCGCCCCTGATGATGTAGTGAACTCGCCCCTGATGATGTGGTGCACTCGCCCCTGATGATGTAGTGAACTTGCCCCTGATGATGTAGTGAACTCACCCCTGATGATGTGGTACACTCGCCCCTGATGATGTAGTGAACTCGCCCCTGATGATGTGGTACACTCGCCCCTGATGATGTAGTGAACTCGCCCCTGATGATGTAGTGAACTCGCCCCTGATGATGTAGTGAACTCGCCCCTGATGATGTGGTACACTCGCCCCTGATGATGTAGTGAACTCGCCCCTGATGATGTGGTACACTCGCCCCTGATGATGTAGTGAACTCACCCCTGATGATGTAGTGAACTCGCCCCTGATGATGTAGTGAACTCGCCCCTGATGATGTGGTACACTCGCCCCTGATGATGTAGTGAACTCGCCCCTGATGATGTGGTACACTCGCCCCTGATGATGTAGTGAACTCACCCCTGATGATGTAGTGAACTCGCCCCTGATGATGTAGTGAACTCGCCCCTGATGATGTGGTGCACTCACCCCTGATGATGTGGTGCACTCGCCCCTGATGATGTAGTGAACTCGCCCCTGATGATGTGGTACACTCGCCCCTGATGATGTAGTGAACTCGCCCCTGATGATGTAGTGAACTCGCCCCTGATGATGTAGTGAACTCGCCCCTGATGATGTAGTGAACTCGCCCCTGATGATGTAGTGAACTCGCCCCTGATGATGTGGTACACTCGCCCCTGGTGATGTAGTAAACTCACCCCTGATGATGTGGTACACTCGCCCCTGATGATGTGGTGCACTCGCCCCTGATGATGTGGTGCACTCGCCCCTGATGATGTGGTGCACTCGCCCCTGATGATGTGGTACACTCGCCCCTGATGATGTGGTGCACTCGCCCCTGATGATGTAGTGAACTCGCCCCTGATGATGTAGTGAACTCGCCCCTGATGATGTGGTGCACTCGCCCCTGATGATGTGGTGCACTCGCCCCTGATGATGTGGTGCACTCGCCCCTGAAGATGTAGTGAACTCGCCCCTGATGATGTGGTGCACTCGCCCCTGATGATGTGGTGCACTCGCCCCTGATGATGTGGTGCACTCGCCCCTGATGATGTGGTACACTCGCCCCTGATGATGTGGTGCACTCGCCCCTGATGATGTAGTCAACTCGCCCCTGATGATGTGGTGCACTCGCCCCTGATGATGTGGTGCACTCGCCCCTGATGATGTAGTGAAGTCGCCCCTGATGATGTGGTGCACTCGCCCCTGATGATGTGGTGCACTCGCCCCTGATGATGTAGTGAACTCGCCCCTGATGATGTGGTGCACTCGCCCCTGATGATGTAGTGAACTTGCCCCTGATGATGTAGTGAACTCACCCCTGATGATGTGGTACACTCGCCCCTGATGATGTAGTGAACTCGCCCCTGATGATGTGGTACACTCGCCCCTGATGATGTAGTGAACTCGCCCCTGATGATGTAGTGAACTCGCCCCTGATGATGTAGTGAACTCGCCCCTGATGATGTGGTGCACTCGCCCCTGATGATGTGGTGCACTCGCCCCTGATGATGTAGTGAACTCGCCCCTGATGATGTGGTGCACTCGCCCCTGATGATGTAGTGAACTTGCCCCTGATGATGTAGTGAACTCACCCCTGATGATGTGGTACACTCGCCCCTGATGATGTAGTGAACTCGCCCCTGATGATGTGGTACACTCGCCCCTGATGATGTAGTGAACTCGCCCCTGATGATGTAGTGAACTCGCCCCTGATGATGTAGTGAACTCGCCCCTGATGATGTGGTACACTCGCCCCTGATGATGTAGTGAACTCACCCCTGATGATGTAGTGAACTCGCCCCTGATGATGTAGTGAACTCGCCCCTGATGATGTGGTGCACTCACCCCTGATGATGTGGTGCACTCGCCCCTGATGATGTAGTGAACTCGCCCCTGATGATGTGGTACACTCGCCCCTGATGATGTAGTGAACTCGCCCCTGATGATGTAGTGAACTCGCCCCTGATGATGTAGTGAACTCGCCCCTGATGATGTAGTGAACTCGCCCCTGATGATGTGGTACACTCGCCCCTGGTGATGTAGTAAACTCACCCCTGATGATGTGGTACACTCGCCCCTGATGATGTGGTGCACTCGCCCCTGATGATGTGGTGCACTCGCCCCTGATGATGTGGTGCACTCGCCCCTGATGATGTGGTACACTCGCCCCTGATGATGTGGTGCACTCGCCCCTGATGATGTAGTGAACTCGCCCCTGATGATGTAGTGAACTCGCCCCTGATGATGTGGTGCACTCGCCCCTGATGATGTGGTGCACTCGCCCCTGATAAAGTGGTGCACTCGCCCCTGAAGATGTAGTGAACTCGCCCCTGATGATGTGGTGCACTCGCCCCTGATGATGTGGTGCACTCGCCCCTGATGATGTGGTGCACTCGCCCCTGATGATGTGGTACACTCGCCCCTGATGATGTGGTGCACTCGCCCCTGATGATGTAGTCAACTCGCCCCTGATGATGTGGTGCACTCGCCCCTGATGATGTGGTGCACTCGCCCCTGATGATATAGTGAACTCGCCCCTGATGATGTGGTGCACTCGCCCCTGATGATGTGGTGCACTCGCCCCTGATGATGTAGTGAACTCGCCCCTGATGATGTGGTGCACTCGCCCCTGATGATGTAGTGAACTTGCCCCTGATGATGTAGTGAACTCACCCCTGATGATGTGGTACACTCGCCCCTGATGATGTAGTGAACTCGCCCCTGATGATGTGGTACACTCGCCCCTGATGATGTAGTGAACTCACCCCTGATGATGTAGTGAACTCGCCCCTGATGATGTAGTGAACTCGCCCCTGATGATGTGGTGCACTCACCCCTGATGATGTGGTGCACTCGCCCCTGATGATGTAGTGAACTCGCCCCTGATGATGTGGTACACTCGCCCCTGGTGATGTAGTAAACTCACCCCTGATGATGTGGTGCACTCGCCCCTGATGATGTAGTGAACTCGCCCCTGATGATGTAGTGAACTCGCCCCTGATGATGTGGTGCACTCGCCCCTGATGATGTAGTGAACTCACCCCTGATGATGTGGTGCACTCGCCCCTGATGATGTAGTGAACTCGCCCCTGATGATGTGGTGCACTCGCCCCTGATGATGTGGTGCACTCGCCCCTGATGATGTAGTGAACTCGCCCCTGATGATGTGGTGCACTCGCCCCTGATGATGTGGTGCACTCGCCCCTGATAATGTAGTGAACTCGCCCCTGATGATGTGGTGCACTCGCCCCTGATGATGTAGTGAACTCGCCCCTGATGATGTAGTGAACTCGCCCCTGATGATGTGGTAGGAAACCACAAAACGAGCGTTGGGCCAATTTTGATGCACCATTTTCTCTTTTAGATGGTTTTATTTAATCCACTCCCAAGCTACCCCACCATTAGAGTTGCCACCTCATCCCTTTAAACCTGAACACCTTTGAATTACACAGATTCTGAGGCTAATTAAGGCACCAAGTGAGTTTAATTACCACCTTAATCAGCCACAGAACCTGTGTAATCAATATGTGTTCTGGTTTAAATGGATGAAGTGGAAAACCTACCCACGATGCTGCTTTTCAAACGATTACTTACTATGGACAATTGTCCAATACCTCAATATGTCATCTCCGAGTTGCTATGATTGTCTTTATGAATATCTGGTCAAATATATGTGATTGTTCTGCTTATTTACTATGTATGTACTCATATTGCCATGTCATATTTTTTCATGAATAAAACATGTCTTAAAACGTGTCTTAATACATTGACTCATCTTTTAGCCATGCTACATCCACCTCATTTAAAGTCCCAAACCCTCTTTTTCTTGCATGGTACACGATGATGTAAAACATGTAAATGTGTTGGAATGACCTAGTCAAAGCCCAGACCTCAATCCAATAGACAATCTGTGGTCAGACTTAAAGATTGCTGTTCACAAGCGCAAACCATCCAACTTGAAGGAGCCGGAGCAGTTTTGCAAGGAGGAATGGGAAAACATCCCAGTGGTAAGATGTGGTAAGCTCATAGAGACTTATCCAAAGCAACTTGAAGCTGCGATAGCTGCAAAAGGTGGCTCTACAAAGTATTGACTTTAGGGGGGTGAATAGTTATGCACATTGACTTTTTCTGTTATTTTGTCCTATTTGTTGTTTGCTTCACAATACAAAAAAAAAAAAAAACATCTTCAAAGTTGTGGGCATGTTTTGTAAATTAAATGATGAAAATCCTCAAAAAATCCATGTTAATTCCAGGTTGTGAGGCAACAAAACACAAAAAATGCCAAGGGGGTGAATACTTTTGCAAGGCACTGTACATGGTAGATGGAGAACTAAAGATAATGTATTGATAGGGGCGTCTGCATGACAATAAGTGCATCCAAAGTATTCTGACGCGTTTCATGGATAATACCACTCTTCAGGGGCAGATGCACGCAAATCTATAAAAAAACAAAACATGAGTAGAACAGTATGACCCAATGTTGTACCCCTCATCGGGGAGGATATGTACAAAAAGAAGAAAGAGAGAGAGTCACTCATCCCTATGAGTACTTACATCGTAATAAGGTCTGGAAAACGGGGGGCGAGGAATCAGAGGCTGTCCAAATTGTCTATACCGGGAGTGTAAATTAAAATAAAAACCCAAGATAGAGTCAAAGCTGCGCTCAGACTTAAAACATGTACATAAACAGTGGTGTAAGAAAAAAGAGCTGCCAGCACCTATAAAGTCCCGTATCCGACTCTCAAGATATAATATGCAAAAAAAGGATGCAGCGCTATATATATAAATGAAACATAATGAATGAGAACCCACCAAGTGACAACATATCAAATAATCGATACATAAGTGGAATCACACACAAGCAAAAAGAACTTTAACATGTGAAAAAATTATTTTTTAAAACAGTGATATGCAATAGTCCAAAAAAACATATTTAAAGTCCATAGACAGAAAAGGAAAAAAACCCTCATCCAGGAGAGGTGTGATGAAAAGTAGATAATCCACCAAGGAGTGTATAAGTAAGGCCTGCTTACCAAACGGCGATGACTACTATTACAGCAGTCTCGCCCAGCACAGGGATTATGGTCTCCCTAAACCACAGGTACAAAGCGGGACCAATATCTTTAACCCTCGACCATGACCGGAAATAGAAAACAGAACAGATCCATAGCGCAATAACGTATGATGAAAAAATTTTTTAATTGAGATAAAATAGTTGCACTTACAATGTAGAAGAATCAATAAGGCATAAAAGGCATCGAAAACACTGCAGCGGTGTCTCTGTGTGCCGCGGTTCGCTTCCTGTATTGCAAAGCCCGTCTACGAACGTGATGACGTCACCGTCGTAGGCTCCTCCCTACGCGTTTCGTCACGAATGGACGTCGTCTGGGGATTGGCCGGATGACAAGTCATCACGTTTGGGCTTATAAATACATGGGAGACGCCATATTAACTATTGGCAAAAATGGTATATCTAATGGAGATGAATCCAAAGGGGCCATATTGACTTCTGGCCATTGATATTAGAACCATATGTATAAACAGGAAGTGACAGAAAACAACATCGCCATCTTGTGGAAATAAAAGAGATATACGGACACGGCTTTGCATAGGAAGCAAAACGAGGCACAAACAGATAAAAATAGACAAATTTATATCTAATCAATAAAAATTTGGTAAGGAAAAAAAGAAGAAAAGTATACATAGATAATATGATCTAAATATTAAATGAAAATTTGAAGACCTCAAAAAAAATTTGACGAAATGAATAATAAAAAATATATAATAAAAAATATAAAAAATATATAAAAAATATTTATATGGAAGAGGAGAATTTATTTTAAAAAAAATTAAATTAAATTATATACCACTGGGATAAATGTGGAAGGTGACAATATGGAAGGTACCAAGAAACCGCCCATCATGCATTATTGATGAAGCAGTTTATATCCCACTCCACATTTAACCCCTGTGGTCTAGAGGATAACATGTCAAATATCCATCTGGTTTCAAGTCTGGAGATGGATCTGACCATGTTAGTTCCTCTCCAGTGTGGACGTACTCTGTCAATAGCCAAAAACAAGGTACCCTGTAATTTTTTGTTGTGATATTTGGCGTAATGCCTAGAGAGGTTGTGTTTCGTAAATCCTCGTTTAATGTTAGCGACATGTTCTGAAAGGCGCACATGTAGCTCACGTTTGGTACGTCCAATATACTGCTTTGAGCAAGGGCATTGGATTAAATAGACAACATACTGAGTAGAGCATGTTATAAAAGACTCTATGTTATATACCTTGTTTGTGACTGTTGAACTGAAGGTTTCACATTTTCTACCCCTGAAGGAATTAATCTGGCAGATTTTGCATCTGCGACAGGGAAAAAAACCCTTCATATTTTGAAAAAAAGAGATCGTTCGCGGAGGATCTACAACATTTGAAGCCACACTATGTCTCAGAGAGGGAGCCCCTCTATAAATCAGAACCGGTTTATCTGGAATAACTGTACGGAGTATTGGGTCATTCCGAAGAATGCCCCAATGCTTCCGAAAAATCTTTTTAATAAAATAATGCTGATTAGAGAAACCCGTAATCATGGACCATTCAAATTTATTAGTAGGCCCCGGATTACGCTCTCTGTCTTGATTCAGCATCTGAGATCGATCCATATTGGCAACTTTATTGATAGTGATGTCGATATCATTCTCCAGATACCCTTTGTCCAAAAACCTTTGTTTTAGTACCAAAGCTTGTGAGTGGTAATCTGAAGTATTAGTGCAATTACGTCTTATACGTTGAAATTGGCTTAGAGGGACAGAGTTCAGCTGAACTCTGTCCCTCTAAGCCAATTTCAACGTATAAGACGTAATTGCACTAATACTTCAGATTACCACTCACAAGCTTTGGTACTAAAACAAAGGTTTTTGGACAAAGGGTATCTGGAGAATGATATCGACATCACTATCAATAAAGTTGCCAATATGGATCGATCTCAGATGCTGAATCAAGACAGAGAGCGTAATCCGGGGCCTACTAATAAATTTGAATGGTCCATGATTACGGGTTTCTCTAATCAGCATTATTTTATTAAAAAGATTTTTCGGAAGCATTGGGGCATTCTTCGGAATGACCCAATACTCCGTACAGTTATTCCAGATAAACCGGTTCTGATTTATAGAGGGGCTCCCTCTCTGAGACATAGTGTGGCTTCAAATGTTGTAGATCCTCCGCGAACGATCTCTTTTTTTCAAAATATGAAGGGTTTTTTTCCCTGTCGCAGATGCAAAATCTGCCAGATTAATTCCTTCAGGGGTAGAAAATGTGAAACCTTCAGTTCAACAGTCACAAACAAGGTATATAACATAGAGTCTTTTATAACATGCTCTACTCAGTATGTTGTCTATTTAATCCAATGCCCTTGCTCAAAGCAGTATATTGGACGTACCAAACGTGAGCTACATGTGCGCCTTTCAGAACATGTCGCTAACATTAAACGAGGATTTACGAAACACAACCTCTCTAGGCATTACGCCAAATATCACAACAAAAAATTACAGGGTACCTTGTTTTTGGCTATTGACAGAGTACGTCCACACTGGAGAGGAACTAACATGGTCAGATCCATCTCCAGACTTGAAACCAGATGGATATTTGACATGTTATCCTCTAGACCACAGGGGTTAAATGTGGAGTGGGATATAAACTGCTTCATCAATAATGCATGATGGGCGGTTTCTTGGTACCTTCCATATTGTCACCTTCCACATTTATCCCAGTGGTATATAATTTAATTTAATTTTTTTAAAAATAAATTCTCCTCTTCCATATAAATATTTTTTATATATTTTTTATATTTTTTATTATATATTTTTTATTATTCATTTCGTCAAATTTTTTTTGAGGTCTTCAAATTTTCATTTAATATTTAGATCATATTATCTATGTATACTTTTCTTCTTTTTTTCCTTACCAAATTTTTATTGATTAGATATAAATTTGTCTATTTTTATCTGTTTGTGCCTCGTTTTGCTTCCTATGCAAAGCCGTGTCCGTATATCTCTTTTATTTCCACAAGATGGCGATGTTGTTTTCTGTCACTTCCTGTTTATACATATGGTTCTAATATCAATGGCCAGAAGTCAATATGGCCCCTTTGGATTCATCTCCATTAGATATACCATTTTTGCCAATAGTTAATATGGCGTCTCCCATGTATTTATAAGCCCAAACGTGATGACTTGTCATCCGGCCAATCCCCAGACGACGTCCATTCGTGACGAAACGCGTAGGGAGGAGCCTACGACGGTGACGTCATCACGTTCGTAGACGGGCTTTGCAATACAGGAAGCGAACCGCGGCACACAGAGACACCGCTGCAGTGTTTTCGATGCCTTTTATGCCTTATTGATTCTTCTACATTGTAAGTGCAACTATTTTATCTCAATTAAAAAATTTTTTCATCATACGTTATTGCGCTATGGATCTGTTCTGTTTTCTATTTCCGGTCATGGTCGAGGGTTAAAGATATTGGTCCCGCTTTGTACCTGTGGTTTAGGGAGACCATAATCCCTGTGCTGGGCGAGACTGCTGTAATAGTAGTCATCGCCGTTTGGTAAGCAGGCCTTACTTATACACTCCTTGGTGGATTATCTACTTTTCATCACACCTCTCCTGGATGAGGGTTTTTTTCCTTTTCTGTCTATGGACTTTAAATATGTTTTTTTGGACTATTGCATATCACTGTTTTAAAAAATAATTTTTTCACATGTTAAAGTTCTTTTTGCTTGTGTGTGATTCCACTTATGTATCGATTATTTGATATGTTGTCACTTGGTGGGTTCTCATTCATTATGTTTCATTTATATATATAGCGCTGCATCCTTTTTTTGCATATTATGTCTATACCGGGAGCTGTGGAAGGGACCCGCAGAGGAGGGACCGGGTGCATAAAACATGATCCCCTACAGAGCGAAGGACAAAGATCCAGATAGTGGTGTGAGTGGGCTTCATACCTAAAAATATATATTGGGTATACTGTAAATAGTAAAAATTGTGGGAAGTTGCTAGAGCCCAACACCAAGGTGCAGTTTTGTAAAATGATCATTAATTTTTTTGTTTGTTTTACCTGTAGGCCATTTGGGTACAAATGAAAGCCTGGGTAAAAAACTCCAAGTTAGTAACTTCCACATCCTGACGTTATGTTAGGACATGAAAACCGTTGGATGCATTGCAGGAGGGAAAACCAACGATATTCGCATCCTAGCAAACAGAAGGACATGGGGGGGGTTGCTAACTAGGAGTTTATTTTTAGCTAGGCTTCTGAGGAGACCCAAATGGCCTACAGGTAAAACAATAACACTAATGATCATTATACAAAACTGCACAGATTTTTTTTATATCTATATCTACTTTATATCTACTTGTATCTACTATCTACTATATCTACTATCTGACTGTATAGGTTATTTTCCTGACGCCAACATGGCAGCATACTAGTGATAGAGCCAGACATCCTGCAAAAAACTCATTTCAGGGAGGTGGGCGTGGCTTAACCAATGCTACATATTGGGCGTGGCTTAGATGGGGTGTGATTTTATAGAGTCTGAGATGACTTGCATAGTACACAATGTAGTAATCTTAAATAGGCAGTGCGGAGTGTATGGGGGCGGTGGGTAGTATGTACAGTGCGGAGTGTATGGGAGCGGTGGGTAGTATGTACAGTGCGGAGTGTATGGCGGTGAGTAGTATGTACAGTGTGGAGTGTATGGCGGTGGGTAGTATATACAGTGCGAAGTGTATGGCGGTGGGTAGTATGTACAGTGCGGAGTGTATGACGGCGGTGGGTAGTATGTACAGTGCGAAGTGTATGGCGGTGGGTAGTATGTACAGTGCGGAGTGTATGGCAGTGGGTAGTATGTACAGTGTGGAGTGTATGGTGGTGGGTAGTATGTACAGTGCGGAGTGTATGGTGGCGGTGGGTAGTATGTACAGTGCGGAGTGTATGGCGGTGGGTAGTATGTACAGTGCGGAGTGTATGGCGGTGGGTAGTATGTACAGTGCGGAGTGTATGGTGGCGGTGGGTAGTATGTACAGTGCGGAGTGTATGGCGGTGTGTAGTATGTACAGTGCGGAGTGTATGGCGGTGGGTAGTATGTACAGTGCGGAGTGTATGGCGGTGGGTAGTATATACAGTGCGGAGTGTATGGCGGTGGGTAGTATATACAGTGCGGAGTGTATGGTGGCGGTGGGTAGTATATACAGTGCGGAGTGTATGGTGGCGGTGGGTAGTATGTACAGTGCGGAGTGTATGGCGGTGGGTAGTATGTACAGTGCGGAGTGTATGGCGGTGGGTAGTATGTACAGTGCGGAGTGTATGGTGGCGGTGGGTAGTATGTACAGTGCGGAGTGTATGGCGGTGGGTAGTATGTACAGTGCGGAGTGTATGGCGGTGGGTAGTATGTACAGTGCGGAGTGTATGGCGGTGGGTAGTATATACAGTGCGGAGTGTATGGTGGCGGTGGGTAGTATGTACAGTGCGGAGTGTATGGCGGTGGGTAGTATGTACAGTGCGGAGTGTATGGTGGCGGTGGGTAGTATGTACAGTGCGGAGTGTATGGCGGTGGGTAGTATGTACAGTGCGGAGTGTATGGCGGTGGGTAGTATGTACAGTGCAGAGTGTATGGCGGTGGGTAGTATGTACAGTGCGGAGTGTATGGTGGCGGTGGGTAGTATGTACAGTGCGGAGTGTATGGCGGTGGGTAGTATGTACAGTGCGGAGTGTATGGCGGTGGGTAGTATGTACAGTGCGGAGTGTATGGTGGCGGTGGGTAGTATGTACAGTGCGGAGTGTATGGCGGTGGGTAGTATGTACAGTGCGGAGTGTATGGCGGTGGGTAGTATGTACAGTGCGGAGTGTATGGCGGCGGTGGGTAGTATGTACAGTGCGGAGTGTATGGCGTGAGTACAATGTGCATGTGAGGAGTGTGGAGTGTACAGCGGTGAGTAGTATGTGCAGGACGCTGTCAGTAGTTCTTTATTTTTATTATTATTATTTTACTATTTTATTTTTTTAATAATTTTTCACAATTTATTTATTTTATTTATTTTTCACAATGATTGGGGGTGGGGGTAGTGGACAGTGTCAGTAAAGCAGTGTGTCCATAGTTTTTTTTTTTTTTTTATTTCCTCTATTATTTTTTTACAATTTTGTTGTTTATTATTTTATTCAAATAATTTTTTTTTTAAATATTTTTAATATTTCACAGTGCTTCTGGGGAAGGGGCGGGGAGTATGTGGTATGTGTCTGTAAGGCAGTGGATGGTGTGGATGGTGTCAGTAGTTTTTATTTTTACATATTGTTTTTTTTTTTACAATCTAATATGGGGTTGGGGTAGTTGCTAGATTAGGGGGGTGGTTTCAGTAGTTTTTATTTTTACATATTGTTTTTTTTTCACAATCAAATTTTTTTTAAATGCTTTTGGGGGGGAAGGGGTTGGGGCAGTGGACAGTGTTGGTAGGGCAGGGGGGTGGTGTCAGTATATTTTATTCTATAATTTTTTTTATAATTACATTTTGTATAATTTCTGTTTACTTTAATTTAATTTTTTTTATATTTTTTGCATTTTTTTAAATCAAAACATACCTGTGGGGGGGCTTTCGTGAGATATCAGGGGTTTAAACAGAACCCTGACATCTCCCCTTTGAGACAGAGAAAGAGGTTGAGGACACAGATTCCCCAGTCCCTTTCTCAGCATTGAAGATGAATGGACAGGAGACAGCGGCTCCTGTCCATTCATAAACTGAGCAGAGTAACACACAGGTTACTCTGCTCAGTTTTCACAGGACACAGCAGCGATCTCGCTCACTGCGTCCAATTCAGAAAAGGAAGGGGCCGGTAAATGATCGGTATCTTCCTCCGCGTTCCATCCTGACAGATCCCCACAGCCGGCGGGAGGGGAGAGGAGGGAAGTCAGATGTGGGGTACGAGGGAGGGGGAAGGAGGAGGGCAGGGAGCCAGAGAAGAACAGAGGTAGGGGGTGAAGGACACGGAGGGGAGCCGTAGAAGAATGGGGGGAGAAGAACAGGGGGTAGAAGGACACGGAGGGGGGGTTGGAGGAGGAGGATACAGGGAACAGTCTGGGATGATCGGTGCAGCAGGAGGGACAGCTGTGATCACCGATCTCCCTGTAAAGCTTTTTAGCTGTAAGCCGCGGGAGAGAAGGAGAAGCGGATGTCAGCTGTACAGGGAGATTGGTGTTCGCAGCTGGTCGGACGGGAGATTTGGATAGGGTTGCCACTTGTTCGGCACTCACCCGGACTGTCCAGATTTTGAATCGTGTGTCTGAGTTTCAGACCAACTGAAACCCCGGACACAATTTTCAAAATGGACCATGGCTCCCCAAGTAACCAAGTACCACAACTGCGGAGTGCATAGGTGTGCACGTGGGCCCCATACACGGACAGGAGAGGAGAGAGGGCTTGATCTGCTCCTCCTCCTCTTGCCCCTACCCCTCTCTCTGCCCACCCTCCAATCCCTGGCATTATGTGCCTCAAGAAAGGGATGTGTGGGCTGGAAGTTTGAAGTTCAGCAACCTGAGCCTCCATCCTTGGGTGAGTGAGCTCACCATTCAATGTCCGGTCGGACGCCGACGGACCAAATACGGTGGACAATCCGATCGTGTGTGGGCTTCACCGGACCTTCAGTGGACTTTTCCAGTCGCAAATCTGACGGACTTTAGATTTGGAACTTGCTTCAAATCTTTACGTCGTAACTCCGCCGGACCCAGAAATCCGCTCGTCTGTATGCTAGTCCGACGGACAAAAAAACTACACTAGGGCAGCTATTGGCTACTGGCTATCAACTTCCTTATTTTAGTCCGGTGTACGTCATCACGTATGAATCCTTCTGAGTTTTGTGTGATCGTGTGTAGGCAAGTTTGTTGGGTAGAAAGTCCGTCAAAAGTCAGTCGAAAGTCCGCTGGAAAGTCTGCTGGACCAGTCCGGTCGAAAAGTCCACCCGTGTGTACGCGGCATTACTCCTCCCTCCTTCTCTCTCCTGCCTCCAAGCGAATGAGTACACTAAGGGTAAGAGGGACTCAGATGTAAGGGGTGCCCTGCGGACTCTGATGTAAGTGGGAGGTTTGGTGAGCAGAAACCCCCTTACATCAGAGTTCTCCTTTACACCAGAGTCCACAGCGTTCCCCCTTAAAAATAAAATGTTGCCATGCGTGGCTAAAGTGTTCGGGTTTGGCTTGAAGAAAAGGTGGCAACCCTAGATTGGCATCATGGATGTGCACCTGACAAATCTGCAGCAACTGCATAATGTTATCATGTCACTATGGACCAAAATCTCTGAAGAATGTTTCCAACACCTTGTTGTATCTATGCCACCAAGAATGAAGGCAAAAGGGGGTCCAACTCGGTACTAGCAAGGTGTACTTAATAAAGTGGCCGGTGAGTGTAGACTTTTATTGGGGTGCGTTTAGGGGCTTAGGCAAAAAAAAAAAAAAAAGCCAAAAGCTTCCAAAACGTCAGTTTAGGAGAAGCAGTGCGAATGAGGCCTAAGTTGCGTTCCCGGGTGCCGCTGCGCTCTCTCGTCCTGTCTGTCACACACATCCAGCGGTTTGCACTGCTGTCAGGATCCCCTCCTCCTCCCCCCCCCCCCCCCCCCCCCCCCGGCCTGTGTGAGAAATGTCTGGAATGCGCTGTGACGTCCTGATATAAACACATGGAAAAATCACATCGGGAGGAATTTTCAGCAGGCGGCCAGGAAAATCCTCCCATCCTGTCTGGGCCGGGAACAGCCTGTGCCTGAGGAGAGAGGGACATGGTGGGATATCGGGGCCTAGTATGGTTGCCACGCTACCTCATCCCTTTAAACCCGAACACACATTAATTACACAGGTTCTGTGGCTGATTGAGGTGGTAATTAAACTCACTTGGTGCCTTATCTGCATTTATTTAGCCTCAGAACCTGTGTAATTCAAAGGTGTTCAGGTGAGGGGATGGGGTGGCAACTCTAGGGCCTAGTCAGAAATGTAAACACTGTGTCTGTTGTCCATAGTAACCGGTCAGAGGTTCACTACCTTTTACTTTTCCCTTTAGCAAATGATAGTGGAAATCTGATTGCCAGTTCTCTTCTGATTTTTGGGAGGTGAATGGAGTTGTTGCCGATAGCAACTAGAATACACAAAGGGGAAGAAATAGTATGGTCGTTTTTACAGTCGGGCCTACAAACCAATTCAGTTATGAGTAGGAATCTTTGTTAGGCTGGCTTTATACCGACGCATTGTGGTAACTTGCGTTTTATTGTCTGGTACTGCAATGCACTGATGTAAGGGGGGCGCTGATAGGGACCCTTAATGTAAAGAGGGGGATGGGGGCATCAGTAGGGACCCTTGATGTAGAGGGGCTTTGATAGGAACCCTTGATGTAACGGGGCTCTGATAGAGACACTTGATGTAAAGGGGACTCTGACTGGGACCCTTGATGTAAGTCGGGGACTCTGATAGGGACCCTTGATGTAGAGGGCTTTGATAGGGACCCTTGATGTAAGGGAGGATCTGATAGGGGCACTTGATGTATAGGGGACTCTGATAGGGACCCTTGATGTAAGTCGGGGACTCTGATAGGGACCCTTGATGTAATGGGGCTCCGATAGAGACCCTTGATGTAAGGGAGGATCTGATAGAGACACTTGATGTATAGGGGACTCTGACTGGGACCCTTGATGTAAGTCAGGGACTCTGATAGGGACCCCTGATGTAACGGGGCTCTGATAGAGACACTTGATGTATAGGGGACTCTGAATGGGACCCTTAATGTAAGACGGGGACTCTGATAGGGACCCTTGATGTAAGTCGGGGACTCTGATAGGGACCCTTGATGTAAGGGAGGATCTGATAGGGGCACTTGATGTATAGGGGACACTGATAGGGACCCTTGATGTATAGGGGACACTGATAGGGACCCTTGATGTAAGTCGGGGACTCTGATAGGAACCCTTGATGTAACAGGGCTCTGATAGATACACTTGATGTAAAGGGGACTCTGATAGGGACCTTTGATGTAACGGGGTTCTGATAGAGACACTTGATGTAAAGGGGACTCTGATAGGGACCCCTGATGTATAGGGGACACTGACTGGGACCCTTGATGTAGAGGGGCTTTGATAGGGATCCTTGATGTAAGGTGGGACTCTGATAGGGACTCTTGATGTAAGCCGGGGACTCTAATAGGGACCCTTGATGTATAGAGGACTCTGATAGGCACCCTTGATTTAGAAGGAGTCTGATAGGGATTCATGATGTAAGGGGGACTGTGATAGGGACCCTTGATGTAAAAGGACTCTGACTGGGACCCTTGATGTAAGGGGGGCTCTGATAGGAACCTTTGATGTAAGGGGTGGTCTGGATAGGGATACTTGATGTAAGGGGGGCTCTGATAGGGACCCTGATGTAAGGGGGGCTCTGGATAAGGACCCTTGATGTAAGGGGGGGCCCTGATTGGAACCTTTGATGTAAGTTGGCTCTGATAGGGACCCTTGATGTAAGGGGTGCTCTGGATAAGGATACTTGATGTAAGGGGGCTCTGATAGGGACCCTTGATGTAAACAGAGTCTGACTGGGACCCTTGATGTAAGGGGGGCTCTGATAGGAACCTTTGATGTAAGTTGGGGACTATGACCCTTGATGTAGAAGGGCTTTGATAGGGACCCTTGATGTAAGGGGGGACTCTGATAGGGACCCTTGATGTAAGTTAGGGTCTCTGATAGGGACCCTTGATGTAAGTCGGGGACTCTGATAGGGACCCTTGATGTGAGGAGGGGCTCTGATAGGCACCCTTGATTTAGAAGGAGTCTGATAGGGATCCATGATGTAAGGGGGGACTCTGATAGGGACCCTTGATGTAAAGGGACTCTGACTGGGACCCTTGATGTAAGGGGGGCTCTGATAGGAACCTTTGATCTAAGGGGGCTCTGATAGGGGCCCTTGATGTAAGGGGGAGTCCTATTAGGAACCCTTGATGTAAGGGATGCTCTGGATAGGAAAACTTGATGTAAGGGGGGCTCTGGATAGGGACCCTTGATGTAAGGGGGACTCTGATAGGGAACCCTGATGTAAGGGGGGCTCTGATAGGGAGCCCTGATGTAAGGGGGGCTTTAGAAGGGACCCTTGATGTAAGGGGGGCTCTGATGTGGACCATTGATATAGGGGGCTCTGATAGGCACCCTTGATGTAAGGGGGGCTCTGATAGGGACCCTGGTGTAAGGGGTGCTTTAAAAGGTACCCTTAATGTAAGGGGGCTCTGATAGGGAACATTGATGTAGGGGGGCTCTGATAGAGACCCCTGATGTTAGAGGGGCTCTGATAGGGATGCCTGATGCGGGGGGGGGGGGGCTCTGATAGGGACCCTTGATGTAGGGGGTGGCAGGGCTCTGATAAGGACCCTTGATGTAGGGGGTGGATCTGATAGGGACACATAGTGAAATATCATGCTAGGGCCAGCTTACCAAGCAGCATGGCTTGTATGTAGGGCAAAACAGAGAACAGAGTCTATTGTAAACGTACTTGTCATGAAAAGTAATATTATAGATTGTGTTCACATCGCTGCACTGCATTGAATAGTGCTCAGACCTGCTTTCATGCGTCTATAGAAGTCAATAGTAACACATGTATGATGCATTTCCATGTATTTTCACCCCCCTGGTAACAAGCTTAAAATGTTATTATTTTTTTGCCCAAAAAGAATGCATTTATAAACATGCGTCAACAGGCAGCCCATTCATTTCAATTAAATTCTGTGAGAAATGCGGCAAAAAAAAAAAATGCACAAATCGCACTGCACCAAAACACAAGGTACTTAAGAATCAATGCCAAAATGCATGATACCGCAGTACCACGTGTTTTGGTGTGGCGCAATCTTAAAAAAATCATGCCGACACCTCCCTGGTGAAGACAAAACGTTCACCAATAATCTACTATATTTTCCAGCGATAATAGCGGCACAGCCAATCGGTAACGTGACAGTCGCTCTCCCAAGGATGAGCTCTTAATCGTTCTATAAATAAACGATTGGAATGTTTTAGCCGGTTATGTTATCCTCGGCTCGGATGGCCGCCACTTCTGCCTTGGCAGCTGTCACCACTTTGTTCGGAGCCGGGGTCACTAATGATTAGAGCAAGTGACATTCCCCGGGTTCTGGGACCTCTCCTGACTGCAGCGATAACCAAAACATCTCCAAGGCCGCGGAAATGTGTTAAAAACGCTGCGAAAACTTGCTTACGGAGGGCGTCATTATATCCTAAGCAGCCCCATGTTTCGCGTTTGTGGCGCAACAAAATGCGTAACGCAAAACATGCTTGGCTTGGTGCCAAAAAAAAAAACCAGCTACTTAGGCGCGTTTGTCGGGAAGCCCATTCAAGTGAAGAGGCTTCCCTATGCCGCAGCGCAACAAATGCACTAAAAAGAAGAGTTGGTCCGCACAGGTGTGAATGGCGCCTAAGATCACAGTCCGGAAACCTGGAGGAGATATATTGAGGTGTTCATCATAGACCTCTGAAAACTCTAGTTTCCTGGCTTTCATGTTTATCCTGCTTTGGTGGAGTCACCAGCCTGGAACCAGCTTCTGACTTTCTCCAACCTTCTAGATCTACATGTAGGTCGGGTGCAGCGTGGTGCGACGGCGGCGGCAATAATTCACACAGTCAGGTGCAATAGAAAACTTGTACTGAAGTAATGCAGCGACAGTTTACACAAACCCCGAGGGACACCTGCCAAACTGGGTACACGCATGGTTTCCAACAATGTGCAGAGAACAGGTGTTAGCCGGGTTGGCAGCGTCTGTATAGAGGGCGGAATGTGGCCATCTTGTCCCCAAGCAGGATGAGGTCCAAAAGAATTGTGACGCTATGCTTTCCCTCCTCAAGAACCTTTTCCTACCGCTAGTACTGTCCCTAACAGGCGGGGTACCTTTCTGTCAGGGCTGGGCTCAGCCCTTCCTTCTCTGAGCTGGCCGCTCAGCTGCGGCTAATTGCCAGCTCCTATCTCTCTCCACAGTTACTCAGCTGTTGATGATCCTGCTCGTCAGTCCTGCCTACTTAAGCCGCCCAGTCCAGAGGATCTCTGCCTTCGACTGGGTCAACATCACAGAAACTATCTCCTGCGATCCTGTTCAAGACGTGCTTTGCTGACATCCCTACTGGCTCCATATCCTGCTTGCTGTTCCACTACATTGATCCCTGACTTCTGGCTTGGCTGACTATCCGTTCCAGTTACTGAACTATGTTTTGACTACGTTTGTTCTTTTTACTTTTGTTATCAAACAAGTGTGATTTAACTGTACTTCTGTCTCGGCCTGATTTTATGGTTTCTGACACTTTCCCAACACTGCCGACTCGCATAAAGTGTGCCAAACCTGGGAGCCAGGGCCTTAAATAGGCTGTGTCTGACCCAAGATGGCTGCCAGGATCACCTAGGGCAGCAGCATCCAATTGAATGCTTCCTCAGTGACTTAGGAAACCATAGAGGAACTGTGTTCCTCTTGACTTGCTCTCCAACTGTGATGCCACTGTGGTTGAGTGCCACCTTCAGTGGAGAAAACAGACCGCACCTGCCTAGATATTGAAGTAATGCAGCGACAGCTCACACAGACCCTGAGGGACACCTGCCCAATTGGGTACACGCACGGTTTCCAAAACTGTGCAGAGAACAGGTAATAGCCGGGTTGGCAGCATCTGTTTAGAGGGCGGAATGTGGCCATCTTGTCCCCAAGCAGGATAAGGTCCAAAAGAATTTTGAAGCTATGCTTTCCCTCCTCGTCAAGAATCTTTTCCTACCACTAGTACTGTCCCTAACAGGCGGGGTACCTTTCCCAAAACTGCCAACTCACATGAAGTGTGCCAAACCTGGGAGCCAGGGCCTCAAATAGGCTCTGCCCGACCCAAGATGGCTGCCAGGCTCACCTAGGGCAGCAGCATCCGATTGGGTGCTTCCTCAGTGACCCAGGAAACCATACAGGAACTGTGTTCCTCTTGACTTGCTCTCCAACTGTGATGCCACTGTGGTTGAGCGCCACCTGCAGTGGAGAAAACAGACTGCACCTGCCTGCGCGCAGACAGCTTCTGGGGTTTGGTGAGCTAGAAAGTCATCGGGTTCAGTATGACAGCATTTTCAGAGGGAGGTAAGCGACGCCGCCGGCCAAACTCACCCGCTGAGTTAGATGGGGCCAAATCGCAACTTTCCCAGCAATGGAAAACTGCCATTTGATCATTTTAAAATGAAGAGAAAAACAAAAAAACGTGTTCAGGAGTCATCAATGGCACCTCTTGGACACCTGTCATTCGCTGCCCTACCAGCCTGATAAGCAGTACAGCTGTGTGAGAGTCCTCTGAAAGTATCTCTGTCGCTCTGCTCTCTCCTCCTATCAGCATGCTCGACTAACAGGTGCGGCAAAATTCGTTTTTAATCCAGAGATTCCCGCCTAGTATTTCTTTCTGCAGCTAAAAGTCCTCAGTGTGACGGCCATCAACACTCAACCCACCTCCCCCTGAGCCAAGGCCATCCCGGACGAGCCCCCAACCTGTGACTGGACAGTGAAAAGAGAAGCAGCACAGCGATGAGCTCATCTCTCTCCTCCTATCAGCATACCTCTTATCAGCACCTGCACTGATTGGCTCCTTGTACTGCTTCTCCCTTTCCCAGTCTGAGATGTTAACACCCTACCCACTTCCTCTGAGCCCAGGTCACACTCCAGCTCTGCTGTACAGGGACTGCAAGAAAGGCTGATACCAGGTCCCATTCAGGCACTTACACTGACATGACAGGATGTATTATTGATTACAGAGCTGCAATAATTTGTGTCTTTTTTATCTGCTCAGAGTCCAGCTTTGGGTCTCTATTCCAATTCCAATTTGAGGAGAAGGAGGTAATAATCCTTTAGTGATCAGTGTCGTTATTTGATATTCTGATTCCGGGTGCGGTCAGGCAATCAGCAGCGTTCAGTGCAAAAAAAAAAAAAATCTCAGCCTCGTTTTTTTCGGAGCTCAGCACTCCCGGCATGTAGGAGAGCGCCAGAGTCGTTGTCAGTGATGTATTATGAGGTTTGTTTTGGATCAAACGTTTTCGCTGCAATAGTAAAATCGAAGCCAAGACTGACACCATCAATCCGGCGTGTGAAAGTAATATCGGGGGGCAAGGGTCAGGGTTAAAGCGGAACCCCAGATAGATATAAAGGTACAAATGAACGCAGCTCTGTAATCATTACCACATCGTTAAATGTATTTTTTTGAATGTAAGTACCTGAATGGGACCCTGTATCGGTCTATTGCTGGTCCTGTACTGCAGAGCTCAGACTGGGAGAAGAAGAAGAAGCAGTATAAGGAGTCAATCAGTTCATGCACTGACAGGAAACGTGCTGAGAGGAGGAGAGAGCAGAAAGATGAGCTTATCAATGTGCCATTTTTTCTTTAGCTGTCCAGTCACAGGTTGGGGGCATGTCTGAGATGACCTGGGCTCAGAGGAAGTGGGTAGGGTGTTAATATCCCAGACTGGGAAAGGGAGAAGCAGTAGAAGGAGCCATCCAGTTCATGTGCTGAGAAGAAGCATGCTGATAGGAGGAGAGAGCAGAGTGACAGAGAGGTGAGTTAATCAATGTGCTGCTTCTCCTTTAACTATTCAGTTACAGGTTGGGGGCTCGTCCGGGATGACCTGGGTTCAGAGGAACTGGGTTGACTGTTTCTGGCTGTCATACTGAGGACTTTTAGCGGCAGAAGAAAAAAATTCTATGCGGGAATCTCTGGATTAAAAATGAATTTTGCAGCGCCTGTCTCCAGGGTTGCTCCTATTAGTTGAGCCCGCTGATAGAAGGAGAGAGCAGAGAGACAGAGAGATGAACTCATCACCGTACTGCTTCTCCTTTCACTGTCCAGTCAGGTTGGAGGGAGATCCGGGATTACCTGAGCTCAGAGGACATGGGCTAAATGATGCTGGACATCTAGTGGCAGAAAGTCTATACTGCTGCGATAGAAGGTGAATATTGCAGACACAAACACAGAAGCCGCATATAAATTTACTTTGAGGTCATCAAATACCTTTGAAAACTCAGATATTACCTTGCAAATGTAGCAGTGGCATCATCACCGTGCTGTAATAGCCTGTGCAGAGAATAAATAAAAAGATTAGGTAATAAGATAAAATAATAAAAAAATCGAATTAATAATAAATAAGATAAAATAATAAAATTATAATAAGATAATAAATAATAATACAAGATAAGATTATAGGATAAAATAATACAAAAAATTGAATTAAAAAAAACCTAAAGAAAAACATCGAAACTAAAAATAAATAAGATAAAAAATTATAAAAAAAATCTAATTATTAATAAATAAGATAAGATAATAAAATAATAATATAAGATACAATTATAAGATAAAATAATAAAAAAATGTATAAAAAAGCTAAAAATAACTCAAAGCTAATAATAAATAAGATAAAATAATTAAAAAAAATCAAATTAATAATAAATAAGATAAAATAATAATAAGATAATAAATAATAATATAAGATACAATTATAAGATAAAATAATAAAAAAATCTAATAAAAAAGCTAAAAAAAAACTCTCAAAGCTAATAATAAATAAGATAAAATAATAATAAGATAATAAATAATAATATAAGATACAATTATAAGATAAAATAATAAAAAATCTGATAAAAAAGCTAAAAAAAACCCTCAAAACTAATAATAAGATAAATAATAAAAAAAAATCAAATTAATAATAAATAAGATAAAATAATAAAATTATAATAAGATAATAAATAATAATACAAGATAAGAGTATAAGATAAAATAATAATAAAAAATTGAATAAAAAATGAAAAAAACCCCCCGAAAAACTAAAAAGAAAAAAGATAAAATAATACAAAAAAATTGAATTATTAATAAATAAGATAAGATAATAAAATAATAATAAGATAATAAATAATAATATAAGATACAATTATAAGATAAAAATAATAAAAAATGTAAAAAAAAAAGCTAAAAATAACTCAAAACTAATAATAAATAATATAAAATAATAAAAAAAAATCAAATTAATAATAAATAAGATAAAATAATAAGAAGATAATAATACAAAATAAGATTATAAAATAATAAAAAAACTAATAAAAAAACTAAAAATATAAATTAATATAAGATAAAATAATAGTAAGATAATAAAAAAGGAAAAAAAGGTAACATAAAAAAAATCAAAGGGCTGGTTCACATCAGATGCTTTCCAGTGTGTTTTTTTTTTTTTTTTTTTTAAGTATATCCAGAATGCACGCACAGTAAATTTCGGATCAGTCTAGTTCATACCAGTACATTCAGCTCCTGTTCTTTCTAAAGAAAAAAGGATGGCAGCATGCAGTTTTTCCAGTGGAATGCGGCTAAATGCGTGTAAACGCATGTAAATGCACTGGTACACACATAAATGTAACTGGGGAAAAAAAAACTATTTTTCAAGTGGGAAAAAGTGCACTGGAATGCATTGCAAATGCATTAAGGATTGGTTTACAATAGATGCAGTCAGGTGTATTTTTAAATGCAGCATAAACACAGTAGAGCCCCCAGGTCACACTGGTGCGACTTGAAATGCGATTTGACAGTTTCACCTTATTGTCCACATGGAAAACGGTCAAATCAGTGTGGCTCTGACCGAGTCGGAGTCGCACCGATTTTGAAAGTAATTCCTGCACTACTTTTTGCGAGTTCAGGTGCGACTTGCATAGACATCTGTGCATGAAGTCGCACTGATGTCTTCCAAGTAGCACCTGAAGGAGCACTACTATGAAATTGCGCTACTTCAAGTGAAGAAGCATGATATCAATGTTGTGATCGGTGTGACCGGGGTGAAAAGCTTATGCAAAAAAAAAAAAATAAGAGAACTCTGGTGAGTCTAGTTTACACCATTGCAGTGCTTTCATGTGTGTTTAAAAATAAAAAAACATCAGCATACTGCATTTTCTGCACCACAAACATGTGAAAATGCATGCAAATGTACTGCAAATGTGTGCAAACACAACGCAAATGTGCATGAACTTAGTAAAAAAAAATAGAAATTGAAATAAACAAATAAATTATTACAAATGCACTGAAAACGCACTGCAAATGCAGGTATGCGCAATAAAAAAGCACTGTAAACGCATACAGAAATGCACAGTAAATGCAGAGATTGTGGTATAAATGAGCCCTAAAAATGCATATAAGTGCGCATGCAGAAATGCATAGGGATGCTGGAATTATGATGTGACTGAGCCCCAAATTAAAAAAATTTAAATAAAGTTATAACAAAATAATAAATAATAAGATAAGATAAAACAAAATAATATGATAACATTTAAAAACTCTAAGCGAAGACTAAAAAACTCTAAATAATAATAAATAATTTCAGATAAATTTAAAAGATAACTCGAAATAATAATAAATAAGATAAAAAAAAAAGTTAAAATAGAATAAAAAAAAAAGATAATAGAAAAACGCAGAAAATAAATAAATAAATAAAAATCAGAAAAAAACTCTAAATAATAATAAATAAGATAAAAAAAAATGAAATAATAAGCTCAGATAAAGTTAAAAGATAAGACAACACAAAAACACTCATAAAAAAACTCTTGATAATAATAAATAAAATTAAAAAAAAATAATAATACATTATAAGTTAAGATAAAAAAGATAAGATAATAGAAAAACTCTAATAAAAATCTGAAGAAAACTGTAAATAATAATAAATAAGTTAAAAAAAAGTTTAGATAAAATAAAAGATAGGGCGATAGAAAAACTCTAATTAAAAAATGGAATGCATGCAAAAATGCACAGTAAATGCAGAGATTGTGGTGTAAATGAGCCCTAAAAATGCATATAAGTGCGCATGCAGAAATGCATAGGGACGCTGGAATTATGATGTGGCTGAGCCCCAAATTAAAAAAACAAAATAAAGTTACAATAAAATAATAAATAATAAGATAACCTAAAATAATAAGATAAAACAAAATAATAACATAACATTTAAAAACTCAAAGCGAAGACTAAAAAAAGCTCTAAATAATAATAAATAAGTTCAGATAAATTTAAAAGATAAGACGATAGAAAAACACTAATAAAAAACTCTAAATAATAATAAATAAGATAAAAGAAAATAATAAGTTAAGATAAAAAAAAAAAAAAAAAAAGATAATAGAAAAACTGTAATAAAAATCTGAAAAACTTGAAATAATAATAAAAAAATGAAATAATAAGTTCTGATAAATATATAAGAGATAAGACCATGGAAAACACTAATAAAAATTTTGAAATAATAATAAATAAGATAAAAAATTAAATAATAAATAATAAGTTAAGATAAAATTAAAAGACAAGATAATAGAAACACTTTAATAAAAATTTGAAAAAAACTTGAAATAATAATAAATAGGAAAAAAAAATGAAAATTAAATAATAAGTTCAGATAAATTTAAAAGATAAGATAATAGAAAAACACTAATGCCCCATACACACGGTCGGATTTTCCGACGGAAAATGTGTGATAGGACCTTTTTGTTGGAAATTCCGACCGTGTGTGAGCTCCATTACACATTTTCCATCGGATTTTTCGACACACAGAGTTTGAGAGCAGGCTATAAAATTTTCCGACAACAAAATCCGTTGTCGGAATTTCCGATCGTGTGTACACAAATCCGACTGACAAAGTGCCACGCATGCTCTGAATAAATAAAGAGATGAAAGCTATTGGCCACCGCCCCGTTTATAGTCCCGGCGTACGTGTTTTACGTCACCGCGTTCGGATCGGATTTTCCAACAACTTTGTGCCACCATGTGTATGCAAGACAAGTTTGAGCCAACATCCGTCGGAAAAAATCCTACGATTTTGTTGTCGGAATGTCCGATCAATGTCCGACCGTGTGTACGGGGCATAAAAAAAAACTTATAATAATAATAAGTAAGATAAAAAAATAAAATAATAATAAATTATAAGTTAAGATAAAAAAATAGATAAGATAATAGAAAAACTCTTACAAAAATCTGAAAAAAAAAACTCGAAATAATAATAAATAAGATTAAAAAAAATAAGTTTAGATAAAATAAAAGATAGGATGATAGGAAAACTCTAATTAAAAAAACGGAAAAAAATCTAAATAATAATAAATAGGATAAAAAGATAACATAATAATAAGTTAAGATAAAATACAAAGATAAGATAATAGAAAAACACTAATAAAAAACTGAATAAAACTCTAAATAATAATTAAGATAAAAAATAAGATACATGAATAATAAAAAAGGTAACACTTGACAATATCTGACAATACCGGCTACTGTGTATCATTATGTAAGTGATCCTAGTGGTGAAGTGGTGAGGATGGAAGGAGTTAACGTTGCCTGTGCACCTCCTCTCCATCCTCCCCGCCTCTCCTCTCCCTCTGCATCCCTGCTACCTTGCAGCCTCTCCCTCCTCTCCTCTCCTCTCCCTCCTCTCCTCTCCCTCTGGTCCCCCAGCCATCATCTCCCTGGGCAGAGGCTGAGCTGACGTCACAACAGCTGCACTGGCAGGGCTGTGTGATGGTGGGATGGTGCCGTCTTCCCTCTCCTCTGCCAGCAATGTCTTGAAGGATCCACACAAGGAGCCATGTTAGGAAGAGAAAGGAGCTGTGCCAAGGGACTGTAGGGGCCCTGGAGGTAAGGATAATAGGGGACGGGGACAGGCTGCGCCGTGTCCTTGTACTGTCAGTGGAGAGGTGACAGCTGCAGGCGCCTCCAGGCTGCCAGCCACATAAAAAAGGGGCTCTTGGATATGGCCGTGCCTGTTTATGTGTCTCCTTTGTGCGTTACACACCGGCGGTGTCACCTTGTGCATCGCCATCCACCAATTTTTCTTAATCGGCGCTCTATGTAGGCTCCTGCTTCTGTCGCTTGTGCATTTTTCTGTGTCAGCAGTTTACGCGTGTGCCTGCGTGTTTTGTTTGTGTTGCCGTGTCAGGGTGTGCGGGGAGGAGGATGACGATGCTGAGTTTTGCGTTCCTTTGTATATTTGGCTTTTTTTTTTTTTTTTTAATGATGTCTATTTAATTTGAAGACACCTAGGAGACGCCAAGCCTGGGGCGTAGTTATACCACCCCTAAGAAAAAACAGGTCCTTGTTATATCTCCTGATTATTATCACCTACCGTACACACAAAGGCCTCATGGATCGAATTTATTGGGTTGGAAACCTTATCTAGCCGATGCGAGCTGCTACTGGTGCAATGAGGGGGAAATGCATGATCTTAAAAAGGGTCATAGATGGGCCCTGGAGGGCCATAATGGCCTCCATTTGCACCTGCTGTGTGGACGCACATGAGAGAACATCAGCTGCCTTGGGCAAGTCTGGATCTATAATTCTAGGTGGGCATGGGGCTATAACCATAGCTACTGGGGGATCTGTTGGTAGGCCTTTCTAACTTGGTGGTCCAAGAGCAACTGCTCCATCATTTGGGGCATGGGGCTATACCTACTGTAAGCTCCAGTAGAACCAGTTCATTTCATCGGTGTATGTTGCAATGTTAGTACTCCTGCTGATTAGAGAAGGACCGCATGACATAGAAATGTCCTGTGTGGCCTCCACAGGTCCGGTTTACTAATAAAAATGGGGCAGTTACCCTGGGCCCACCAGGTTAGGAGGATCCATCACTAAAACCCCCAAGTAATCCCAGAGTTATGATGCCCATCATAATAATTGGTGCAGTGGGATCTTTAGGAGGAAGGGTCTCTCTGTGCTGACTACAGCAATAGGCATTGACCTTCGCTGGTGTGAGTAGGACCACATGACATAGAAGCGCCCTGTGTGGCCCCCACAGGCCTGGTTTACTATTAAAAATGGGGCAGTTACCCTGGGCCCACCAGGTTAGGAGGATCCACCACCAAAATCCGCAAGTAGTCCAGAAGTCTCATTGCCCAGAGGAAGGGTTCTTCTGCCCTGATTATAGTAATGGGTAGTGGCCTTCACTGACGCGAGTGGGACCCCATGACTTCAAGGTGGATTGTGTGACTTCCACAGGCCCACTTTAATAATAACATTGGGGCAGTTTCTCTGAGCCCACCACCAAAACCCTCAAATAGTCCAGAAGTCTCATTGTCCATCACCATAATTGGTGCAGTCTGTCCCAGAGGAAGGGTTCTTCTGCCCTGATTATAGCAATGGGCAGTGGCCTTCACTGACGCGAGTGGGACCCCATGACTTCGAGGTGGCTTGTGTGAATTCCACAGGTCCACTTTAATAATAACATTGGGGCAGTTTCTCTGAGATCACCACCAAAACCCCCAAATAGTCCAGGAGTCTCATTGCCCATCACCATAATTGGTGCAGTGGGACCTTTGATAAGAACAGTCTCTCTGCGCCAATTACAGCAATGGGCAGTGGTCTTTATTGGCGTGAGTAAGACCGCATGACATAGAAGTGCCCTGTGTGGCTTCCACAAGTCCAGTTTAATAATAAATATGGAGCAGTTGCTCTTGGACCACCAGGTTAGGAAAGGCCTACCAACAGAGCCCCAAGTAGCCTTGGAGTATTGCTGGCCATCACCATAATTGATGCCATGGGATTTTTAGGAGAAAGGGCCCCTCTGCGCTGATTACAGCAATGGGCAGTGGCCTTTATCGGCGTGAGTAGGACCACCTTACATAGAAATGCCCTGTGTGGTTTCCACAGGTCAAGTTTATTATTAGAAGCAGGCCAGTTGTTCTGGGCCCACCAGGTTTTTGGGGCCCACCACCAAAACCCCCAAGTAGTCCCAGCGTCTCATTGCCCATCGCTGTAATCGGTGCAGTAGGAGGAAGTGTCCCTCTGCGCTGATTACAGTGACAGGCAGTGGCCTTTATTGTTTCGAGAGGACCACATGACTTAGAGGTGCCTTGTGTTACTTCCACCGGTCCAGTTTAATGACAAAAATGAGGTGGTTGCCCTGGGACCACCAGGTTGGGTGGGTCTACCACCAAAGCCCCCAGTAGTCCATAAGTCTCTGTGCCTATCATTGTAATTGGTGCGGTGGAACCTTTGAGAGGAATGGCTGATTACAGAGATGGACAGTGGCCTTTATTGATTTCAAATGACATAGAGGTGCCCTGTGTGGCTTCCACAGGTCTAGCATTATAATAAAAAATATAGCAGTTGCCCTGGGCCCACCAGAGTAGAAGGGTCTACCACCAGAGCCCCACAGTAGACTTGTTGTCCTTCTGCCAATCACTGTAATTGGTGCAGGGGGACCTTTGAGGAGAAGGGTCCCTCTATGGTGATGGGCACTGGCTTTTATTCTCGCAAGTAGGACCACGTGACCTAGGGGTGCCCTGTGTGGCTTCCATGGGTCCAGTTTAAAAATAAATAATATGCCAGTTGTCCCAGGCCCACCCGATTAAGAGTGTCCACTACCTGTGCCCTCAGAAGCCCTGGAGTTTTGCTGACCATCACCATATTCGGGGTGTTGGGACATTTATGGAGAAGGGTTCCTCTGCACTGATTACAATGATGGGCAACGGCCTTTATTGGCGCAGTGGGGCCCCTTCCTTCTAAACTCTGCTAATGTCTCAAAGTAGGCTTTTGTCTCCAAAATCTAAGATGGGCGGAGGGCGTTATTTTAAGAAAAGGGGAAATGGTAACTCAAAAATTTTCACCCGTGAGATACTTGCTCCGGGCCCACCCATTTCTTAAATTGGCCCAAGGAGACCTTTTATTTTATCATAAGAAAGAGGCGTAATGGATCCTCGTTGCTTTCTGCTATGACTAGCCCTGGTAAGATGGCATATTGTAGTATTATGTCACTGTGCCCAGAAACATCTGATGGGAGCTGTAGTCCTTTCCCCCTATGGGTCTATGACTTGTGCATGGTGCAGGGTCTGCGGTGAATATTGCATGCTGGGACTTACAGTCCATCCACACACATCTTCTTTGTAGCACCTTTTTGCATTTCATAACTGAACTCCAGGAAAGTAGAGCAATCTACAGCTCAGAGACAGTTGTGTGAACTGTCGTTGTGTGAACGGACTTCAGTTCTGTTTGGTCAGTTTAATGATCCAGGCACCCCTTCCAGATAGCACAGCCTGACCTCCACTGTTATACATTGTGCCATCATGGCATGTGCAAATGGTGACTTTCAAGCAATTTCCATCCGCTAAAGATTACAAAACATATCTGCTCGTCGGTGGTTAAAACTGCATGATACTTGCCGTTTATGTGGCTAGTATTACAGGCCTGCTAATTGAACAATGAAGGAGTAGCAGAATGTTGTTAAGGTCACTCCTCTGCTCTCCCCTCCTGAAAGCATGTCCAGAGTGTTAGACTGACAGCCCTGCTTGATGCTGATTTGGCTTGGGAGTCCTGCCCCTTCCAATTCTAGTGCTACTGGAAGCTGAAACAAAGACAGATTCATATAACTATATGAGCTGCATAAAATATATCTGTAATAAATGGAAGCGGAGTGGTGCAGGGTTCAGCTTTTACAAAGTCTTGAACTGTATTGTGAAGTAGACAGTGCTGTCCACTTCCGTCCCTGTACAGCTTTACTGCACTGCCTTGTATAGCTGGGACTTTTAGTTCCTCCGATTTAATGAACATTGCCGCTTTCTATGCTGCATGCTGGGACTTGTAGTCCATTGTCCAAAGGCTAAGAGTTGACTAGCTTTTAATTTTTGTTGCATTTTACCTGTGTTGTGTGGCATGCTGGGATTTGTAGTTCCTTCACCACAGGGGTCTCCAAACTACGGCCCACTGTAAGATTTTATCCGGCCCTCTGATGTATGGGGACTCTGATGGGGACAAAAATAAAAAGAGAGAGGGGCGCACCGGCCATGTGTATTATCTTTTGTAAAACATTTATTTAAGTAAATGATAAAGGAAATTACTCACAAACAGTAGAGTATCATGTGCCATGAACCTTGGACATCAGCTTGCAACAAGTGGTTAAAATGATGAACAAAGCCTTCCAAAGGTCTATCAGAGGAAAATTCATAAAACACTGCTCACTAACGCGTTTCGAAGGGCTCGTCCCTTCTTCATCAGAGCTCAGCAGACTCTGATGGGGACCCTGATATAAGGGTAGACTCTCATTGAAGGGGGCTGTGATGGGGACTCTGATGTAAGGGGGTACTCTCATGTAAGGGGGCCCTGATGTGGACTCTCATGTAAGGGGGACTTCGATGGGGTCTCTGATGTAAGAGGGGACTCTGACGGGGACTCTCAAGTAAGGCAGTTCTGAATTGGACTCTCACGTAAGGGGGCCCTGATGGGGGCTCTGATGTAAGGGGGCTACGATGGGGGCTCTGATGTAAGGGGGCTACGATGGGGGCTCTGATGTAAGGGGGCTACGATGGGGGCTCTGATGTAAGGGGGCTACGATGGGGGCTCTGATGTAAGGGGGCTACGATGGGGGCTCTGATGTAAGGGGGCTACGATGGGGGCTCTGATGTAAGGGGACTACGATGGGGGCTCTGATGTAAGCTGGCTATGATGGGGGCTCTGAAGTAAGGGGGCTACGATGGGGGCTCTGATGTAAGCTGGCTATGATGGGGGCTCTGATGTAAGGGGGCTACGATGGGGGCTCTGATGTAAGGGGGCTATGATGGGGGCTCTGATGTAAGGGGGCTACATTGGGGGCTCTGATATAAGGGGGCTACAGTGGGGGATCTGATATAAGTGGGATACGGTGGGGGCTCTGATATAAGTGGGCTACGGTGGGGGATCTGATATAAGTGGGCTACGGTGGGGGATCTGATATAAGGGGGCTACAGTGGGGGATCTGATATAAGTGGGATACGGTGGGGGCTCTGATATAAGTGGGCTACGGTGGGGGATCTGATATAAGGGGGCTACAGTGGGGGATCTGATATAAGTGGGATACGGTGGGGGATCTGATATAAGTGGGCTACGGTGGGGGATCTGATATAAGGGGGCTACAGTGGGGGATCTGATATAAGTGGGATACGGTGGGGGCTCTGATATAAGTGGGCTACGGTGGGGGATCTGATATAAGTGGGCTACGGTGGGGGATCTGATATAAGGGGGCTACAGTGGGGGATCTGATATAAGTGGGATACGGTGGGGGCTCTGATATAAGTGGGCTACGGTGGGGGATCTGATATAAGTGGGCTACGGTGGGGGATCTGATATAAGGGGGCTACGGTGGGGGATCTGATATAAGTGGGCTACGGTGGGGTATCTGATATAAGTGGGATACGGTGGGGGATCTGATATAAGGGGGCTACGGTGGGGGATCTGATATAAGTGGGCTACGGTGGGGGATCTGATATAAGGGGGCTACGGTGGGGTATCTGATATAAGTGGGATACGGTGGGGGATCTGATATAAGGGGGCTACGGTGGGGTATCTGATATAAGTGGGATACGGTGGGGGATCTGATATAAGGGGGCTACGGTGGGGTATCTGATATAAGTGGGATACGGTGGGGGATCTGATATAAGGGGGCTACGGTGGGGGATCTGATATAAGTGGGCTACGGTGGGGGATCTGATATAAGTGGGATACGGTGGGGGATCTGATATAAGGGAGGCTCTGATGTTGACTCATGTGTGCGGGGGACTTCAATGGGGACTTTGATGTAAGGGGGGATTCGGATGGGGAGTCTCATGTAAGGGAAACTCCAATAGAGACTCTCATGCAATGGGTGTAAGCGGGGAACTCTTATGTAAGGGGGCGTTGATGGGGAGTCTTGGGACCCTCATGTAAGAGAGACTCTCATGTAGAGGTGATGGGGACTCTGATGTAAGGAAGGCTTCAATGGGGACTCTGATGTAAAGGAGGCATCTCACATAGGGAGCCCTGAAGGAGGCTCTGATGGGGACTTTTGTGTAAGGGGGACTTCAATGGGGACCCTGATGTAAGGGGGAATTTTGATGGGGAGTCTCATGTAAGGGAAACTCCAATAGAGACTCTGATGTTAGGGATACTCTAAAGAGGACCCTGATGTAAAGGGGGAATTGTATGTAAGGGGGTGTTGATGGGGACACTCTTGTAAGGAGGAATCTAATGTAAGGGAGACACTGATAGGGACCCTGATGTAAAGGGGGTACTTTGATTGGAACTCTTCATGTTCAAATATTTTATAGTAAAAAAGGTTCCAAAAGAAACCCACATACAGTAGTCTGATAGGTAGATAGGCTCTCTGATTGGAACTCTTATGTAAGAGGGCTCTGACTGGGAATCTAAATTAAGGGGGACTCTAAAGTAAGGGGGACTCTGATGTAGGGGAGCTCTGATGAGGACTCTCATGTAAGTGGGCTCTGATAGGGACTCTGATGTAAGGGGGAGGCCTGATGGGGGCTATGATGTA